>JAPTOF010000019.1:10127500-11360000 GCA_028554755.1 Cordia subcordata
TGACAAGAAATACAAAAAGAAGGCTTTGAAGGTAACTTGGAGTGATTCGGAGTCAAGTGATGAAGAAGAAGACTCCCTTGAGAAGGAAGTTGCCAACCTCTGTCTCATGGCAAAAGAAAAAGGTGTGGTAGGTCCCGATTATGTTTCTTGTGATGAAAATAAAAGTGGTGTCTTCTTACGAGTACAAGTTTTAAAAGACTCGCAAGCGTACGGATCGTGCAATACAGTGTTTACGAGTGCGGGTGTCGAACCACAGGGAGGCGTGAATATCGTGAATGTATCCTATGCTTGGTGTCCTAAAAGAGCTAAAAAGAAAGATCTAAACTAAGTGTACTTTTTCTTGTGAAGGTTTGGATTGTCGGGAGCTCTAAGTAAATGAAAGAAAACTAAACTATGAATAAAAACAAAAGGGACGCAGGTTGATTAAGAAGAAACTAACAATTGGAAAGGGATTAGGGTGACTTGGACTTATGAATGGGTAACTCCATACTCAAATGCTATGGGATTAAGGGATGATGGCTAACTATCAAAAGTGCTCTTAACTAGGTTGTTAGTTAGTGTCCTGATTTCCCCCTGGGACTCGGTGCGGGTCCGTTCCTAGGCGACGTCTCCTAGAGCTACAGCGTAGTCCTTATGACCTAGGGCCTCAAGAGGGACTAACTAACTTCCTAGGTGGCTTAGAATGAACCTACCCTAGTACCTAAACCGTTGGCTGGGTTTAAAGCAAGACCTAGTGTTGCTAAGGTCGACTAAATCTATCCTGAAACCTATTGACTGGATTTAAAGCCAAAGGAAACTCGACCTAGATTAGCTCTAAATTATACTCCGTCATTCTAAGATCACTACAGCAAGATTTGACTAACATTCATACACATGTGATATTGAAATTATGCTTGTTACTAGGCATGCAAATACGCATATAGACATGAATAAAAGCACTACCCACTTCATAACATCCATGTATAAACACATAGACATGAGTACAGCATAGATTAGATGTGTTTAGTAACAAACAAACTTCAGTTAATATATATATGTACTCATCTAGGTATTTTATCAAACACATAGACATGAATGAAAGAACACCCAATTAAATAAAACAAATCAAAACATATATATATATATATATATTCAGGCATCATATCCCATATCATAAGAGTATAAAATTAATCCATTACATAAGTTTAATCACCCTATACAAGCCTACTCAGACATAATAGAAAATAGAATGAAAGAGATATAACGAAACTCCCCTTTCATCCTAGCGATTTTAGAACACAGCTTGTAAACAATCTCGATTCCAAAGCGTTTGAATCCTCCAACGAAGCTTGGTTCTTCGTGAAAAGTATGTGAAAAGGGTGTGTGAGGCGGCTAGGGAATAGGGTTAAGTGTGTGCGAGAATAGGTGTGAAGTGTGTGTAAAAACTATGTGTTTTCTGCTCCGCATCGAGCTTTATTTATAAATTCGCGCATAGCGCCGGTCGACCGGCCTCTGGAGTACTCGATCGGCTTTCTTCAAGGGCTCTCTGGAGTGGCCGGTCGACCTAGCTGGTCGACCGGCTCTTGAAGGGGGGTCGTCCGGCTTTTCAACGAAGTTCCCTGGAGTGGCCGGTCGACCTAGTCGGTCGACCGGCTATTCTTCCTTAGCGTCCGGCTGACTTCCTTCATTCAATTTTTTGTCATTTCGGCCTTTAGTCTTCTCCCTTAGACCCGTGCATGTCCTATCTTCATCACCTTTCATTGTTCAATTTTTATCTTAACCCAAAGTCACCTGAATCATTGAAAATAAGCTATTAGTGTAGCATTTTATCTCTTAAACTCACTATGCATAGTTGTTTACGCTTAAGCCAATTCCTATCAAGAGTACTACATTAGTGCATCATTATAAGCATTCAACACCTCTAAAATATAAGTAAATGGCAATGCAAACACACACCAAATCACAACTCATCAAAAAGCTTATATGAAGAATTAGAGGAAATGTATAATGAAATGCTTATTGAATTCAAGAAGATTGCTAACAAAAATAAGGAGATCAAAAAGAATGTTTCAACTCTTAAGAAAAAATTGCATGATGTTTCATTTGAAAATGAAAATTTGAAAAAGGAATTGGAAAAAAAGAAAACCAATGTTGACTTGCAAAGTGAAAATAAGAATTTGAAAATAGAAGTAACGGATTTAGAAAATGTTATTTCAAAATTTACAAATGGAACTGAGAATTTCAATGCCTTGCCTAGAAAACAAAAATGGGTTTTTGTTAAAACCAGAATTGGTTATGACTCTTCAACCAAGCAAAAATCTTACATGAATTTATTTGAAAAGAAATCAAGTTCTTCAAAGATAGCACTTCAAAAGGGAAAAATGATTTTCAAAAGAGGCATGATCATTACAAAAGATATTTTGTAAAGGCATTTTCATCTAGTGCTCCTAAAGTTACTTGTAGCTATTTTTGTAAAGATGGACATGCATCACATAAATGCTTCATTAGAAAGTATGGAGAAAAGAAATACAATGTTATATGGGTTCCTAAGGGAACTAGATTTAATGTTCGAGGACCTAGTAATTCTTGGGTAACAAATCATGTTTGATTCATTTGTGTAGGTTTGCCTTGCATTCTCCAAAGATAATGGAAAATGGTTCTTGGATAGTGGATTCTCAAGGCTAATGACAGGTGATAAATCAAAGTTCTTGTCACTCAAGGAGAAGAATATAGGTTTTTTTTTACATTTGAAGATAACTCAAAGAGAAGAATCATTGGAATTAGAGATATTAGTAACAAATCTAAACTATGTATTGAGAATGTGTTACTTATACATGGTTTGAAACACAATTTGCTTAGCATAAATCAACTATGTGATAAAGGACTATTTGTTAATTTCAAAGCTTTTTCATGTGAAGTAGTTCATAAATGTGAAAATATTGTGTTTGTTGGTATGAGGCATGTAAATGTGTAAACCTTTGATTTTGATTATTTGCATGATCAAGATGTTAAGTGCTTAAGTGCTATGAATGAGAATACATGGCTTTGCCATAGGAGATTCGGTCATGCTAATTTAGATTCAATAAACAAACTTGCTAATATTGATCTTGTTAAAGGCTTGCCCAAAGCTAAGTATGTTCGTAATAATGTGTGTCATGCATGCAAACTTGGAAAACAAACTAGGGAATCTTTCAATTGCAAGAATGTGATTTCAACTTCTAGACCATTGAAACTCTTGCATATGAACTTGTTTGAACCCAACAAGGCTGCTAGTTTGAGTGGCAAATTATATGCTTTTGTGATTGTTGATGACTTCACTAGATTTACATGGGTAATTTTCCTTGACAACACAAATGACACACCAAATGAGTTTATAAAGTTTTGCATATTTTTGTGAAAAAAGTGGTATCTCTCACAATTTTTTGGCACCAAGAATACCACAATAAAATGGAGTTGTTGAAAGAAAAAATAGATCTTTACAAGAAATGGCAAGAACAATGCTTTGTGAAAATAACTTGTCTAGTTATTTTTGGGTCGAGGCTGTCAACACCGCATGCTATGTGATTAATCAAAAGGAGAAAAACAAACATTTCATACTTCAAAACTTTTGGTTGTGCTTTATTTTAAGTGAAAAAGACAATTTTGGCAAATTTGATAAAAATTTCGATGATGGCATATTTCTTGGTTATTCCTCATCTAGTAAGGCATATAAGGTCTATAATAAAAGAACCTTGGTTGTTGAAGAAACTATCAATGTGAAATTTGATGAAAGTTGCTTTGATCCTAAGTGTGATGATATGGAAATTGTTACAATTCAAAGGAAATTCTTATGATTCAAAAGAACTTGAGTAATCATGACTTAGATAAAGAAAATAAATTTAATGATGCATGTCCTGAGGATAAACAAGATGAGCATACTAATGAACAATGTGATGATCAAAATATGGTACATGATAAGCATGATAACTTGCCTAGAAATTACAAATTTGTTGGTTATCAAGTCATTGGTGAATCTTCTAAAGGCATTGAAACTAGATCCTCTTTGAGAAATGTGTGTAATCATCTTACTTTCTTGTCTCAAGTTGAACCTAAGAATTTATATGATGTTTTGCTTGATGGTAGTTGGATAGATGCTATGCAAGAGGAACTTAACAATTTGAAAGAAATAATGTGCAGAAACTTGTTGAAAGGCCTAAGAATCAATCAATTATAAGAACTAAATGGGTCTTTAAGAACAAGTTAGATGAATCCGGCATAACAACTAGAAATAAGGCTAGATTAGTTGCACGGGGTTATAAACAAGAAGAGGAAGACATTGAAGCTAGGGCCGAATATGATGAGGAAGAAGATCAACGTTTCGAGCTTCGGTCAAATAATACTAATGATAGAGTTTTGAATTGCATTGAGTGAAATTATGCAAGATGGTTTCAACACGGTGAATGCACGAGTTGATAGCTTAGCTGAGGCGTAACATGCATGTATTGAGGATTTGGCGAGAGACATATGCACGATCAAACTCCATTTGAAAATTGTAGATGATGAGCCTAGACCTAGTCACAAGATTCCTTCTTTTCCCTTATTTCCCCTCTTATTTTCTTAACATCCCACTCCCGTAGGACCTCATAACTCTTTTCTTTCATTTGCACTCTTTTTGTTTGCTACTTTTAGTACTTATGTTGTAGATGATTTTCCCTTATGTTTACTTGCTTTTGCTTATATTCGCTCCTTTTATTCTCTTACATTCTTTTCTATATGTTTGCTTTTCTATTTGCTAAGTTTATGTGTACAGATGCTTGTGTGGAGAAAATGATGATACCTCTTAGTATGGATGGCTCAATTTCTACCCAAAATCATCCCTATTAGGCTTTATTTTGATGATGCCAAAGGAGGAGAAAGGGTATTAGTGTTGATGTTCTATATTAAATTGATTTGTTATACTTGCTATAATACATATGCTCTAATTGCTAAAATATACTCAAATGCATGTGTTGAGGGGAAGCTTTATCCAATTTCTATCATTTTTTGCTATAATGGGTTGTCATCATCGAAAAGGGGAGAATGTTGAAATTATTACTTTAATTAAGTTTTGTTGATGTCATTATCATGCTATAAATTGTTTTTCTTGAGTATATTTGTGCTTAGCATGAAGTTATGATCTTGTGAAGACATGATGATCAACTACAATGAGTTGTAGCCAAATAAAGACCTTGTAGCTTAGATTGCTTGGAAGGATTCATAGAAGGTCTAAATAGATTTATCTTTTTAAATTGCTATTTGAAGATAGTCTATATTATGCACTCAAAAGTACTCATTCATTGCATGTGCATATCTTACATTGTATTCATTCTAGATCATCTTTTCTCCTTAATCTGTTCATTTTTTAAAAATGACATCATATGCAAAATTATATTTGTTTTATGTAGAATTTTGCATAAGTTTTTTACTTAACTGCATAACTATGGCATATGTATGCACTCTCTCATGTTTCCTGTAATAAATTGACTTATAGTGTGTTTGGAATGATCTTATTTTAAGATGCTTATCCTATTGAAATTTGGAGATATCTTATCATATGCACCATGCATTCTATAGTTATAAAAATTAAGATAGGAAGAATTGCTTATTTCTTGTAAGATAAAAAGTTTGGTTTTGTTTTAAATTTTCATAGAATGCATGATAAGATTTCTTAAATCTTATAAGATATACCCTCATTTCAATAGGATAAGTATCTTAAAATAAGACTATAACAAACAGAGCATTAGTATGGTGAAAATAAGCTTAAGCATACTCAGATGACTTCAAGTATACCTACATACATATATATATATATATATAGAAAGAGAGAGAGAGAGAGATATACATACATACATATATATAGATATACATACATACATACATACATACATATATATATGTACATATACATACATATATATATACACATATATTGTATTAGTATAAGTATATGGTGTATATTTATCTTCTTTTTTTTTCTTTGCAGTAAAAGTGGTTTTAAACTAAGATCATAGCTTTACGTGATAGTTATTTTAGTTACATGCTGGACACTTTAGTTGCATGGCTTAGACAATACTCGAAGATTGCATATATATGAAATCTTATGCATCGTTAACCAAATCTCTACAAAATTCTTGAAGAAAATATGAGTTCTTGAGTTGCATTTATTATTATAAGTGTTCATTATAAGTGTTCTACTGAACTTGCATGTGTTAGGAAATGGTATATATGTGTTTACATAGGCTTTTCAAACCAAAATCTGCAAAAATCATGTTGTTAAAGAAAATTTTTACATTGCATTTAATGTTTGAGTGTAGTAGATGCATTATATTAATTATGAGTTGAAGTTTGAGTGTTTGGTATTACATTGAGCCTCCAAATCTTGTAGAAAAACGGCTATCTCTGACTTTTAATTGGGAAACATATCTTTTTCAACATGTATAATAGTATTTTTCTAGCTTTTTTGTATCTTTTTGAGGTACCAGCTGGCCAATAATGCCAATAAGCACCAACTGGGGGTGTTCAACCGGTAAAGCCAACCAATAATTCTAGTATGTTAGTTGCTTGTAGCGACTGGGGGTACTAGCTGACCGGTAAGGTTAGCTGATACTTAAAATGGGGTATCGGTCAGTCGGTATGCACTTTTTTCTTCAAAACATTTTTTGGCCGTTGGCGACTTAACTTATTGGCATTATAAATACACCCCTCATCCCCTAACATCAGATATAACTTGATTAAAGCATTTATACAAGCTCTTACCATTCAATACTTTATCTCTATTGCAATCTCGCTCCATTTATTGCTATCTTCATTGATCGCATATCATTAGCATCGATTGATCAAGTCTCTTGAGCTCATAAATGCCTATCTACTTAGACCAATATAGGAAGATTTAAATACCTTTTGTACACTTACTCTCAAAGAAGTCTGGTAAAACAATTTCTTACTATTTCATTAGGTGAATGCCTTACTCTTAGATAGTTTTGTGGAAAACTTTCTATCAAGAGTGAAAGGTTGAAATCATCGAGTATTGGAAGAATACTTGTGGTCCTTGTGGTATAGTAAGGTTTGTAAACGTTGTTTTACGCTTCTACAACGTATTAAGTAAGAAGCCAATTTATTAGTTGAGTTTCTTCAATTCTAAGGAAAGACCTTAGGTAGTGGACTAGGCCCTCAAGAGTTCAAACCACTTTAAATTGTTGCATTTGATCTTCTAACCCTAAACTCTTTACATTTCAAGTATTATTTTCATATCTTGTCTGTGTTTTTGCTTGAAGTTTTTTAGATGACTTTTTTAATGCTTAATTGTGCCATTAATCTTATTCACCCCCTTTTTGGGTTCATTGTTTGGGCAACACTATTTCATTTGGTATCCTAAGGTAACCAGAGATGGGATTTTCTATAATCCCAAGGAGCAGAATGTTCTTATTAGCATATATGCTAGATACTTGGAGGATGATACGGTGATCCAGAAAATACTAGAATTTGGTGTTACTCTTGAGGAGATTTCTAATGAGTCTTCAAAAGCACCTACTGATGTAGAAAAGAAAAAGTAGCCAGTTGCTACTAGTACATCGGAGCCTCGCCATTGTGGGAGGATTCTGAGTTAGCTTGATGTATACTATAGGGAGTACTTTGAGACTTCCAAAGAGGATCAGGTTGAGGATTCCACTAGTTACGATGAAGCAATTTTTGATTTAGATACTAACCAGTAGTGCAAGGCAATAGATTCTGAGTTGGAGTCTATGTACTCTAACAATGTTTGAGAGCTTATAGAAGCATTTGAAGGGGTAAACGCATAGGGTGCAAGTAGGGTCTACAAGAGAAAGAAAGGAGTTGATGGAAAGGTTAAAACCTTTAAAGCTAGATTGGTAGCCAAGGGTTATACCTAGAAAGAAGGTATCGATTATGAGGAAACCATCTCACCAGTAGTCATGCTTAAGTCTATCAGGATGCTTCTTGCCATCGCTTGTCATTATAACTACGAGATATGACAAATAGATGTCAAGACAACATTTTTTAATGGAGAGTTTAACGAGACCATTTATATGACCCAACCAGAGCGATACATTGCAGCAAGCTAGTAACACATGGTGTGCAAGCTTAAGAAGTCCATTTATGGGCTTAAGCAAGCATCTAGGGCATAAAACACCAAGTTTGACCATGAGATCAAGTCTTTTGGGTTTAAGCAAAACATTGATGAACCACTTGTGTACAAAAAGCATAATGGAAATGCTATAGCTTTCCTAGCTTTTTGCGTGGATGACATCTTGTTGATTGAGAATGACGTAAGGATGCTTTCATCCATAATTTGGTTATCTTCTCAGTTTCACATGAAGGATATGGGAAAAGTAAGCTACATTCTTGGGATCAAGATCATACGAGACTAAAAGAACAAGAGGCTTGTGTTATCCCAAGCTTTCTACATAGAGAAGATATTGGTGAGATAGAACATAAAAAACTCCAAGAAAGGTCTCTTGCATTTTAGGCATGGATTTACTCTATCTCAAGACCAATGTCCTCGAATACCTAAGGACATGGAGAAGATGAAGAAGGTCCCTTATGCTTCGGCATTGGGAAGCCTCCTATATGCCATGATGTAGACCAAGCTAGATATCTGTTATGCTGTTGGCATAGTTAGCAGATACCAGTCAAACCCTGTGCCAGATCACTAGACTACAGTCAAGCTAATATTCAAGTTTCTTCGGAGAACTAAGGAATATGTGCTGGAATACCGCGCAGATGATCTAATACCATTGGCCTATACGGACTCGGACTTCCAGTTAGATAGAGATTCTAGTAGGTCTACTTCTGGCTTTTGTTTTGACTTTGTTAAGAGATGCAGTTTCATGGAAGAGTGTAAAGCAGAAATGCATTGCAGACTTGACCATGGAAGCAAAGTACATTGCAGCATCTGAGGCTGCAAAGGAGGCTGTGGGTATGAAGAAGTTCCTCAGTAACCTAGAGGTTGTCTCAACTGTACAGAGACCTATTATCTTGTACTATAACAATACCACTGTTATTACACAGTGCCAAATGCCTAGGAATCACAACAGGGGTAAGCATATTGAGAAAAAGTACCTCTTGATTTGGGAGTTCATCCAGAGAGGTAACATAGTAGTGGAGAAGATTGCTTCAATTGAGAACTTAGCTGACCCACTTACAAAGACTCTTCTAGAGAGAGTGTTTGCCACGCATGTAGAGTTTATGGGTGTTAGGTTCAAAGGAAGTGATCTTTAGTGCAAGTGGGAGATTGTTAGGATTATATGCACTAAAGACCACTTATACAGGAATATTGAACTAGACAGTTGATCATTGTTTATATTTATGAGCACTTCTTACATATATCATCTCTGGTATATATGTGTGATACATTGTGTAAAGATCTAATAATATAATCTAATGACTTGGGTGCGCAGTGAGGCTGAATGCACAATAGGTCCAAGCCTAGTTTTGGATATATCATAAAGAAGTCCACAGTCGGATGGTAGTGTTGGGTAATCTATCAGGATAACGCTATAGTTGGTGAGTCTCCTAAGAAGGGTGATCTACCTAGGTCATTAGAAGGTCTTTCTGGACTTCGCTTCTAGTACATGTGTCAAGCCTTGGATAGGACCACCATGACTATGTCTTCTGGAACCGTGCCATTATATATAGAAGACAAGATACTTACTGCTTCCGAGTGATCAATGCTCTTAATCTCGAGCATGTTTGAATGAATTGGTAAAGTTGGGGTGCAACACTTTGATGTACCATGAGAAGAGGTCTTGAATGATAAGATTGCCTGCCTCGTATGTTGGGTATTATGTTCTAATCAATCAGGACATACATGTGCTACAGCAGAGTTTATGTGCCCCCTTGATTTGTTTTATTAGTCATCATAAATCTAGATCTAGTGATATTATCTTGAGGGATATATCAATCATTTGGCTTGTGGTCGCTTCCTAAATCAAGAGATCCATGACCAGGTGGTGATCACTCTTTGGACTAGAGATTCCAAGGCTTAAGATGTAGTCATGGAGGTGATGGTACCTTTTGATCGGCCTTGACTACGGGTCATTTCCTTCGGTTGATCAAAAATAGTGGTTACTTGTTGTGACCTTTTTCTTCTTAACCAATGATTATCCTTGGAGTGTGACTTTGATCTTTGGGTGGAAATACACTGAGGTCAAAATGGTCTTCATGTCGACAAAGAGGTGGCAAAGGCATTTTGGTTATTTTGGGAGCCAAAGGTAATTATGTCTTTTGATCTCTTCACTACTCATATTTGTAATGGATGTAATTAATTGAGATCACTAATTATGTGGATGTTTTATTAAGATATAAATTTAATAGAGAAGGAAAAAGGATTTTATCCAAGTTTTTTCTTATTAAATTTATGGGCATTTCAATAGGATAAACAGGCTCCATGGAATTAGATATTATAGAGTAGGGGAGAAAAAGAATCTCTTGGATATCTTATCTATAAGGCATATTCCATTTCTAAAAAAGGCATAGTTGGAAACTTAATTGTTTCCATGGACTTACCCAATTAAGGTTGTTGTGCACTATAAATAGTGACCTAACAATAATACCGATTTGAGTCTCTTTGCCTTTTTCATAAAGGTGTGCAGGAATTTTCATCTAGTACACCAAGAACACATACTATTCTATAAATCTTCAATTATAGCTCTCCTAGGTACTCGCCCACTACATAGCACCAAACATCCTAGCTTTGAAAAGGTAATAACGGTGAAAAAGGCTAATTGAGAGGCTATTTTAGAAGAGTTTACACAAAGCAAAGAGACCACTCACTTGAATCTTCATCTCGTTGAAGGTATATCACTTCATCTTCTTACTTATGTGTTTAATCATGTTATGCTTTTCAATACAAATAGCTTTTATTGCTTGTTCCGCCACCATATTAGATATTCCCTTTAAAATTTTTTGAAAGCATGATGATCTATAGACTATGGTGTAGCAATCCCGATCTTAACATGTCATCACTATCACTCAGCTAGATTTGGCGTTGCCATTCCCTGTTCCTGACTCGTCTTAACCTCCATAGCTCGTATAACCTCCATCTCCATTCCTGTCTCTCAACCCCGCACATTTTGATCCCTTAACTCCGGGTTTGGTAGTATTAATTGTGAGGGCAGGCCTAAATTCTATGACACCAGAGGGGGAAAGAGGTCCGAAGGTTTGTGATGATGCTTATTTCCCCGTGAAAGTAAGCCTTCTTCTCCAATTAATTTTGTACCGCCCTCAACAAAGCTGGGTTTAAACTCCATAACTTGTTCGAAGTTTATGTTATGAACAACACCACGTCCCCTCTTAGTCTCCCTCTTATGTGTATTGACATTATTGGCATAATCGACTTTCTCCTTTCTCTTATCACTCGTAGACTATTCTGGTTCCCGCACTCCCTCAATGCTTGCACTTTTCTTGGCTTTCTGACAAGTTTTGTTTCCTATAGTCACAGAGAAAGGTATCTTATCAGCACTTGGGTTATCATACAGTTCATCATCCCCTTTCTTACCCTATTCCAATGTCTTTGATATCTCTGTTAGTACCCCGAAAAAAGATCCATTGCACCCCGCTTTTTTAGGAGCTGTTTTTCTCGACCTCCCTTCAGCATTGGTACCCTTGGTTGACCCTTAAGCCGAGCTTAAACTTGCTTCAAATTGGAAAGCCCCCTCTATACCAAGCCCTACATTATTCTTAAGGGCAGAAGGAATTCCCCCCAAGTTCACTTCCTTTGCCGCATTAGCCCCTCCTCCATAGGTTCTTCTCATAGTTCTCCTTTGGACGATCATTCAGTCTCTGTATTCGTCTTTGGGATTCCACGCTTGTGGTTGAGCCACCATTTGTTGCCTCTATGCCTCTCCTTCTCGTTGATCACACCCCTCTTTAGCCTCATATGACTGAGAAGTTCTTAGATATGGGCATAACTCCTTCCTGCATCCATATCATCTACCTTAAAAGTAGATCATATGGATCCAATCATACTCGACTTTCTGCCATCGCTTTTAACTCTTACTTTGGAGACTAGTGGCTCTGAAAGATCCACTTGCACCACTATTCTTGCATATTTGCACCTAACTACCTCCTCAATCATCAAATCCACCTTAAGGCTTGTTGGGTTGTGGCTAAAATGCTAAGCTTAAGCCCATATTAAAAATAGAAAAGAGTTTTAATGAGAGTTAAAATTTCAGTTATGGTAAGGGTCTTAATTATGAGAGGATTGATATATTAGGAAACCCTTGTCTTAGAGGACAAGAAAGTCTTCTTTATAAATAGGACTCTTACATTAGTTGTAAGAAGTATGTCTTGCAATAGGTCTAGGTAGAGAGAGAGCCATTGTAAAAATACTGTAAGGGAGGGTTTAGACTTTTCTCTCCATGCAAAAAGTCCTATTGAGTTTGTACTCTGTTTTATTTGAAGAAGGTTTTCGTGAACATAGGCAAAAGGTCGAACCACATTTTATTGTGCGTATTTTTTTCTCATTACTCGTACTTTAATT
Source organism: Cordia subcordata (assembly GCA_028554755.1). Classification (NCBI taxonomy): domain Eukaryota; kingdom Viridiplantae; phylum Streptophyta; class Magnoliopsida; order Boraginales; family Cordiaceae; genus Cordia; species Cordia subcordata. Next base: position 10,139,997 of record JAPTOF010000019.1, read on the forward strand.
CTGCTGCGTGAGTGTGTGCTATGCGTCCTAATTTCCTAACAAGGGTCTTCCCAATAAAGCTACCAATGTTTTTGAGAGACTTCTCTCTTGGTAATATACTCTATCGGCAATTTCAGTAATCAAAACCAAATTGTAACGGCCGAAAATGAGGCTTGTGATAGAATGAACTCGCGCTTCCATTTGCGTATCACTAGTTAGTGATCGGCCAGCAATCGAGGGCCACTAATCAAGGCGTGTTCATACTCTTCAATTCCAGCAAATCTCACCAAAAAAAAAAAAAAAAGGCCATGTCCCAAATAAAGATTGGTTTTTACACTGCCCAAATTTTTTTGATTCTGGCCTCCAATTATATGAATCCCATAGATTTCCCCAAAAAATTTATTATTAGAGCCTTTTTCCATCGGCTTCTCATACGCCGCCCATCCTCTGGCTTTAACCATAGTTGGCGGGTCACCGGGTTCATCTCCTCAGCATCATCATCAGAGTAGAGGCCCTCATCATCGGGAAAGTCGTTTGCCATCCTTGTATCACCAAATGTCGAGCCTAAGAGTGTTGCATATTGTGATTTATTTTCAAATAGTCCTCTCCAGTTGAGTTTTTGAGTTGTGTTCGGAGGAGGCTGCTAGTGTCGATGAGTTCTCTACTGCAGTAGGTGAGGAAGGATCAACTTCCATCACCAGATATATTGTCTTCTTCCTTTTCCCACTTTGATGCGTGTGGTCATATTATACTATAGGAATATATTTTTCCAAAGGACCAACAGGTATTGAGAGACGTGGGTCCCCTTCCATGGGAAGTGGTCCTTCACCGGCAATGAATGTGGCCGACAATGTGCCGACAATGTGCCAACAAGGTGGGCCAGCTATGATATCAGTAGGCGTCTAAGGTTTTGTGTCATGCATAGTCGACTCAACCTCTCATTTTTTTTTTTTCAAAAGGATTAGTCCGAATGCGAATCCCTTTTTCACTTGTGTCAAATGCCTCGTAACTAGGTGGGTTGTAAATCAGGGATGAGCATGAGTGGCAATCCTGCTAGCGAAAGGACCAACGGGTCACGAACCCAGCAGCAGCCCCCACAATATTTCAGCGGGGAATTGCCACCACCCGGATTCGAACCCCCGTTATCGGAGTGTTTCCACCCCAATCACTTGGCCACTTACCAACTCACCTATGCCCCTAGGGGCAACCTCTCATTTTTTTCCTCTTGATGATGATGACAAAGCTTCTGAATTCTTTCACTTTAACAATTTCAGCTATCTTTGGAGTCCATCCTCCAAATCACTCGATTATACGTGTCCTACAAAGTAAAGACATACAAGGCAAACTAGCTAAAGCATTTAAATTCTTCACTTCATCCTACAATATCAATTTGAGTTCTACAGATCTAAGGGCAAGAAAACAAAAGAAAAGACTACAGCGTATATATATAATTATGTATTATCTGATTATTACCGAATTCACTTACAAGTGCTTAAACACACAAAGACAAGAATAAAAAGGGTAGCTCGATGCATAAAGCTCCCCATTATATCCTAGAGCTGGAATTAAGCTTCACATTCATTTTAGGCGTGCATTCTACTTAAGGATAATGATGCTATTTTTTTCCATTCTTTTCTTCATCTTATTAAAACCAACTCCTAGCAGAAAACTGATCGATTGTGGACAGATTTCTTACTTCTGGGTTCTAGAGGTGATTCTATAAAAATCACCATCTACCTGAAAGACAAGAAATCTCAACTACATAAAGCAGAGAGAAAACTGAAACCGGATGAATATGATGAAAATGGAAGTCCAATGATTTAACTGGCTCTGCTTCATCCCCAAATTAATATCTTTATTTGGATGATATATATAGAAATGATGCCTAAATACGGATGAAAATGATGAAAATAGAAGTCCAGTGATTTAACTGCTTTGCTTCACCCCTAAACTAATATGAATGCAACAGCTACAACACCTGTAGCCGTACTACCTTGAAGAATATGTAGGCTACTAGCCAAGTTCCTTTTCAAGAGCACAATTGCACCTTTGGTCACCTTTAAGACACCATTCTCACTTTGGAATTTGTACCCATGAGAATCCAAATGCCCAAGAGAAATTAAGTTTTTCTTCAGATCCGGTACATGCCAACACTCGAGAGATCTTATAATACCATCAAACATCTTGATATTTACAATACCTATTCCCTCCACCTTCAATGAAAGATCGTTGCCTAGAAAGACTTTCCCTTCCTTTTTGAAATAAGAACCAGTCACGCTTAGGACACATATGGAACGTTGCACCTGTATCAAGAATCTATTTATTATGCCACTGTGACGCACTCGCAATCAAAACATCCCCGGTACTACTCGAGTTCTCTCCATCATTGTCAGCACTCTCTACCACATTGGTTGAATTCTCTACCTTTTTCCAATTTTGGACATTCTTTCTTAACATGACCTTTCTCACCACACTCGAAAAAATGTAGTTTTCTTGCTCTTGATTTTGACCTTGACTTGCTTTTCTTTCTACCCGAAGATCCCCCTCTATTCTCTTTTCTCCCTCTACTCACTAAGCCCTCCCCATGTACTTCTTCCCTATGTCCCGGAATATGTGTTTGAAGATCCTTCGATTTTAATGAAGCAATCACATCCTCAAAGGTAATTTTATCCCTCCCGTACAACATAGTGTCCACAAAGTTCATATATGAAGGCAGTAAGGAGCATAATAGGATCATAGCTTGGTCTTCATCATCAATTTTAATACCCACATCCTTCAAAGCAATAAAACAAGAGGTAAACTCATCAAGGTGTTGTTTTAGTGATATACCTTCTTTCATTCTAAGATGATACAATCTTCAGCAAAGTATAATTCCACCAAAGTATTCCAAGCCTCAACTGCTGTCATCTTCTCAGCAATCTCCAGCAATATTTCACTTGTTACGGACACATGTATTACACTAAAGGCTTTCGCTTCAAGTTCTTGTCTTGTTGCGTGTTCCATCTTCTCCGAGATTACTTCTTCAATGACTTTCCAAAGTCCTTACATTGTCATAGATGTCTTGAATTGATCTTCCATAAACTGAAACTCATTCTCCCGTCAAACTTCTCGATTTCAAACTTTTCACCTGTGAAAGATATTTTCGTTTGCTCAAAACTCTCACTTAGGGAATGAATTTGGCTCAACGGACTGCAAAAACGAATTCAGCATGTCGGAAAACCTTAGGACCACCCCGGTCAACTTTGGTCAAAATCGGTCAAAGTCAAACCTATTGGTCAAAATCAACACCGTCCCTAACCATATGTATTTTGGAGCAGAATCTAGAAACAAAGACCCCAAAATCGAACTTAGCACATTGAAAAAACGTAGGGTAAGGCTCTGGTCAAACTCGGTCAACACTCGACTAAGGGTCAACGGTCAAAGTCAACCCTCGGTCAAACCCCCGGTTAACTGGTCAACGCGGTCAAATTGGTTTTTTCTTTTTTGTTTCTGGACTCAATAGCAAGGCTCCAAAGGAAATAAATATTTGTTTCTTTGGTCTTAAAATATAAGTCTAACCCAAAATATTTTTCTTTTACCTTTTGATTCAACTAAGCCCAAAAAAAAAAAGTTTTAAAACCCAAGACCCAAGACCTAGCCAAATCTGGACAAGGCCGCTACCCAAGCCCGATCCAAAAAACCCAGACCCAAAGCCCAAAACCCAAACCCTAAACCTGCTTTACAAACCTGAACCAATACAAAAAAAAAAAGACCTGAATACCCAAACCCAACCTCAAGAGCACGCGAACTCTATCTTTTTCGCTCATTTTTCAAACCCAAACACAAGCCACGACCCACAAACGTAAGCTTCCACTTCAGCCACCAACGCTCAACGTAAACAGCACCAGAGCACTTCTCACTGAACAAAGACCTTTATTTGGTGAGGCAACATTTGTTTTGAGCAATTTTGGTTTCATAGTGAATTTTGATTTTTCCTCTCGCAGCGGAATAAAAAATATCTATACTAGTTGTTAGGGAAAAACATGCAAAACGAAGAATATGAGAAGAAAACGAACACAAGAGAATTACGTGGTTCAGCCTTAAAGCATACGTCCACGAGTAGCATAGAATAATTTACTATTGATCAACGAAGATTACAAGGCTCACTATGGTTTCTCACACACCCCTAACACAATGAGTATTGCCACATATCTATAGTGTAAAAGTTTCCTAAAACCTATTAAGCAGAAAAGGCAACTAATTAATTATGTGCTAGAAAAGTTAATAAGCTACAAGGTAATATGTACATAAGATAATTTGCTATTCTTGTTACCCAAGAATATGGGTCATATTCAACAAATAGAATGTCTTTAGAAGTGGCGGAGAAGGATTTGGAGCTAGGATGGGGGGCGAAGTTTTTTTTAATTATTTAAATAATCAATAAAAATATTTATTACTCATGCACTGACTACAAAAAATTTATATATTACATATTTATACATCTTCTTAGACATATAACATATAAAAATCATAAAGAATTAATGTTTAAGTTACCGATTATCTATTTCTTTATTACACATATTATCACCAAGAAAAAAGTAATTATTAAATATATCATAGTTTACGTATTATTAATTAAAATTTGTTAGACTTTTATTGAAGATCATTTAAAATAAATTAAATAACCAACAATGTTTTGAGATTTAAATACTTATTAAACTTTATGTGTTTTTCAATGAGTAATGTAAATCAACCCCACCCCCCCCTCCCGGGGCACTGGTCTTTGGGACTCTTTCAAATGCAAGTAATATTCTTTCATTGTAAGACAATTAATTCATGCTTCTAATTATACCAAACTTGATTCGTGATTCATCCATAACACTATTACCATCTCCCACTAATTATACAATAGACAAGTAAGAATCCCATTTCGTTAATTTTGAGATAAATAAATTATAGTTAAGAAACAAATTAGGAACTTTTTAAGATAGACAATAAATACATCAAACACTTTTGGGACTACTACATTGTTTTAGATTACACATGCATACCTCACAAAAGTAATTCCTCTTCACGACACCAAAATAAAGAAGGAGATTTCCTTTCATGATTTGGATTACCTTCACATCTATAGAAATTATCAATCAAACTATAATAAAATTAAGCAAGAAATTTTTTAAAAAAACAAAAGTTATCTATAGAATCATCAAAGCGTTTAATAAGAAGATGAACATAAACTGGACACCAGCATAATCAAACAAAACAGATGACGACCGATTTGCAAATATTTTAAAGTGTTTTGCCCTAAGGAATGCAATAAAAGCTCATACCTCATGAATCAGCCATTTCTATCACTTCCGCCCTTTCAAATGCAGAAATCAATTTCAACTATGAGTGTTTGGAAGACGAATTGCTTTTTGCTATGTGATTGCTTTTGTTTTATTGAAATTAGGTTTTTATTTTGGTAAAATTAGAAGAGGAATTGCTTTTATCTGTTCTTTAAGGGGGGGAGGGGGGAAAAAGGGAATGGTTTCATTTGGGTAATTTAATGATGGCTTCATAACATCGTTAAGCACCAGGTTTTGCAGTGATCATTACCCAAGAATTGTATTGCAAAAAATTAAACAAAATGAGGAAGCAATTTGACTTTTGTGTATACAGTAAGAGAATATCATAATGTCTTCAAGGGTGTTATTTAACTATTTTTAGTATACAAAACAAGAGCAGTCATATTTAAAAAATTGAGATTAAATATTAACCAAAAATTTAATAATGTAAAACAAATAAAAAGTTGAAGCACATATTGCAAACTTCAAGAATTATAATGTATGGTAAAAAACAAAATAAAATATTAGAAACAATTGAAAGTTCATATACAATGTATGCAGTTCAAATTTTCATTTGGTCGGTGTATGTAGTTCAAATTTTTGTCGTGTCTTCCACTGTCTTCTCACAATATATTATATATTTTCACCTTTATTGGTACTCATATGGTGTGACAATATTATGATGTGATTTGCTATCTATATCTATATCTATATTATATTATATAAAAGAATTTTTTCACAATATAATAATAACAAGTGTTGCATAAATATAATGACAAGTGTCGCACAAATATAACCCTCTATTATATACTCCTATTTTCAAGTCCCAATCTACGGCTATTCAAGCATCAAAACTCCAATTACACCTCATCCAACCATCAAGATTTATATTCAAATTTATTCAAAATTGTATTATTTAGTGTGATTTATATTGATTTACTAATTTATTTTAATATTTATATATTACAACCGAAGATCATCACACGCAATCTAGATTGATTGTGTATATCTATGGTAACTTACTAATTCGGTTATTAACCCTCTACAATATAATAGTGACAAGTGTCATACAAATCTAAATACCACTGTTGCACAAATATAACCCTCTATTATGTACTCCTATTTTCAAGTCCCAATTCACGGCTATTCAAGTATCAAAACCCAATTGCACCTCATCCAACTGTCAAGATTTTATATTCAAATTTATTCAAAATTGCCTTATTTAGTGAGATTTATATTGATTTACTAATTTATTTTAATATTTACATATTATAATCGAAAATCATGACACTCAATCTAGACTAATTATATATATCTATGGTAACTCACCAATTTGGTTGTTATCAAATCTTGGCCTATTTTAATTGATTTCTTTTACTATAAAAAAATTAGTGCTATTTATTGTAAATTGAATTTTGGTTAATATAGAAAAAATTGTCTATTCTATTCATACGTTTTTTATATTCAAATCCTATATTATATATTGTACATTTTTTATGTAATACTTTCACCTAGATACGCCATTACACACCGTAGATTTTTCAGCCTTTTAGTTTTATTTTGTCCCTCTCGGTTAACTGTCTTCTTTTGAAATCATATATATCCTTTCTTCCAAAATGATCTTTTTATTGCAAAATTGATAGCTAGTATTCCTTAATTCCTAGATAGCTTCATATCCAGGTATTCATCTCATCTTAATATTTGGTTTACTTTTTATCTTCTATAATTTATTTGTGTTTTTTATGTGTGTTTTTATCTGTAAAACTATTGGGTAGTTTCATTATTGTACCTCTTTTAATTATTTTTTGGTGTAAAAATCAATTTATTTCATGCACTTGCTAGGAAAATTTACACTTGATTCTGGGTTTCTTAAAGTTCTTTGCTTTGGTTGTTTCTCTTTCTCACTACCCTAAATGCTCACTTCTTGAGTTTCGTTTTTATTTTAGTTTTTTTACCTCTCATTTCTTCTACATATATATATAAGGAATAGATAGATTTTTTTTTTAACTAAAAGATATTTATATTTGCTTTAGTGATGGATTGTTGTGCCCAGAGGACTTGGTCAGATTAATGAAACGTGCTGAAGATTTATAAGAAGCATTGATGATGTATGAAATAAAGGGCTGTACTTACATCACACCCAGGAGTTTGAAGAGGATGCTGAGCAGATAAAGGGAATCCAAATCACGGATGAATGCAAAATGATGATATCTCATTTGATCTCAATAGTGATGGAGTCCTCAACTTTGATGAGTTTAAGGTTCATAATGTATTGTTAAATTTTGTGTACATTTACATCGATATCTGTTGATCAACTGATGCAACCCAATTCTAATTATATTGGGATTTAGGATTTGTTATTTTTTTTATTGAGTCCTAGTTATATTAGTTATTTGTTATTGAGTCCTAGTAATATTAGAATTAGTTTCTTAGCTATTTTTATATGAAAAAGACTAGTAGAATCAAATTCTATTTAGTTTTGGATTTCTAGAATATCCTATATATAGGGTGAAAGTTTTCATTGTTAGTGGACCTTTTCCAAAATTATTCATCAATATATTTATTCCCTCTCTTAGGGTTTATTGTCTATGGGATTTCTTGGCTAATTTCAGCCTTGAAATTGAGCTCCTTGATTCTCCTACTTTCTTGTTTATGCTCTCAAATTTCTGCTGCGTTAGTTGGTATTAGATCAAGGTTTTTCTTCAGCTAATTTCAAGTTTACAATGCTTCTAAGGAGAAGAAGAGTTCGTGTTGTAGCAGCTGGAGTTTTTCCCCTAATCAACAACAACGAGATGGAGGCGCTAGTTGGTATCTGGAGTTTTTCCTCCCTGATCAACAACAAAGACATGGAGAATTACAAGAATTGATAAGACAAATTGAAGCCTTATCCCAGCGCTTTCCACAACTGGAAACTCCAACTCATAATGACGATCATGATGAGTCGGAGGAAAAGATGTCTTTATGTTAAGTATCTCATTCCACATTAGGGTGATTTAGTGGACCATGGTGGTGGAAAGCTCGAGGATAAGTTCTTTTCGCACCTAGGAAGACTGATGCAACCCAATTTTAGTTATATTAGGATTTAGGATTTTTTTTTTATTGAGTCCTAGTTATATTAGTTATTTGTTATTAAGTCCTAGTTATATTAGAATTAGTTTCTTAGCTATTTTTATATGAAAATGATTGGTAGAATCAAATTCTATTTAATTTTGGATTCCTAGAATAGCCTATATATAGGGTAAAAGTTTTCATTGTTAGAGGACCTTTTCCAAAATTATTCATTAATATATTTATTCCCTCTCTTAGGGTTTATTATATATAGGATTTCTTGGCTAATTTCAGTCTTCAAATTGAGCTCCTTGATTCTCCTACTTTCTTGTTTATGTTCTCCAAATTTTCACTACATTATCAATATACAAGTTATGTGTGTATTATAGCACCCTCACTGTCTCTTGAGTCTTTTAGATATTTATATAATGTGAAATCATTTTTTAATTTTTTGTAAAATTAGAGTTTATGTATTGAATGTCAATTTTTATGCCATGCATAATAATTTATGGGTTAAAAGGATATCAATGGTTTTCTTTACCATCTTCATGAGGAATTTGTTGCTTCATTACAATTTACTTAAGAGTACAAATAAAGACATGCAAATGAATAACTATTTCACGTATTAAGTCATTTAATATTTATTCACCAACTATAATGCCTTCAATCTAGGTATAAGAATAAGAGCACTTCTATTCAACTTTTTATTGTCAAACAATATATCGCCTTTACAATCTCCAATTATAAAACCTTGAATATGTAATCATAAAATGATTGAGATTAGGCCACTTTGGCTATTACAATTAATGTGCCATCTAGAAATTCTGAATGATGGTTTTTGGTGTCTAACCATCAACTGCCAATAAATTTTTAATAGAAAAAGATATGTAAATCCATTACGTTTATTTATTAAATCAAATTTGTTCATCAATTTTCTTTTATATCTTCTAAGGTCCCTTTTTATAACATTGTTAAAATCAAGAATGAGTATTTTAATCTTCAACACACTTATAAAAAAATAAAAAGTCAATAAGTAAATCCCTAATCCTTTACTTGAAAAGTATTACAATTTTCAAGAAAACCACAAAGAAAAAATGCCAAAGCAGGAAAACACATGCCACAAAGAAAAACATGCCAAAGCAAGAAAACACATGGCAAAATGTATTAGCGATCACAGAGGACTTGTTTTTTATTGGCAAAGATCATATGACATTAGGTATAAATATTTTGCTATAAATATTACCCGAAAATTGCAGCTAGAAGTATGATATTTCCGTATTTATTAATATTTACTTATACATATCATCACAACTTGCTTAATTTAAATTATGTTGTGTATGTAAAATTTTTGCTATTTTCATATTTTTTCATTTTTTTACCCAACTTGACTATTATATCCTCTATACCATCTCTGTAAAAATCATAAGTTGCTTATTTAATTTTTAAATTTATGTTATATTATTTTCAAAATATTCTATTATTTGAGAACTATGATCATCTTGTGCGATGCATGGGTGTTAGGCCAGTTGCAGTATACAGTAGAATCATATACACAAGATTGATTCCCACTTATACTATTGGCCTTTACTTGTTTGCTATGTGACAAATCCTATTTAGCTTATTTTTATTTTTTTGCCACGTTGCGTTCACATTACTATTGGTTATCATAAAAGACAATATTGACCATTTATTCTTCATTTACACTTCTTACGCATTTAATATATCAAACATTTCATAAGATAATAAAAGGTAAGCACTATCTTAGCTCTACACACGACTTGCCATTTACAATGAGCTAATTTATTGCTTGGCTTTTATGACAAGCTGTTTTTTTTTGCTTGCCATTTATTCCACGCTATATAAGTGTATTGCCATTTTAAAAAGTTTGCAATAATTAGAAAATCAGTATGAAAATCCAAAAGAATAAATAAATAAAGTAAAATGAATGGCAAAATTATTTATGTATGCTACATCGTTATTTTTTTTTAAAATGATTAATTAAAATTTATAAAAATATAAAAGTTGTAACTAATGTAAAAAATTTAATATGACAAAATATATTTATATTTTATTCCTCACATTAATTGTCAAATTTATAATAAAAATATAAAAGTACCCATTTCTCCGGTATATCATATGAGTGTTGTCATATCATATAAATATCAAAATAATTATCTAAAATATTTTTAATTTTATAATTCTTCATATTATATTATATCATATAAATATCAAACCAAACCACGTACATCGTATGGAAAGACACTCCAATATATATATATATATATATATATATATATATATATATATATATACAGCTCAATATCAAACACGCGACAACACATTGCCTTGGCTGGAAGAATAATAATTTTAGATTGATTAATATGATGCCACCCTATATGTTTTTAGATTGATTAATATGTTCATTTATGTCATATGTTACAAAGTATTGGTTTTTTGGATGATTCTACTGAAACTGTTGATTTAATAATTCTTTTACTACATTTTCCCTGCTCTGCTCCACCATTTGCAGTTGGTGACATATACTAAACCCAAAATATGACAAGTAATTCATTCATTTTTGTATACCTTTAACCAAATATTATTTTGCTTATTAATTAGAAGTGTATTTACCAAGTCGTGAACATTGGGATTTTCATTCAGATACTCTCTTAAATGAAGATCACATGGCTAATATGTCGACTTTGCTTGGTAATACACCGTTTCTCTGGTGGTAGTAACAGTTCCGGTTTTATTTGAGAAATGAACAACCTGCCAATGAAGCTTTGGCCATAGAGGGTAGACTTATACGTAGAAAGATACATTAATGGCCAAACGCAAATAAGGCAAATATAACATCTGTATATATTATTTTTTTCCCCTTAAATTTTTAGGTTATTTGTTTTTTTTGTTATTTTTAGGGCCCTTAAATTTGAACTCTATAGGAACTTGGAAGTTCATGTATCATTAGTCGTCTTCCATTATTTGTTGGTGGCAATAATGAACGTAGTTCAAAATATAAATCTTTGAGTTTGTTCCTCTAATAGTTCTGAATTACTGACTTTGTCGTATTTTAGTCCTTTGACTTTCAAAATAAATCTTTTAGTCGTTGAACTATTGACTTTGTCGTATTTTAGTCCCTTGGCTTTCAAAATAAACCTTTTAGTCCGTTGACTTTGATAAATGGATGATGTTAGTCCATGGTCTTTGATAAATGGAACGATGTTAGCCCATGGTCTTTGATAAATGGGACATCGTTAGTCTTTAAAAAATAGTTCATTTCAGAGGTTTAAGGATTAAAAGTTCATTTTGAAAGTCAAATGATTAAGATAATGCAATAAAGTCAATAGTTTAGGGAACTAAAAAATTCATTTTAAAAGTGAAGAGACTAAAATGCGACAAAGTTAATAATTCAGGAACTATTAGGGGAATAAACTCTAATTTTTTTAGTAATTTAATTTTGAACTATTCATCATTTGCAATAACTTCAATATTTTGTGGCCATTGTGAATTTCATTGTACTTCCTCATTGTAACTGGTTGCAGAGCCCCGGGTCTGTATTTTTTTGTGTATAATGCATTGAAGGGCTACATATAAATATTGAATATTATGGAAAGTCAAAAATTTGCAGTCGTCATTACGAATTTCTTTTTATTGTTTTTAACTTTGTTGTAACTTATAGTGTGTGATTTCTTTTATGCAAGCACCTCGAATATATCTTATTCTTGCAGTTCTTTACGCAGTTTATAATTCCTTTGTCCTTTAAAAATGAGCAACTCATTTGCACAACTTCAAAACGCAGAGGAATGTGGCGAGGGTACTCAGGGCATTTGCTTATGTGTTTTCGTTGTATCTGATCATTTGTACATTTGGATTGAAGTTGAAGCGTTCTACCTGTTTGTTGCAGGGTGCTGATCAAATATGCAGTAAGAATTTTCAGTTGTGAATCTGGATGATGATATTAACCCAGGTTGCTTGGTATGTGATTGCTTATTTTGTTTGTCAAGTCGATTGTATGTTCTTTGAGTTTATTAATTTATATTCCTATAAAATAGTTATTGCATATTATTCATATATTATTTTCATTTATTTTGTCCTTTTTGGTATATATATTACGATATACGATTTATCTATTTGCTTTTCTCAAAGGGGTTTTTGTTTTTCAATCGCTGATCTCTTCCTTATTTAGCTTGTCTTTTTCCAATCAATTGTTATGATGATTAATTACAAATCTTTATACATTTATTTTTATGTGGCTGATGTAATATCATTTTTAACCAAATTATCAACCTCATGGGTCTGAAATTAATTGATTCAGCATCATTTTGTCCAAAACATTATTAATATCTTCAATAAAGTATACTACTTATATTTTGTTACATAATTAATTGTTCTCCATATCATTGAACTATTACTTAAAAACTAAATTTTTATTTTTAAATCACGCCTCGTGCAAAGCACGAGTTCAATACTAGTAATTAATATATAGATAGATGCTATTACGTTCCTATTTTACCTATCTCTACAAGAGCTTCTGCACTGGAGCTACCTTGCTCTGTGGATAGATTTTATTATATTAACTGGATCTATTTTTCTTTTTTCTTTTTTTTTGCCAGGTTCTTTTTAGCCTAACACTTAATCCCTCACCCCCCCCCCCCCTCTCTCTCTCTTTCGTGGTTTCCCGTGGGATTCATCCCTATAAGTACTTTTAGTGATGTTTTACTTTCATCCTAAAAAAGTTTTGCTTACTTGACCCTATACCAAATTGGGACGCTTTTTTCCGTTGCAAAATAGGAAGATTCAGGGCATTTTGCCTATGGTTTCACTACAAAAAATTTAGACATAGGCGACAGCTTTAGAGCTTATAAGTGGCGGTTTTCAACCGCCACTAATAACAAAACCGCCGCTTAATCTTGTGCCGCCTATACTATCGTCGCCTATTATGCGATATCATAGCCGGCGGTTTCTAAAACTGCCGCTTATGTAAAAATTATAATTTTAAGTGAAAAATATTTTAAGAAAATAAAAAATATTAATTTGGTTATAGGCAACACAAAAGAAAAAGACAACATCATCTTGCTTCTTGCAAGATTCGAATTTCGACTATTTGTTACTGTAGCACCATATCATATGACCATTGTACCTACCAAACAAGTTAAGTAGTCATTTGTTAACTATCTCAAATAAAAATATATTTATCTATTGAAAAAACTGCCGCCTATTATGAAAAAACACCGCCTATAACCTTTTAATATTTCGAAAAAAATAAAATGTAATATAAACTCATTTTTATATATTTGAAAAAAAATAAAATGCGAGACGATTAGCGGCGGTTTTGAAGAAAGCCGCCGCCTATAGCTTTTTAATAAAGTGTAATAAAAATAAAATGTAATAGATACACATATTTACTTATCTATGGATATTATCCCTTCTTTGTGTACGGATGTTACAAATGAAAAAGATTTATCTTCATTTTTAACAATAAAAAAACAATAATTACTCTTGTAACAGCAATCTGACTATAAAAATTTTATTTTAGAAAAGAAGAGGCGCAAAGTATAAGATTTTGAACTTACAATTGCCATTATGATATTGAAATATGTGATATCTACATTTTGGCTATCAGCCAAAAATATGCCCATGAACACTCTCAATCATTCTCGAAGCTGTCCACGTATAGTCACTCATAGGTACAATTACAACTATCCTCATGCAACATATGGAAAAGACAAGCAGCGCAGATTGTTCGCTAACATATTTCATGGTTTGATTAAGATATAACCTTTCAATAATCATGCCTAACCAAATGTTCTTGTAGGAAATTAAACACATGTAGTCTCACATAAAAACAAATAAATAAGATATGCCCAAAATCATAATCCTACTTGTGTTGCTGTTATGAGGTAGAAAATAAATATATATCTCAATCTTCACAGGCTAAAAGTCTTCTCTATTGCAATGATTTGACCTTCCATTAGAGTAAAAAGCAGGAAACATACAGAGAGTTTTGTTTCAGCTTATTTTTTTTCTTAGTCATATGAAAAATACAATGATGATTTAATATAGAGTAAATGGCATATTACCCCTCTGTAGTCTGGCATAAATACACAATATCCTCCTGAAGTATCAAAACCATCCTCGAACTTTTTTAACGTGTGCAAATTACCCCCCCAGGCCGTCTATTTTTTGTTAGTTTTGACGGAAGTTGGAGTCTACGCGCGTGTGTTGCGCGTGTGTTTGCGTTTTTCATTGCATAATATATAGAGTAAATGACATATTACTCCCCTGTAGTCTGGCATAAGTGCGCAATACCCCCTGAAGTCTCAAAATTATCCCTTTGAGTTTTCAGGGAGTGAATGAGTTAAGCATTATATAAAAAGTGTAAGAGTTTAAATGGTCCAAAATATTTAGTTTTTATATATATTATGCAATGAAAAAAGCCACACATGTGCATAAAATTCAATTCCCGTTAAAACTAACCAAAAACAGACGGCGAGGGGGCAGTGAGCACACATTTAAAAAGTTCGAGGGGGTAATCAGATAGTTTTGAGACTTTAGGGGGTATTGTGCATTTATGCCATACTACAAGAGGGTAATATACCATTTACTCTTTAATATATTTGTATGTCAGTTGTTCTAATTGGCTCAATCTCTGTTAAACTGCTCTTAAGCAGTTATTAATATTTCTACTTGGATCGGGTTAGACTCATCATGGGCGACCCGACCCTAAATCCAATAGTTCTAATGGCATAACAACCGAGCAAGTACTTTAAGTCAGCTCAAGGAAAGAAGAGTCTTAAACCAGATATATGCTAAGAAACCAGTAATAATTTTAGAACTGCGGATCAAGGCCCAGCATTGGCTCACTTAAGAATGGGTTATAGGACAGACCGTATCATTCTTAGAATGACCAAATTATGAACAAAAACTCTTTCTGGATCCTTCTTAAAATGTCCCCTAAAAAGGTCATATTTTTTAGAGACGTTTCTAAAATGTCAGAAAAAATTTCTTTTAAGGGGAAAAATGAGTGGGAAATATTTACGTCTTCTGGGACATTTTTTGGAAAATGTTGCACAAACTATTTTATAGGGATGTTCTTAGGGAAAAATTCACATTACCCCCTGTGATGTGAGAAAGTACCATGTTACCCCTCTATGTTTCTAAAATTTCAGATCGCCCCCTTGTGTTTTTCTAAAATTGATCACACGCTCCCCTCCCGTTAGTTCAACACTAACACTGTTAAAATGGAAGTTAAAATGACAAAATTGTGCATCTAATAAAGTAATAATTTTATACCAAATAAAATTCTATCTGTAAGTAAAACCTATTCCCAAAATCTAAAATCCCTAAAATCTAACATCAATTTTTTTCGTCGACGAAGCTGTGAAGAACAAAGTTGTGAAGAACAAAGAATGACTCCTCTGCGACCAAAATCTTGTGTTTTTTTAGCTTTCATTCCATTAACATTTCACTCCCCGAAAATCTCCGTCGACTTTTAAGCTTTACAACTAAGAGCGGCCTCTCTGCAACGACACGAAGTTCGACTACGTCCCTTCCCACCCTCGCTACAACGAAGACAACCAAAATCTCCGTCGACTTCAAAAAGCTTCCGATGAACAAGCTGAGGCTACGTTACCCCCAACCCCTGCTGCGATGACGACAAGATCCCCACCCCGTGCCTTGAGTGAGGATGAAAACAACAAACCCTGGTCTGATGAAGATGAAGCTACAACGGTGACACCCCCCACCCCTGTCGCAAGGTAAGCAAACTAAAGTTGTTTGTTAGTTGGCCGAGTAGCAAATTGAAAGTGTATATATATGTTTGGTATGATATGGACCTTATTTTAATTGATATGGTAGTCCTAATTTAGTAACACTTATGTCGACATGTGGGATGTCTTTGTCGAGTGAACTGGAAACATGACTTTTGTATATGGGGGACCATTTTGCAGGGCTTTCCATAGTTTTTTTGCTTCCAAATTGGAAATTGGAAACAATGATGGTGATGACACGTGAACTTTGCTTCCATGTGCATTTTTGTTTCTATTGGTGTCCAGGTTGAATCATTTTACTATTCTATTTTACTGTTCAAATATATATATATATATATATATATATATATATATATATATACATATATATAGAGCAGTGTTTGCCATATCTTAATCTTATTTGAAATTTGCAAGGCATGTTGGTAAATTGTTCTATTTTACTGCTTTTATATTGCTTACTTTTTACTATTTTTATATTGCTCACCATTTATACTGCTTTTGTGCTTTGAACAGGATGCATGATGATGACGATTTTGGCATGGTGGATGGTTGTTATGACTTTGATGTATGGGTTGGTGGTCGTTTTGTAAGTAATCCGAATGTGCAATATGAAGGCGGTAGAAAAGATACATTTCCAAATGTCCCTTTAGATGAGATAAGTATGCATGAGATTTATGAAATAAACAAGAGGATGGGTGGAACAGCTTCAAACTTTGACTGCTTCTACTTGAGGGCAGGAAAATCATTGGATGACGGGGTGAAACCATTGTGTGATGACAATAGTATTAGAGAATTGATGAATGATTGTGAAAACATGCTATATGCAGATATCTACATAGTTGATAATTATGAACCAGTTCAAGTGATTCATCCAGAAGGGCATGTGGTTGCATGTAGACAAATTGTAGCATATAATGAGGGGACCAATGATAATGTGCAAAAGAGGGATAAAGGTAGTGCTAATGAGGCAAGACATGTTGATGAACATCAACAAGAAAATAAGCAACAACATGAGGCAGAACATGTTGATGATAATGAGCAAGAGCATGAGCCTGGGTATGTTGATGAAAATGAGCAAGAGCATGCAGCAGGGTATCTTAGTGAAAATGAGCAAGAGCATGCAGCAGTGTATGTTGACGAAAATGAGCAAGATCATGCAGCAGAACAAACATTGTATGACTCAAATTCTGATGCTGATGATTGGATGCTTGAAGATATGGAAGGCTCAAGTGATGATGACATCTTTAGTGACAGTAGTGTGGGACAACAATTGAAAGAAAAATATGACCGTTTAAAAATGAGATATAGGCAGAAATGGAAGGAGTTGAAAAGAAGAAAGAGAGAGAAGTCTGATGTAAGGACTCGAGATGAACAAGAATGGTGTAGTGATGTTGAGGATGAAGAAGGCATAAGGATCTTGTAGATTCTGATGATGATGGTGGTCAAATTTCCTGAGTATAAAAAAGATGTTGACATGCAACATTTTGAGTTCTTGGTTGGAATGACATTTGAATCAGCTGTGCATTTTAGGTAAGTGCTTAGGGACTGGACTGTCGAACATGGCGTTGTGTTAGACTTCAAAAAGAACGAAAATTCACGAGTTACAGCTGTGTGCAAGAATGGTTGTGATTGGAGGATCCATGCTTCACCAGTGATGGGTGGAACCCTTTTTCGTGTGAAGACTTTGAAAGGTAAGCATGATTGTGGATGGCATCATGATAACAAACATGCTACATATAAGTATTTAGGGAAGAGAATTGAGCAATTTATTAGAGATAATCCTCGAATAAGTGTTAGAGACATTATAGGATACATTAAGATAGAGTTCAATTTAAATGTAAGCAAGCAAATAGCTTTGAGAGCTAAACACGTGCCACTAAAAATCATACATGGAGATTGGGATGAACAATACTTTAGAGTAAGGGATTATTGTGCTACAATAATATTGCATAACCCAGGAAGCATTTTAACTTGACTATGAATAGAAGTCTACCTGATCCAAGATTTGAAAACATGTTTTTCTGTGTGGCAACTGTGAAGAATGGTTTTTTATCTGGTTGTAGGCATATTATCGGTCTAGATGGTTGCTTTCTAAAGTCTTGTTTTGAGGGCTAGATGTTGACAACTATAGGAAGTGATGAAAATGATAATATATTCCCAATAGCATTAGCTGTAGTTCCCATTGAGAGGCAAGATACATGGTCATGGTTCGAGACAATTGCATGAAGTTATTGGTATTCCTGAAGAAAAGGGATATACTTACATTTCTGATAGATAAAAAAGTTTGGTAGATGTGTTTACAGAGGAATACCCAGGGGTTCACCATAGATTTTGTCTTAGACACATGTACCAGAATTTCAAAAAGAAATACCCAAGCTTGCACTTGAAAGACTTGTTTCGGAAAACAGCTTCAATAGCAAACTTGAGGGAACATGAACGGTGTATGAAACTAATTGAAAAGGCACACTTGAAGGTAGGGGACAATGAGATTGCCGTGGAGTGGCTTAGGAAAACCCCACCAGAACAATGGACTAAGGCCTAGTTTCCTATTGCATCAAAATGTGATATCCTCACCAATAATCTTTGTAAGTCATTCAATAGCTATATACTTGAAGCAAGAGATAAACCTGTGATTACTATGTTTGAGATGATAAGAGAGAAGTTGATGACAAGATTTCAAGTGAAGAGACTAAAAATGGAAAAATATGAGGGTGCAATTTGTCCAAACATTATGAAAAAGATTGAGAAGCTTAAGGATTTGGACAAGCCATGGTGGGCAAATTGGAGTGGGAAAGAGGAGTATGAAGTGGTCTAAAATAGTACCAAATATGTTGTGAATTTGTCTACTCAATATTGTAGTTGTGGTATGTTTGCATTGACTGGCTATCCATGCATTCATGCATTAGCTTGTATTATCAAGTATAGGAACATGTGGAAGATTACATTGACCATTGTTACTTTAAAGCTGTATACATAAAAGTCTACAATCATATGATACATGCAGTCCCTATTAAGAATGACTATGTTGACAATGGATGCGAGCCTTTGAAACCACTCATAGTCCACAAAAGAACAGGTAGACCCAAGAAGGTAAGGAGAAAAGGCATTGATGAGAAACAAAAACAAGTGTTTCAACAAGGAGAGGATTAACACATACATGCAAAAGATGCTTGCAATTAGGACATAATAAGTCCTTGTGTCGAAATCCATTCCACTCAAATTCACCACTGTTAAAGGTAAAGATATGTTTACTTCACATAAAACTTCTCAAACTACATTCCGGAATATTCTCTAAGTGAAAGCATTATTAGTTATCTAGTTAAACTGATGCCTTTATTGCTCTTATTTGTTTATTATCTATGAATAGCACTTGTGATTATTCTTCTTTAGTTAGAGGAAATGGGACAAGACTCAGGGTCTCAGCTTGTGAATGAAGACCAACAACAATCTCATGCAGAACATGTAAGACACTTTTAGTTATCCTAAGGTTATTCCTATTAAAAATAATACTAGTTAAATTAAATTTTATGGATTTCATTTGGATACATAGGCAACAAACACTCAAGAATCCACCACTACTACAAGAACTAGTACTCAACTACCCCCAAGGCCAAGGACGGGTGTTTCTAATGCAACGATTGGTCGAGGGAAAACTTCTCGAGGGAGAAGTGTTGGTAGAGGTGGAGGTATTGGGAGAAGATGTAGTGCACGTTGCAGGCAAAGTTCAAGTGAAGCTGGGAGTAATACATCGAAAAGTGGCAACCTAGAAAGAGGCCGAAGGAGAGTTTATACAAGCTTTCAGGACAATGCACTCATAGGGAGAAAACAGCTAAGGGATACCAACATGTGACAGAATTTTAAGGGAAAATGTTAAGACTTTTTGTGAATGTAATGAAGAATCTTGAAGAATATCTTATGAACTTTATATTAGGATGAACTCATCAAGACTTATGAAATTGTCTTATGTACTTTTCGAACCTTGATATTGTGAAAATGATATGCTACAGGTTTCTTTGAATGACGAGTTGTGAAGATGATATGCTGCGGGTTTTGATATCTTACTTGTGTAAACATTATGCTGCAGGATTTTAATATTTTACTTGTGAAAGCTGTGAAAATGATTGCCACTTTACAAATTATTAGAAAGCTTTCTACAATATAAAGTCATGAAATGTTGCAAATTTTAAGTTAAAGATTTATTGGCTTATTTGTCTCAATAATTTGCTACCATCAGAGAGCAACAATTTCCAACCTTTTTACACATATTGCGTCTTGACTAAAACAAAATATACCTAAACAAGGTTTCATTGTCATGGAAAACTTACATTGTCACGAAAATGTTCCATTATCTACCAGGATACATTATCCTTTTCATTGATGCCTAAATAACTAAGACGACGCATTAACCTTTAAATAACAACATCACAACAATCAGGAACATTGCTAGAGAAAATATACAACTGCCAGTCAATAGCATTTTCATCTTCTCTGTTTCACGATTTTGACTTGTTTCGCGAGTCATTGGATAATAGACCTCCTCATCGTCCTCCATAGTTTCCATTAGATTACCCCTTCTTGGTGCCACTAGAGGTTGCCGATTATGTGTACAAGTTGTTGTGACAAGATAACACCATTTAAAATGATCACAACCGGGGCATGTGTAGAATAATCGGCCCCTTGTACTGTCAACTATCCACACAATCTTGACGTTAAACTAGTTACCACAAACACACCTTTGAGTTTTGAAACGCACGTCAATCAGGCAATCAACTATTGAAGAGTGACTTGAGCTATGTTGTGAACTTTGACTACTCATGCTTGACATTTTCCTCTCTAAATCTTTTGCAGGAGTAACCAAAACATTTAAAGTGGAAAAAAGTCCAAGAAAACTAACAAGCTTTACTACTACTTTACACCAAAAAATAACAAAGTTATACACCCAAAATGCAAGCTTTACTACTATTTTACACCAAAAAATAACAAAGTTATAACCCAAAATGCAAGATTTACCAAAAATTTACACCAAAAACTTTAATGTTTTACACCCAAAATTCAAACTTTACCACACCAAATGTATTTACATAAACATATCGTAAGCAAGGATTAAGCCAACTAACCTTGTTATGAACTTGGTTTGGAATATCTTGGATGAAGCTCAAGCCTTAAATGAAGCTGCAAAGAAACGTTTGAGTGAAGCTTCTTGAGCAAAAGATAGGTTTTTAACGTGTTATAAAGGATATTTTTGTCAAAATGTAAAATAAATTACTTTCCAATATTAAACCAGTTGCTTGCCTAGCGCGTGTTGCTCACATTTGACGGGAAAATAAACGGAGGGGGCTATCGGGATCAATTTTAGAAAAGCACAAGGGGGCAATCTGAAGTTTTAGAAACATAGGGGGTAACGTGGTACTTTCTCACATCTCAGGGGGCAATGTGAATTTTTTCCATTTTAAAAAGTCACGAAAAGTAACGTTTTTTGGGCTCAAAATTGGGCGGGAATAATTTACTTGTTTTGAGACATTTTTCAAAAATTGTACACAAACTATTTTTTAGAGACAATTTTTAAATGTCACAATTTACTTATATATATATATATATATATATATATATATATATACACTATACACTATACACACACTAGCGTCCCTAAAATGTCAATTTTTCGTCATTGAATATTAGTATATATGAACTCAAAGTTAATGCCACCAAAAATATATTATTTTTCAAAATAAAGTCACAAATGTCTTATTTGGTGACGATTTCTAATTTGTTGCTAAAAAATTTGTCCCAATTCTTATTTTTCTACAATTATATGTCAATGAATGTCAAAATTTCTATTGAAGAATCACTAGCTAAACTATATCATAACATAAATTAAAAGAACTAGCACAAATTTGGACGTCCGTCTTGTGAACAAAGAGGTGTCATGATGTGGATTAAGAAATCTACATGTGATTAAGAAGGAGCTAAACTTTTAATTGGTACAAAGCTTGCAAGGCTTCTTTTAAGCAACACACAGATTTGTGTGATTTAAAAACGTAGAACAGATGCAACTTCTTAACAAATCCTTGAAGTTGGGTCATGTATATTTCTTCTGAAAGATTGCAAGTAAGAAGGTGCTTTTGACATCAAGTTAATGGAAAGGCCAATTACATATGAGTACCAAAGGTGGAACTAGGCGAATCGTATCGGAGCATACAACTACACTAAATGTATCCCAATAGGCACGTCCTAGTTGTTGTGTATAACTTTTTGCCTTAAGTCTTTCTTGTAGTGCTCCAACGTGCCATTGTCAGCCCGTTGTTTCATATGAAAAACCCATCGACAACTGGCTATTTTTTTATTAAGTGCCCCGGAAAACCAAAGTCAGTGTGTTCTCTTGGAGTCGTCGAAGAAATGGACTGTGATGAATTGTTTCGCATTGAATTCAATCCTTGAGTGCCCATCTCATAACAACGACATGCACGACTTTGATTTGCAACACGGTCAAGTGAAGAACACATGGCATTAATGGGATGACAAAAAGAATTGTCTTGTGAATTGTGATCCATTATTCAATGCTTTAATTTTTGAATTATCGTCATTCAATATTGAGTGATTCATTGACAATTGGAAATTCTGATTCATCAAAGACCATATTTCTTGAGATTAAAAATTTTTCCATTTTGTAATGAATAGCAAAGATAGCTTTCTTATGCATGCCACAAACTATACCACAAGATAAGAGACAACATGTATATATGAGAATATATCATATAATCTTGAAATAATTTTTCCAATTTGAACATTGTAAAATTGTTAGACATGAAAGTTAATTAAATCAAGAAAAAAGAAAATATTATCACACACAAAAAAAAAAGAAAAACAATAGCAGTAAAAATCTAAACCATACTCAACTAACCCATATGTTTCATGAGGCATCTTATGAGCAAATAATTTTTTAGATTTAGAAATAGTACCAGGCTGTGATTAGTTAGAAGCTGGTATACATAGCGAGTAAGAGACATGTCCAAGAAATATGGCCGAAGTGTGAGCAACATTTTGAAAATGTGGAGGATTTCATGTCCAACAAATTATAGAAAAATTATAGAAATAATTTGTCGTAAAGAATGAATATAATTCATAATTAAAGGATGGACGGATAATAGTAATTTAGGCTAACAAATAACAAATCAAGCTCTTAACATCTCATGCCAGAGGTAATAATTCAAGATTCTAGAGAGAGCTATTGGCAAATTCTTTTTACTCAGACTTCATATAAATCCTTCTCGGAAAACTATTTTGAATAGATGTTCTCAACAAGTAGTTGATAAGGTAATTACACCCAAAAAAAAACAAAGAAAAGAAAAATCATTGGCTGAAAATGTAGGATGTTCACCTCAACAGTCAAATGAGGCCCATGCCAGAGTTATTGACCCTGAAATCATTACCCAACTACGAATTTATTGACCATGACATCGAGACCTTGCTGTACGTTTTCCATAACAATATCTGAGAGCAGTTATTTTACCACTTGAAGAGCTGGTGTTGTAGATCACTAGCAGATTACGCTGAACCTCATAAATCTTTCATGTCATTAATTTCTTATTAATCTTCATTTTTGAATGTTCCTAGCCTAACAAGATTCAAATTGAAAAATGACAAAAGTCTGGCATTAATAATTAAAGGAAGAAACATGCAATTTGGTCATCAAGCTGCATAGAGATGCTGTAATCAATATCCTGTTAAATAATAACATTTTAGATGTCAGATGACTAAACTTTGCTCATTTACCTAACAATGAGAAGAAAAGCTAAGCACTTATTTGTACATCTAAATGACACGTAAAAGGATTGAGATATCTCTTTTTTGTGTGTGTGTAAAACTAGTGGCAATAGTTGCACGATTATATGGTTGTTATTTTTCCTATTTTATATTTTATACCAGTAATATTTAATTGATTGAAGCTCAATAAACTTTATTGAAAAAATTATTAATTGACTAGTGGTATTTTTCTTTTTCAATTTAAACCTTCATAAGATTTAGATTACTCTTTATTCTTAATTTTGAAGATTCCATTAAAATTCTGGACGGCCTTAGTAAATTTGACAAATAGCTACTCTTTTGAGAAGTATAGGAGTTAAATAGCTAATCTAAGAGGGTGTTTGGCTTTGCTTATTTTAGGTGTTTATAAGTAGCTAGAAAAAAAAAATCCACATACATGCTTTTTACTATTAGGGTGCTTATAAGCACCAAATAAACAAAGCCAAACACCCTCTAATTTTACAATAAACCACATCAAGTTCGGTGCAATTTTCGCTCATCAATAACTACAAATTAATATATCCACCGAACTAACTAGCAACCATGACATGCAACACACATCACATGTGCTCAAAGTTATGGTCATTGAATTTGTGATAAATCCATAAATAAGCAAGGAATATCATTCTTGCAACCAAGGCAGCTATTGCAAAAAACTTCTCCAATTTTCTTCTTTTCACGTCTACTTTGTCACAAAGTTTAGATGTATCTAAGTTTTCTATCTTTAGGTATTCTACCTCTAACACTAGAGTATTCGCTCAGAATATGCAGTAGCGAATCCCTCAGCATTAGCGTTAGAATCACCAGAATTTAATATCGATGGAAAACTTAACATTTATGTAAACTTTATGAGAAGGAGAACATTCAGATAGAAATGCCAAGAAGAGAACTAAAGAAATTTTTGCATTCAACATTTCACATGATTTTATTAATTCGTTACCCTTCTCATTTTGCTTTTTCCAGTTACAAAACTCATAAATAGTCTTATTGCTTGTTGTTTGCACTTTTTGCTTTATTTCTCTTCTATAAGTATGGAGGAGTCTTTTGTCCCCCCTTCACTTCAGGTGCATTTGCCAATAGCTACAATCTTGTGAGATCCTAGACTAAATAAGTCCTTAAACACATCTGCAGTTGAGTTTCTAAATCACTTTTTCACTCAGCTATCTTTCACAGATTACTTGTAAGCTGAAATTAATTGTTTATTGTTATCTATTTTTCCTTTTATTATTACATGTCTACTACTCTGTTTTTCACTACTATGTTTTCCTTGATAAGGGTAATGTCATTGGCTCATTGCTGTTGTTTCCTCTTGCTCTACTTTGTTAACTAATTTTGAACTGTAGGCACAGCCCAAATGGCCGACAAAGCTAACTTTCGCCGTTGGGATGAGTTACTGCCCGACGCACTTGGGCTAATATTCCAAAGGCTTTCACTTGAGGAGGTCTTTACTGTTATCCCGGTGGTCTGCAAGTCGTGGGATAAAGGGTCAAGGGTCCGTACTGTTTGCAAGTGATTGATATTGAAAAATGGAGCACGCACTGCGAGCCTACAAAAATTGATAGGTTGCTCCACTTACTAATCACTAGAAGCAGTGATTAGGTGCAAAAACTGTGTGTTTTTAGCCTATCTAGTGACTCCAACTTTTCATTAATCACAATCAAGTAAGCACACACCATGAAGCATTTCATATTACCATTTTAATGTTTGCTCTCCAGGAACATTTAACTTCCATTACTTTGGGTTCTAATCAATACTCTATTTTGCAGTGCCAAGTCTCTAGAGACCTTGAAGTTGATGGACAGTGGAATAACCAACTTGATTACAAAACAAGTAGGGGCATTCTCCAAATTGAGCACGTTAGATTTTAGCTACTGCATGAAAATTGGAGCTCAGCCCTTGAAGCAATAAGGAAGTATTGAAAATTTCTCAATACCCTGCAGCAAACCATGCACCTGTCAGACATGATTGATGGACCCTTCCAAGATGACGAAGCTCTTGTGATTGCCACTACGATGCCCAAGCTCAAGCTTCTGGAGTTTTCCTATTTAGTTGTCAGTACCATAAGCGTAATTCAGATCATCACCAACTACAGCAACCTTGAGTTATTGGATGTACGTGGATGTTGGAATGTTGATCTTGACGAGAAGTTTGTGAAGGAGTTCCCTAAACTAAACCTCGTTGGACCTCATGTGCCAAATTTTTATTTTGACATTTATGGCTCAGATTTGGACAGTAGCTTAGACTACTCAGCCTCTTCAGGCCCCTTAGGTTATGTGGCCTAGTATTTTGTGTTTGGAGGTCCAGATGATGAAGACTGTGAAGAATTAGGATGCATAACACACACTCATGCAGCGGAATTAAAACACGAGTAACGAGAAAAGAATACACACAATTAAACGTGATTCGGCCCTCTGCCTACGTTCAAGAAAGACTCCATTAGATAGAAAAGAGTACAAACTCAATAGGACTTTTTGCACGGATAGAAAAGTCTAAATCCTCCCTCACGGTATTCTTACAATGGCTCTCTCTCTACCTAGACCTATTGCAAGGCACACACCTTACAACTAATGCAATAGTTCTATTTATAGAAGAGACTTCCTTATCCTCTAAGATAAGGGTTTCCTATTCTATCAATCTTCTCATAATTAAGACTCTTACCATAACTAGAATTTTAACTCTCATTAAGACTCTTTCCTATTTCCAATATGGGCTTGGGCTTAGCACTTGAACGACAACCCAACATAGGCAATGAGATTCCAGGTGGACTCTGGGAAGAGGATTGATAGGATATCTATTAATAAATTGTTAGCTGTTATCATGTTAAATTCCATCAGTAGTTATCTGGTTTGTCTTGGATATTATAAGTACTGTAAAGATTTATCAAAAATATACAGAAAATATTTCCTGGTATCAGTAGTCTATCTTTTGCTTATGATCCTTCCCTATACATTTCTTCATTTCTCGTCACTATCTTTTAGCTTTTTCCATTTAACTTCTGCTGCACCATCTCGACATCCACACATGGCCTCTAGAGGCGCTAAAATTATATTTTCAAAAAATAATTTCGACTATTTTGATAAATTAGCTAGCTGCTTGTTCAACACATCTGCATTGGCGGACTCGGGTTTCTAGCAATGGAATTCAAAGTAAAAATGAGGATCGCTCTAAATTGACTATTTTCAGAATATGGCTGCAACGGCCATGCTATTGGTTCATACAAGTATGGAATTGCTCTAAATTGACTATAATTGCTGAAAGGACTTTTTATTTCTTCTGAGACTAACAGTCAAAGATAATCAAGTTGTTAAACCTTTTACAAATGGAGTATTCAGTTACTATTAGTAGTTAATCAGAAGATTTTGGGAAGATACCCTGGAGGTATTTTCTTGATTAATGTAATTGGTGATACTCTGGAGGTATTTTCTTGATTAATCCACAATCGATATCCTCTTTTTTTGTTGTTTGAATTGTAACTTCGTGCAGCTAATCACTACCTTTTCATTCAGAATTATTATCTGTGTTTTGGGCTATTTCTTACCACCACCCTTAATTTTTCTTTTATGTAAGATTCATATCAGAATTATTATCTATGTTTTGGGCTGACCATGTGTTTCAGTAGGCATATCTTCTCTCAAGGTACTTCCCTCTATTATGTTAATCCAGTCAAATTGGATTATTGTAAGACATGGTTCTTGTTGTTGGATTGTCTATTAAACCAATTACCTATCATGTTGACTAGATCAGTTGTTCAAGCTCCATCAGTAATTTTACATCTTTTGCTGGAGTGGAATTATGAATGAGTATAGAGCTTTAAAAGGCATCATTTTGAAATCTGGAAAGCAGTAATTGTGTTTCCTGTGAAATATAAAGCTCATTTGAGCTTGTGCACAAGTAAAAGTCAAGAAGTAGCACACAACGATTGAAAATGAAACAAGCTTGATGATCCTTTTTTGTCAATTTAGTGCATGGGAAATTACAAATGCATGCAAAGGTTGAAAAACAAAGTAAGGCTATATACTAGCTTGGAAGAAAATTTTGCATGGCATTTAATGTGAAGAAGAAAATTAAGCATTGCATTTAATTCTTTGTCACCCATTCTTGCCTATAAATAGCAAGCCCGGGAGAAGCATTTCATCAAGCAAGAAGTATTCAAAGCATTTAGCGAGAATTAGAAAGAATTCTCCTAAGTGTAGTATTTTTCTTCCACTTGTTATATAAATTAATGTGATTGTGAATTTCTCCTATTATAAAAGAGAGTAAAATTGTTCTCTCCTTATTTTAGAGAGAAGATTGTAAAACTTTTACACATAGTGAAATCCTCCTTACTTACTCGTAGTTTTTTCCTCAATTAGTTTGAGGGTTTTTCACGTAAAATTTGATGTCTCAATTATCCATTTTCTCTAATTTCTTATTAAAGCTGCGTGATCTTACTTCAACAACCCTACCATTCTGCTGTGCCACACCCCAATAGTGGTATCAGAGCCACGAGTTGAGGGTATTGTTACTATTCACACATTACTATATACAGTTACGGGCCCGTTACTATACACGGTACTGTTCATGTATATAGTATTATTCACAGTGAAATAGTGGGAGCAGGATCAATTCCAGAAGCAGATCATTATCAACATTATGGCGGCAAAATACAAAATAGAGAAGTTCAACGGGGGTAATTTCTCTTTATGGAAATTGAAGATGAAAGCCATTATGAGGAAGGATAACTGTCTTGCAGCAATCGAAGGCAGGCTAGCAGGGGTAACTGACAACAAGTGGAAAGAAATGGACGATCTTGCTATTGCCAATTTGCATCTAGCATTGGCATATTCGGTGCTGTCGAGCATTGAGGAGAAAAAACCAGCAAAAGAAATTTGGGAGGCGCTGACTAAATTATACAAGGTCAAGTCACTTCACAACAAGATCTTTTTGAATAGGAGACTTTATATACTCTTCGAATGGGGGAGACCACACCAGTTACAAAACATATCAACACTTTCAATGTGCTATTTTCTCAACTCACTTCGTTGGGTCATAAAATAGCAGAGCTTGAACATGCAGAGATTCTACTTCAAAGTCTACCTGACTCGTATGATCAACTCGTCATCAATTGCACCGACACTATTCTCATAGACAGTCTCGTCTTCGACGACGTTGCAACTGCTGCTCTAGAAGAGGAGTCCAGGCACAAAAATAGGGAGGACAGACTAGGAAGCTTAAGACAAGCAGAGGCACTAACTATGACGAGAGGCAGACCAACAGAGCGTGACTCAAGTGAGAGCCATAATCATGGTAGATCGAAGTCAAAAAGCAGGAAAAATATCAAATGCTACAATTTTGGCAAATTGGTGCACATTAAAAAGGATTGTTGGCACAACAAGACAATTCCCGAAGTCACCAACTCTCAAGGATGTGTTGCAGGTACTTCTGGTAATGGAGACGTGTTATACAGCAAAGCAACAACAACTTTTAAAGGCAGAAAGGAGTTTATTGATGTATGGATAATGGATTCAGGAGCAACGTGGCACATGACCTCTCATCGAGAATGGTTCCACACATATGAACCATGCTCTGGAGGATCTGTGTATATGGGTAATGATCATGCCTTAGAGATTGCTGGAACCGATACCATCAAAATAAAAATCTATGATGGTACAATTCGCACCATTGAAGGAGTACGACACGTGAAAGGCTTGAAGAAGAATTTGTTGTCTCTTGGACAACTGGATGACCTTGGCTGTAAGACCTATATTGAGGATAGGATCATGAAGGTCCTCAAAGATGCGCTTGTAGTGATCAAGGCAAAAAAGATCGCAGTAAATCTATACATGTTGCTGGGAAATACGTTACAAGAGGCAGATGTATCTGTTGCATCAACTAGCCAAGAAGAATCAATAGTAATGTGCCATCGCAGACTTGGCCATTTGTCCGAACAAGGTTTGAAGATTCTTGTAGAACGTAATCTCTTACATGGGCTCAAGTCGGTAAACTTACCATTCTGTGAGCACTGTGTGACTAGCAAGCAACATAGATTATCATTCGAAAGATCTATTGCTAGAAGTAAACATATTCTGGACTTGGTTCACTCAAATGTA
The DNA here is from genome assembly GCA_028554755.1 of Cordia subcordata. Lineage (NCBI taxonomy): Eukaryota > Viridiplantae > Streptophyta > Magnoliopsida > Boraginales > Cordiaceae > Cordia > Cordia subcordata. The sequence continues at coordinate 10,169,991 of JAPTOF010000019.1, forward strand.
TGGGAATCGCCAGTTCTATCTCTAGGAGGAGCAAAGTATCTTGTATCATTCATTGATGACTACTCCAGGAGATCATGGGTGTACCCAATCAAGAACAAGTTAGATGTGTTTTCAATATTCAAGGAATACAAAGCACAGGTGAAACTTGAATCCAGTAAAAAAATCAAGTGTTTGAGGACAAACAAAGGAGGAGAATGCACTGACGGGAGTTTTCTGGCATTTTACAAGCACGAGGGTATTCAGAGGCAATTTACGGTTCCACATACACCTCAGCAAAATGGAATTACAGAGTAGATGAATAGAACTCTACTCGAAAGAACAAGAGCAATGTTGGAAACTGCAAGTCTAGCCAAGTCATTCTGGGCAGAAGCAATTAAAACCGCTTGTCACCTAATAAATCGGTCACCGTCAACAGCTATTGGGTTAAAGACACCAATGGAAATGTGGACCGATATACCCGCAGATTATTCTACCTTACATGTTTTTGGATGTCCCGCATACGTGATGCATGGTTCCCAAGGAAGAACGAAGTTAGATATGAAATCCAAGAAATGCATACTCTTGGGATATAGTGACGGTGTTAAGGGGTATCGCCTGTAGGATCCCACTAACCACAAGGTTATCGTTAGCAGAGATGTGATCTTTGCAGAGAGTAAATTGCAAAGTGAAGAAGATGATAGCACTAGGAAGGAGACTGCTACAGTGGAAGTTGAAGATAAACTAGAATAAGGAGATGCTTCTTCTGAAGCTACACCAAAGCACGAGGAACAAGAACCAAACGAGGCCGAGGTTACAGAAGTCCGACATTCGTTGTGGAAGACAACAAGACCATCATGGCACTCTGATTATGTTATGGCAAGCAATGCTGCGTACTGTCTTCTAACGGAGGATGGAGAACCATCAACTTATCACAAGGCTGTAAATAGCCCTGATGTTACACTGTGGATGACAGCAATGTAGGAAGAAATCGAAGCCTTACACAGAAACAAGACATGGGAGCTTGTTCTACTACCACCCAGAAGGAAAGCCATCGGCAACAAATGAGTCTACAAGATCAAACGAGATGGCAATGATCAGGTGGAATAATATCGTGCAAGACTGGTGGTGAAAGGATTTGCTCAGAAAGAAGGCATTGACTTCAACGAGATCTTCTTTCCTGTGGTTAGACTTACAACTATCAGAGTAGTCTTGGCTATGTGTGCTATGTTTGATTTACATCTAGAATAGATGTAAAGACGGCTTTTTCTCATGGAGAACTTGAAGAAGAGATTTATATGCTCCAACCAGAAGGATTTGTTGAGAAAGAAAAAGAAAACTTGGTTTGCAGGTTAACCAAATCTCTGTACGGTCTAAAGCAGGAACCAAGGTGTTGGTACAAGAGATTTGATTCTTTCATAATTAGCCTCGAGTACAACAGACTCAATGCAGACTATTGTACATATTATAAGAGGTTTGGAGATGATGATTTCGTCATTCTGCTGTTGTACGTGGATGATATGCTGGTAACAGGCCCCAGCAAAGATCGTGTCCAAGAATTGAAGGCACAGTTGGCTAGAGAGTTAGACATGAAGGATTTGGGACCAGCAAACAAGATTTTAGGGATGCAAATTCAATGAGACAAAAAAGGCAAAAAAGTATGGATTTCCCAGAAGAACTACTTCAAGAAAATCTTGCGGCGCTTCAACATGCAAGATTGTAAGGAAATCTCGACTCCACTTCCTATCAACTATAAATTATCCTCAAGTATGTGCCCTAGTAATGAAGCGGAGAAAATAGATATGTCTTGAATACCGTATACATCAGCAATGGGAAGTCTCATGTTCACCATGATATGTACGAGACCGGATATTGCTCAAGCTATTGGAACAGTCAGTCGGTTCATGGCGAATCCTGGTAGAGAGCATTGAAATGCTGTTAAGAGGACCTTGAGATACATCAAACGAACCTCGGATGTTGCATTATGTTATGGAGGATCAAAGTTTACTGTCAGGGGCTTTGTCGATTCAGATTTTGCAGGTGATTCCGATAAACAAAAATCCACTACTGGCTATGTGTTTACACTTGCAAGAGGATTAGTGAGCTGGGTATCCAAGTTATAGATTATTGTGGCAATTTCTACAACAGAGGGAGAATACATGGCAGCTACACATGCTTGTAAAGAAGCAATATAGATTCAGAGGTTAATGGAGGAACTCGAGCATAAACAAGAGAAAATTTCCTTGCATTGTGACAGTCAAAGTGCCTTGCATATTGCAAGGAATCCAACCTTTCATTCTAGGACGAAGCACATAAGTGTTCAGCATCACTTTGTCTGTGAAGTTGTGGAGGAAGGAAGTGTGGACATCCAGAAGATTCACACTAACGAGAACCTAGCAGATGCTATGACGAAGCTGATCAACGTTGGCAAATTTGTTTGGAGTAGATCCTCTTGTGGCCTTGCAAAGACATAAGCAACATGGTACAAGCAAGTTTGGAGATATTTGAAAGATAGCTCAAAGTGAGCTTTAAGTGGGAGAATGTGAAATATAAAGCTCATTTGAGCTTGTGCACAAGTAAAAGTTAAGAAGTAGCACACAAAGATTGAAAATGAAGCAAGCTTGATGATCCTTTTTTGGTCAATTTGGTGCATGGGAAATTACAAATGCATGCAAAGGTTGAAAAATAAAGTAAGGCTATATGCTAGCTTAGAAGAAAATTTTGCATGACATTTAATGTGAAAAAGAAAATTAAGCATTGCATTTAATTCTCTGTCTCCCACTCCTGCCTATAAATAGCAAGCCCGGGAGAAGCATTTCATCAAGCAAGAAGTATTCAAAGCATTTAGAGAGAATTAAAAAGAATTCTCCTAAGTGTAGTATTTTTCTTCCACTTGTTATATAAATTAGTATGATAATAAGTTTCTCTTATTATAAGAGAGTAAAATTGTTCTCTCCTTATTTTAGAGAGAAGATTATAAAACTTTTTACACATAGTGAAATTCTCCTTACTTGCCCATGGTTTTTCCATCAATTAGTTTGAGGGTTTTTCATATAAAATTTGGTGTCTCAATTATTTATTTTCTCTGATTTCCTATTAAAGCTGTGTGATCTATTTTCTCTAATTTCCTCTAGTTTTCTAACATTTTTCTATTATTATTGTAATAAGTTATATTTAATGGACAATATGTCAATAATATTTCCAGAATTTGCATTTCCACTTTATTTAGTAGCAACCGATATGGAAAGTGGAAGAAAATGCAAGCATATCCTCGGTCCTCCTACTCGCAATTGCTTGTTGGAAGCTTCGAACACCTATCAAATACCTCTTGATTGTTCTCTGATAGGCTGGGTGCAAAAGTGTTCCACTCAATTGCAAAGGACCTTGCTGTGTTACACGCTTTACCTATTCTTTTAAGTTGACAACAGCAAGGAGGATCTAAATCTTTTTTTGTAAAAAGGAATTCGTGGATTTGTGCTTCACATTTTTGGGTAACAAGCTCATTGCATTTCCCTAGGAAGTCTTAAAATTCAGGTCTCGATGAGGGGGGCATCTGCTCGAGATTCAGGTTTTCTTTGGTTTTGGGTGCCGTCCCTGAGACTACATAAAGTATTACTTGTGTGGTATAAATCATAAAAAGGCTGCAACTGTTGCAGGAGTCCCTTTGAATGTCTTTGCCATTGAGTGACCAGTAATCACTACTAGAATATGTTGCTGATTCTTGCAGGGGTAACAGAATTTAGTGATGCAAAAAATATTGAAAGCTACTTAATGACGAAATTTGGTTGGTATAGTTACTTGAAGAGGGGCAGGAGGTAACAATTCATTCATCTTATAACATAAAATTCATAATATCATATCTACGCAATAAAGTTTAGTAAATACCCCAAAGATAACTTTTGCTATTAAGTTTCAAGTGTGAAGTAATTGTCTCGAAAAGTAACTCCAATACAAGTAGTAAACAAATGCCCTGATGGAATGCATGGATCACTTAATTCCAGTAATCAATGCAGTGCTAATAAGTTATTTTAAAGATAACCTTTGCGGTATGATCAGGAAGAAAACTAGCCATATGATCTTGTTTATAACCTTTATATTATAAGATGATCAATGAGTTGTTACCTAGTCCACCTCAAGTATCTCTATTCACTAAATCTCGCATCAGCAAATATTCTAGTAGCGATTATTAATCACTCAATGGCAAAGATTATTAATGGGATTCCTGCAACTATTTCGGTCTTGTTCGCAATTTAAGCCTGTATTAACAGAGCAAGGTCCATCGCGATTGGGTTCCAAACATTTTAACAAGACTTGTCAATAACAACGAATTGGTATTTGGTAGATGTTCAAAGCTTTCAGCAGGCTATTGCAAGTACGAAAACGAAGGATTTTATAGTTACTGAATATATTTTCATCTGAAGATTACGAGAGTGTTACAGTGATGTATGTAGTCCATCCAATTTAATAAATTACGTGCCTAAGCTACTGTAATTTGTCCCACAAGTTCCGTGGCAGATATTGACAACCATTTAGTACTATTATTATTTTCCTTTTTTTGCTCTGCATATATTCATCAGGGATTTGAATATTATTACAGCGCAAGGTCCATCGCAGTTGCAATTCAAACGTTTTCATCAAGGAAAGAAAAAACTGCAGGAAGAATGACATTGTTGTAAATGATAGCTAATACGTTCTTTTGTTGGATGCATATAAAATTAGAATCAAAATAATGGAAAATGTAGCAAATGTTTAGAGCTATAAGTTTTGTGAATTTATGGGCTGCGAAATGTAAATTTCAAAAGACTAATTTTAATTTATTAAATTTTTTTCGACATGTTTGTTTATCCAAATTAGATTTGTTGCTGTGGATCATCTGTTGTGCTCAATTTTTATTGAGGCAGTACTCTTCTTCTAAGTTGTTTTCTGGTCAATATCCATGCCAAATCCTTAGCAAGCTACGCATTTAGCCACACGAGTCATGTAATAAGAGTTGCTAACCTTTACCACAAAATAAATTTTCTAGTGATCAAATTAAATTGTATCCATGGTTTTTCTGAGTTATGATAAGTAATAACCAAAATACCCTTATTTAAGTGTTGTTCTCGCAAAACTTTTAGTATTTTGTCATGAATTTTCTCATAATATCATACTTTCAGGAGAGAGAGAAAAAACACACACACATACACAACAACAACAACAAATCTCTTTCTTCTTGCAAGTGAAAACACTACACAAAGGTTAAGAGTCAGGTCATTTGTCTATAATTTCTTTTAATTCGGAAATATGATTTTTTTGTGGATAAACAAAATCTTTTAAAAGGGATATACAAAATTTTACCTACACCTCAGTGGTGCATAATTATAAAAGGAAACATAATCATGTGCTTAGCCTTCATGAATTAATAATGTACTTGACTAGAGAAATGAACAAACGGTTTAGATGATGCCTAACATTCCACTTCCTTTATAATTTATTTCTGTTGGCCTAAACTTGACTTTTGTGCATATCATTTCACGGAAAAAAGAAAATTTGAGGACTTTGTCATTTATCATCTATAATTTAATCATAATAAATAGTTAAATTATTTTAAAATAAATGTTTTATTATCAGAATTTCTGTTGGCCTAACCATCATTTTCTGAGGAACAGGAGGTTGGATTGGTAGTGGGGGCAATTAAACTTTTAAAAAAAAGAAGAAAAAAAAATCTTCCCTTTCATGGATATTGCCACTATTTCCCTTTATTTTTCTCTCATTTCTCTCTATTTTATAATGAGAGGCTAAATTACATGAAGTGCAACCCTTCACGAGAAGGATATAGTTGCTCGTTATTGCGATGAAGGTATTATTTTTCCTTTTTTAAGTTTTTAATCAAAAAGTAGAAAAATAAATAAATTTTGCAAGAAAAAATATATGTAATTAGTTTTATGACAAAAAGCGAGATAATAAAAATGAGTAAAACTAGAGAGAAATGAGAGACAAATAAAAGAAAATAGTAGCAATAATGATTCATAATGACACAAAGAGTACATTAAACATTCAACAATTACAAAATGTGAAGTCATATGAACAGATCATTATAACATTTAGTTCTATTTATAATAATTATAGTTATTTCCTTATTTTTTTGATATATTCTTTTCTTTTTGTGTGTGTGTGTATTAAGGTGGTATTATTATATTAGTTAGTATCGATTTTATAATTATTTTTTAATTTTATAAATATTTACAAATAAATATGTTTCCTCTGAGCCCTAAGTCCGAGCTTTGGCCCTATCCACTAGTTTTCTCCTTTTTTCTTTTCTTTTCTTTTCTTTTTTTGGTTGCTGTAAAAAAAGAACAATTTTCATTCAGAGACGGATTTACGAAAGAAACAATTAGCCAAACAAGCCATCAGTACAGTCGAATGTCATCAATGTTCCTGGCACTAAGAATGGCAGAGTCAAGGAGATTTCTCTTAGGCTTCCTATATAAAATCATCTTGCTTCTAACTTCAAATTCAACATTACAAAAAATCTGTTCCTCCATTAAGACTAATTAGTTACTATGGATACACTAACTCCTCTCTTTCCAAATATTGAAAATGAACGCCCCGAAAAAAAGTCTGATGGACTAGCTTTGCAACAAATTACAATAAAAAATGTTCAGGCGCCAATTGGATTACTCAAACCAACTAGTAAACTTCATCGGCCCATCGGATTTTCTCCGGCCTTTGCACCAAACTCTTTTGGAGAAGGAACATCCAAAGAAGAGGTGTTCGCAATCCTCAATGCTTGCGCTACAGAAAATACTAAGAGGATTGACAACCAAGTCCTAATTTAACATTCTCATTTTAGTAGTCAACCTATCATCAATGACTACGAATTTATATGTCCAATTAACTAATCGGCCACCATAACGGGTTTAGACATTACACGAGCTCAAACTGGTACTAGTCGAATCTGTAATAGACACTATTACATGAGCTTATTCTCGTATTAAATGAATCTTCATTTGTGTCGTATGGACTAATTAACAATTAGTTATAATTATGTTGAGCACAATAAATAAATTAGTATAATAGTATCTTTTTTATTAGTTTGAGCTTTTAAAATAAACTTTTTCAAAAAAAAAAAAGATATTAAATGATCCTCTTTAATTCACTGGAAAATACAAATTGTTTCATAGTAAATTTAGTTTAATAAAGAGCAAATAATATTTCTCTGAGCAGTCCTAATTTATATGTTTGTTTTTCTTCAATGGATGACCTTGCAAAGGTTATGGTCTGTAGAAACATATCACATAAAATAGAGTAAATTATTAGCACAACATTGATTTCTTGAATGAGGTGAGCCATGCATTCTATCAATTTGCATCTGTTTACGGTATAAGAGCTAGTTTGGTTTTCAGTTTGAAAATACTGTTTTGTAAAAAAGTAGTTTAGAAACGGACTTTTGGTTAAAAAGAACTTTTGTTAAAATACACCGTTCTATAAAAAGGCATATTATTTATTTATTTATTTTGACTAGATAATTTCATAAAAGAGAGAAGAACTTAATTTAATCGACCGAATCAAAAAACTTTTCTTCACATTTTTTTTTTTGTTAAATAATATTTTTATACATTTATTTATGTTTAAAAGAATCTAGTACCACCAACCTTTATTGTTAAATTATTCTTCATTCGAAATCTCTCTAGCACTTTATTAAGATAGGTCTCTTGAGATAAACCCAGAATACACCTCGTCCTATCTCTATGGATCTTTATGCCAATGACATAAGATGTCTCATCCATATCCTTCATATCAAAATTTTTAGAGAGAAATTGTTTCACCTCGTGAAGAAACCCCTTATCGTTGCTTGCAAGTAAGATGTCATCCACATACAGAATAAGGAAACAAATCTTGTTCCCACTGACCTTGTGGTATATACATTCATCCATGACATTCTCTTCAAAAGTGAACGAAGAGATCACACTATGAAACTTTAAATACCACTAATGGGAAGCTTGTTTCAATCCATATGTGGATTTCTTATGCTTGTATACCCAATGGTCACCATGACTAGTGGAGAATCCTTCAGGCTGTTTCATATAGACGTCTTCCTCCAAACCACCATTCAAGAATGTTGTTTTCACATCCATCTAATGCAACTCCATATCAAAATGGTTACCCAAAAAGAATATTTCTTTGACATGGGAGGAAAGGTCTCAGTGTAATCAATTTCTTCCTTTTGAGTGAATCCTTTAGTAATGAGTCTTGCTTTTTATCTTTCAATGTTGCCTAATGAGTCTTTCTTGGTTTTAAGGACCCATTTACATCCAATAGCCTTTGCACCATCAAGTAACTCGACAAGATTCCAAACTCCATTTGATGCCATCAAATCCATCTTATCTTTCATGGCTTCATACCACAATTCAGATTTGTTGCAACTCATGGCTTGTGAGAACATTTTAGGATCATCTTCGATTCCAACATTATGCTCACACTCTTGTAGATACACCATATAGTCATTAGGAATTGCTGGTTTTCTTACTCTAGTAGATCTTCTCAATGTTGTACCAACATCCTCCTGAGGAGCGTGTTGTTCAACTGGTTCTTCAACAACTTTAGGTACTTGCTAAAAAGATCTACTGGATCATTATCAACAACTTGTGAAAGTTCAAGAACTAGTTGTTCAACAAGCACTTGAATTGGAGGAGCGTGGTGAATAACGATGATTCATCCATTACTCGAAGTGGAAAGTTGTGAAATAGGGTAATCTCCCTCAGATCTAACACCAAATGATCTGTCACTCACACTAATTAAGTCATTCTCAAGAAACTTTGCATTTCTTGACTCCACAATCATGGTGCTATGAGGTGGACAATAAAATCTATATCCCTTATACTTCTCAATATATCCAAAGAAATACCTATTAATAGTCCTTGGGTCTAGCTTTTTCTCTTGTGGGTTATAAACTCTAACCTCATGCAGGCATCCCCAAATGCGTACATGCTGCAAACTCCGTTTCCAACCTTTAAATAACTCAAACGGCATCTTTAGGACAGCCTTCGTTGGAATTCATTTTAATATGTACACTGTCGTCTTAAGAGTTTTACTCCACATGGAATTAGGAAGCTTTGAGCATGCTAACATACTCCGCACCATGTCCAACCATGTTCAGTTTCTTCTTCTACTACACCATTTTGGCTTGGAGAACTGGTTGTAGTATATTGGGCAATAATCCCATGTTCAACAAGAAACTTTGCAAAAGGACCAGGTGCTTGTCCATCCTCAATGTATATACCATAATACTTACCACCTCTATCTAATCTCACAATTTTAATTTACTTACTACATTGTTTCTCTACTTCTATCTTAAACACCTTAAAAGCATCTAGTGCTTCATACTTGTTATTAAGCAAGTAGAGATATATGTAACATGAGTAATCATCTAAGAAAGAGATGAAGTACTTTTGACAATGTGTGTCCATGTCCAGACAACATATGTCTGTATGTATGATTTCTAATAGCTCTGAACTCCTCTTGGCACTTTTCTTTGACATGTTGGTCTACTTGCCCTTTATGCAGTCCACACAAATCTCGAAATCAGTAAAATCTAGAGTACTAGGTAATCCATCATTCACTAATCTCTTAATCCTTTGCATGGAGATATGTCCTAACCTCTAATGCCACAACAAAGAGGATTTTTCACTAACAACACATCTTTTAACACCAATGTTATTTTGAACATTCAAGGCAATATATGTGGCGTCATTTTGTAAATTAATTCAAAAAAGACCATCAGACAAAATACCATTCCCAACCATGTCTGGTTTATAAAATAAACTAAATCCAATATCCAAAAAGTTAAAGGAATATCCTAAAGGTACAAGTCTTGAAACAAAAATCAAATTTCTAGAGAAATTTGGAATATAAAATGTCTTTTCCAAATTTAAAACACAGCCACTGCTAAGTATTAAAATGCAAGTTCCTACTGCCTTCACGTGAGAACGCAACTTGTTTCCTAAATAAATGCATTCCTCATTGCCCACTGGCTTCCTTGGGTTTTGCAAACCCTACAAGGAATTTGTAACATGAATTGTAGAATCAGAATCAATCCACCATGTGTTATGATCAACATCAACCATATTAGATTCATAACAAACAAGTGAGAGTAGGTTACCTTTCTTCTCAATCCAGGTCTTAAATTTAGGACAATCCTTCTTCACGTGTCCCTTCTTCTTACAGAAGTAGCACTTGGATTCTTTCTTCATACCTCCTTGAGAAGATATCTTTTCCTTTCCCTTATTTTTGGCTTGGTACTTGCTCTTTCCTTGAGTTGCTAGACGCACACTCTCTCTAGCTTCCATTAGCAGTCTCCCTTCCTCTTGAACACACATGGTCATCAGCTCAGTGATGGACCACTTGTCTTTATGTGTGTTGTAAGAGATCTTGAAGGGTGGTAGAGAGTTCAGAATACAATGCACAAGGAAAGATTTTGACATAGTAACCTCAAGAGTATTAAGCTGAGCTGCTAAATCCTTCATACGCATGATATGTTCACGCACTTCTTTGATACCAGTGACCCTCATGGTGGAAAACTTCATAATCAGGGTGCTAGCCAATGCCTTATTTGACGATTCAAATTGCTCATCAATAGCCTTCAGTAGCTTGCAGGCATTATCATACTACTCAACAGAACCTCGAATGTTAGATAAGATGTTAGTCTTTATGAACATCACCCAAAGGCAATTAGAATGCTCCCACTTTTCATAAAGATCAACCTCACTAGGCTCGCTATTCTACGTAATCAGAGGTGGTTTGTCTTTCCGTATAGCATAATCAATGTCCATCCACCCTAAATGAAGAAGAATTCTCTCATTCCGCACCTTACAATTATCACCTTTGAGCTCAAGAATTTCACATTTCATTTAGATAGATTCACAGGTTGAAAAACTGCATAAAATAAAATAGTATTTATGCTTATGTCAAAATTTGAGACAAATAACTATATATTATGCTCTACCACCAATATAGAACATAAAGAAATATGAATCACAAGATATAGAAACTATCTGTGGGCTAAGTTACTAATTCAAATAAATTCATATATACTCAAATGATGAAACTATCAAATTACGTTCCTTTCTTTAATCCCTATGGGTAAATTAAAGAATATAATTTGATATTTCAGCCTAATTAATCACATGTCACAGTATAATAAAAATTCCTGTGGGATAAAATTTATTATACAAAATTGTGATATAATTGCAATTAATGTCTTTAAGTAAAAGTTTAACGTCTTTAAGTAAAAGTGATCCAACACAATAATTTAATATATAATTTCTCCTAATTAAAGATGTTATGGTTACTCTCTAATTAGTAAAAATTATATTGTTCTCAAGACATTAACATAACTTTCTTAATTGTATGAATTAATTAATTCATACAAATACCAAAGTCATGTTTCCAAAGAAACAGAATTCTCTAGAAATCATAATCATAATTGATTTCTAAAACAAATTCAATAAAATACCTTTACCGAAATATCTTGAAATTTACGAGTTATTAGCATCAGAGATCATATTAACATTAATATACGACCACTATGTTAATTTGTAAGAAAAAGAATGATGCCTAGCACAAGACCACTTACTGTGGATGATAATATACATATATGAACATGTAAGCATTATTACCACATAATGACAAGTTTGGCCGTCTGATATATATGACATTATCATGCTTCACGTTCAACAGTGGTCTGGTTGTAATTGGTTATTACAACTAAACACATAAGATCATTAAGCGGAATTAATTTCAAAGGATAACATACCTCCAGCCATTGATAATATTTTAGCACTATAAAGTGAAAAATTTTGGATGCTTCTAAGCCTTGATCAAGTCCAAAAATGATGGTGTATCTTTTTTGATAGATTAGTCCAGCTTAGGGATCCAAAACCAACTCCTTTAATTTTTTAGTTGTTCTTCCCGTCAGAGAAAAACTAACTAGCAGTTAACAAGCAGTAGTGGGTGGTTACCATCCTTTTTCCTTCTTTTGGTATTTTTCAGAATTTATGATTTTATTTTTAACAGAAATATTGGACCACATTAATTGGAATTTTAATACAAATTCCAACTGCCTCACCTATTACACAAGATGAGTTTCGTATCATGAACTTGACAAACAACTATACCGAACCACAAATTTACAGTCCAAAAGCAACTGATGAACTTTGTGGATGGAGCTATGGCAACTATCGGCAGCAAGAATAAGGGCGGGAACCAGAGAAGAAAAGGAAAGCAGACTGCTATATATTTTAGCAGCGGAGGTGCACTACTAGTGGTTGTACAATGGTAGAACTGAATTAGACTAGAACAATAGACGCAAAAAATACAAAGAAAAGTATTAGAAGTAATTTTCAGTGGCTTTTTGATTGGAGATGCAAACAAAGGAAGCACGAACTAAGCTCGTTGCAGAGAGGGACAATGTGATCGGGTAAGTTACTTTATTTGCATCAGCCAACTCTAGTTTCACAAGTTGCTTTTTGCTATTAGCTTAACTCTCATTTTCAGCTTATAGGAAGAAGTGGGTAAGTGCAGGAATCACTACTTGGACCAAATTATAGCTCCTCTTTCATCTATGCAAACAATATTTTCATAATTACCCCGAATATCTATCATTACTTATTGCTAGTACCTACTTAGCTGCATATTCTTATATAAAGTCTTGAAATACTTTTTACCTAGATTCCAAGCCACACAACTTATTCCACCTTTTTTTCTTCCTTCCGAAAGACATCAAAAGCACAGCATTCTCCATAACACATTTTCATTTCTCTTTGCTTTCTAAACGAGGATCAAATTCATTACCAGTCTCAATCATCATTTTCCATAACAAGTTTTAGATTCCAGGATAACAACATTAACCACTCATTATCGCATACTTAGTTTTGTAAATATAAGTTCCTCCAAAGATCCCTAAACTATGGCACGCGAGATTGGTACGTAAATTATCAAAGCGACTCTTCAGTCCCTGCACCATTAATTGTTGGTCATGGTTATTCTTTTAGCTATTTCCTTCTAAAAACTATCAATCTCGCTGGTCCTTACATACGCGGGAATGCACCACCGCAGATCTTCCACGCACCTGAGCTCGAAGCAAGCGCCACAGATCTGACCCTTATCAAATAAAACAGTGCTGAGCCCAGCTGTGGCCTTGCCGTACCCATTCTTCTCCAAGTCCCCATACCCGCCTGCTCCGCCGACAACGTCACGTGGGTCCGCCGCCGCGTAATAGGTGGCCCTGCCGGATCGCCACTCAATGGGGACGGAGGGCGTGGTAGGGTAGGAGTGGGAAGAGACTAGTAGATAATGGCTGCCAGTAGAAGCAGGAGTTGTGAAAGGAAAGTGTGTGAGAGTAGAGAAATTGGCATTTTGGGAGGCAAAAGGCAGGAGAGCCGAGTACAGTATGTACACTATGTAGCTACTAAAGATGCATTGCGTACTCAAATGTTTTTTTCAAATAAATTCTTCAACATTTCAAATTCATTTTGGGGGTGACTTCATCCTAAAATTAATTTGTTCTACTAAAAGTAGCTCGTATCTTATATGGCGGATTTCGAAATTGAGATTTTAGACATGGGACGAGAGTATGTTAAAACATTCACTCAAAATTAGATTGAAAGATGTAATTATGGCGAGTTGTCCATAGGATGGATCACTATGAATGAATAATACTAGTCTGAATGGATGCAGGATAAATAAAATTTGATCAAGATCCAACATAGAGACGATCACACAAGCATGGATGTAAGCCATGAACAAATCCAACTCTAATACTACAAATAATTGAGATTTCATCTTAAGATCAATTGTTCCAAGAGAACCAACCAAAATCTGGTTTGGAATTTGAGTTTTTTCTACTATTGTAATAGATCAATATTACAAATTTTGAATTTTCTCTAGGTAAATGACGAAAATAATTATGTAATCGTACACATGTCAGAATCTTATTGGAAGTTAAAGTAGATATTAAGGTATTTAGAAATTCAATTCCTTAAAATATCAATACAGTTGAGTAGAGTATGTACACTATGTAGCTATTCAAGATGCATTGCATACTCAATGTTGTTCAAATAAATTCTTCAATATTTCAAATTCGTGTTGGGAATGACTCCATCCTAAAATTCATTTATTTTAAGAGTAGCTCGGATCTTATATGGTAGATTTAAGAATTGAGATTTTATATACGGGACCAGAGTATATTAGAACATCCATCCAAAATCAGATTGAAAAATGTAATTATAATGGGTTGTTTGTAAGGTGAGTTACTATGAATGAATAATATCAATCTTAAATTCTTGATAGATGCATGATAAACAAGATTGGATCAAGACCCAAGAGAAGATGGTCACGCAACTCACAAGAATGGATGTATACAATGAACAAATTGGAACAAAGATGACTTCAAAAGCTGCCATGTAACTTTGGGACCATTTGTGTCACTATACAATTAAGATGGCAAGCGGGCTGGACCTATCGAGAGACGTCAGGCCCAACTCATTTTGGGTTTGGGCCTCATTTTACAATAGTGGGTTGGGCCAATTAGTTCAGCCCACGGGAGTAGAGTAATATGTTTAGCGGCGCGACCTGGTGCAATCTGTGGCTCGCATTGGTCGGGCTCATGAATGTGCCGGGCAGGCTAACATAGGTGAGACCACGTAATTTCGGGATTATTTTGTGGTTTTTACTCTTTCCTATGTGTTTTCTAATTATATGATTCACTTTACTTTGAATGGAATATTATCTAAACCACTAATCATAGTTTTTCTAATGAGCAACTTTAATATAAATGATTCACTTTAGTTATTTTTCTTGTGGATAACGTAACCTTGCAAAAGTTATGATTATCAGCAACATATTACATGAAATAGAGTAAGTTACTGGTACTGTGTTGATTACTTGAATCAAGTTTATCATGCATTCTATTCAACGTATCTATTTATAGTACACTTATAAAGGAGTTATCCTTTAGATGATTACTTCAACCTTTAATCTTAACAACAAGAGTTATCTTTGAGATATAAAAATCATAGCGAGGTAATTCACAATTTTCCCAAAACAAAAAAACTAAATTACTTCTTTTCTTTTTGTTCATTGATTTTGCTGGTTGAGATTAGAGAGTCGCAAGAAGAACTTTGGAAAGGATCTAAAGGCTGATTACATATTGTATCTAGGCATTTTATTATTATAATTTACTAGAATCTTTTAATTTATTTTCAATTTCATTTTTTACTTTTTTATTTTTAAATTTTTAATATTTAATTTTAATTTTTCTATTTTTAATCTTTTTTAATTTTTAATTTTTACTTTTTACTTTTTTATTTTATTTTTTTTAATTTTTAATGTTTAATTTTTAAAGAGTCAAGGTTTGGAGGGCTGGGGGGTGAAGGTTGGGGTATGGTGAGGGGTATGAGGTAGACTAAGAGAAGAAGTTACTATTCGGAAAACGTTTTCTTCTCTTAAGTCACCGAGAAACATTTTCCTCCATTTTGAACTAGAGTTTTTCGTTGACCAGAAAATGTTTTCCTGTTGACTTATTTTTCTATGTTACCAAACAACGAAAAATCTGAAAAAAAATTTTCCTACAAACGGAGCCTTAGTGTTTTGTCAAAGTCGTATAAAATTTTTCGTGATTTAAAACTCATTAACGACCACCATGGTATAGAAATATTGCTAACACTTGCCCCAAAAATTGAGGGTATTGCGCAATATTAACACAAGGAGTATTAATGAGCTTTAAAACAGAGGGAATTTTATACAATTTTGTCAATACACAAGAAGACAAAGTACATCTTACGCACTTATAAAAAGAGAGAGAGAAAGAGAGAGAGTGTGTGTGAGTGAGAGAGAGTACTACATCAAGATTTACATGGCATCTATTAGTTCTTTATTATAGTGCACTATTCCTTGCATTAAATGAAAAAATAAATAGTAAAAAGTGAAAGTAATAATTAGAAACTAAAATTGAAGATCTAAAAGATTTTAAAATTAAAATTTTTAAAATAAAAATTAAGAATTAAAAAGTAAAAATAAAAAATTTTGAGAATTAATATATCAAAATGTTTAAATTAAAAGTATTTTGAATAAGTAAACAAAATTTTAGACAAGTTTATTACTACATTTGATGTTGATATAAAAATAAATAAAAGCCACGGAAAGAACACATAATATAATTGTGCTTGCGTATTTTAAATTTTTTCCAAATATTCTAGTACCCTTACTATACTTTTTTTCCAAATACACGTTTATGTACACCATGCATACAGACATTTTAGAGACCATAAACATTTTTTTCTTTTTTCCAAAACAATAATTCCATTGAAGCAATATATGCAACATTACATAAAAACTCATCATCAAGAAAACTCATTTAATTTACATGAACATCACCAAATCCCAAAAACTATCAGCAATAAAATAAAGGCCCGATTAGGTTCAATTTAACCACCAAAACCATCCGTAGTACTTTGAAACGCGCTGTGTTGCTCATTTGCTATAGACTTGGTTTCTGAGCCCAGGTGCTCATAAAATAAGCAAAAATAAGTCCTCTTAGATAAAAGCAAATGCATGTATAGAAAAACGAAGCAAAAATATGAATCATACCCATACATTGATTCTCCACCACGGCTAGTGCCAGTAGGGTCACTACCTTGCTTAGTAAAACCCTGATTGAAAATAAATAAATAAATAAATAAAACAAAAAATAAATAAAATATTCTGATACAAATACAAAAATTTTCCACAATTTTATAATCACACAAAAATACATGTAAAATACAAAACCTTGATAATTCTGTGGGACTTGTTTTTGTCATAATGCCCTTCGCGAGCAAGCTCGATGAAGTTCCTGCAAGTTCTCGGTGCGTGCTTGTAGTACATCTTTTTTTTCTTTTTTTTGTAAAAAAATTCATGACCATCAAGAATTGGTTATTATAGTTCAATTTTTCTTTTTTGGCCTGTGGAAATCAATACAACAATGGGGACAGAGATGAGGGTGTACCTCAAGATGACCGGTGACGGGTGGACCAAATAGTATTGTGCGGGTTCATTGCGAATTTCAAAGTGCAAGCAGATGGTTTTGGTGGTTAAATTGAATCGAATTGAGTATTTATCTTATTGTTGTAGATTTAAGAATTTCTAGATGGTGATATAAATTGAATGAGCTTTTTTGATAATATATTTTTATATTTGATATATTACTTCAGTAATGATTTATAAACTGTTTGTATATGTGGTGTATATATAAACATATATTTTGGGAGGAAATATATAGTAAGGACAAAGGAGAAATTTTAATTGGTCAACTATTTGACCGTTAATTTTAACACTGTCAACTTTGAAAGACCTCACAAGAGGGGAAAAAAATTGGAGGACTTAGTTGTCCTAATGCTGAAGATCAAGAACTTGAATGTCTTATTCCGCTTTATATAACCAGTAGACTTGAAATTTGAGACTCTCCTGAAATATAATTACTAAAATATGTTTAGAAAACAAGTTTGGTTGTACAAAATTTTTATATCATTCAAGATTTAAAGAAGATCAAAGTCACTATTATACATTTATAACTAACCATGTTGCTATATGACTTGGATGCGACTCCATACAATGTATACTCATCTTTCTATTCTCGTATGCCTTTACTTTTATCAATCTACTAGTTAAGAAATAGCGTACAAGACACAACAATTTGCCCAATATTATAAATGTATTGCTCAATATTATTGTCATAAATATATAATAAACATTTACTGAAAGAATTCTAGAATTTTATCTATATTCACAAGTCTTTTTTATAGAAATTAGAAACTTAATAAGGTATTAGTGATTAATTAGAGAAATGGGAAAGTTTTGGTAAAAACTAGAGGAGTTGGGAGAAAGTAAGGATTGGAATCTTTTATTCTCTCTCTCTTGGGATTTTACCTTTGTTCATCAGGTCAAAATTATCGGCATGTATTATCTTGGTCAAAGGTGTATTGTTGTAAAGGCCATTATTGTAAATTGTGCATTGCATTTTAGTATAAATACACACGGATCACCCTAATTAGGTTGTCCAAGCCTCAATTATCTTTATGGTATCATGACACCTACAATCCTAACATCTCTTGTTCCTAAAATTTATATTGAAATCCTACCCAAAGGTATTTTACTTTTTATTTTATTTTGCACAAGTAATTTAGTATAATATATGAGATGATTTAATACTTATTTGAACTTAGATAATTGTATTTTAGGCGAACTTAAATTTTTCATATTTATTTTTAAATTTATTCTAAATTAGTACAATGATTTAACAAATAGCAAAAAAAGAAAAAGAAAAAGAAAAAGAGACATACCATTAAAGCCTCCAAATCTGATTACTGAAATCACATCAAGTTTTATGATTTTTAATACCATTAATAAGCTTCTTTTTTTTTTTTTTGGCTCTAACAGATTCTTACACTTAACATTGTTGAGTTTTGTAATATTTGATACCTATTCAAATATTTTTTTTTCAACTCTGAAACTTATTCGAATTCAAATATTTAAATTTTCCTAGCAAAAGTCATTCTTTCTAATCTAGTCAAGAAGTAGAGATAGAGAATAGATAATTGTGTGTGGTGTTACTAATAGATGGTGCACATGTGAGTATGGGCCTTTGGGGTATAGGTTCTGATTAGTGGGGGGATTTGAAATGGGCTCAAAAGGGATCAAAAGTGGTGCCAAGTTAGGATTAATTTAGGGGCGTTGGGGGCTTTGGCTAATTAACAAAAATAAAGGGGCCCATATTTGTGTCTGCTACTGGGGGAATCAGGTTGAATTTTGGGTTTGGGCAAGTGGTGTTGCCGAGGTATTTGGTTGTTGGATTTGTGGGTTTGTCTAAATGAGGTTAAATTAGGTTTGGTGCATGGGACTACTGCTTTGTTTTTGGAGTGCTTAATAGGCCATGCATTTTTTTTACAAACCCCAACCCTTATGGGGACGCTATACTGTGCAACGTGCACTTGCAGGTGCTGTGAAATTACGCTCTATTAATGTGCTTTTTCTTTTCTTTTCTTTTTTTGCTTGCAATTCTTCTCCTCTCTTCTTTGTTTTACGACAAAAACTAAATCTCAGAAAACCCTAAATACAATTCTTCAATTCAATTTGTTCATCAACTCAACAAAAAAAATCAAATGAAAATCCCAGCTTAATTCAATCAAAATTACTGAAGCAACAGCGTCCAAAGAAATAGAAAACATCGAATCCGAAGTAACAACATCCAAAGTAATAGAAAACATTTGTAATTTTGAATTGTGAATTATGAACAAAAATATATAAAGCTGATGAAGCTTTTCACGAACAAACAGAGATTAAATAATGAATAAACAGTTCTGGTAGTTTCAACCAAATTCAATTATAAACAGATATTTTGATTAACAATATACTATTGAACAAACAATAATAGCTAATAGAACAAACACTTATAGAACACTAAACAAACAATAACATGCTACTGCTACTAAACAAATAATAATAGTCTACTGAACAAACAATTACAAAACACTGAACAAACAATAATAAGCTATAGACCAAACAATTATCGAATACTGAACAAACAATAGTATCCTATTGAATAAATAGATATAGATCACTGAACAAATAATAATAGTCTACTGAACAAATAGTTATGGAATACTGAACAAACAATAATAGGCTACTGAACAAATAGTCATAAAATTGTTAAAACATCTCATGAAATAAAAGTCTTCATCAATCTGCTCCACCTTTGCCAAAATCCATTTTTCCTCTTTCTTGTTCTTTTAAAGTCGTGGTCTTCATTTCCTTCACTTTCTTCTCATTTCTTTTTCAACTCTTTTGCATTTTTTCTCTATTTCTTCTTCAACAACAAAGTCATAAACCAATAATAGACTCAACAAAAATATCAAATCAAAATTATGTACGATAAGCCCTACATTGATTGTGATAAAATCGTCAAGAGAAAATAGAGACGTTGAGAGATAACAGAGACGTAGAGAGAGATAACGACACTTTCTTTTTTGTTTTCTCTAAATACTTGATATTTTCAACTCACCAAACAATTTTATCCCTCATTCCTTGCATTCATCTCCATGGAAAGTAAGGGTTAGACGGATCAGATATAAAGCCTCTGTATGTCCACCTTCTACAGCTCTCTGTAAACAATCAATGGTGAAGCCTACATTTTCTCCCCTAAAGTAGTCAGGCAGCAATGCCATAAGCTAGATCAAATTGACATAATTCATATGTGAAGAACCAAATTAAAATTATTGAAATGCTAATAATTGGTCAACACAAACTCAACCATAGGATAGGAATAATCAATATATCTAATCCTAACTCACCAAAAAGTGAGTTATATTAATTATTATGATAAATAAAGTGGCACACATAACGTATAAAATCATAACAATGTAACTAATACAATTTCTCATCTTAATATCAAATTTAGATTATCAATTGTGACTTGCAAGATTAGGGTTAGTATAAATTGTTGGTAAAATAATTGCAAAATTAGAACTTGAAATTGTATGAAATATCTACTAAAGAAAACAACAAGATAGATGAAAGAAAACCAAATAAATCAACTGTGAAGAACCCTTGTACATAGATGTAGGAGGGAACCGAGTTATCATTTTTACATTCATGAAGGGTACTCTAATACTTTGAGGGTCAAAAACTCATTGAGTTAAACTCATATTCAAGATTAGGGATAGAGGTATGGCTTATTTGTGCATGTCGAATCATGAAAATTATAATAGAGGGAAAAAAACCAAAATAATTTGCACAGTCAAGAAAGAATAATGATGTATAGATGCATATACACAATTTGATATGAAACTTACCGACCTTTGCTTGTACAAAGACTCTGGATTCTCATTCTCCCAGCACTTGCCTAAGAATGAGAGCTCTTTTTTTTTCAATGGCCACTATGAACTGAATGGAAACTTATCTAGAGTTGCATGTCTATACACATAGCCATCCTCACCTAGGCTTGAAAACAACTTGCAACTATAAAACATTACTACATTAGGACAAAGAACTTGCATGATCAGCCTTAAAACAAAATTTTAATAACTACATTGCTTTGTGCATGCCTTGATTTTGCACCAAAAAGATCAGCTATGGAAGAAGAACCACCACATGCTAGAACTTCGGTGATTAGATCGTTGGGTACGAGATCAAGGTTTGAATCCATTATTTTGAAACCTTTAAGCATGCTAGATCTCAAGAAAGTAATGACAAAATAAAAATATCTCTTAATGCTTATATGTAGACAATGAAACAACAACTTCTCTACTTATTAAGGCGAAAAGGAAGCAACTTTTCATTCTTGAATGAAAAACACAGAATACTTATTTAAATTGCCAAGATTTGGTGTGTTTGGCACACTGTTATTTCTCTATGTTCAAGTCTTTGACACTAATGGTTGAAGACTTTGGTACCATAACTTAAATGCCTTTAGTTTGTTTTTGCAAGAGAATAACTAGGATAGAGAGAGTAAGACTATAGTCTAATAAAGAGTGAAACATATAACAATGTACTTCTTTTTTTTTTCTTAAGTATAATCAAATATCGAGATAAGAGTTCTTGGAAGTTATGTAACTTTATTAAGTAACTTTCCATAACCTCTCAGTTATATTCTTAATAGGTTAGATTGGGTTGGATCAACCCATTTTGCGCGAGCCACTCAATTTTCGAGAAAGCCAGTTGACAGATATGGGCATTATTTTCCACCCCCAAGAGAACATGCATATGCATATAGTTCGAATATCGTTGTGATGATTATTTTTGACTTTGATCTGCTAATCTAGCATACCTAAGGAAATTACCAAAGAAAAAGTTCACTTCGGTTGAGTCTGAGTTCTATAATTGATATCCAATTTACACGAAAACCATTCTTTATAAAGCAAAATGTCACAAGAAATCACCAAAAAACATAACTACATTGTAGAAAAAAAAAATTTAGATTGGTAACTCCTAGATAAGCTGTCATCATTTTGTGATAACTAATAATTAACATCTCAAAGAAATCAAAGAAGCACATTTATATAAACTCCAGAAAAAAGCTTTGGTGAAGCCATATTTTGTGGGTTTTACCTGTTTCTTGCTGTGAGGCTTTGACCCACAAGGCCAAGAGAGTAGAAAGCTGAGGTACTCTAAATTTGAGCTTTTGTTGATGCATGAAACATAAATTCACAACCAAATAGAAAGAAAAGAAAGAAAAGGATACACATATAGCATTATTTTTCAATATGCATGGTTATTAGGCAACCCATAATATGATGTCTAAAAATTTTTCCATAAAAGTTCAAACACTTATTTTCCACAACACGGACTTAATGTCAAAAAATTTCTAATTCAAGCAAATATGAGGGCAAGACCATCTGTTCGAAACAAATGAGATTAGAAGTGTACCTAAAGAAATATCATTTTCATGTTTCATTTTTTAGGATTTCGAGGAAAATAAATTTTATGCATTGACAGAGAAAAGTAATAATACCATGCATATTTTGTGGATTATAATCTAGATAATTGGTTCTCACAAAAGGAACATAGTCATATATTGCCCCAATTTTAGATTTTAAGTATTATTTGCTAATAATCTTATGAGTAAATGGCATATTACCCCCTGTAGTCTAGTATAAGTGCACAATACCCCCTGAAGTCTCAAAACTATCTGATTACCCCCTCGAACTTTTTAAACATGTGCTCACTACCCCCTCCCCGGCCGTCTATTTTCGGTTAGTTTTGACGGGGACATGTGTGGCGTTTTTCATTGCATAATATATATATATATAAACTAAATATTTTGCACCATTTAAATCCTTACACTTTTTATAAAAATGTTTAACTCATTCACTCCCTGAAAACTCAAAGGGGTAATTTTGAGACTTCAGGGGGGTATTGCGCACTTATACCAGACTACAGAGAGGTAATATGCCATTTACTCTATATATTATGCAATGAAAAACGCAACACACGTGTGTAGACTCGAACTCCCGTTAAAATTAACCCAAAACGGACTGCAAGGGGGTAATTTGCACACGTTTAAGAAGTTCGAGGAGGTAATCAGATAATTTTGAGACTTCAGGGGGATATTGCGCATTTATGCCAGACTATAGGGGGTAATATGCCATTTACTCTAATCTTATTATGCCACTCATGTTTCTCCTATTCGATACACTCTTATACAGCTCTTTTGTGTTTCTGCAAAATATGTTATTTTTCACTGTAACTTGCATATATTTGAGAAAAAATATATAATTCATATATTTCTCCAATTTTATTTATATGAATAAAAGAGGGCACATAACGTATGATCTTTCAATATGGTTAGGCAACCCTTAATGTGATGTCTCAAAATTTTCTCGTAAAAGTTAGACACTTATTTTCAGTATGGTTAGGCAACCCGTAATATCTTAACTATGTATACTAAAAATAATATGAAGAGAATAGTTCTCGACAAGTTAACATTTATGAGTTGCTCCATCCAATAAGGTGCTTATATAAATATTAGAGTAAATGGCATATTACCCCCTGTAGTCTAGCATAAGTACACAATACCCCCTAAAGTCTCAAAACTATCTGGTTACGCCCTTGAACTTTTTAAACGTGTGTTCACTACCCCCTCGCCGTCTGTTTTTGGTTAGTTTTGACGGAAATTAAATTATACGCACATATGTGGCGTTTTTCATTGCATAATATATATAAAAACTAAATATTTTGGACCATTTAAACCCTTACACTTTTTATAAAAATGCTTAACTCATTCACTCCCTGAAAACTCATGGGGGTTTTGAGACTTTAAGGGGGTATTGCGCACTTATGCAACACTATAGGGGGGTAATATGCTATTTACTCTATATATTATGCAATGAAAAATGCAACACACGCACAACACACGTGCGTAGACTCCAACTCCCGTCAAAACTAACCAAAAACAGACAGTGGGGGAGAGGGGGAGGGGTAATTTGTGCACGATTAAGAAGTTCGAGGGGGTAATTAGATAATTTTGAGACTTCAGGAGGGTATTGCGCATTTATGCCAGACTACAGGGAGGTAATATGCCATTTACTCTAAATATTATTAATTTTTCACTTTAAAATTTTATGTCTGAAATACCCTCAAAGAAGTCTGATTACCATGATTTTGCATTAAACTAATCCAGTAACATTTTTGCTCTTTCTTTGGAAGGTTGAAGATGCACTTTTAACTAGTGGTAATAATTACACCATGCTCACAATGCTACATTGTCCATATTTTAATATGATTAATAAGTATATGGTCAAAGGGTAACAAGTTTTACTAAAAAGTATTAATTTATTAAAGATATACTTATTTTAAGTAAAACATTCATGAATTTTAGATCTTTATTCATTAGTGTTAGTTTTTCTCTAACTGTCACAATATATATGCTTACCTTTTTTTGTAAACAATAAAATATAATAAATTTGAGGAAAAACTAACAGAACACCATGTCGAGTAAATATAATGGATCGATTATAATAACTGTGAAAAAATTAATAAACAAAATATAAAAAGTTAAAGAAGCAATTGATATTAATACCAAATTAAAAAGTTTACAATGCTTAAAGTGTGCCATGTGTTACCTCATTAAACCACTATTAGAAATTGGAGGATTTAAGACAGAAGTTTTTTGTCTCAATTTGAGACAGTTTTGAGATGGAAAATATGGACAAAAGTTTCTAATGAGTTAATACACATTTGAGATGAAATTTGAGACAAAAATTTGAAACAAAAAAATTTTCTGTCTTAATTAGAGACGAAATTTTCTATCTCAAAATTTGAGACGAGTGTTTTTGAAACAAAAAATTTCGGCCTCAAATTTCTTCTCAAATTTATTTTGAATTGGAAATTTTTAAGTTTGAAATAGAAAATCCAAAATCTTTTGTAGTGTTACTAATGAACTCTTATCCTCTATCCTATTCCATAGGGATTTGAATTAGTTTTCTCTCGATAAATACTCTCACTAGTTATTGAGAGGATGTAACTTTGAAGTATCACATTCTTATTACATTCGCATTGGAGAGAGTTAGCATAGATATTGAGAGATTTTCTCTCTTTTGCAAAAAATTTGTTGTTCCATTGACATAGGTAGTATTGAACCACAAAAACTATTTGTATTCTTGCATCAATAGTCTTTTATTATTTTCTCTCTCCTATATCTCCATCGCATTAGGATAACTAAAAATTACCCAACCTATCAACACAACACATTATACTAGTACACTTGTTAGAAATATGAGCATCATAATAAACGAAAAGTAGAGAAGACAAATAGTTTATTCATATTCAAATGTATTCAATTGGAGGATTAAGGAAGAGCTCAAGCAGCTGAGTCTACTTCTCTTTTGAGTGACAACTTTGTTGACTAAATATTCATTATTGATTTTGATGATGAAAAAATTGATCATATTTACCAATATGTTTTATTGATTTTAGCTAAATATGATCATTTTAGTAAAAGCATCTTGTGAGTGTCAAGTGTACATTAAAAAGATAGATGCTTGGAAGATGGAAGAAAATGAGCCATCATAAAAGGTTAATCTACCAAAGAGCTCAAAGCTTCAAGAAGAAGATTGATGAGAAGTCATAAGGTGGAGAAGAGGTGTCATAAGAGGTACCAGATGTATTATTCCTTTGTGAAATTGCCTTAGAGTCACAAATAATAGCTCAAGTTTCTCACTTTATGATACAAGCATTTTAAAATCTCATGGACATTACTTTTCATAAAATGCAAAATTTGTTTGAATGCATACATAGCATAAATTTCTTCAAACATGTATTTTAAAATGTTCCTAAGCTTTGAAAAATTATTTGCAAAGTGTTTTGAGTTGATTTGGTATTATGAAAGTTTGTTAAAATTGATCTAAAACTATTTTAGGCTTGTTTGGCTTTGCTTCAGCTTTCTGGAGTGGCCGGACTCCTTGAGCTGGTCGACCAGTTGACCATGGAGGTCACCCAGCCAAGACAGAAAACAGAGAAAAAGCTGGACCCCGTAGCCAGTCAACTGGCTAAGACGTCCCGCTGAGTCAGCGAAGTAAAAGAAGCAAGCCGGTCGATGGGCTGAACGGGCTCTACATTAAATGCATTAGCCATTGTATTACTATTCAACTCATTTCCTCAATTCTTTCTTACCTACCAAAACCTTGACACCAAGTTCTCTTTAAATACTCATTCAAGCACATTTAAAATCATCAATCCAAGT
This sequence comes from Cordia subcordata, assembly GCA_028554755.1. Lineage (NCBI taxonomy): Eukaryota > Viridiplantae > Streptophyta > Magnoliopsida > Boraginales > Cordiaceae > Cordia > Cordia subcordata. The sequence continues at coordinate 10,196,218 of JAPTOF010000019.1, forward strand.
TTGCAAAATCTAAAATCATCATATTATTGCTGAAATCTTTGAGCTATACTTGTGAAATCTTTGAGCTTTCAAGAGCTTTATTTGCTATATATTATTGTGAGAAGAACTACTTTATCGTTTATCTATTTCACAATTCTCTTGATTGTTTACACACTCAAACAACCCTAAAATCTTGAGAAAATATTTGTTAAGCTTTCAAAGAGTGTGGGGAAATCATAAAGAGGGAATCTCTTGGGTTCTTTGAGAGGTAGTCTCAAAGAGTTGTAAAACTTGATTTGTGCTTCACCAAGAGTTGAAAAAGTATTTTAGTGAAGTGGTTGAAGTTCTAAGGGGAGCATCCTTAGGCAGTGGACATAGGCATGGTTGAAACACCTAAAAATCGTTTGTTCTCTTACTCTTAATTTTCATTACTTGCTTGCATTGATATCTTGTGTTTGATATGTTGCCTACGAGACATTGTATGATTTATTTGGTGAATTTTTAAGTACAAAAATTAGTAGATATCTTAATTCACCCTCTTAAGATATTTGCACCTACAATCAATATCAGAGCTAGAGTTCTACCTATAGTTTAACAACTAGTAGAATTACATTTAGCAAATATAGAGGGAATTTCTATTAAGCAAAATGCCCCTTTTGATGGAACTAACTATGCCTTTTGGAAGATGGGAATGAAAGTGTTTATACAATCACATGATTATAAGGCTTGGAAGATTATAGAAAATGGATCTGCTATACCTACTAAGTTAGAAGGAGATAGGAGAATGCCTAAACTCAAAAATGAATGGAATGATGAAGACATTAAATTATTTGAGTTGAATCAAAAGGCCTTATATTACTTATTTAATGTTATGAATGCCACTGAGTTTGCTAGAGTAATGGGTTGTTCCTTTGCTAAAGAATTATGGGATCAATTAGAAGTAACCTATGAAGGCACTAGCCAAGTTAAGAAATTTAGAATTGCCATGCTTGTTCATAAATATGAATTATTCAAAATGCTTCCTAACGAGAATATTGAGCAAATATTTTCTAGATTTTCTGAAATTACTAATGGCTTGAAAGCACTTGAAAATGACTACTCAAATGTAGAAAAAGTGAGAAACCTGCTAAGAAGTCTACCATCATCATGGCAAGGAAAGGTGACAGCTATCAAAGAGACTAAAGATCTCAACACATTATAGCTAAATGAGCTTATTGGGTCACTCATGACTCATGAGTGAGATAAAGGACCACGAAGAAGAAGACACATGGATGAAGAAGCCCATAGTACTTGTTGCATCGAAATATACATCAAGTGAAGACGAAGATGAAGAGAAGGAACCGAAAGACAAGGAGATTGCATTACTTGCCCGGAACTTCAAGAAATTCATGAAGTTTAGAAAAATGAAAAAAGGAGCTTCCTCGAGCAACAATAATAATTGGAAGAGAAAAGGAAGAGAAGTTAAGGAGTTCAAGAAATCAAAGGACACAAGAAATGATGAACTCAAGTGCTTCAATTGTAATAAATTGGGACACATCAAAGCAAATTGTCCAAAGTTGACAAAGAAAAAAGAAGGCAAATTACTTAAGGCAACATGGGACATCTCCAAGAGTAAGGAGGACATAGAGGAACAACATAAGGTTGCAAACTTTTACCCCATGGCTAATGATGATGAGATACAATCTTCTCTATCTATTTATTATTCATCTAGTGAGGAGGAGAAAGAGGAGTATACTTTTGGGGAACTAACAGAACCATTGAAAAATTACATGATGATTTTTCATTAGTTTTAGAAAAAACAAACAAATGCATAGAAAACTAAAACTTGCATATAATGAAAAAGAAATTTTGGAAAAGGAAAATGCTTCTCTCATTAAAAAAAATTGAAATTTTAGAGAAAGAAAGTGATTCATATGCTGAAAATTTTTTAAAGTTTGAAAATGAAATAAAGGATTTGAAAAAGAAAAATGAAGATTTAAATAAAGTTATTTAAAAATTTACAAATAGCAAAGAAAACTTTGAAAAACTTCTTGGATCCCAAAATATGGCTTTTGATAAAAGTGGAATTAGGTATAAGCCAACTATTAACCAAAAATATTTTAAAACTTATTTTGTCAAGGCATCTGTCTTTACTTCCTCCATTCCTCAAAAGTCAAACATCACTTGCACATATCGTGAAATGAAATGACATGTATCACTTATTGTTATTTTAGAAAATTTTATGATAGAGGATCACATATCCTACATTGGCAAAGACCCAAATGGGTTGTCAAGACCAAAAATTGATACTAACGTCAAGGACCCAATGTGTTGGGGACCCCAAAATAAAGAATTGTATTTGAATTTCATGTGTGTAGGCATGCAATGAAAGCAAAACTAGCAAGATGAAGTGGATCTTGGATAGTGGTTAGCCAAACACATGACGGGAACTCATCACTCTTCTATAAATTTAAGAAAACTAAAGGTGGAGATGTTACCTTTGATGACAATAGCAAAGGGAAAATAATTGGAAAAGGAGCATTGGTAATGAAAAATTCTTTTGCTAGACACAATGTCTTACTTATAAAAGATCTTAAATTCAATTTACTTAGTATAAGTCAAATATGTGATAAATGTCATAAAATAGTATTTCAATCCTCTAATTGTATTGTACATGAATGTGGTAAGAATAATGTGTTATTTATTGATAGGAGAAACAAAAATGTCTATACTGTTGAAATTGATTAACTTATGTGCCAACATGTTAAATGTTTGTCAGTTGTTCATGACAATGCTTGGTTGTGGCATAGAAGGTTAGGGTATGCTAGCATAAGTTTGTTAAATGACTTTATCAAAATGTGATCTTGTTAGAGATTTGCCAAACTAAAATTTGAAAAAGACAAAGTTTGTGATGCATGTCAAGTAGGGAAACAAGACAAAACATCTTTCAAACCTCTCAGCAAAGTTTCAACTAATAGAACAATGCAATTATGGCATATGGATTTGTTTGGACCAATTGATATGGCCAGTTTAGGAGGTTCTAGATATACCTTTGTTGTTGTTAATGACTACACTAGGTTTATATGGGTCATGTTTCTTGCACACAAAAATGATACCTTCAATGAATTTGCAAGATTATATAGAAAAGTGCAAAATAAGAAAGGTATTGTGTAAAAAAGTGTAAAATGAGAAAGGCTATTTTATAACTTGCATTCGTAGTGAAAATGGCATGGAATATGTGAATACTCCTTTTATGCATTTTTGTGATAAGCATGGCATAGAACACAACTTCTCGACCCTCAGACTTCTCAACAAAATGGGGTAGTAGAGACGAAGAATCGTAAATTTCAAGAAATGGCAAAAACTATGTTAAAAGAACATAACTTGCCAACATATTTTTGGAGTGAAGCCGTAAACACCGCATGTTATGTGCAAAATAGAGTTTTAATTATTCCCATTTTGAAAAAAAACTCCATATGAACTATGGTATGGACAAATGCCTAAAATTTCATACTTCAAAGTATTTGGCTGCAAATGTTTTGTCTTGAATACTAAAGATCATTCGAGAAATTTGATGCTAAATCGAATGAAGACATATTTTTAGTATATTCCACTAAGAATAAAGCTTATAGAGTTTATAATAAAAGAACTCTTGTTGTGGAAGAACCAATACATGTTACATTTGATGAGACTAACCCATTTGAGCTAAGAAGGGAAGTTGATAATATAGGTTATCTTTTGGAGAAGATTACACTTGAAAATCCATCTCTAAAAGACAAAGAAATTCCAATGAAATAAGAAGATACACACCAAAAAAAGGAGTCTCAAGCTGAGAAGGAAAATGGACAATGCTCAAACGAAGGCAATATTGAGACAAAAACGACTCATGAAGATCTATCGAAGAGTTGGAAATTTGTGCGGAATCACCCTCAAGATCAAATCCTTGCTGATCCATCTCAAGGTGTAAGACCTAGGCGTAATATCAATGTTTTTTGTGAACATTATGCATTTATTTTCTCATATAGAACCTAAAAATGTTAAAGACGCTTTACTTGATGAAAATTGGATATTATCCATACAAGAGGAATTAAATCAATTTGCTAGTAATAAAGTTTGAAAATTAGTTGAAAGACCTAGAGATAGACCAATAACTGGAACCAAATGGGTATTTAGAAAAAAAAACTAGATGAAGCCGATATAGTAACTAGGAACAAAGCTAAACCTGTAGCTTAAAGGTACAATCAAGAAAAAGGTATTGACTATGATGAGACCTATGCCCCCATAGTTAGACTTGAATCCATTCATATGTTACTTGCATTTGCTTGTTATATGGATTTTAAACTCTGTCAAATGGATGTCAACAGTACTTTTCTAAATGACTTTATTGAAGAGGAGGTATATTTTGAACAACCTTCCGATTTTGAAGATCCATACTTTCCAACCCATGTTTTCAAATTAGAAAAGGCCTTATATGGTTTAAAGCAAGCTCCTAGAGCCTGGTATGAAAGATTTAGTGGATTTCTTGTAGAAAATAATTTTGAAAGAGGAAAACTTGACTCCACTTTGTTCATTAAAGGGGAAGGAAATGATATCTTACTTGTACAAATTTATGTTGATGATATAATATTTTTTACTATTAATGTGTCTTTGTGTGAGAGGTTTTCTAAATGTATGCACAAGGAGTTCGAGATGAGCATGATGGGAGATTTGACCTTCTTCCTTGGACTCCAAATCAAGCAAGCAAAAGAAAGTATCTTCATCAATCAAGTCAAATATACTAAGGAAATTATCAAAAGTTTGGGCTTGAAGATGTAAAAGAGATTGGGACTTCTATGAGCACTTTAACAAAATTGGACAAAGATGAGAAAGGTAAGCTGGTAGATGAAAAGAAATATTGAGGTATGATTGGTAGCTTACTTTATTTAAATGCCTCTAGACCAGATTTCATGTTTGCAGTGTGCTTATGTGCTAGATTTCAATCTAATCCTAAGGAAACACATCTAGTTGCTATAAAAAGAATAATTAGATATCTTAAAGAAGCTAGTAATCTAGGGTTTTGGTATGCAAAAGAAACCTTATTTGACCTATGTGGATTCTCTTATGTTGTTTATACTGGATGTAAGGTAGATCGTAAAAAAAATAGTGGAACTTGTTAATTCCTAGGACATTCTTTAATGTCTTGGTCATGTAAAAAACAAAATACTGTTACGATCTCTACTACCGAAGTCGAATATGTTGCAGGTGGTAGTTGTGTAGTTCAAATCTTGTGGATGAAACAAAATTTACTTGATTATGGCTTGCATTATGATCATGTTCCCATATATTGTGATAATACTGGTGCAATTAATATCACAAAGAATCTAATTCAACATTTTAGAACTAAGCATATTGAGATTAGACACCATTTCATTAGAGATCATGTCCAAAAAGGTGATATTATACTTGAATTTGTTGATAATTTGTATCAAGTTACTGATAGTTTTACTAAACCATTGAATGAGAATCAATTTTGTAAGATTAGAAGGAAAATTGATATGACAAAAAGTGGCTAAATTACATGTGTGCATGTTTATATGGCTTGGGAATTAAAAAATATGTATCTGTGCATAGTCTGACCCAACCAGTTGACTGAAGCCTTAGGGCATTCAGCTTAATGATAAAATTTTTACTGCTTTCTGATCCGGCCAGTCGACCTCCGCGACCAGCAGATCGACCGACTGAATGCGGAAAATAGTTAAATTGGGGGTTTTTACCGCAAAATCTCATAATTTCTCCAAAAAACTCTTAGCCCTAATTCAAAATCTCTCTTAAACGCGCCTTTAAATCCTCATTTTTCAATCATTCTCTTTCAAATTTTCTTCTAGAATCTTAAAACCTGTACCAAAAAAACAAGTTTTCATTGATTCAATTTTTCAAAAATAAACCTAAATCATGGTGAATCCAAGGAAAATATATCAAGGACGTGGGAGAAGGGAAAAAGGGCAAGAACTCAATCACCACCTCCATCCACTTCAAAGATTCAAGGGAAACAAACTAATGATATTCGATAAATTTCTCGTTGACTCAGATTTCATTGGTACTAAATGTGATGCAATTATTTGACGGTCAACATTAGTATATGTTTTTGCATCTACATTGTGATGTAAAAGTCAATATGGTTAGAAAATTCTATGAAAATCTTGAGATTCATTGTACAGATCCTAGGCTTGAACTTAAATAATCTATATGCAATAAAAGTTTCATATTGACTGAAGAGAAATTAAAAGAAATTTTTAGATTGCCAGTTAAAGGGGAATGGCATTATAATAGCCAAGGGTGGCTTGAAGGCATAAAAGTAGCGGGTATATTGAGCACAGTTAGTGAATATATGTGGAAGGATATAGGACCAAAATCTACGGATTTGATTTTTCCCTTCTTAAGGACGTGGATATAAATAAGAGAATTGTCTTAAGGTGATTAGTGAAGTTTTACTTCCTAGGAATATAAATGATGGAAAAATTCCGGTTATCGATGCATATATTCTCTATAGTCTTTCAACTGGTATTAAGATTGTTCTCCCTTTCCACATTTTGCAACATATGTTGTATATAAGTGGAAAAGATGGTGGAAAAACAACAACCCCTAGTTATGGCATGACTCTCATGTATATCTTTGACCATTTCAATGTCACACAAGAGAACCGGCTAAAGTATTTGCTTGGAATTTTAACATGCAATACATGAACTTCGTGGGGATTTATTGGTATAATGGAAATCCAATAAATTGAGCTACATATGCAAGTTTACCCAATGAAGTAAAAGAGAAAATCAAGCAAAGGTCAAGGAATGGAACAACTTTTAGTAAATCGGTATTTGGGCCTAAAGCACAATATGTGAATAAGGTTCAAGAAGCTTTCGATGCAGGCTTAAGAGAGAAGCAAGAACAAGAAGTTGGAGTTGATATGGGTATACCTAGAAGAGTTGCTATGGTTGTTAACACATTAGAAGATAAAGATATAGCTCCTGAAGATGTTACACTCAAGACAGTAATGAGAGAATCTCGAGCACAAAGACGTGTTGATGAATAGAGGTGGGTTGAAATATAGAGAGATGCAGGCTCCAACTCTACGGGGGAGATTAACAAAATAATGAATAGATGGACTGATCAATGGACTGAGTTTACACATTAGAGAGAGCACATCAATATAGAAATTATAGGAATGCGCTCTGACATGAAGGAATACTTTAAGGATCATCAAGACTGTATACCTTGAATCCACCATGTCCCTTTCATAAACTTCATCATTTAAACAAATTGTCTTACTATTTTCAATAATTCTACTTTTCCTTTGCCACTCAAGTTAGATTGATTAGTTCTTTAATGGATTATGCACTTTGGGGCTCTTATTGGCTTTTATAGCTTTTATGTTCTTTTCTATATTTTATCAGTTTATCGTAGCTTAGCTTTTGTGCCTTTTTCATTTGCATTAATTAGCTATTGTGCTTATGTTCATTATCTTGTCCCTATATTATTGATTTTGATAATGCCAAAGGGAGAGAAGAAGCATGAAGTGCAAGTTTGCTTGGCTTAGTAAACGTGGTAAACAATAGTGTATGAGTATGCTTATGAGTTTATTGTTGAGCTTATTGTTTAAATGAGCACAAGTTAAAGTTGAAAGGGGAAGTATTTCCCACAACATGCTTTTAGTTGAAAATCATGCCTATATTGAGGGGGAGTAAAATTTTTTATCTCAAACTTTCTAGTAATAATTTGTCATTATAAAAAAAGGGGAGATTGTTGACTAAATATTCATTATTGATTTTGATGATGAAAATTTTGATCATATTTTACCAAATATGCATTATTGATTTTAGCTAAATACGCTCATTTGACTAAAAGCATTTTGTGAGTGTCAAGTGTACGTTATAAAGATAGATGTTTGAAAGATGGAAGAAAATGAGCCATGGAGTACATAAAAGGTTAATCTACCAAAAAGCTCAAAGCTTGAAGAAGAAGATCGATGAGAAGTCATAAGGCGGAGAAGATGCGTCATAAGGGGTATTGGATGTATTGCTCCTTTGTGAAATTGCCTTAGAGTCACAAATAATAGCTCAAGTTTCTCACTTTATGATACAAGCATTTTAAAATCTCATGAACTTTACTTTTCATAAAACGCAAAAATTTGTTTGAATGCATACATAGCCTAAATTTCTTCAAACATATGTTTTGAAATGTTCCTAAGCCTTGAAAAATTGTTTACAAAGTATTTTGAGTTGATTTGGTTTTAGGAAAGTTTGTTAAAAGTGGTCTAAAACTATTTTAGGCTTGTTTGGCTTTGCTTTAGCTTTCTGGAGTGGCCAGACTCCCTGAGCCGGCCGGCCGACCGGCTAAGGCGTCCATCCTAGTCAGTGAAGCAAAGAAGCAAGCCTGTCGACCTAGCCAGTCGACTGGTTAAGTGAGTTCTACATTAAATGCATTAGCCGTTTTATTACCGTTTAGCTCATTTCCTCATTTATTTCTTACCTACCAAAACCCAAACACCAAATTCTTCTTAAATACTCATTCAAACACATTTAAAATCATCAATCCAAGCTTGCAAAATGACACTTGTTAAATTTTTAAGCTTTCAAGAGATTTATTCACTATATCTTCTTGTGAGAAGAACCACTTTATCTTTCACCTATTTCACAATTCTCTTGATTGTTTACACACACAAATAGCTTTTAAATCTTGAGAGAACACTTGCTAAGCTTGTTTCTTTGAGAGGTAGTTTCAAAGAGTTGTAAAACTTAGTTTGTGCTTCACCAAGAGTTGAAGAAGCATTTTAGTGAAGTTGTTGAAGTTCTAAGGGAAGCATCCTTGGGCGGTGGATGTAGGCACAGTCGAACCACCTAAAAATTATTTGTTCTCTTACTCTCTTACTCTTAATTTCTATTATTTGCTTGCATTGATATCTTTGTGTTTGATATATTATCTAAGAGACATTGTATGATTTATTTGGTGAATTTTTAAATATGAAAATTATAGATATCTTAATTCACCTCCTTCTTAAGATATTTGCACCTACAAACTTGGGCTCAAACCCTATGAGAAGCAGGGGGTTGGATTGAGGATTAGGGGTAGAAAAACCTAAAAAAGGAAAGAAAGAAGATAGATCTAGTCTATCTAAGTCAAGGAAGATAGATCTAATAGAGAAGCTATAGTAGAGATACGTAGAACATAATATAATAGATCTATCTATTTATTAGAATGAAAGAGTGGGGTGCCAAGCTATTTTTCATTTTTCCAATAAGACAATTTATTATTCTTATGCATTGTTCTTTTTTCTTAAATTGGATCCAAATTTTCAATTACTTTTAATTTTTTATTTAGTTCTTTTTTTGAGCATACATTATAAATTTTGAAGATTGTCATATTTGCTTCAACTTTTTTGTTTTATATTTTATTAATTTTCTATGTTGACAGCTAATTTCAATTTTCAAACGTGACTTCTCGTTGTTTGTACATTAAAAATAGTTGAATAGCATCCTTTTAAACATTAATATTTTTTTAATAATATATAATATATGCATATTTTTATTTTGTTTAGTTTGTTACTATACATTTCTTGGATAATGATATGATGGTTCACTGCAAAATATTTCTGAATTTGAGACAAAAAATTTCCGTCTCATACTTAAAAATCGGTCTCAAAATGGATTCGAAACGGAATTTGAGATGCAAATTTTCTATCTCAAAACCCTCGTCTCAAATTTTGACTGAAAATTCCGTCTTTAGTTGAGATGAAAAATTTTTCACCACCATATCAAATATGTATTAACTTACTAGAAAATTATGTCCAAATTTTCCTTTTCAAATTGGTCTCAGTTTGAGATAGAAAATTTTTGTCTCAAATTCACCATTTTCTAATAGTGAAATATTTTACCTAATTTTGCAAAAAATAAATAAATCTTCAAATGAGGACATATCACATGCATATTAATGGCGTTACCTCTCATTTCTATTTGTTATTATTAATTACGTATCATGAGGGGCATAATCTGTTGCCTACACTCGAAAGCGTAGAAAAAATAGATCAAGATCCTCATATATTATTAGTTTTCTCATATTAATATGAGAGAGCAGTTTTCCTTCAATTTTTTAAGCAGTTTATGAATAAAAACAAAAAATTAATGAAAATGAAAAAAAAAAAAGCAAGAGAAGAAGAAAAGGGAAAATACAATCTTATCATAGAGGGCTCTTGCATAATGAATATGAGAAAACCAAAAGATGAAGAAGTAAAAATGGGGTAAACATTACCAATTTAACAATAAGATAAGAAGGCGAAAATTGTCAAGACCAAAACTCCCAAAACGAGAGTTGGTGCAATTTCATCCTAAAACGAAAACAAAATTGCAGAAAATTAAAACCAAGCAGATAAACTTCGCAAATGTAAGTTTTGTGGGATTGGGTGCAAATAGAATTTTCCAAAAGATTGAGAGCATAAAAAACATGCTTCCATCAAAATATTACCTTTAGCTACCACTTTACTATTCTAATCATAGGAATATACTTTTGTTCACTTCTACGTTCAAATTCAATTGCTGGGAAAGGCAAAAACAGGATGAGAGGGCTCTTCCAAGAAGAATAAGTGAAATGGGGTGCGTGTCTTAGGCGCGGGGTAGAGGACAAAAGTACTTTCCTGGCAACACTACATAAATAACACTAATTAAGTTAAGCTGCTGTATTACACAAAACACGGAAGCACACTGTACACTGTGGGAATCATCATAAAGATTCCTACTGTACGTAACGTTGTAGAATCATCATAAAGATTCTCTTGCACCAAAGCTTTATGACCTCCAATATTTTCAAGAAAGCCTATTAAAGACAAAGCAGGTTATATTTTCCTTAAACTGTTGATTGTTTTTATATATCTACTGTTCACTTGATTTCTTCTGGATAGACAATTTTTAAAATTATTATCTTAAGATTTGGAAAGAGTAGAAGAAATGGAAAGGCTTGGCTTCATACGTATCATTTAACCCAGGAAAAGAAAAAAATCATGGCTTTGACCAAACGCTAAATTATGTCAATGTAGTTTATCTATGTTGCTCTGATGCTATGACCGATTACCAGACTATTACATGTATTTTTGGATCAATCTAAGAAAGCAAAAAGTTTCTTGATGAATATCTTCTTTTTTTTTTTCTGTCGCTTTTGTAAAATTTATCATGATATATTGTGATATCATGTCTGTATCTATAGTTGGTCCTTGGAAATTACTTTCATGCTGTTGATACAAAAATTCGTAATGGCAATGCTTTTATAATTATCGTTGCAGATCTGTGTTCTCGGCCTTGTTTGGGGCAATATATCTGTGTTTTGGAGTGCCGGATGTTTTAGTGAGTTCTGTTTGAAGTATTGGGAATGGACCCTGAGCTGAAGACTGCCAGACTAAGATGAGGAGACATTTGAAGATGTAGACTATGTCCCTGTAGAGTTCAAAGGCAGATCACTGAGTTTGCAGGATGTTGTCGCATACGAGGTTTTATAATTTGTCATTTTAGTGCTTTCAGACGTTGTTGTCAGCGTCATGAATTGCGATTATTCCTCTTATTCATTATGGTTATAGTAATTACTGTTGTTGATATTTTGGTTATTGTCTTCTCTTGGCAAAAGCAGAGTAGAATATGTAGCATTGGAAGTTTCAATTCAATTTTATTTAGCTCGCCACTGAGTCATTTTCGCATCTGTACATTACCTATGGTAAAGTCTAATTAATCACACACACAGAATCTGTTTGTATCAACTTTATAGAGATTTTAGGGCATAGAAGAGCAATAACATATTTTAGAAAGTTAGTGTTGAATGGTTGACTTTTCTGGAACATGATTTGATAATTCTCATACTTCTCTCTTGTGATGTGAAGGAATTACATCACTCAAGTGGCAATGCTTTTCTATTTTTAGGCATCATATTCCTTTAAACGCCCCATTATCTGGCGCTTAAAATTTTCTAATCTTTAGTAAGCATGTGACCTGGCACATCTGCCTTTAAGACTTCTAGCAATTTTGCATATCATTACTATCTGCGGAGAAATATGATATTGATATTTTGTTCAAATTCATTCTTTATTATTTACAAGTCTGATAAGTGAGAAGATAATGTAAACTTGAAAAGTAAGAGACTTGCCAAGATTAACAGGGCATATGGCAAAAGATTGAAAATTCTGTTATGATTCTGTGACAACAAAATATCGTGTGGTAATTCGGGCTTCTCTGTTTCTTAATCTTGCAAAGTAATGGAGAGTCAAGTTTATGGTTGTTCTCCCTGAAATTCCTCTGTCTTATACTTTATGCAAACATGCATTCTTTCGCTCAACTCTAACCATATCAATTCTTGCTCTTGGATAAGATATTAGCTGCAGCTTGTTATTGCTTTTATCCTCAACATCTTATTAAGCATAATGCTTGCATCTATCTTCAAAAGTGGCTTTCCTTGTTTTATGACTATTTACATATTTCAGAGAGTGTAAATACAGGCACATTGCATTCATTATTATTTGGATATTGCCTGATGTCCTTTCTTGATGACCTTCTTATACAGCTTTGCTTTTTACATCCATCAAAATACAAGTTTGAGCACTCAAGGTTTTGCTGTGAGCGACTAGAATATTTTGGCCAAAAGATCCAGGTACTTGTTTCTTGAATTTATCCAAGGTCTTTGTTCCAATTGCTTCTTTTGTGTTTCCTTTTTTGCCTTACGCTTTTACAATAAAGGCCTTAGAGACCGTATTTCATTTAAACTCTTTGGTGGTTATACGTGAGCTATATCTATTTATGGATTAAACTCATACTTTTATATTTAGACATTTCTTTTCCTCTAAATGGGAAAATAGACAGAGATGAAAGCTTAAATTAAATTAGTAACACAAATATTGAGTAGCCATCTTCTTATTTTATGTAGGATCTTGTGATGGCTAAGAGGTTGCTTATGAAGCATCTGGATACTCCAGGGAAGCAGTCACCAGAGAGGCACTGACGTCTTTTGATGAATAAGTTGTGTGGGAGGTACTTAAGAGAGAAACACCTCCATTGTTTTATCCTTTATAGTGAAAAGGTTCAAGATGCCTATAAGCACAACTGAAGGCTGCGGAATTCAGTTACAACTGCTGTTCAACAAGCCATTTGTGGTCTCCTGTATGCTGTATATGGGAAGCTGGACGTAAGGCGGTTCATGTTTGAGGTTTTTGACTTTGAGCAGACCCAACCTAAAACTGTATGACCGTCATATGAAACAACTCAATAGAAAGGCTACAAGTTTAAGGTACAGTTTTTAATCAATGAGTGCCAGGAACAGGATGGGGTAGCATTGACAGGAAAAGATATGAACAATTTCTTTGGGAAGATTTCTGTTAGGCAAAATGTACGTATATATTCCCCATTGTGTTGTAAAATTTTGATTACAGGTGCACACTTTGAGCCTGAACTAGTTGATTACCTTTTCGCTATGCAAAGATCAAATTTGTGAAGGATTTCCTGATCCGGAAAATATTTATAACTTTCAGAAACATCTATTGCAGATAGTTGCATGCGTGTGGGCAAAGCATTGTGCCACTGGCTCAAAATATATATATTTTTTTAGATTGTTGTTGGCAATATAAATTTCTTTTATTGATTAGAGCCAATACCATTTGCAATTCTAATTGATGCAAACCACCTTTAGAGTATAATAGCACATATAGGAATGTAATTTGAAATTTGACAGTCACAATCTGAATAAATTCTCATGTTTAGTGTAGTCTGTATCTGAAAGAGAATTGAATGTGTAAACCCTTTTCCAATCATCTAATCTATTTCAGGCTTTAGTTGCATACTGCATGTGCTTCATGGGCTATCTTAACTTGAAAACGTCTTTTTGAATCTCTGACTCGTTAGACATGAATATGGACTTAGTACTCGAGCGATCCACTGATCTTTAACTTGCCTAGAAGGTTCAAAAATTGAAAGATCATAGGAGAAGTAAGTAACTGATGGGATAGGCTTACTTGGTTTTGTTTCATTTTGGATAATTTTGCTGCTTAGATAATTGATGGTAAGTTCTTTGAGTTGTTAGCTTTAAATTCTTGTTCATAAGTTGTCTTTGTTTTTTATTTAGTCATGATATGTGTAAGAAAAGTAATTTTCAATAGTGAGGCTTCAATATGCTCACCTAAGAATATAGATGCCATCATCTTTATTATGTTGTATACGTGAATAATTGGATTTAGAGATTAGCTATCATATTATTCATTGTCAACCAGCTTAAGTTACCAATTCTTGCTCTTCTCAACGAGGATAAATTACAAGTATGCTCATTTAATAAGTATATTAATAATTTATAAATATCCGTTTTATTCGTATCATTATAAATAGATCAATTCTCTGAATAATTGATAATAAGAGGATCTATTATCCCAATAATTGGAATCATATAAATCTATATAGATTTTCAAGTATTGAACAATTAGAACCAGTAAATTTTTTGAGTCTGTGCTTCTTAAGGTTGGCTTTAAATCGGCTTGAAGCCCCTGAGACTGTCTCTGCTAAGATATCTTATTTGCAGTTTATTTGTTTGTGTTTAGCCATATCTTGCAGTATGTCGTCTGCTGAAGATTTTCTAAAGATCGGTTTGATTAGTTGGGAGATGTCGTAAGAAAAAGGCAGGGATTTATATTCTAGGAACGTGAGTCACCCCTTTGATGATTGGAGTGAAGTGTTGCTTAAGATCAAGCAAGCTTGTTGCTCTACTGCTATGGATTTACCTCCTGAGCAATCTAAGGCTCTATAGCACTCCATCAGTCTCCCATGCTATGTATATATGTTCTTGTTTTAGCGTTGTAATTTTAGTTTTGGTGTGAATTTGTGGAGTTTTTGCAGTGAATTTCTTTTGTTTTTGTTTTTGTTTTGTTTTTTTTTTTTTTTTTCCCCTTGTAAGTGAATGGCAGTTCAGATTGTGGAAGTGTTTTCAGAGAATTGGAGGAGGTTAAGATTTGTGCATTGAAATCTTCTCTTTACGAATCTTAGGCTTAGTTTTGGAACTGAAAGGGTCGTTAGCTGATGCCTTTTGCATTTTTCGTTTGGGTATAACAAGGTAATTTATATGCTAATGTAGTGAAATGTGTTCTTTTATGTATTCCGTTTCCTTCTCAGGTTAGGTATTGTGAATTTGAGAATTTTAGGCAAGTTGAGCTGTTGGGAAGGATATTGCCTATGTAGAATTTGTGTTTTTTGTGAGATCCAAGTAGTCAATTTTAGGAAATTTATTAGTTTGGGAGCATAAGCTATTGGCGAGGTGTGCTCTATTTGCTAGTTGTGCGCTTTTCTGTGTGTTAGATTCAGGAATTAATAATTGAATTTTAGGAAAGCTAAGTCTTTGGCAAGGTTATACGTATGTGTAATTATTTTCTTATGATAGGGGGAAATTTATTCTCAATTTTCTTAATAATTGTTTTGGGCCGAGACTTTGGTATTTTGATTTATGAATTTTAGCAAACCTGAGTTGTTGGCAAGATTGAAGGAGGCACAAGTGTTGTTTCTTGAGAGAGTGTGTTATAGTTAATTCTGATCCACTTCAGAAGTTATAGATTCCGAGATACAATGGAACAAGTATATGTATGAATAACACATAAACCCATTATTGTGGTGTGAGATATCATTTTTTAGAGATGATGAAACAGTGCTGTTTCTCTTCTGTGTTTATCTTTACAAGGTCTGTTTTGTTGATTAATTATCTAAACAGTTAGGTGCTGTGCTTTTTCCTTTTGTTCACAGAGGCTGTGGCATCTCCAGAGATTAATGATAGTTTTTATCAATCCATGGTTGGTCTCTAGTACCAAAAATCTTTTGCAAACATTGAAATCCCATTTAGTCAAACACGAAATATGATGTCATTTTACGGTGCCTGATTCATTTTTAGCTGAGTGCATCTTGATGAAGGATTATAAGTAAATTTGCATTCATATGTAGGGGTACCATCAAAGTAATAAGCCTTATCCAGGAAAAGTGGCATTGTCTCCTCCACCAAAAACAACTAGAAACAAAGTTGTTGAGATAGGTAAGTTAATTTTGTTGTACTCTCTGTTTGGCTTCTGTATATTCATTTTTCCTGCTTTTTGTTGCATATGATACTTGGTTTTCTACCCTCTATGACCCATATTGGGGGCTCACAAGCTAAGTACGGGCATATGTGAAGCTTATGATAATAGTCCTCATCTTCTCCCTTTGGTTCTTATGTTCTTCTGTGATAGATCAGAAAAATAATGAAGCAGTTCTTTGGAAGAACTTAGCAAGTAAAACACAAGAAACATTCAGGGGAGTACTTCATCAGATTGTAGAAATTGTATTATTTAGCAAATCTTTCAACTAGCTAAAAGAAAAGACGAGTTCTAATGTAAACCCGAGTATGCAAGCTATGCTTAAATCAAATACATAAAACCTTTACCAGATTTTAAGTTATAAATATAAAAATATGCAAGGATTAAGCAACAACAATAAACTGGAGAGAAGCTGTAGATCCCTTCTTTCACCTCTTCAGCTCCTTCTATTCAAGAATGTAGGTGGGTTTGAAAGTGTATTTGGATTTCTCTTTTTTGTGTGTGTGTTTGTATGTCTGTGTGTGCTTGTTTAATTCTTAAGTGGCCATTTCAGTTTGATGTTATAGATGTATTTGTCAATTTGAATTCTACAGCTTCATGCAAAATTGTGAGTAGCATGAAGTTAAGGTGATGGATGAAGATGTAGGCCACTATGGAAGCTCATACAAGGTCACCAAGGATCTTGCCAAAAAATTTGGATCGTATTGCTTGTTATTAGGTATAATTTGTATAGAACTGATAAATTGAAGAAGAGATAGTCTTAATAGGATTGTGACTCATTCATTGGCTATTCGCATTTTGTAATACTCTAATTGAATCTACTACTCCTGTTTCAGACACCATGCGGTCATAACTTCTGCCTGAAGTGCTTTGAGAAATGGGTTGGACAGGGAAAGCGTGCTTGTGCGCAACAATGCAGTTACACCTGGTATGGTAAGGCAGCCCAGGATCAAGTCTGCGGTTATCATTGCCATTTATACGGTTAAGATGCCAAAGTCTAATGCTTCCTCTTCTCGGAGGCCGCCAAGGGTCTATTGTCACATTCACAGCCAGAATAGACCTGATAAAGCATTCACAACTCAGCATGCAAAGAAAAGTGGAACGGCAAATGCCTGTAGTGGGAAGATTTTGTTACCACCCCAAAGGTCATTTTGGACCAATTACGGGAGAGTATGATCCAGATAGAAATTGTGGTATGTTGGTTGGAGACTCCTGGGAGAACTGAATGGAGTGCAGGCTATGGGGGGTTCAATTGCCTCATGTTTCTGGAATTGCTGAGCAGTCTGATTATGGAGCTCAATCTGTTCTGCTCTTAAGACGTTATATAGATGATGAGGATCATGGTGAATGGTTCCTTTATATAGCAAGGTATCGTCTGGTTTTATTACTTTTGAGTGTTTTTATAATGTTTGTTCTTCCTCTTTCTTTCTCTAATTTCAGGTCTTTTTTTCTGCTAAGAAATTTGTATCATGTGGTTAAAAACATCAAACAGACTGTATATTCTAACACTTAGAGAAAATTTACAGTATTTATGCTTACAAATTAAAATAAATGGATTATTTCCTTCTATGCAGTTCTTATTCTTTTTCAAAGTTATTTACACCGAGTATTATCATCACTTAGGTCCTGTGATCCTCTTAATTGAGTCTGGTTGTAGCCATGACCTGCTGAACTAATTGGCTACTTAGTTGTCATTTATTATGAGTCTGGGGTGGAGTTGTAGCTATGGTGTTAGAAAGTCAAAAGAATTCCTCAAGACTTGTGCTACATGCTTCTTTTTGTTTCATTTGGACTGAATGGTTAAAGAAATAAATGGTGTGAATTGATTGTATCTTAGAACCTGTCTTCCTATTGCAAGAAAAACATTCCTTCTGGTGTGGTTGATATGGCACATTTTTTTTAGTGATTTGGATGTTTTCTCCGAATGGTTAAGTTAGTAGTTCTCCCTCTTTTCCTTTACTTGACATTTTCTTTTTAATGCCTGCATTGCATTTCTTTGTTTCTATATTACCTTTGTTTTTTTCCCCCTTTTCTTCAATTTTGATCCTTAATAACCCTCAGGTTCACGCATGAGCTACTGTTATACGATGAAATTTGCGTGCAAAAATTGGCTGGAGTATTGCTGCCTAAGTCAGCTGTCAAATTTGAGAGATGCCTTATGGGAGAGGTAAATGAGACAGAATTGTTCTCACTGACCTCAACCAATTTTACATATAAGAATCAGCTCAGCTGAACCATTCATCCCTTGCAGCTTCTTTTGGTTTGTGCAGATATTGGGAATTTAGAAACTGGAAAGAAGGTAGATTTCAATGAGTTCTGAATTATATACATTCTTCAAAGTGAAGAACTATTATGCATATTGTGATAAGATTTACCTGCTTGTTAGTTTTGAATCAAATTTTCAAGGCAGAATTGGTTATTATCATTTCATAGAGTCTAACCAATTCCAATTTTTATCAAACGAGTTCTTTTCTCTGACATAATTTCATATGAAATTTTCAGTTGTATGCTTGTAAATTTATTTCAAGTCTTCGTGCCTGAATGCAACTGATATGCTGTCAATTCTTAATGTCAATATGAATTGTTCCCACTCATAATGAAAGCGATGAAGAGAGAATGTCTGCCTTGGTTTCTGCCCTGCCTATCTGTCAGGAGAAAATGGGATCAGGGCACCTTTCTGCTTTCCCATCAGAACAATTGATCATTTTGAAGCTATAAAACCTGTCTGGGCACCATATTATACAATACACAAGGTAAAAAGTTTTTCCATTTCACTTTGGTCATAAATTTCGGCTTTACTGGTGAATCAATAGACTGATCCTTCTGAACTTCAACAGATACTGGCTGGGCTATTGGATCAGTATATCTTGGCTGGTAACTCTCAAGCTTTTAAAATGATGACATGGATGGTTGTCTACTTCTACAAGACTACAACCATATACGAAATGTAATAATGAAGTACACTATCAAAAGACATTGGTTATCAGTAAATGAAGAAACTGGTGGCATGAATGGTGTTCTTTATAGGCTGCACATATGCAAATGGATGTCTGAATTTTAATGGTTTTTTGGACAAGGTTTGAGTTTTTATGCAGTTTGGTTATTGGGTATTAATAATTCTACACAAAGATTAAATTTCTTTATGCAGGTTTTGGTGTAGTTATCTCTTGGATAGCTCTGCTTCTGCTGCTGCTGCTATCTGAAGGCCACAATTCTTCATAACATGCTTATTATGAGGTTATAGTGAAGGGACCATCTTCAACAATAGTTGTCACTGTATCAAAGTGCATTCAATCATGAGTGGTGGTCCTATCATCGAGGCTGATAATATCAGTATTTTGAGATCAATCACTCCACTTGATCCATCTAGGCATAACGTCCAAGCTGATAAACTCTTAGTGCTCCTATGTCTTGGTGATTGTTTTCTTTCTTGCCCTTCATCTTTGGTGTTTGTCTGTGGTGTATTCATACTGCCACTTTTAATGATCCCGGAGCTGAAATATGATCTTTGTGGTAATGCAAAAGCAAATATGCCCAAGGAGAGGTATTTTGAGTGCACAGGGATAAGCTTGGAATCTTGTTGCTTAGAGCTGCAAAAGAATGGGCCTAAATTAGTTTCACATTAATTTCTTAGGACGGGTATAAATTAAAAAGATGTTATGTAGAGGTTCTCAGAGGCCTAAGGGTCATCTTGGTCCTGCAGGATGACTTTTACTACAATTAGTCGAGCAAATTTGTGTAAATACTTTCATGAGCTTAGCCCTTGAGTTTAATCAAGTACGATGTCCTGACAAGGAAGCTAGACAAATATTTGTGCACAGAGCTGCAAAGTTACTTCAGACAAGATGGCTACTGCTACTCTTAGTTTGAAAGATTAACAACATATTTTGGAAGTAACATGTGGCAATATGTGCCATCCTATACTCAGGCAAGGCAACTCTTTAGAGGTGCAAGTTGTTATTGTGCAAATATCTGCACTCCCACCTTGTTATTCCTTTTCCTACCTTATTTTTCCCAAGTGGTAGACTTTGAGGGTAGGCTTGATTTTAGATTTGAGTTTGACAGACACCTTGACGTTGATCTAACACCATAGAAATAAAAGAAGAGAAACTTCCTAAGTTTTGATCTTCTACTTGTAATTATGTTTCCTTAAAATAAACTCTTTTTAATTAGAATTTGTGGTACTAATTTCATTCCAATTAAAGGAACGATGCTGGTATCTGTCCACTGTCCCATACTTAATATTTGCTGCCCATTTAAGGGAATATTTGGAAAATGATGAAATTGGTCATGTTTCCTGACTTATGAACCAAAAGCAAAAAGGAAAAACCATTTATGGTTTATGTTTCATTAAAAATTATTTGATGTAACCCATTAATTTCCTTGCTATATACAGTTTTTAGTCCTCCCTGATAGTATTTTACTGTTGTCTTGATATATAACTTTGTGTTGCCTATCAGGGAAGGTTGCTGTTGTAGGTGGATACCGTGAGTACACTGGTGCACCAAAATTTTCTGCTATTTCAGCTCTGAAGATTGTTAGTGATCTCTTTCTAGCCTCTATCATCTCCAATCTATTTGTTCATTCGTTCTTGTCCGTTTTCAAATTTGTTTCTACCCTTGAAAATTTCTCATTGTAAACTTGGTGCAAAGAAATTATTTTAGTCTATAAGTCCTGACGTTCTGAACAGATTCATATCTATTCTCTCAGCATGCAGATCTATCTCATGTTTTCTGCACTAAAGATGCTGGTCCTGTTGTAAAAAGCTATAGCCCTGAGTTATTGTGCACCCTATTCTAGACGAATCATATAACATCAGGTGAATTTGATATGTTAACCATTTGTTCTAACTATTAGAACAGCATGTTAACTTGAGAGAAAAGAAAGATCTTTCATTTACTGAAAAATGATTACAGTGCTTAGTATTTGTAGGCAACAATTTCTACCAGACAGTTAGTAAAAACTGTCTTATATCTAACTAATGCTGAGCTGTCAAATGCTCTTCTGACTAACTCTCTATAACTAACTAACAATATTACAAATATAACCCTGTACTCTAACATCCCCCTCAAGCTGAACTCTGGTCTGAGCCAAGGGAAGCTTGCTAAGAAGATATCCAAACTGCTGTGTAGAGAGAGCTTTAGTAAACAGATCTGCTGGCTGCTCTGTAGAAGGAAGATAGATGACTTGCAACTTTTTAGAAACCACCTGCTCTCTTATATAATGATAATCCAATTCTATATGTTTAGTTCTAGCATGAAATACAGGATTTGATGCTGGAGCTAAGGCAGATAGATTGTCACAAGCAAGAGTAGGCATGGAAATTGGAATATGCAGAGCAGATAATAGATATTTGAGCCATGTAATTTCTGTAGCAATCTGAGCCATAGATCTATACTCTGCTTCAGTAGAGGACCTGGCAATAGTAGGCTATTTCTTAGAACACCAAGAAATCAAATTTTGTCCCAAAAAGACACAGTAACCTGTGGTAGATTTCCTGTCCAAAAGGTCACTGGGCCAATCACTATTAGAATAGGCATGAAGATGAAGTGGTCCAGGAGTAAAAACAATGCCTTGTGTGATTGTACCCTTAACAAACCTAAGAATTCTCTTAACTGCTGCAAAATCAAAATTTGTAAGAGCATGTAGACTCTGGCAAATTGTATTAACTGCATACTGAAGTTCTGGCCTTGTGACTGTAAGATATTCCAAGGCACCAACCAAGCTTCTGAATAAAGTAGGATTTGCAAAAAGTAAATGACTATCAATGGAATCTTTTGTATATTTAGAAATGGTTGGAGTTGCAGCAGGTTTACAGTCCACCATACTTGCCTTTTGTAAAAGCTCCCTTGCATATTTTGTTTGATGTAAAAGAATCCCTGTAGATTACTCCTGAACTTCTAAGCCAAGAAAATAGGAAAGAGTCCCTAAATACTTTATGGCAAACTAAGAACCCATAGCAGAAATCAGAGAAGAAATAGCATCAGGAGAAGAACCAGTGATGATTATGTCATCCACATACACAAGAAGGATGACAGTTGTTATAGGAGTTTTCTTAATGAACAAAGAAGTATCTGCTAGAGTTGTAGTAAATCCCTGACTAACAAGAAAATTAGAAAGCTTAGAATTCCAAGCCCTTGGTGCTTGTTTTAGTCCATACAAGGACTTTTGAAGCTTGCAAACATGTTCAGGTTTTGAAGGATCTTGAAACCCTTGTGGTTGTTGCATATATACCACTTCATCCAAATCTCCATGGAAAAAGGCATTTGAGATGTCCAATTGATGTAAGGACCACCCAAAATGTAAAGCAAGACTTAGAACAGTCCTAATAGTAGGTGGTTTAACCACTGGACTGAAGGTTTCTTCATAGTCCAAGCCTGCTTCTTGATGAAAGCCTTTGGCCACTAATCTGGCCTTGAACCTGGCAATTGATCCATCATCTCTCCTTTTTTATCTTGTACACCCACTTGCAGCCAATTGGTTGCTTATCAGATGGTGGAGGAACTAAGACCCAAGTCTGTTGTTTCATAAGAGCTTCAAATTCCTCTATCATAGCCTGTTGCCAACAAGGCACTTTTGCAACCTCTTTATAAGAGATAGGTTCAGTATCAGTTACAGTCATGGTAGTGGAATGTAACTGGTATAATGGAGGTGGCAAAGAGTCTGTTTTAGACCTAGTTAACATAGGATGAGTATTTGTGAGAGGAGGAGAAAAAGACTGATCATTAGATGATGCAGATGTTGTAGATGATTGAGAAACTGGAGAAGAGGAAGACTGAACATTAGATGATGCTTGAATATTAGATCATGAAGATTGAGCAGAATATTGTGACTGACTATGTGATGTGGAAGATACCTGAGTAGGTAGAGAAGCACTAGAAGGAAGAGAATCATGCTCTTCTAGTGGTGATAATGAACTAGATGTAAGTGGAATAAGTCCTGAAAAATTTGATGATTCAGGAGATGAAGTACTGTGAAAAATGGGAGGAAAAATACTGGCAGAGATAGGAGAAGTGGAAGCAGTGCTAAAAGGAAAAATATGAATTTAACATGTCTAGACATGTACACCCTATTTGTGCTAATGTCCAAGCGCTTATACCCCTTTGTAGTAGATGAGTATCCAAGAAAAACACAAGGTTTAGACCTATTCTCAAGTTTATGAAAGGTGTAAGGTCTTAACCAGGGGTAGCATAAACAGCCAAATGCCCTAAGAAAACTGTAATCAGGAATTGCATTATAGAGAACTTCATAAGGAGACTTATTTTCAAGAGTAGGAGTAGGCAGTCTGTTTATGAGAAAATTGGCAGTAGCCAAAGCTTCTAGCCAATATTTTACTGGCATTTTACTATGATTTAGCAAAGCCAGAGTAGTCTCTATAAGATGTAAATGTTTCCTCTCCACCTTCCCATTTTGCTGAGGTGTGTGAGGACAGGAAGTTTGATGAATAGTGCCAAGAGACTGCAAATATATCTGAAATTTATGATTAACAAATTCACCTCCATTATCTGTTTTGAAGGTTTTAATATCTGATTGAAACTGAGTTTTGACCATTGCAGTAAAGGAAAGGAAAGCATGGTATGCATCACTTTTTAGCTTTAGAGGATAAATCCACGAAAACTTAGTAAAATCATCCAAAAAGATGATGTAATATTTGTATTGCATACAAGATTCTACAGAGGAAGGCCCCTGTACATCAGAATGTATCAACTCAAAAGCTTTAGAAGTGTGTGTTACAGAGAGAGAAAAAGATAATCTATGAGCTTTTGATACAGAGCAATCCTGACAGTTTTCTATAGAGTAGCCTAGCTGCATATTGATATTTGCAGAAATAACAGTTGAAAC
This sequence comes from Cordia subcordata, assembly GCA_028554755.1. Classification (NCBI taxonomy): domain Eukaryota; kingdom Viridiplantae; phylum Streptophyta; class Magnoliopsida; order Boraginales; family Cordiaceae; genus Cordia; species Cordia subcordata. The sequence continues at coordinate 10,220,114 of JAPTOF010000019.1, forward strand.
ATGTTTATTGGGATGGCCTAGTCTTAAATGCCATACCCTATCTTCAGTAGAAGTAGAGTCAGTACAAACACAATGAAAAACAGAAGATGATGACTGAAAGGAGTGAGACTGCAGCTAAAATGCGATGGGATAGAGTCCTTTATCACAGGGGCCCTTGAACAGCACCTTGTGTGAATTGTTGTCCAGCAGAGTAACATCCTTAGATGTAAAGACAGTAGTACAATCATTGTCAAGAGTCAATTGATGTACAGAAAGAAGATTAGAAGAAATAGAAGGAACAAATAAGACATTAGAAACAAAAAGATTAGAGAAAGGTGTATGAAGAATACCAGACCCAATGTTAAGAATAGGTAAAGTAACTCCATTACCCACTGCAACTGAACCTGTTCCCTTATAAGGCTGAGTGTGGTGCATCTGTTGCATATCTGAAGTAACATGGCTTGTAGCTCCAGTGTCTAAAAACCAGGGAGTGGTTGTTGCAGGAGTGGAAGGCCAAGTAGTAGACAATTGAGCAGTGAAAGCAGCTGGATTAGATGTCTCAGGCTTGACTTCAGAAGTCTGAGCAGTAAGAGCTGCTTGTTCAGGCTTGACATAGTAGTAATTCTCAGTGTCAAGCCTGTGCCAACACTGCAGTGCATTGTGATTGGGCTTACCACAAATCTGACACATAAGTCCAGTAGGCTGACTGTTAGAATTATTTGATTTCTGAGCTCTTCCTTGACCTCTTGGACCCCTGCCTCTAGAGTTAGAGTTAAAAGCTCTAGCTCTTCCTCTACCTCTTTGAGCAGTAGAAGTAGTATACAGGGCAGTCTGAAGTTCTTGATTGTTTGGAGAAACAGTAGAATCAGATAAACTCAGTTTAGAGGTAAAAGAAAGATTCAGTTCTTCATTGATAAGAAGACTGATAAGCTCAGAGACAAGCACAGGTTCTGGCCTAACTCTAATCGATGTCTTGATAGTGTCATAGGTAGCAGGTAAGCCTTGAAGAATATAATAGACAATATCTTCATCTTTGAGAGGTTCATTAGCCCCAGCCAAAGCATCTACAATAGCTTTGACTTCATTAGTGTAGACTTGAATAGTCTTAGCTCCTTTAGTGATGTTCTGCAATCTATGCCTTAGCTGATACACTAAGGATCTACTACTAGATTGAAACCTTTGCTCTATAGCAAACCAGATCTCAGAAGAAGTATTAAGTTGATAAATGTGACTGAGAATAGAGTTTGACACAGAAGCATAGAAGCAACTCTTCAGATATTGATCAATATCCTGCCAACATGTGTATTCAGGATTAGGAGAAACTGATCCATCAGGCTGTCTTAACATAGAACTAGGACAAGGAACTCTGCTTGTGACATGATCAAATAGTTGACAAGCCTTGAGAAAAGACTGATACTGAGTTTTTTAAAAAAGATGATTTTGAGTATCCAATTTGATGTTCACATAAGCAGGAAAATACTGCAACAATAATTTCACAGCTGGTGAAAGTGATTGATCAGAAGGCAAAGCCATGAAAATTTTGTTAGGGTTAGGGTTTCAAGCAAAAAAGTGAGATTGAACGAAGTTTTATGATCTTGTGATGCGATTTGAAAACTAAATCTATTGATCTGCTCGCAATGAAGAAACAAAGCTATGAACAAGAAATTAAGACTGGGCAACAAGATTTGAGTAGTATTTGAGGAGAATTTTGATGATGAAAACCCTAAATTCTGAACAAATTGATCAAAAAAGAAGATTCTGAAATAGAACAACAGAAAAAATGAGCTGAGATCTGTTCGCGAGAACTTAATCAAACAATTTGATGGATTAGAAACCTTGTTTGATAAACTTGGAAGCCATTGAAGATGAGCTTCGAAGCTCAAGAAAGACTCAGGATCGTGCCTTTTCTTGATACCATGTTAACTTGAGAGAAAAGAAAGATCTTTCATTTACTGAAAAATGATTACAGTGCTTAGTATTTATAAACAACAACTTCTACTAGACAGTTAGTAAAAACTGTCTTATATCTAACTAATGCTGAGCTGTCAAATGCTCTTCTAACTAACTCTATAACTAACTAACAATATTACAAATATAACCCTGTACTCTAACACAACAGATATTTGTCTTTTTGCTCAAGCATTGACCTTTGTTTTGTGTTGGATGTTGGTTTCCTGATACTTTTAGAGATGAAGATAAACGATCGAGATCAGCGATAGTCATTGCAGATGTCAATAATTGGATGGAAAGATTTAATTGTCTTGTTGTTGGTCCAGGCATTGGAAGGGACCCTTTTCTGCTGGTGCGTTTGTGTCCTCAAATTAATTTTTGTGAAATTATGAAATTGTTGAAGCCAAAAAACTCTTGATTGCTGTAATATTTCAAGTCAACCGGATATATCTCCAAAATTTGCTTGACGGATAGTTTTTTGGGAAGTAAATTCTGAGTATGAATCCTATTGGACCTAAGTCAAATGAAGTCTCTAACACTGCTTTAAAAATCAATATGAAAACTCCATACACCTTGAAGTTCACAGGAGAAAGATTTTCTTGAGGTCCTTGTACTCATTAAGTCTAGCATTGAATAAAAGGTTCTAATTAAGCAGGTTCAAATCTGCGAAAGAAATTATTTGCCTGGCGAAGATGTCACAGTATAAAAAGGAAATATCCATCTTTTCTATACATATAGATACAGATATGTTGTGTGTTATATTATGTACAACTTTTACTGTGTTTCTTAATCATGAGTTGGTTATCTGTGGTGAAAGTCTGGATATATGGCTATATGAGTCTTCATGCAGCAGAGTTGAATGGAAAAGAGGTGTGTGGCTTGGAAAGAGGTGTGCCGTGAGTTAGAACCTGACTTAGTCGATCCTGGTGAGTAATTTTCTGCACATGTGAAATATCATTCAAGGGAAGAATTCCATCTGGGTCAATTGGATTAACGAGTTTCGCCTTCGAGGAAACGGTTTGTGGAGTGTTGATGCACCAGGGGACTCACCCTGATACTGGAAAAAACTTCTCAAAATTCATGATCTCATGAAAGGGAGTTTCCCATAATATTGGTTCTGGGAGAAACACGCTCTTTTGGATTGATTTTTGGCTCCCCTTGGTATCCTTTAGGACCATTGTTGGGGAAGAAAACATTAGCTTGTCTGGTGGTTCGCTGAATGATAAGGTTGCGCAATATATTGAAGCTGGCAACAGGGTTTGGGCCCCGAACGAGCTCTTTGACTCGATTAGAAATAAAATTGGCAGTGTGACTTCTGCTGCTGATCAGGAGGATAGAATCATCTGGCTTCCAAATCCTAAGGGCCTTTTTGCTTCAAAGTCTGCTGGAAGCCTTCCGTACTCAGCACAGGCAAGTTGATTGGTGCAACATTATTTTGTTTAAGGGATTTAATACAAGACATGCTTTTTGTTCTTGGCTCACCATCTTGGATAGAAATCCTACAAAATACAGCCTGGTCTCTTGGGGTTTGGCGATTGATCCAGGTTGTGTTTTTCTGTTGCTGGAGTATTGAAAAACAAGATCACCATTATTTTGAATGCGGAGTGAGCAAGCGAATTTGGCAGAAGGGCATGAAGATGGTCAAAGGCTTGCATTGGATTTGCAACTAGGATGGAGTTTTTAAATGGTTAATCTGTAAATAGAATGTGAATCCTCTCCAAGCTAGAATGACTAAGTGGCTGTTTGGGAGTGCTTATTTTGCTGCTTTTAAGCAGCAAGCATACTTTTTACTGTAGCTGCTTAAAAGCAGCAAAAGAAGCACTCCCAAACAGGTTGTAAACTTTTTGTTCAAACAGTTGTGTATCACATTTGGCGCTAAAGGAACAGAGGAATCCAGGGGACAGAATGATGCCTTTTGTGAAGAACAATTGTTTGCTAATATTCTTTTTGATGTTAAAATACTGTGTTGGTACTAGAAGCAAATTTGCCAGCACTGCTGTCAATAGGTATCTCTGTAAAACCTGGAACATGACCCAAGTCTGTTGACTTAGGATGGTTTTGCTTCTTGTAATCTGTTCTTTGTTTCAATGAAAGTACATCGCTTATTTAGGCCCCCCCCCCCCCCAACACACACACAACCCAAACGAAAAAAAAAGGTTGAAGAAATTGTATTAGATTATCTGCATGTTGTTAAATTGGTTGCACTATTTAAATGATCGAATCTATTATTATTATGACAGCGAATAAGTCTTTAAGTTCTGGGCGTTTAGCTCCCAAAGCACAAGCTTCATTTTGTTCACTGCCATAGTGTTACATATGTGCCACACTGGTTGGAATTCTCACTTGGAGTTCAACCAATTATATACAGCTTTATAGCATATAGGGACACTCGAATACATTAATGCTGCTCTCCTAATTGCTTCAAAGCAAGAAAACACCTTGTCACTGGACAGAGCAATTGTTGGCTTCTAAAATCGTTTTACTGAAAACATATCCTTCCTCATTGAGATGAGAATAAGCAAGTATGAATGTTCTTTAGCCTGATCAGCATATACTCGTTCACATGTCTGGTTTCCACTTCAAACCCTCTTCCGTTTTTGGGAGCCTCTCAAACATTACACTACATCAGAATACAATACCAAAATCGGTGCAAAAGCCGACTTGGAAGTGAAAAATAATGGAGTACAACGGCTGAAGGATGAAGCATACATATGACATGCTAACTCAAAGTCGTATTTGTTGGGACGATTTTTCCTTGATCACTTCCCGCCAGATAGGGATTAGTTTCATGTCCAATATGCCTTGGGGACATCTTAGCTCAAAGCAAAGAAAAAGAGAAGAGTAGCAAAGTTCAACGGTTATTCTGGAAGGATCATATACTTCTTCAGTAGTGAATTGCAATTACTTTGTTCTTTATAAGTTCCTCCCACATGTACATAAAGAAGAAACCTTCATAAGGTGCTTGTTCACATCCTACACCACATGCAGAGGTAAAATCCATTCACAATGCCATTGCCACCCTTCAATCTGCAAATTGTCTTTACCCTTTGGTTATTGATCAATCAATCACTTGCAAAGTTTTACAAGTACAATTTAGGCCTTGCAGAAGAGTGATTAGCATGGCTCGAAATTTTACAACTCGTGATTTATTTCATCGCTTTCGCCAAATCAGCTCAACAATATGCATGTCTTTGTACACAATTAACAATTGATTCCAATATATGTGACCAAAAATTCGAGCTCTCTAAGCACAAAAATGATAAAAGCATGCTATTTCTTAAGTCAGCAAGTTTAACTGCAATGGAAGACTTCTTCAAGCAACTAAGATAAATTTCAAATTAGTTAATTGGGGTTGTTCTCACCATATAAAAGTGGTGCCAGTGACCATTTCAACTGTAACTGGCCACTCTTTTCTCAAATGATTTATGTGATTTCTTACTCTTTCACAACTGATCAGAAGAGAATTTAATACATATCTCAGGCACACCTCTCCAGATCATTTGAAATAATAACAGAACAAGTATCAGAAATATTTGGAGATATTCTACCAGTCCATGAGCAATGCTAATGGGATAACCACTGGAGTGCTCATGTTCAAAAGTATAATGAGTAGCAGAAAATTTACAAACATTATGATAAACATGCAGAGCTTTAGGGGATCATTATTTTGCTATGGTTATTTGCTAACATTGTTCAGAAAAGAAGGGTTTCACAGGACAATTTAGGATTTAACATGAAATCTTGAAAATCAAATGTCGTATAGCAGGAGCAGCAGCAGTAAGACATGGCAAGTGATGGATCAAGCACAGACTTAACACAGACTCAGGCAGCAATTGGAAAAGCCACTCAAGATAAGGTTACTACATTTGCTTAATTAGGCCTTAGTCATCTTGTAGTCGTAATACACATGTCATCATTGTCAAATCCCAAAACTCATGGAGAAAAGAGACAGAATGTGATAACCAAAACATGCACGAAACCTGATCTGCAACAAAAGGTTCATGGTTGGAAGTTCATATATGAAACGGTTTTCTCACAGGGAGTAGAATTAGACGGAAACAAAAGAGATTACAAAGAGCCATCTGATGAAGTAACAAATCCAATCATCGAGATTCAAGGAGAATAAATAGTTTCAAAACCTTGGAGGTTCTTTCACTTGTTTCAACATGTTTGGATAGGTTATGCTGACAAATAGCAGCATTGCCCAAAATTTAGAAGCACAAAGCTACATCACAACTATAAAAGGGAAACACAATGACTGCTTTCCAGATTTCAAAATGATGCCTTTTATAGCTCTATACTCATTCATAACTTTACTCCAGCAAAAGATGTAAAATTACTGATGGAGCCTGAACAACTAATTTAGTCAACAGGATAGCTAATTGGTTTAGTAGACAAGTCCAAAATAAGAACCATGTCTTACAGCAGTCCAATTTGACTGAATTAACATTACAGAGGGAAGTACCCTGAGAGAAGATATGCCTACTGAAACACATGGTCAGCCCAAAACACAGATAATAATTGTGAGATGAAATCTTATATAAAAGAAAAATTAACGGTGGTGATTAGAAATAGTTCTAATTCTCGAATGAAAAGGTAGTGATTAGCTGCACGAAGTTACAATTCAAACAAGAGTTACAGCTCCCAAATGAACGTAGAAGAGATTTTTGTCCCTTTAAAAAAAAAAAAAAAGAGGATATCGTTGAGGATTAATCAAGAAAATACCTCCAGAGTATATCCAATCACAGTCACCAGAATAGTACTCTCGGGATCAAACAATGTGATCACAGTTCCTGCAGCAACAGCTAGAACAGAACTGTCGGCAGAAAATGTGCAGCTGTCATCTGCTTCTTTCTACAAGATAAATCCTTGTTAGAATAACAGGAAAAGAGTTATCATCCATCATATTCGGACTCCAATTATCTTGTGGCAAGAAATTACTTCGGAGAACAGAAATTAGTATTTAAATTTTTCTTAGAAGTAATGACGATATTTAGTACTATAATCCAATGTACTTATTTCCTATCTCAGGAATGCAAATGTACTCTCATCTAGCATTCAACAAAAGTTCTCAACCTGTAAAGTACTTTTTAAACTAAAATTGTAAAATGACAATGTGTAACAAAGTAAAGAAAAACATGAATCTTCCCAAAATCTTCTGATTAACTACTGTTAATAACTGAATACTCCATTTGTAAAAGGTTTAACAACTTGATTATCTTGGACTGTTAGTCTCAGAAGAAATAAAAAGTCCTTTCAGCAATTATAGTCAATTTAGAGCAATTCCATACTTGTATGAACCAACAGCATGGCAGTTGCAGCCATATTCTGAAAATAATCAACTTAGAGCGATCCTCATTTTTACTTTGAATTCCATTGCTACAAACCCGAGTCCGCCAATGCAGCTGTGTTGAACAAGCAGCTGGCTAATTTATCAAAATAGTCGAAATTATTTTTTGAAAATATAAGTTTAGCATCTGCAGAGGCCATGTGTGGATGTCGAGATGGTGCAGCAGAAGGTAAATGGAAAAAGCTAAAAGATAGTGACGAGAAATGAAGAAATGTATAGGAAAGGATCATAGGCAAAAGATAGACTGCTGATACCAGGAAATATTTTCTGTATATTTCTGAGAAATCTTTACAGCACTTATAATATCCAAGACAAGCCAGATAACTACTGATGGAATTTAACATGATAACAGCTAACAATTTATTAATAGATGTCCTATCAATCCTCTTCCCAGAGTCCATCTGGAATCCCATCGTCTTCATCATCTGGACCTCCAAACAGAAAATAACAGGCCACATAACCTGAGGAGCCTGAAGAGGCTGAGTAGTCCGAGCTACTGTCCAAATCTGAGCCATAAATGTCATAATAAAAATCTCGCACATGAGGTCCAACCAGGTTTAGTTTAGGGAACTCCTTCACAAACTTCTCGTCAAGATCAAAATTCCAACATCCACATACATCTAATAGCTGAAGGTTGCTGCAGTTGGTGATGATCTGAATTACGCTTGTGGTACTGACAACTAAGTAGCAAAATCTCCAAAAGCTTGAGTTTGGGCATCGTAGTCGGAATCGCAAGAGCTTCATCATCTTGGGAGAGCCCATCAATCACGTCCAACGGGTGCATGGTTCACCGCAGAGTACTGAGAAATTTGCAATGCTTCCCCATTGCTTCAAGGGCCGGAGCTCCAATTTTCATGCAGTAGCTTAAATCTAATGTAGTCAATTTGGAGAATGCCCCTACTTGTTCTGTAATCAAGTTGGTTATTCCACAGTCCGGCAACTTCAGGGTCTCTAGAGACTTAGCACTGCAAAACAGAGCACTGATTAGAACCCAAAGTAATGGAAGTTAAATGTTTCTGGAGAACAATCATTAAAACGATAATATGAAATGCTCCATCGAGTGTACTTACATGTTTGTGATTAATGAAAAGCTGGAGTCACTGGATAGGCTAGAAACACGCAGTTTTTGCACCCAACCACAGCTTCTAGTGATCAATAAGTGGAGCAACCGATTAATTTTTGTAGGCTCGCGGTGCGTGCTGCATTTTTCGATATCAATCTCTTGCCAACATTACAGACCTTTCACCACTTTATCCCACGACTTGCAAACCACAGGGACAACTGTAACCACCTCCTCAAGTGAAAGCCTTCGGAATATTAGCCCAAGTGCATTGGGCAGTAACTCATCCCAACGGCGAAAGTTAGCTTCGTCGGCCATTTGGACTATGCTTACAGTTCAAAATTAGTTAACAAAGCAGAGCAAGAAGAAACAACAGCAACGAGCCAATGACATTACCCTTATCAAGGAAAACATAGTAGTGAAAAATTAAGGCATAGACATGTAATCTTAAAAGGAAGAATAGATAACAATAAACAAGTAATTCATTTCAGCTTACAAGTAATCTTTGAAAGATAGCTGAGTGAAAAAGTGATTCAGAAACTCAACTGCAGAAGTGTTCAAGGACTTATTTCGTCTGGGATCTCTCAAGACAGTAGCTATGGGCAAATGCACCTGAAGTGAAGGGGGGACAAAAGGCTCCTCCATACTTATAGAGGAGATACAGAGCAAAAAGTTGAAAACAAGAAGCAATAAGACTATTTATGAGTTCTGTAACCAGAAAAGGAAAAATGGGAAGGGGAACGAATTAACACAATCATGTGAAATGTTGAACGCAAAAATTTCTTTAGTTCTCTTCTTGGCATTTATATCTGAATGTTCTCCTCCTCACAAAGTTTACATAAATGTTAAGTTTTCCATCGATATTTAATTCTGGTGATTCTAACTCTGATACCGAAGGATTCGCTGATGCGTATTCTCAGCGAATACTCTGGTATCAGAGGCAGAATACCGAAAGATAGAAAACTTAGATACATCTAAACTGTGTGGCAAAGTAGACATATATTCAAAATAGTTTTTTCAAGAAAGATTTATGTGAAGTCTGAGAAAAATGAATTTGCCAATGGGCTTCTCCAAAATATTGATCTTATTACCTATGGCATGAGATGTTAAGAGCTTGGTTTGTTATTTGTTAGCCTGAATTAATATTACCCGTCCATCCTTTAATTGTGAATTATATTCATTCTATGCGACAAATTATTTCTATAATTTTTTTGAAATTTGTTGGACATGAAATCCACTACATTTTCAAAATGTTGCTCACATTTCTGCCATCTTTCCTTACATGTCTCTTACTCACTGTGTACACTAGTTTGTAAATAACCACGGTCAAGTACTATTTCTAAATCTAAAAAATTAGTTGTTCATAAGATGCCCCATTAAGCATATGGGTTAGTTGAGCATGGTTTAGATTTTTAGTGCCGATTTTTTTTTTTTTTGTCTGTGATAATATTTTCTTTTTTCTTGATTTAATTAACTTTCATGTGTAACAATTTTACAGTATTCAAATTGGAAAAATTATTTCAAGATTATATGATATATATACCCATATATACATGTTGTCTCTCATCTTGTGGTATTTTTTCAATAGTCTATTATTATTTGTTCAATTTTCTATAATTGTTTGGTCTGTAACCTATTAATACTTGTTTAGTGTTCTATAATTTTTTGTTCAGTAAGATATTATTATTTGTTCAGTAACATATTATTATTTGTTCAGTATTCCATAATTATTTGTTCAGTAAACAATTATTATTTGTTCAATGTTCCATATTTGTTTGTTCAATTCTCTATAACTGTTTGTTCACTAGTCTATAATTTATTATTATTTGTTTAGTACTCTATAACTATTTATTTTATAACTTATTATTGTTTGTTTAGTATTCTATAACTATTTGTTCAGTAGGCTATTATTATTTGTTCAGTAGTAATAGCATGTTATTGTTTGTTTAGTGTTTTATAAGTGTTTGTTCTGTATACTATTATTGTTTATTCAGAAGCATATTATTCATCAAAATATCTGTTTATAATTGAAATTAGTTGCATTTGCATTTAACATATCAGTAGAAACACATAAGAATATACATAAATCTAGTTATAGTTTTGCTTCTATTTCTTTGCATGTTGTAGCTTTGGATTCAATGTTTTTAAATCCTTTGGATGTTGTTGCTTCCAATTCAATGTTTTTAAATCTTTCGGATGTTGTTGCTTCCATCATTTTATTAGATTCAATTGCGATTTTGATTTATAATATTTGTTTAGTTATTGAAAAAATTGAATTGAACGGAGTTATGGTTTGTGAGATTTGGGTTTGAATTAAAGATGTTATGATAGAGAAAAGAGAGGACAGAATTGTAGGCAAAAAAAAAAAGACGAAGTGCTTATATAGCATGTGAAATATACAGCCCATAGGTGCATGTTGTGACATGCACCTACCGTGCACAGTATAAGGCCTCAGTAAAGCAAGGTGATAAATATGACATTATTATTGAACTGGATCGTGCCTTGGGCCTTATTTTGACTGTTTAGGTAAACATCCTACATTTTCAGCCAATGATTTTTCTTTTCTTTTTTTTTTTTTGCTTTTGGTGTAATTACCTTATCAACTCCTTGCTGAGGACATATATTCAAAATAGTTTGTCCGAGAAGGATTTATGTGAAGTTTGAGGAAAATGAATTTGCGAATAGCTCTCTCCAGAATCTTGATCTTGTTACCTATGGCATGAGATGTTAAGAGCTCGATTTGTTATTTGTTAGCTTGAATTACTATTACCCCGTCCATTCTTTAATTGTGAATTATATTCATCCTATGAGACAAATTATTTCTATAATTTTTTGGAAATTTGTTGAACATGAAATCCTCCACATTTTCAAAAAGTTGTTCACACTTCTGTTATCTTTTCTAGACATGTCTCTTACTCGCTGTGTAAACCAATTTTTAACTAACCACAGCCAGGTACTATTTTTAAATCTAAAAAATTATTTGTTCATAAGATGCCCCATGAAGCATATGGGTTAGTTGAGCATGGTTTAGATTTTTAGTGCTGATTTTTTTTTTTTTGTGTCTGTGATAATATTTGCTTTTCTCTTGATTTAATTAACTTTCATGTGTAACCATTTTACAATGTTCAAATTAGAAAAATTATTTCAAGATTATATGATATATACCCACATATACATGTTGTCTCTCAACTTGTGGTTTAGTTCGTGGCACACATAAGAGAGCTATCTTTGCTATTCATTACAAAATTAAAAAAAAATTAATCTCAAGAAATGTGGTCTTTGATGAATCAGAATTTCTAGGTGTTAATGAATCACTCAATGTTGAATGATGATGATTCAAAAATTAATGCATTGAATAATGGATCACAATTCACAAGACAATGTTTTTGTCATCCCATTAATGCCATGTGCTCTTCACTTGACCACGTTGCAATCAAAGTCGTGCACGCCATTGTTCTGAGATAGGCACTCAAGGATTGAATTCAATGCGAAATAATTCATCGCAGTTCATTCCTTCGACGACTCCAAGAGAACACCCTGACTTTGGTTTCCCCGGTAATGAATAAAAATATAGCCGGTTGTCGATGGGTTTTTCATGTGAAACAACCACTGATGATGGCACGTTGGAGCGCTACTAAGCAAGACTTGCAAAAAGTTACACACAACAACTAGGATGTGACTATAAGGATACATTTAGCGTAATTGTATGCTCTGGTACTGTTCGCTTGGTTCTGTCTTTGGCAGTCATATGTAATTGCCTTGCCATCAACTTGATGTCAAAAGCACCTTCTTAATTGAAATCTTTCAGAAGAAATATACTTGACCCAACTTCAAGGATTTGTTGACAAGTTGCATTTGTTCTACGTTTGTAAATTGCACAAATTTGTGTATTGCTTAAAACATGTCTTTCGAGCTTGGTATCAATTAAAAGTTTAGCTCCTTAATCACATGTGGATTTATTAATTTCCATCATGACACCTGTTTGTTCACAAGACAGATGTCCAAATATGTGCTGATTCTTTTAATTTATGCTGATGATGTAGTTTAACTTGTGATTCTTCAATAGAAATTTTGGCATTCATTGACATATACTTGTAGAAAAATGAGAACAGGGGACAAATTTTTTAGCAAAAAATTAGAAATCATCGCTAAGTAAGACATTTTGTGACTTTATTTTGAAAAACATTATTGAAAAGTAATATATTTCCAGCAGCGTTAGCTTTGAGTTCATACATGGTAATGTTCAATGACGAAAAATAACATTTTAGGGACGCTCGTGACATTTAAAAATTGTCTTTAAAAAATGGTTTGTGCACAATTTTTGAAAAATGTCCCCCCCCCCCCAAAAAAAATTAATTATTCCCTCTCAATTTTCCCCCAAAAGAAAGTGACTTTTGTGACATTTTAAATACATTCCTAGAAAAAGTAACTTTTTGTGATGATTTAAAAATGTATCTAAAAAAGCTTATTTTTTGTGATGTTTTAAAAACGTCCCTATACAACAGTTTGTGCGATATTTTCCAAAAAAATGAAAACAAGTAAATTATTCTTGCCCAATTTTGAGCCCAAAAAACGTTATAAGCTTCATGAATGTTATAATTACAGGTAAATCGGGCAAATTATAAGGTGCACCTTTAATAAAGTGCACATTCATCTATGTGGTCCTTCAGCCATGTTAACACACATGCCTATATATACGTATTAAAAAAAACAAAGAGTCACTTCTCCACTTAAATCTCTGTCTCCGTATTCTCTCTCTCTATACATCTCTCCTCTCTCTCTTTATACGTCTATATTCTATATCTCTTTGTACGTTGCTTTTCTCTCTTTCTCTGTTTTGGCAGTTGATTTGTGTTAATATTATTTTTTTGGATATTGCTAATAGATTGATGGTTTGATATTATTAACAATTGATTGGATTGATATCGAGAAATGGTGGTGAATGCAATTGATTGACGAGTTGCATCTTCGTAACAATTGGTTCTGATGGTTGTGTACATATATATTTGAAGGATTGGTATTTATTCAACAGTCTATTATTATTTGTTCAGCTTTTTATAACTATTTGGTCTGTAACTTATTATTGCTTGTTTAGTGTTCTATAACTATTTGTTCAGTAGCCTATTATTATTTGTTCAGTATTTCATAATTGTTTATTCAGTAGACAATTATTATTTATTCAGTGTTCCATATTTGTTTGTTCAATTCTCTATAACTGTTTGTTCAGTATTCTGTAATCTATTATTATTTGTTCAGTGCTCTATAACTATTTGTTCTGTAACTTATTATTGTTTGTTCAGTATTCTATAATTGTTTGTTCAGTAAGCTATTATTATTTGTTCACTAGTAACAACATGTTATTGTTTGTTCAGTGTTTTTTAAGTGTTTGTTCTATAGACTATTATTGTTTATTCAGTAGCATATTATTGATCAAAATATCTGCTTATAATTAAAATTGGTTGCATTTACATTTAACATATTAGTAGAAACACATAAGCATATACATAAATTTAGTTCTAGTTTTGCTTCGATTTCTTTGCATGTTGTAGCGTTGGATTTAATGTTTTTAAATCTTTTAGATGTTGTTGCTTCCAATTCGATGTTTTCAATTTTTTTAGATATTGTTGCTTCCATCATTTTATTAGATTCAATCTGCGATTTTTATTTCTAATATTTGTTTAGTTATTGAAAAAATTGAATTGAATGGAGTTAGGGTTTGTAAGATTTGGGATTGAATTGGAGATGTTATGATAGAGAAAAGAGAGGACAGAATTGTAGGCAAAAAAAAAAAAGATGAAGCGCTTATATACCGCATGAAATATATAGCCATAGGTGCACGTTCTGACAGTAGGTGCACAGTATAAGGCCTCAATAAACCAAGGTGATAAATATGACATTATTATTGAACTAGATCGTGGCTTGGGTCTTATTTCGACTGTTTAGGTGAACATCCTACATTTTCAGCCAATGATTTTTCTTTTCTTTTCTTTTCTCTTTTGGTGTAATTACCTTATCAACTCCTTGCTGAGGACATATATTAAAATAGTTTTTCTGAGAAGGATTTATATGAAGTCTGAGAAAAACGAATTTACCAATAGCTCTCTCCAGGATCTTGATTTTATTACCTATGGCATGAGATGTTAAGAGCTCAATTTGTTTTTTTGTTAGCCTAAATTACTATTACCCATCCATCCTTTAATTGTGAATTATATTCATCCTTTGTGACAAATTATTTCTATATTTTTCTGAAATTTGTTGGACATGAAATCCTCCACATTTTATAAATGTTGCTCACACCTCTGCCATCTTTCTTGGACATTTCTCTTACTTGCTGTATACACTAATTTTTAACTAATCATAGCTAGGTACTATTTCTAAATCTAAAAAAAATTTTGTTCATAAGATGGCCCATGAAGCATATGGGTTAGTTAAGCATAGTTTAGATTTTTAGTGTTCATTTTTTTTTTTTTTTGTGTCTATGATAATATTTGTTTTTCTCTTGATTTAATTAACTTTCATGTGTAACAATTTTATAGTGTTCAAATTAGAAAAATTATTTCAAGATTATATGATATATACCCACATATACATGTTGTCTCTCGTCTTGTGGTATAGTTCGTGGCACGCATAAGAGAGCTATCTTTGCTATTCATCGCAAAATGAAAAAAATTTTAATCTCAAGAAATGTGGTCTTTGATGAATCAAAATTTCCAGGTGTTAATGAATCACTCAATATTGAATGATGATGATTCAAAAATTAATGCATTGAATAATGGATCACAATTCACAAGACAATTTTTTCTTGTCATCCCATTAATGCGGAGTTGTTCGATAACTATAAGTAAGGGGTTCTCGTAAATCTAGATTTTGACTTTTGGTTCAAGGACTTCAAATCTTAAAAGGTGTAGATCATTCTGGGAGAGGTAAGTTGGAAAAACCTTTTTTTTTTTCAATATCATGTTTAATTTTCTAGTTTATAGAGATATTAGTACGTGCATAGATGAATATAGATAATATTGTAGTGTGTCCTATATTCACATATTTGGAATAATACATTGAATGCAAACTATTACATTGTGAAATCGCATTATTGCGAAACTAACTCTTTCACCATCAATTTTTGCAGTGTAAAAACAAAGAAGAAAAAAGGTGCACATCACTTCTGTCATTCTTGAAGTTGATGTCATGGAAAACATCAGCTAGCAAAGTCATGCTATGCTTTGTGTGATTAAAACATAGGTGAGTTGGTAAGTGGACAGATGATTAGGGTGAAAACACTCCGACAACGCGGGTTCGAATCCGTATGGTGGCAGTTCCCTGTTGAAATATTGTGGGAGTTGCTGCTAGGTTCGTGACCCGTTGTCCTCTCCTTAGCAGGGCTGCCACTCATGCACATCCCTGATTTACAACCCACTTGGTCATGGAGCCTCTGGCACAGGTGGGAAGGGGTTCGCCTTCGGACTTACCCTTTTTTTAAAAAAAAAAATAGTAAAAGATGCTTTGGTGGTTTGTCTAAGAAAAAAAAGCTTTAGCACTATTCATGTAAATAGTGTCTGGTACTGTTGATGTAAACAGTACCTTTACTGTTTTGAATTATTATTATTATTATTATTATTATTATTACTTTCTAATTTGCATTGTCATTTTTTTCAATTATTATTATTTTATCTTCTTACAGTAAATTGTGTTTATGAAAGTCCCTCTTATTTTCATATTCGGACATCTTTTCTTATTAATTTATAAATTTTGAATGCTAAATATTTAAGCTAAACTTGAGGCCAAAATTATGCATAAGATATTTATTCATGTATTCTCGTGCCATATGTTTGAGTGATTTTGAGCCCTTGTTGATGGGGTTAGTATACCAACATATTGTGGGGTAGTATACTATTATTTTATAAGGGTTTCCCATTGGCTTTTGGTGATATGTGCAACAACAAATCACTTTTTAGACTGTACTACCAGAAATGTAGTCTCGGCAACATAATTTCGGATTTATTATTGGTACCTTGGCTTTGATTTTGTTTATGGCACAATTGGATAATTTTGGTTCAGATGCTAAGTTCTTACCTTAATTTGTATATGCTTTTGCATTATCTTACTTTTATAAGTAAAGAAAAAGAAAACTTTATTATTTCCATGATTATAAAAAGAAAATTATTGTGTAACTTTCATTATGTGTGGTTTTTATTATTTAGGATACTCCTACTTAGATTCACTTCTCATTTTCGTTTTTTTTTTTTTTTTTTGTTTTGAAAACAAAAGCATCAACACACACTCACTCACAACCCGTGTCCCCAACCCCATGCATATAACACAAATATAATATATATTATAATATTATAATACATATATTATACACAACCCGTGACCCCACCATTCCCTCGCCCCTCCCAACCGACTCACATGCAAATATAAGATCATCAGTAAGCAGCAGCCTGAGACAGCCAAAAAAACAAAGAAGTTTTGAACTCCCTCTCGGCCAAGAAAGGAAAAAAATTAGAAAAAACAGAAAAAAAAATCAGAGAATTTCCAAAAAAAATATCTTTTGTTTTCATTTTATTTTTTTACTTTTTACCTTTATTTTGAGCTAACTTGGAGCTATTTTTCTACAGGATTTTTGGGGCTATCTTGGAGCAAAACTTGAAAAAAAATCTTAAAGAAGAAGACAAATTTGTGCGAAATTGAAAGGAGAAGAGGTTTTAAAGTTGGGATTTAATTTCTTGAACATGGAATTGATTTTTATGAGATTAAATTTCAGTTTTATACTCTCCTTTGACATGTTGAGCTAAATTTTTTGGGGTTGATTACTATTCCTATTATGAGTTAAGGATTGTAAAACTTGTTTTCAGATATTTTGATGGTTTCAATGCTTGTTTGGTTTTTATTGTTTTAATGGTGATTGTTGAATATGTCTATGTATTTGATTAATTGCCCCAATGGAGAAACATGCATTATTATACTCTTAATTTCTCATATTTGCTTATATGATATTGATTAATTATGTTTGAATTTATAACTACGTTTAATGCATGGTCTTTAGGATGAAATGAAACTAATAGGTCACCCATTACACTTAGTTGAACTTAGATGGATTAGGCCTCAGCTTAAAACATAGTTAACGGTTTAAACCCTATGTTAGGATTAATTATCACTAATCTAGAAGTCTCAATCAATTAAGCCCTAAAACCCAATAAAGACTAATCTAGAAGTCTCAATTAATTAAGCCCCAAAACCCTAGTTAATAAAGACAAGACTATGCTCTAAGGAAGATCTTCTTGGGATAGGATTGCATCGAGAATTAGGGATAATACAGTTAGTGAGTTTAGAACTTTAAAAGAAGCAATCAAAGCCATCAAAATTCTCAAAACAAGAATAAAATCTCGATCTTATAATAAAGTAGTAATCACCCTAGTCCTTCTTTATTGACTTAACCACCCTTTCCCTAGTTTGTTTGTCTTTCTATTGTACACATTAGTTTAGGTAGTTTAATTTAACCTTTAATTTGGAGTTCCTTCAATTCAAAATTCAAAAAAATCTCAAAAATAATTTCGTTTCTACACGTAGTTAATCTAGAATGCATAGGATTTAGAATCACATGAGAAGACGATACCCGTACTCTTACACATGCTGCACTGCCTCGGATTCATGTAATTGCTAGTTTTTAAACAACATCAGTATGGTATCAACGAAAAAGACTACGACTTTTAAATTAGAGTTTTTCAGTGATGGCACGAGCGAATCCAGGATCCGAATATCTAAGTGGGCCTTCTAGTTGCACTTTACCGCTTGTGCTGATTCGAGACCCACCCCGCAACCCACATCATATATAAATCTTAGAAGGAAGTCTTGTATTGCTATTCAAAAAAGCTATCATTTCTTGGCCACTTATTTTGATTTCATGTTATTGAAAACTCTACGCAAAATAACTAACATCATGAGCCCTATCCTCCCAAACGAAATGCTTGCAACACATTTAGATAGAGAAATACATAGAGCATTATATTTAAATATAAAAATAAAAATCCTCCAACCAAAACGCGAAACACGAATATTCAAGAAAATGTATTATATTTATATGCAAAGAAAAAAAATATAAAATTGATGATTCATTTAATCCCTCTTTTTTTATTTTGTTAAATAATTGATTTTTTTATCTTTAAGATTTGACAAATATTTGTAATTTGTTATTTGTCCTTGTTTGGGCTAGAAATAGTTGAATTTAAGAAGACACGAGAGGTCCATGATTACGATTGGGCCAAAGGTTCAAGCCATTATGTAATGTATGAAAGGCTGGAGGTCAAGGCCCAGGATGGGGTTACGACCCTACGTATTGGATGAAACCGCGAGATGTGCATGAGAACGATATACGTAACCTATATGTGATAAGAGCTAAGCATGACAACTAGACAGAGGTCGATTGAAACACGTTTGGAGACTTGAGAATCTAGGGGTCTCTTTCACCCAAGGAATTATAAAAGGACCACTCGATAGCAGAGGAGGTAAGAGATACACACAAAAAATTAACTTATTTATATAGCCCGTCACGTAATAATCCTCTCTTTCTGAACCCAACGCTGACTTGAGCGTCGGAGTATCTTTGGCCAACACCACACCGGTGTCAAGGGTTTCGTCGTTCACCTTTCTTGGTCTTGTAGGTTATTAAGACCAAGTCAACCCAATCCGAGATTGTAAAATTTATCCTCTACTGGCGCCCACCATGGGGGCCCTATAATCAAGACACTACAATCAAGGGTGGTACTCTCGCGTTCAATTAGCCATCATCATGACATCCAACCCTAGTACTAGTACTGGCGAAGGCAACGGCATACAAGCTATCTTGGTCAAGATGGCGCTCTACGAGGAAAAATTGGCGATGTATGAAAACAAGTTCAAAGACGTAGAGGTAGAAAATAACGCCGTACATCAAGAGAACTTAGACCTGATGGAAAAAATTACTGCACTTTTAGTAAACACGGCACCCTAGGACAAAGGAAAGGCCGTGTTGATTGAATCGGTGGATCCAACGCAATCATTAGACTCTACACCCGTCAAATTCCTAGGGATGAAATCTTAATGTTTGTAACTGATGCAGTCGGCACTTCTAACCAACATAAAGCAACAAGGCAACACTTGACCCCCATGCAAGATGGGCCACTCCCAGACATGCTTAGATGGTTCGCCGAATTTGAGTCCCTGATTCAAAGAATCCAAGGGGTACCGGCGCATATTAAGAGAAGTGCCGTCAACAGCTACGCAAAATCTTCCTTTGTGGATGCCATAGCAATGGTAGACTTGCCTACCAAATTCTCCTTCCCAAATATGAGGCCATTCGACGGGACTACAGACCTAGATGATCATATAATGCAATACAAATGGAAGATGTACATTGTGGCCATTCCCCGAGACAAAAATGAAGCCTATATGTGTAAGAGCTTCGGTTTGAGTTTAGCAGGTCCTGCTCTACAATGGTATACCAACCTATCAAATAGATGCATATCATCTTTTGCCCAGTTAACTGATATGTTCGTGGAACAATACGCGAGCAGTAGGAAACTAGAAAAACAATCAAATGATTTGTATCTAATTGTGTAGAAGAGGGGGGAAACCCTCAGAGACTACGTAGGGAGGTTTAAAAAGGAGAAAGTATCCATACCTCAATGCAACATGGCAACAGCAATTTTTGCCTTTCGTAAAGGGCTCTTGCCAGATTCAGACCTCTACAAAAAGCTTACAAAGTATTCCTCTAAGACTATGGAGAACGCCCTTGCAAAGGCATCAGCTCAAATTAAGTGGGAAGATGACCGCACTAACCTTCACAGGGCTTCCACAAGCCATGGACAAGGAGACATTCAATTGGAGCGACAGACAAGAAGGCACGAGTCCTATCCTCTTAGGAGCCGAAGGGAAAGTGAGGCAGTCGACAGAAGACCTCACAACAGGAGACGACTTCTCGATCGCGACTTAGAGTAAAGGGTAAAAGCTCCAGATTATAATCTCTTTGTAACCCCGTCCGAACTTATGCACAGGTTAAAGACCATGGGCAGTACCGTTAAATAAACAAGAAAGCTGAGATCCCCGGCAGAATCAAGAGACAAATCCAAGTGGTGTGAGTTCTATGCAGATCACGGACATACCACTGAGGAATGCAATGGTCGTAAATGGGAAGTTGCTGAGTTATTAAGGAAAGGATATTTGACTGAACTCCTTTTTAATAAGGGAAAGCAAACCCTAACCTGACGAGACGGGAATGCGCAAGCTGAAGATCTGGCCCAGCCAAAACTACCACGGCAAGAGCAAATAGTGAACTACATTATGGAGGGATCCCACATCAGTGGGATCAGTGTCTCTGCAGCAAAAAAGCATGCACGCCTGGTAGTAGTACACGATCATCGTCCCCCACAACCAGTTGACATGGGCCCAGAAACAATAATATCATTCTCTAGTCATGAGATCACCCATTTAAATAATCCGCACGATGATGCATTGGTGATCGCGCTTATGGTGGCCAACTGCTGGGTCCAGAGGATCTTGGTAGACAACGGCAGCTCGGCCAATGTTCTGATGTTAAATGCCTTCAAGGAGATGGGGATTGATGAGCAACGACTCATGAGGTGATCCACCCCTTTGGTAGGATTTAGCAGAGAACAAAAGCACACCCTTAGAGAGATACACTTACCAGTACACGCCGAAGGAGTCAACTCGAACGTCAGATTTTTAGTAATTGACAGCCCGTCTCCATACAACATCATATGAGGAAGACCATGGATTCATGACATGAAGGCGATTCCATCCACTTACCATCACGTCTTGAAGTTTTCGACAAAGTGGGGAGTCAGGGAGATAAAGGGCCAACAATCAAATTCCCGTGGGTGCTATTGCACCGTGATGAGAGGAGCCCAACGTGATACCTTATACCACATAGAAGAAGCTTTTGCTTCAACTCCGCTTGATCGTCCTCAACCAGAGAAATTGGATGAAATGTAGATTAACCCAGACAAGCCAAGCCACACAGTTTAGATCGGATCAGGATTACAGCCAGAATTGAGGAACCAGATGGTGGACTTTCTCAGTAGTAACCGGGACTGCTTCGCATGGTTGCATGTCGACATGGAAGGAATAGACCCAAGAATAATTGTCTATGAGTTGAAAGCAGATCCGACGTTCCACCCGGTCAAGCAAAAACCCAGGAAATTTGCCCCGAAAAGGAAAATTGAGTGATTAACGTAGAGGTACAAAAATTGATCGCTGTGGGGTTTGTCAGAGAGGTACATTATCCTGAATGGTTGGCAAATATGGTGGTGGTAAAGAAGAAGAACGAAAAATGGAGGGTTTGTATTGATTTTACGAATTTGAATAAGGCATGCCCCAAGGATTCTTTCCCAATCCCTCACATCGATGTGATGGTAGACGCAACTGCTGGTCATGAGCTACTCAGTTTTATGGATGCGTTTTCCGCGTACAATCAAATATTGATGTATCCCCATGACCAGGAGAAAACCTCGGTCATTACTGAACGAGGTACCTATTGTTACAAGGTCATGCCCTTTGGTCTAAAAAATGCGGGAGCGACCTACCAGCGTCTTGTCAACAAGATGTTCGCAAACCAATTGGGGCGCATGATGGAGGTCTACATTGACGACATGCTGGTAAAGTCCCTAGCAGTAAAACAACATGTCGGCCACCTACGGCAAGCCTTTAATGTTTTGAGGAAATACAATATGAAGCTTAACCCTACCAAATGTTCATTTGGGGTTAAGTCCTAAAAATTCCTTGGGTACCTCGTGACCCAGAGAGGAATCGAAACACACCCAGATCAGTTAAGAGCTATTCTCAACATCCCTTCTCCAAAAAATATCCAAGAAGTTATGAAGCTCACAGGCAGGGTCGCAGCAGTCAGCAGGTTCATTTCAAAATCATCAGACAAATGTCACTCGTTCTTTATCGTACTTAAAAAAAATAAGCGCTTCAAATGGATTAATGAGTGCGAGGAGGCCTTACAGGAATTGAAGGCATACTTGACCAACCTCCCGCTACTGTCTAAACCAAAAAATGGCGAAAGTTTGTTCGTTTACCTAGAGGTCTCGGGAGTCCCTATTAGCACCATTTTAGTTCGAGAGGAGGGCAGGAAACAGTTCCCTATATACTATACCAGCAAAGCCTTGCTTGATGCCGAGACTAGATACATCCAGCTTGAGAAACTGGCATTAGCCCTCGTCACAGTCGCCCGCAAGTTGAGGCCATATTTCCAAACCCATCCCATCCAAGTAATAACCACTTTTCCATTGAAAGCGGTCCTGCATAGTCCGGAGCTATCTGGCCGATTTGCTAAATGGGCTGTCGAGTTAAGCGAATACGATATCACATTCCAACCAAGAACAACAGTGAAATCCCAGGCGCTCACAGATTTTGTGGCGGAATTCACTCTGTGTATCCAGTCAGAAGCAGAGGAAGAGGAGTTGTGCCTCCTCGAGAATCCAAAGTTAAGGAAATTGATACTTTTTGTAGATGGGTCAAGCAATGCAAAAGGTAGCGGGCTCAGAGTGGTACTGCGATCGCCCAAAGGAGATGAAATTGAACAGTCTATCAAATGCGGATTCAAGGCTACAAATAATGAAGCAGAATATGAAGCCCTCATAGCAGGTTTGACGTTAGCCAAAGATGTGAACGTCAAGCATATCGTAGTGAATAGTGATTCGCAGCTGGTGATAAACCAAATCTTGGGAACCTACCAGGCAAAAGGTGAAAAAATGATAGCTTACCTCGCCACCGTTGAGAAGATAGCATCTACATTCAAGGAATTTGAGATAAAGCAAGTAAGCCGTGATGACAACTGTCACGCGGATGCGCTAGCAAGCTTGGGGGTGGCAATGCAATCTATTATTTCAAAAACTATCCCAGTGATATATTTACAATGGCCAGCCATTAGGAGCGAGCGAGCGATCGAAGTCGTCTGTGTGGACAATGAGCCAAACTGGATGACTCTGATTATCCAATACATCAAAAATGATATTGCTTCTGAGGATCGTGCAGAAGCTAGGAAGCTTAAGGCTAAGGTGGCCCGGTACTGTATCATCGATGGGAGATTATATAAGAGATCATACTTGAGGCTTTAGCTGCGATGTTTAAGCCCAACCGAGGCCAATTACTTCCTGGCTGAATTACACGAAGGGCAGTGCAGGAATCACGCGGGAGCAAGAAGTCTGGGTAACCGAGCACACACTACAGGATACTACTGGCCAACTATGCGGTCTAATGCCCTCAGCTATGTAAGGAAATGCGACAATTGTCAGAGGTTTGCCTAAACCGCACACTAGCCAGCTGAGCCATTGACCTCCGTCACTTATCCCTGGTTGTTCATGAAGTGGGGAATGGATATCGTCGGGAAATTGCCCACCACACCAGGACAAAAAGTATACATGTTAGTAGCTACAGATTACTTTTCCAAATGGATAGAAGCTAAATCTTATCAATAGATCTGAGATAAGGAGGTCAAAAACTTCCTATGGAAAAACATAATATGCCGTTTTGGAGTCCCTTTAGAGATTGTCACTAACAATGGTTCCCAGTTCATCAGCCAAAACTTTAAAGATTTTTGTAAAGAGTGGAAGATCAGACTTGCGTTCTCTACCCCGAGGCATCCTCAAGCTAATGGGTTTGCCAAGTCATCTAACAAGGTTCTAATTTCTACTTTAAAGAAAAGGTTGGAGAAAGCCAAGGGGCGTTGGGCAGAAGAACTCCCAGCCAAGGGGCGTTGGGCAGAAGAACTCCCAAGAGTGTTATGGTCTTATCGAACCACAGCCAGAACTCCCACTGGAGAGACACCGTTCTTGTTGGTATACGTGGTTGAACCAGTTATCCCAGCGGAAGTAGGCTTACCAACACTGTGAATTGTCCAGACTTCCAAAGGGCAGAATGACGAAGGAATGTGCTGCGAGCTAGATGTTGTTGAAGAAAAGAGAGAGCAAGCCCTCATTCGTATGGCAGCGTATCAGCAAAAAGTTGCCAAGCATTACAACAAGAATTTGAGGGCAAGGACATTTAAGCCAGGAGACTGGATGTTAAGAAAAGTCTTTGAGAACACAAAGGAGGTGAACGCAAGGAAGTTGAGGCCCAACTGGGAAGGACCGTACCAAGTTACGAAGGTAGTCGGGCAAAGGGTGTATAGGCTCAGCACCAAGGACGGCAGGGAAGTGCCAAATAGCTGGAACGCAATCCACTTGAAGAGGTACTATTTCTAGGATGAAAGTTCTTACTTTTCTGAATTATTTAAAAGTTAGTTAAAAGGCTAGGCTTGAATGAATGCCGCTAGGCGGGTCAAGTAAAAGCTTAGTTTTGTTTTGCTTAAGATTAGTTCTTAGACCCAAGGGGAAAAGGAAGATGGCGTTGCGACGTCAATAAACGTCCTTTAATTAGTTATGTAATTCCTTTTTGATGTTTTAATACGAGATATTACAATAAATTCGCAAAATTTACTCACAGCAATCTCTGTTATTCCCGTGAGACTATCAAATAGTCTCTCATATCTTGGCGAGACTAATGAACAGTCCTTATTTTCGAAAGACTTGCCTACAGTCTTCTTTATTCTGATGAGACTTGCGAATAGTCTCTATTTTCCAAGCAGTATCTATTTTCGATAAACTTTCCTACAGTCTTCGTTATTCTCATGAGACTAACGAACAATCTCTATTTTTCGAATAGTATCTATTTTCGAAAGACTTGCCTACAGTCTTCTTCTTTATTCTTATGAGACTAGCGAACAGCCTCTATTTGCAGAAGACTTGCATACAATCTCTCTGTTACTCTCTGCGAGATTAACAAACAATCTCTGCCCGTTAACAAGCAAAGCTTTTCCAAACCACTGCTATTGAGACATAAACAAGCAGAAGGCGTTATTAAGACAACGCCCCAAGGAGTCTATAACGACCTCGTACCACCTTTTTAAGCATGGACATACAATCATCAGTGATTTAAGAAAATAATTTCCTCAAGGAACAGGACCGTTGTTAACATACGTAACAGGGAGGACATAGGGAAGGTTCGATACAAAAAAAAAGGGGGGCCCATAGTAGGAACTAGCATGATTTGCAGTTTTCAGGCACAAGGTACGAGTTCAAAAAAGTAACGTATCCTGAATAACTTGGTAGTAGAGTGCCAAACATTATGCGCCAGCAGAGCCTAGAGAAGTGGTCCCGTCTGTATTCGGTGGACCGAATGTGGACGAAGGGTCAATACTCAGCGGGGCTCGATCAGGACGAGGCATTGAGGAAGTTATGATGGCCTTGAAACAGTTGATGTCAACATTTGAGTACACCTGTTGGACCTCTTGTAAGCAGTTCTTAACAGCCTGCTCAGTGGCCCTCTCTGAACTTAGCCTCGACACACTAGCAACGTACTTACCAAACTTTTTGCTCTTTTTGTAATCGCTCACTGCAGTCTTCCGAGCCTCCTCGACTGAAGAATCAAATTTAGATTCAAGTCCCTTCTTGGCTGCTTGGGCATCTGCAAGATTCTTCTCCATCTCAGCTTGGGACAATCGCTCCCTCTTAAGATCCTCTTCTAGCTCAGCACGACATATTTGTTAAATCCTTCTCGGCTTTAGCATGTGCTTTTCATTCATTTTTAAGCAAGTGTTGGAGGTCCTGGCACTTGTTCGCAATCTCAGGCACCATCGTCGCAAAAGCGAAAATTTCAGAAACAAGCTACAATTAGAAAGGCCGTAAGTAGTAGCAAGGATTAAAATGTTCCATAGAAGGGTGTATATACATACCGCAACACTTTTCCTACTGAAGCTTGAAAATAGATCTCCCTCAGTTATAGTAGGAAGGGTACGGGCAGCAGAATGCATGGTTAAGTGCTGACAGTTGCTAGAGATGGCACCGTCTTCAAGCGGAACCCAGGGTAATGAATCTCCTCTCTTTCTCTGATCTTGCGTGAGCCTTTCAACCACCGCTAGGGCAGCATTCTGGCATTCTTCCGCATCTAAATTACGAACGAAAGGAGAAGTCAAAAGTAAAAAAAATGAATAAAAAAATGATGACAAATACAAAAAACAAAAGAGAAGGAGAAGAGGAATGAAAGATGAGCGTGGTCATACCTGAGTCGTCAGAAGAAGATGAGCCGATGATCTCTAGGTCAAGCAGAAGTTCGGGAGCCTCACTATCTGAGAAGTCCTCTGCACGATCATCCTCTTCGTTCTTCTCTCCGCTCCTATGATCGCTTTCCGTCTCATCTGAACTCCTCGGACCAGCGGTCATATTCAACTTGGCCTGGCAGAGGGTAGGCATGGAGGAAGATGCCACGCTACCTCTGTTAGACTTACTGGTCCTATGGCCAGACCTTCTCTTTGAACAAGTTGGAGGTCTTACCTGAGGGCTAATTATGACAGATGGGCGTATCCTAGGTTCCAACGGAGTGGTGAAGCCTCCCGCAACGAGGTTGTCACGTGTAATCAAATCCCTCATGCGATAAGACTGGCTTCTACAATCTGCAGCCAAGGCCAACAAAGCCTGATGAGTATCCTCACCTAATGTTGGAAGTTCATTCTTTGCGGTGGTCACCCATATTTGGGGGACGTCCCAAACACCGTGTATCCAAGAAAGGAATAGGTATTTCCCTCTCCATGAACCGTCGTCATCATATCGATCAGGGATTGAAGAGCTTGTAAGAGCTACGGGCAGAAAGGACGGACCAACCAGGTTTCATAGCGGATCGAATGAGGGAAAATAGTGTTTTAAAGATTGGAACGGAGAAGTGAACTCCCTTCTGTTGTAAAAGGATGAGTGCTGCTAACATGATCTTCCATCCACGAGGGTGCAATTGGCTAGGACTGATCCCAAAGGAATTGAAAATAGCACACAGGTGGGGATGCAATGGAACCTGAATTCCCAAACCAAGGACATCTTGAAACATTGTAATTTCTCCTTCAAGTGAGGAGCTTGACCAATCCCTGGGCCTTGGTTGAACCACCACAACATCTTCGCTCAATTGATCAAATTCACTGTAGTATTTGAACTCCTCCTCTGTAGTAGTGCATTGAATTCCTTCAACAAAGAACTCCCCCGTAGATTCTCTTCGTCGCATCCCAAGGCGAATTGGAATGGGTAATTTGGCCTCACCCGCAGCTTGCTCAACTTGTTTATAGCGCGGCATTGTAGTTAGTATGAATGAGCAACAAGGAACTCTTCTAGGACGGGTTGTGCAAAGGATGAGTTGGAAGGTCAAACCTGTATCGTAAGCAATATAAAAAATTATTATTAATCATAACCCCATGAGAGGGACGATAATTTGGAGAGCATGGAGAAAAGGAGAGAGGTGATGGAGAAACGAGGACTCAAGTCACCTCAAAGTATGTTCATTTGCTTGGGGTGGCATGTTATCCTCAAAATACGCGTAAGGTAAAAAAAAAAAAGGAGGGGTCTATGAAAACGAGTTAAGTAGTTTACCAAAGGAGTTGCCTTTCAACACGTGCTGATGGGTTGCTAGACCAAGCTCTTCGATGTATTCTTGATTGAAGGGAGAGTCCGCTAGGCTTGCTTCGAGTACTTGATGAATAAGGCAAACACATCAGGCCTCATTGGTGGAAGATGAAAAACATTTAAAATATGTGTATATATACATATTTATATATGTATATATATGAATATATGAAGGTGCAGCGTGACAAAGATGGTACGTCCAGTCGTGGCTAACGTTTTCTGAGGAATGACATGCTACGATGCAAGAAATAGACGGTAGAGCTTGTGGCATTTTTTGAATTGTGAAGAGCGTAGCTGTAGTTGCGATGGTGCAGCATGACAAGGGGGTAGTGTGTGATGAGAAGAAATGCGCAAAGATATGTCGGATCGCTGATAAATGGTAGCGTAAGTAGAGGAAGAAGTTTGATTGTGGTTTACCAGGGATATGCCGAGCACTCAGTAAAGAGAAAATGTCCCTTTTGTTTCCAACCTTGAGACGCCACCAGGTACGCGAGATGTGCAAGCCTTAGAGCTCTTTCTAAGTGCCAACGAGGTAACGAGCCGACTGGTGTATTTGAAGTTGCCGACCTTCTTATGCTTAAAAGGTAAGACGCGCGCGGCTTGAGAATTAGCTATTGTAGAATGGCGTTGTAAAGGGCCTAGTCTTTAGGCCTTGGTCACTGTGAAATTTTATCAAACACCTGAGGAGCATGGAAGGTTACAAGGAAGGTGTATGAGGAATTTTATCAAACACCTTGTGACTGTCACCTTAACATGCTACATTACATATCATCCATACTACCTTTCTTAGGATTTTACTCAAACACTTGTAGTGCAGACAATCAATGAGGAATTTTATTGATTTAAGCTCGCGTTTTGGAGTAAGAGAGACAAGAAAGTCCACTTAATAACCCACTGCTTCGCTCTTGATCGCTTAAGACGCACTTAGATCATACGGACTTGTGACATCAACCAAGCATGGTTTCCTAGCTCCTTAGAACTGAGGGAAACAGGGGTTACGAACCTGTGCTACCCTACGTCATTGGGGACAATTGATTTTTTGGTTTCCTGTTAAAGGGTATGCTGGGTCAACGCTCGGACAAGTTGTCCTCGTAAGAGAATTTTGTCAGACACCTTGTAGACATAAAGGAATGAGTAAGCTTTGAGAAAAGGTGTTTGGGGATTTTCGTCGAGCAGGTGGGGTACTTTATGCTTACTTGTCGTCTTTAGCAGTTGTCCTTGACCAGTGCACCAACCAGTGGCCTTTACTACATTGTTATACTTAGACCTTGTGCTAGCATGGAGAGAGTGAGGCATGCGAAAGTGATGATCGACAGCCGAAGACCTTCTGCGAGCTCTGGCGTGCCGGCAATTGTTCAAGGTAAAGTCGCAGGGTGGCGCATGGTTTGTGCGTTGCTCCTCAGTATGAATGTTTGTAGCAAATCTTATGGGTATGCTGTTGTATGGACTTTGCTTACTGTATAAGCTTGCAAGGGCGCGCTTGAGGAATGACTTTGTGAGTCACTAAGGTGATTAATGCTAGCTTGTCAAGATTTTACTTTGGGCAGCTTATTTTAAAAGGTGACTAGTAAAGCTCCGGAGTCCACAACGTCGAAGTGTAATGTATGGGCATATTAGGCATCGTCATCACGCCTAAAGCATTGCATAGCTCATAATGCACGTTGGAAGCATTGCATGATGGATGGTCTCTGACATTGCCGAGTCTTATCAAGGGCTTAAATGTTGCACTTAAGGACCTTTAGTAGGCCAACTATTGGCCTGACGTACAAACAAGTTACATCATGACTGCTACATACTTGTGATGTTGAGTGATGCAAGTAACCGTGCATGGTATAGAATGACAAGCTGATTTTCATAGCCCCAATGTTAGAGGGTCTCATTTGGTAATGCTACTCTCTAATTCGAAAGGCTTCAACTTAGAGAGTGGGGGGACAACTGTTTGGGCCAGAAACAATTGAATTTAAGAAGACGCGAGAGGCCCATGATTACGATTGGGCCAAAGGTTCAAGCCGTTATGTAATGTATGAAAGGCTTGAGGTCAAGGCCCACGATGGGGTTACAACTCTATGTATTGGATAAAACCGCGAGACGTGCATGAGAACGATATACGTAACTTATATGTGATAAGGGCTAAGCATGACAACTAGGCAGAGGTCGATTGAAACACGTTTGGGGACTTGAGGATCTAGGGGACTCTTTCACCCAAGGAATTATAAAAGGACCACTCGATAGCCGAGGAGGTAAGAGATACACACAAAACATTAACTTATTTATTTAGCCCATCATGTAATAATCCTCTCTTTCTGAACCCAACACTGACTTGAGCGTCGGAGTACCTTTGGCCGGCATCACACCGGTGTCAAGGGTTTTATCG
This sequence comes from Cordia subcordata, assembly GCA_028554755.1. NCBI lineage: Eukaryota > Viridiplantae > Streptophyta > Magnoliopsida > Boraginales > Cordiaceae > Cordia > Cordia subcordata. Next base: position 10,250,305 of record JAPTOF010000019.1, read on the forward strand.
TTCACTTTTCTTGGTCTTGTAGGTTACTAGGGCCCAAGTTGACCCAATCCGATATTGTAGGATTTATCCTCTACATTCTTTAAGTTAAAAATTGTCAAAATATTAATAATTTGGATATATAAAAACGTCAACATAATTAATTTTTTCAATTTTAAACATACTCGGCCTAATGGTATATTCTTAAATCATGAAACTATGCCTGTCTTAACTCTTACATGTTTAAATCGTTAATTTTCTAATTATTTTTTACTTAAGGAACGATACCATCACAAATTTTATATATATATATATATATATATATATATATATATATGTATAAGAATAAAATATCCAGATCTTAGTTGGAATGTATCTAACCAGAAAAATCTTTGAGGCTCAGATTTCAACAACAATTGTGCTTTTTCCTGTTTCTTTGCCCGCCCCCTTGTGCAATCTTGACCAGATGTTTCTGGGCACATGCGTGGCAATCTGACTTTTCTAAATGTACCAGCAAATAACTAAAAAACTTTCCCTTAAATTCTAGTGAAACAAAACTTGTGGCCACCAATTTTTTCACGTTATTTTAGTTTCCCCTCAAGAGAAAAAGACCTTTACCCCACCACTTGTTATGTGGTCCACAAAATATTCATATCCACCTCTCTATCTATACATACATATACAAAAAAAATATTTATGCTCAGTACACGTGGCGGCCTGAGAGGAGAGCGGCGGCGAGTGCTGATGACCTGGCGAAAAAGTGCAAAAGTGCAAAGCACACCAGCTATGACCCCATTGGCTAAAAATGGAATAGTTTAATAAACGAGAAGATAGTATGAGGACAGCTCATTTGGTGACATCCCATCATCTCTCATCCTAATCCCACGCGCACACACACAACAAAAGACTTCGATTGTAATCCACAACTCTTGGCTTGCACTGTTTCTCTCTCTCTCTGTTTCTCTCACCTGTCTTATATTTCAGCGGCTGTAGATATTTTCAGCCCTTGTTGTTTTTCTTCTTCACAAAAAAAAAAGAGTCGAAGACGAACACAACTCATGATCCACCTTTAAATTTAATATTTTAACTTAGGTTGCGCGTCTTATACTTAACTAGTACACAGAATATATGACGTGTTATGCACCTAAAATTTACTGGTTAGTGATCAGACACCATTGGTGCTTCAATGATCAAACTATGTTAGTTTGAATTTATGAAAAAATTAATTTTTAAAAATTTTTTTGGGTTGAGAAATTATTTTCTTTTCTAGGTGTGGATGGATATTTATGTGTCCTTTTCTGTCTTGGTTGGTTGGGTAAGGCTTGCACTCTATGGATCATGTGCATGGGACCTTTGTGTTTTATTGGTCAAATTGCCACTTTTTAAATGGCACTTTTTAACCCCTTTGACTACTTTTTTAATGGCATAATAATTTCAAAATGAATTATTATAAAGTATAAAAAAATCTAAATCATTATAGGCAAAGAGATTAATCATCTCACCCAAAATTTTTTATCTTCATAAATAGAACACTAAATAATTGACGATGATGATTTTATGGAGGCGATGAATTTAATTCTATCAAATCGATGCTAATTGAACAAGCTGTAAAACAAGATCGTTTAGATTTACACATAATATTTGCTTAGAATGTATTGTCACAATTTTTTTTAAAAAAAGTTAATTCGTTATTCTTTTGACACTAATATTTTTTATCAATAGGATTTTTAACCCTTTTAAGGCGTGTTTAGTGTTGTTCTAACTTTCATAAGGATAAGATTTATTCTCAAGATAATTGATTCCTTGAGTTATTCAAAAGAAAAAAAATGTCTGTTACTATTCTAAAACATGTTTGCTTTAGCATGTTTAATGGGAGTAAAATTATAGTGGCAAACTGCCTAAAGTGCCAAAATAAAAATATCAACTAGCCACAAACTATCTGACACGTGGAGGCCAAGTCCCCGCGAGTAACTTGGGAGTATATATTCGCGCGAGTAGGATTACACAAACTATCATTTCACGAAGACTTTCGTCGCAATTAAAAGAAAAATATTAAAAAATAAAAATAAGAAAGAAAAGAAAAAGAGAGAAAAAGCGGTGGTGACATCAACACGCCACGTGTCAAGGCCTCCCTTTGAACCTGAGCCACAAGATTCCACGAACGTCTCGATCTTTCTATAACCAAAAAGAACTTAAAAAAAAAAAAAAAAAATCCCCCCAAAAAAGTAAAGTAAAAATTTTCATCTGACGTGCCACCACCTCTCTACTCCTTGGTTCTTTTCCCTTTTTCTGCTCTCAAAAAACCACCGCAAAAAACACCAAAATATTTTCTTTCCATTTTTCTCTCTTGTTCTTCTCTTTGACTCTTATCTCTGTTCTTCTCCGAAAACTCAGACAGCTCCATTTTTGTTCTTCTTGGAAAACTCAAATTCTCTGTTTTATTTTTTTGCTTTTTCTCCGATACCATTTTTGCAGGCTGCAAAGATCAGAGCTTTGAGGTGGAATTGGTCAGCAGAATAACATTTTCCGCTTCTACTCTTGAAGCTAAAAGATACCCTTTTCCTCGAAGTTTCAAACTTAAACGTTAATCTCCATTTTCTTTGTAAAAAAAAATGTAATATATATATTTTTTCAAGTAAATTACTTTTTCCTGGTTTTTTCTCTTGGACTTGCTTGATTCAAGCTTTACTTGGGAGGTTTGTATGGAAAGTGGCATGAAGTTTTGATCTTTGATGAGAAAATATTAGAGGGTTGTGAGATATTTGTTGAAACAGAGTTGGGAAGAGTTTGAATCTATTGTTGGTTATTGGATCTTTTGATTTTTTTGGAAATTGGATGGTGAAAATGAAGCACCAGATTCATTCTCTTTTGAAGATGGCAGTTTGAAGAGTTTAATTCTTCTAAGAGTGTGTTAATAAATTTGTTGACGACTGAAGATTTTTCGTTTGGAGTATAGAGAGCTTGGTGGACTTAACAATGGTGGCTTCAACCATGGCTGTACAGGTATGCTCTTTTCTCTTTCTCTCTCTCACTATTCAAATGCTTAGTGATTTAAAAAGACAAGGAAAGAAAAAAAAAAGAAAAAAAGAGTAGATTGATAATGGAAATAAAGAAAATAGCTATGATTTATATCAATATGTTTTATTCTTGTAGTTGATTTGGTTATATCTAGAAGTATCTTGCACTTTTGCGAGGTTTTCATTTAGTAGTACTTTTACTTTATTGGGTGGCTTATTAATGAAAAGTGAACTGACAGGTAAAATAAATAAATAAAGAGAAAAAAAAGAGATGATTATTAATGGAAAAGGTGTAGTTGTACAAAATGTTGATTTAACTGGAAATTTCAGTTCATTACCATTCTTGTACATATTAGATTTAATTAAGAAAATGTTTAAATGTGAGCAAATTTGCAAAAGTGGATGTGAATCTCAACAATTTTTACAAGTTGTGCATACATGATTATAAATTATGACAAAATGTGAACGTGTCTTGAGTTTCCAGAGTAGCCATACTTGTGTTAAAAACTTGTTTTCAACATCAACGATGATTCTGAGTTACAAGAGTGAAACGCCGAATTGCTTAGTGATGCATAAACATTTTAGTTACTACATATCTGGTTTGTATCTGATTTGAATTCGAACTTTTTGCATAGGAAGAAAGTATTCTGTTTCAGGACCAACTAATTGATAAAATCTCTGCAATTGATTTTTAGACCTAATGTATATTATGACTTATGATTGTGTCAGTTCAGTTGCTCTGTTTTATGAGTTCGCTTGATGGTTTATCGATACCAAAAACATGGAAACAAGCGTTACAGAAAAGTGGATTTGAGCATCATAAAGTGACTTAAAATGTGCAATATACATCTATAGGAACTTATATTGGCTTATATTCTCTTTTATGATCGATGGTATTTAGAATATCAGAGGCCATTTATTTAACTAAGTCGTCATTGCTTTTTGGTTCTGGTAACTTCTCCATCATATTTCTCTTCCCCCTTCATCAAGAAAGAAAAATAAAGAAACATCAAATTTGTAACTGTTAGTACATACTGATTGACAGAGTTAAGGCCAAATGTCTAAACATTGTCAGTTTAACTTGTCTACAGGATCAAAATGGAGCCCCTGGATCCAGGATAATTGTCCCCACAAGTTCAAAATTATCACTGGATGTTGGTGCATGCAGTGTTAAAAGTATCGAGCTGAAAGAGCAACTTGTGCCTGGGGACAACTATGCTCCAAAGGTAATTCACCTTTCAATTATTATCTTATATTGTGGTGATAGGACCTTTTATTTTAAGTGTTTTCTTTTTCCTTTATTTTCCTTTAATGCTTGAACATACATTGACACAGGTCCGGAAACCATATACAATTACCAAACAAAGAGAGAGGTGGACAGAAGAAGAGCACAAAAAGTTCATTGAAGCTTTAAAGTTGTACGGTCGTGCATGGAAGCGTATAGAAGGTATGTTTTGTGTCACCTTGACGGTTCCTGCAGGACTTTCCAAGATTCTGATGTATGCTGAGAATTCTATATCTTTTGCAGATCATGTGGGAACTAAAACTGCTGTTCAGATTAGAAGCCATGCTCAAAAGTTTTTCTCCAAGGTCCACTGCTCTTATACCAGTACCCATTATCTTCCGTTATATGTGTATGCTGCCTTTTGAAGTAAGTCATGATTTAATGACTAAGGCATGCAGCATGCTCAAGTGTTTCATTGACGTTTAAGATGAATATTGTGCTGGTCCTGAATGCTTGCTTGGTTATTAGGTTGTTCGTGAGTCAAACAGTGGAAATGCAAGCTCTGAGAGGCCTATTGAGATTCCACCCCCTCGTCCAAAAAGGAAACCCATGCACCCATATCCTCGTAAGCTGGCATCTTCAACTAAAACTTCCAATCCAGCTTCTGAGAAACCTGCGAGGTCTGCATCTGCATCACCTAGTCTGTCAATCTTGGAGCTAGAAAACCAATCTCCTACCTCTGTATTGTCTGCAGTTGCTTCAGATGCACAAGGCACATCAGGCTCGAATGCACTAAATGGTAGCCAATCTCCTGTTTCATCAGCTACAGGGGCCAATTTTGGGGGCTCTTTATTTTGTGAACTCCCTAATTTGTTGTCAGAAGAAAATAGATCATCATCCAAACAAGCTAGTGCTTGTCCAAATACAGAGGAAGAAGCTGCGTTGGTAATCTATCTTTACTTTTGAATTTTGAGTAGTCTAATAATTTTGTAGTTGGAGAAGATGTACTCATCTTTAAGTTTATTTTTGTTTGCAGAAACTCCTCTTGTTTTCTCAAGATAGTGGTCTCTCTAAAGAAAATTCAGTTGAAGCATCATCTTCTCGGTCTTTGAAGCTATTTGGTAAGACTGTGTTAGTCACCAATTCTCCTAGTCCATCCCCACAAACTACATCGACATGCAAAGCACTGGTCTCAGATGTAACTGATGGATCACAAATGCAAACATTGTCTTGGAGTTTTATGCCCACTAAGTTCTCATCTGGTGATTCTGATTGTTCCCAGGCTGCCTACTCTTCTGGTGCACCTGCCAATCTCTGTTACATGCCAATGCAGAAAGATGATTTAAGTAATGCAGAAACCTCCTTGCAAATGGGGACCTTGGCTGGAGAAGCCTCATTCTCATCTGTGAGGGTCTACAGCCCCATTCCGATCAAGCCATGCCCGTTGTCTGATAACAAAGAAGCACTGGACAAAGACACTCAGAAGGAAGGATCCTTGAGTGGTTCAAACGCTGAGTCTGTATGTGTGGAGGGAGATGAAGAAAAAAAATCAGAGATTGAAACTCAGAGCCAGGGATTTTCACTTGGAAAGGAGGAGAAACAGGAAAAAGCCCAGGCTTCTAGACCAAGCATAACAGCTTTCTTGGAGAATAGAATCACCTCTTTCAAGAATAAGCAGGGGTTTGTACCATACAAGAGATGCTTAGCAGATAGGGATACCCAGTCATCAACAATAACTAGGGAAGAGAGAAATGAACGGCGAATCCGCCTCTGCTTAGAATACCTACCCTCCTATGTGTTATTTAGAGCAGTTTAAATTATTAGTGGTCGGTGCTAACTCGATGAGGCCCTGAAATCAGGCTCGCGGAACTGATAACCTGCTCTGTTTCAGCAACTGGTAGTTTGATCTCAACATGGAGGCAAAGATAAGCCATCCCGTAGCTTTTATGGTTGTTCTAGTATGCTTGTTCTTCCTGTTCAGGTTTCATTATGCCATTTTGTAATGTTTATTGTTTTCTCCAGTACCTCTTTGGGGTTGGCTTTTTCTGCATAGTTTTACTTATAATTTTTTCTTTCTTTTTCCTTCTTTTATTGTTTCTTAGAAATCATCATCTTGTCGAACTGTGAAAATCCCCTTGGGTTTTTATGCGCTGCGTACTAGTGTATCACCCATGGTGTGTCTTAAGTTTCATCTTACCAAATTTTATAGACAACAATATTGTAAAGTGTACTTGGGAACATATAAAATCTCACGTTCTGGATGTTGTTTAGGGAATGTAAAAGTGATTTTTATATGTTGCAGGAGGATGTGTGTGTTAATCTCGTTATGGACAAGTCGTGTAATTCATATCTTGATACTTTTAGAGTAAATTTGAACGTTAGAGAGAGGTCGTGTAATTCATGTCTTGATTGTTGAAAAGTAAGCTTGAAAATAGTTAAGTAAAAGGTAACAAATAACACGCATGTGGCAGCTTCTAGTGAATTTAATTTTGGGAGGAAAAAGTTTCGTTACTTCTGGTTCTTCCTTTAATATATAAAGGGTGTTTGGTTTTGTTTATTTGGTGTTTGTAAATAATAAATAGTAAAAAATGTATAAAATTATATATATATTTTTTGTTATAAGCACTTAAAATAAGTAAAGCAGAGCACCCTAGATGGATAGATCGGTTTTTAAGCACTTCTGAGCGCGAGTTGTAAAGCTCACTTTGAAGCGGAAACGAAAGTCAAAAAATGTTGGCTGTATGGGGAATTGAAGTGGCAACAAAGTCCCACTTTTTGGATGATGTGATGGCTTGATTTTTCTGGTGGGTCAAATATTGCATGAAATTAACAACAACATTCAGCGCACCGAATGGGATTTTTCTTATAAATAACACAATTTAAATAATTAATTTAAAAAATAACCTTATTTTTTATTGGGTTTCAAAATTAGCACTTTCAATTTTTCAATAAACGAAATCGGGTATTCAAAAAATAAAAACGCCAAAAAATTTTCCTCGGATATTTTGGTTTTTCAATAACCGAAATCGGCTATTGAACAGCCGAATATAATTTCAGCTATTGAATAGCCGAAAAATCATACAGCATCTATTCCCCTGCTAACCTGGCAGATTCCTGGTCTTGAACAGCTAATTTCGGCTATTCAATAGCCAAAACTTTGTCCCGTCATTCTTACTTCCCATCAATCAATACGTGACTGACAAAGTGGCAACCATATTTGTTTATTGAATAGTCGAAATCTACGGATATTCAACTAACGAACTCAGCATCACAAATAGCTATATAAACCCCCTCCTCCTTCCCGTTGCACGCAACCATTGCTTCGAAATTTTTTAGCCTATTACTAGCAAAAAAACACTTGCTTATGTTTTGTTATTAAGTCATTTCAGCTCGGCCAAAAGGTTTGAAACCCCAAAAAATTTTATTGGTAAACCACCCAATGTTTGATACCAAATCCTGAAAATAATATGAATCCAAACGCAGTAACTGTTATTTTACATTATGGAGGCCAAAAAACAAACTTTTCGGCGTACAATACGAGACTGCAAAGCCAAGGTGCAAAGTCAAAATAACAAAAGAAACGTCGTACGGTAAGTTTGTTTACAGTGTTTATGAGATGCTTAATTTGCGTTACGTCGTGGACAGAGTTGTATTGCATCACCGTTTTCAATCAACACTCATCAACTCCCAATATCCGTATTTCAGCGTTAGTGCAATCAGTTCCGATGAAGAGCTGCGGGACATGTACGAGATTGCCTGTCATCCTAATTACATGTGCACAGCGGATGTTTATGTGGACGTAGACGCGGATGACATGTACATTCCCCAGACAGTCAGTGGTACTCCTTTTGATGAAGGTGTCCCCGATCTGAATGGATATTATACTGGTTATCGAGACAAAGGCGACGACATAGAGACGACCGTGCTGGGGTCTTCCAATTTAAACATGTCTCCTCTGGACACGTTTAATGTGGCTGGGACATCACATGCCGGAGGCTCGCATGCGATGTTCGACTTGAATATGGACACATTTCAATTCGAGCCGGAAGAAGATGACGAGGATGTGGAGTTGGACCAACAAAATGCAAGGTACGATGATGATGAATACGATGAATATGCAAACTCTAACATAGAAGGTGGTCCGAGCAGCAGTGGAGTATCCACGATGGAGGAGTTGGATAATGTTGAGTTACAAACTGCTACACAGGAGTACTACATGGATAGCATGGATATACCACCAACGAAGCCCGTTTGGAACCCAGATACTAAGGAGCTTGCATTGGGCATGGTTTTTCCTACCAAAAAAGATGTGCAGCGGGCTGTACAGATGTACGCAGTCAACGTACAAAGAGAGTACTCAGTCGACCGGTCCACACCGAGCTTATACGTCGCTTCTTGCAAGAGTAGCAGCTGTGATAATCCATGTAGATGGTACTTGCGTGCCACTAAAAAATCCACGCACCGACAATTCGAGATTACAAAGTACTGCGGGGTACACAACTGCTTAGCTCATAACAGACGGTGTGGGCACAGAAATCTTACCGCTGATTTGGTCGGATTTATGGTAAAACATTTTGTAAAACATAAACCTGATTTCGATGTTAGTTTTGTTTGAGCTCATGTTAAGGAAGCACTCTAGGTGGATATATCTTACGGGAAGGCATGGCGTGGGCGAAATAAGACGATCGAACTTGTATATGGCAATTGGCACATCTCATATCAGTCCCTTCCACGTTTCTTTAGAGCTTTGAAGAGAAAAAATCAGGGGACGATCGTAACTTACAAGTTCTTTCTGGGTTCCACGACAGAGTACAAAATTTTTGACTATGTTTTCTGGGCTTTTGCACCGTGCATCGCAGCATGGAAGCATTGTCGACCCGTGATGATGCTAGATGGTACCCACTTACGGGGCCCATACAAGGGTCATTTTCTTACATCACTGACGACAGATGCAACAGGAAAAGTTTTGCCGTTGGCATTTGCCATCGTTGATGCTGAGACAACGGAAAGTTGGTCATGGTTCCTGGGGCTCGTGCGACAGCATTTTCTTCATGATATGGAAGAGGTTTGTTTAATATCTGATCGTCACCCAGGGATACTTGTTGCTGTGGAAAATATCTCGTCAGTCGGGCATTTACGTGTAAAACATCGTATTTGCCTTCGCCATCTGAAAAGCAACATGATGAAGTATTGTCGAAATCAGTACGTCAAAGACTTGTGTTGGGTAACTGGAAAAAATTATCAAGTTCGCAAGCATAATGCAATCATGCAAAAAATTCTTGAAGTTGACCCCATGCCTGGCGGTGTTGGGAGGAAGGCGTACGACTATTTATCTGAAATCGACAAGGAACTTTGGACCCTTTCTTCAGATAAAGGGGCCCGTTGGGATATGATGACGATGAACAGTGTCGAATGTTTTAATGTTGTTCTTGTTGGTGCAAGATGCTTACCAATAATTGCGTTAGTCAGTCACACTTTCATAAAATTGGTGGAATACTTCTACAATCGATCCATAAATGCTAGCTATTTGATTGGACAACAGACACTGCTCCCAAGTAGAACAAGGGAACTTTTTGAGAAGTGGGAGTCTCATTCACACCGTCACTGTGTTTTAAATTTCCACTTCCCAACTTGTACGGCACAGGTCAGGCGTTTACTGGCGTCATTCACTGAAAGACCTCCAACACAAGTTGTGAAATTCAACGAGAAGACATGTACTTGTGGGAAATGGACAACGTATCATGTGTCGTGTTCGCATGCACATGCATTAGCACGTTATCTAAACAAACCAATCGATGAGTTAATACCAAAAGAATATACGGTGGCAGCGTACACTGCAACATACTCAATGCCGTTCGAGCCTTTGGGACATGAGGATTACTGGCCACCAGCACCCATGTGGCAACTAGTCCCCAATCTAGCACTGTTGCGCCAAAGAAGGAGAGGTAGAGTAGGTGGTAGACGTATCCCCAACGAAATGGACCAGTCGGATGAAGTTGGTCGGAGGAGGTGTTCAAATTGTCATCAGCCAGGGCTTTAAACTGTATAGGGTGATTGAACCTGTGTAATTATGTCATCTTCATTGGTGACTGAACCTTTGTTATTATGTAATATTCATCGGTGATTGAACCTTTGCTATTTTCTACTTTTCGTCGGTGATTGAAACTTTGTTATTATGTCATATTCATCGGTGATTGAACCTTTGTTATTTTCTAATGTTCGTCGGTGATTGAACCTTTGTTATTATGTCATATTCATCGATGATTGAACCTCTGTTATGATGTCATATTAATCGGTGCTTGAACCTTTGCTATTATGTAAAACGAGAATAAATAATAATAAGAAAAAAAGAAATAAATAATGCCAAAAATGTATTCCAGTGACATGTACATATACACTCCAAACCACCCACTAATACCTAAGCCCTACGATGTCCGATGCCACAATCTGGAGGGTGTTCCCTCTTCTCGAGTGGGGGCTGTCGCCTGCTTGGACCCTGATCGCGAGGGTGCTTTCTCTTCCGCTGTCCCTGCTGCCCGTGGGGCTGGACCTGCGGTGGGTCGGGCTGGACCTGCTTGGCTTGTCCCTGTTGCCCGTAGGCCTGGTACTGCCGTGTGTCTGGCTACACCTCCGGTGGCTGTGACGGTTGAGTCTCAACCTGTAGGTCGTCATGAAGATAATCCTCCACTCATAGCGTATCATCAGGGGGTTGCCCAATCCCCTGATAAGCAGATCCACTACCAGGGTGCGCAGGTCGGATCAGCACGAATGGGGTCGTCATGAAGGAGAAGAAGGGCTGGCTGGCTGACGCGTACTGGAAGGACCTAGATGACCCCCCAACGCCATGGCTAGATGAAGATGGCTATGCTGGATGAACGGTGGGGCTCGAGGTGGGCTGTGTGAGGAACGGGGACATCTGCATGGGCTGACCAGTCCAATATGTGGGGATAGTCCACTACGTTGGCGGGTAAGGCCATGTGGGGATGGGCTGTGGCAGTGTCGGCTGCGATGAAGTCGGGAAATGCGGCTGCGCTGGCGGCGGGACATCGAAGTATGTGGGGGTATTGAGCACATGCTGGTACTGTGCTTGTGTCAATGTATGCTGCATCTGGCCGAGCACAAAGTGCATCTCTGGCTAGAAGCTCGCAGAAGAAAATGTACCCTGCGCATGTTGCTGGTACCCGTGCTGCAGGTGGTGATACACGGTACCCATGGTACTAGCTTGCACACTGAGCACATCATTATTACATTACATAAAATGTACACACAAGACTTTACAAAAGTCATGAAGACGTTGTGATACTCTACTTACTAAACGATCCGTGTCCCGGGACTGTGTCTGGTAGTCGATATGCGTCTGCTCCGACAACGACTGACTGATGACGGTGATAGAGTGACGTCGGTACCATTACATGTACTACGACAGTGGGACTACATCCTGGCTCTCCTCGGCGATCACCCTCCGCTGCTCATCCCAGAGACCACGCAACCGAGCTAACTCAGTAGGATCCTTTATTTTCTCTCTTCCTCGGATGTGGTCCACTGTTGTCGACGGCATCGGTGGGGCTGGGATCGACTGTCGCAAACCAAACTGCCGTAGTACCCTGTAGGGTCTGTGATACTCCACCAGCCTTCCCAATATCAGTGGGACATATGCTTTTTACCAACCAGACCCCTCCATGCAATACAGTGGCAGCTGGTCCATGGTGCTCATGTACGGCTCCCAATCAAATTGTGATGCCAATGTTGTTGCTTACATAAGTTAAATAGTTATTAACTTAAATGGTATATGTAACATACAGTTATACATCTTAATATGCTTATCGCACTTGATCCGGTTGCATCTTGTCCAATACATCGCGAATCACCAACAAACCGCCGTTAGCAGTATCTCGAAACTCCTTCAGCTGTTGATATACTGCACCAAGGGGCTTCCCCAGTAACCCAACCCAATTGCCCTCTGCTGGGTGTGATTCCCACACTTGCCGTGCTGGCGGCGGATGAAGTCTGGGCCTGAAAATATCGAATCTATCAAACAGCCACCACTGCACGTAAACCAAGACATTAGTAACATTACTATTCATAGAAATTTTACAGATACAGTCTAGAATATATATGATACCTGCATCAGACTAAACCCGCCGCATAAGTTCACTCTATCACCGTATGCACATAGATCCAACTGATGGTAGATGGATGCAAGTGTTGCAGCGCCCCAATTCAACTATCTAATATTCCCAAAGGCCTGCAGCACAGACAACCAGTTCATGTCTCCTAGGTTGCCATTGGCGTCGGTGAACATATGGCAGTTCAGGAAAGAGAATATCCACAGACAGGCACGATGCTGAGCCTGCTCCTAGGTGTACTCCTCAAGACGCGTCAACGTGTATACATTCCTCAACCCATGCAAGTTTACCTTGCCGGTTCTCGCATTAATGGCGTCCTGAAGAAGTGCTGCACCACATACATCCTGGAATAGCTGCTATCACTCGACAACCGTGCGTTGCGCTTTACCGATATCCGGCATAGGCTCACCCTGTACGGGTAAACCCCATAAAACAGCTACATCCTGCAATGTGATGATGGCTTCTCCACAAGTCAGGTGGAATGTATGCGTCTCTGCTCTCCACTGCTCAACTAGGGCAGTAAGCATAGGATAATAAAACTCCAGCCCACCTGCTGCATAGCACCCATAAAAGCCTGCAGTCACCAATGCTTCTTGAACACGAGGATGCTCAGGCTCGTCATATAGATGTTTCTCGCATCTAGGGACTCGGACCTCCCTCATATGCGATGCTCGTCATCAGATAAGTCCTATGCTGGGCATAGTGCACGAGAAGGGATGTGTCCTCTGATAAAACAATAACAATGTAATAATAATGCCAATAATAATAATAAAAAAACAAATTTATATAATAAATATAATTATAATAACAATACAAATAATAATGATCATGACACTAATAATAATAATAATGATAATAATAATTTCAATAATAATTATTATTATATTTTCAATAATAATAATTTCAACGTGGTGATTCAACTATCAACATCTAAAACTAAACTACACGACAATAACATCAATAATCATATCACCCATTTTATACATAATATAAACATGCACAACATATATGTACATACACATCATGAATATATACATAAATACGATATATACAACTATACATACATATAAAACATACATATACATGAAACAACTTGAAAAAAACATAAAAAACAATATTTTAAATTGGTAAAAACTTAAAATAACTTACAATAAGAGGCAAAATCCTAGGCTTAAAGCTTTTTGTGCGAGATTTTGAGTTTGCTGGCTAAAAATACGTGGGGTAAAATAGGGGGGGGGGGAATATGCAAGAGATCAGGTGGGAAAGAAGAAGAAAGGGAGGTATTTATAGCAAAACGATTGGTTATTGAATAGCCGAAATCGGCTATTCAATAACCGAAAGCACAAAAATCAAGCAAAATAAAAAATCCTGCCGTTGCATCAGATTTTTCGGCTTTTGGATAGCCGATTTCGGTTATTCAAAAGTCGAAATATCGTCCGTTACGATGCGTTGTGTATTTTGCACGTTTTCGTTTTTTAAATACCCGATTTCTTTTATTGAAAAACTGAAAGTGCTAGTTTTGAAACCCGGCAAAAAACAAGGTTATTTTTTAAATTAATTATTTAAATTGTGTTATTTAAAAAAAAAAATCCCACTGAATGAGATACGAAATTTGACAAACAAAAATTTTCAATGCAAGCGATTTAAAGCATGAAGAAATTTTAGTGATGCAGTTATCTTGTATTAATTGTTTGTTTTCTATCTTTTGCCTGTAAATGACAAGTTCGGAAAAAGCTTTGTACCAAGCCAAGTAAGAAGCAATAACCATTAGAGAGAGAATAATTAGTTTTTTTTCTTTTATTTGTTATATATATTAATGTGAGAGTGAGTTTCTCTTAATTATAAGAGAAAATAAAATAATTCTCTCTTTATTTCAGTGATAAGGTTGTAAAATACTTGTACATATAGTGAAATCCTCCTTACTTGTCCGTGATTTTTTTTTCAATTTATTTGAGTGTTTTTCACGTAAAATTTTGATATTTCAATTATTTATTTTTTCTCATTTCCTATTTTAATTGCGTGATCTTACTTTGGCAACTCTATCATTCTGTGTGGCACACCCCAACACTGAGATATTCCAGTTGCAGTAGATGTTTCTATTGAGAGTATTTAAGAGTAAATCTCATTGTTGTTCCTTAACTAGCTGAGCAGAAAAGAAAAGAAAATCACTCGTCGCATTCTCTTTTCCTTTTTCGACTTTTTCTTCTTTTTTGGCTTGCAACTTATTCCTCTCTCTTTTATCAAACTTTCATCTATGAAACACAAATACTGAAATACTCTCTCAAATTTCATTTTTATAAGCAAACTCAAATTTCCCAAAATTCAGGTACGTCTCAAAAGTCAAGTGCCTCAAGCTCTTCTGGTGATGAACTAATTGAGAAATGATTACCAGATGACACTTTGAAAAACAATTTGATTGTTTATGAGTTGTATATAACACGAGAAGTTCAAAAGTATAGAATGATTGTAAAAAGAAATTATAAAGAAGGACGTCTGTTTAGTAAATGACATTTTCATTTTCTCGTTATCTATACATAGTTGCTTTTTAAGTAATTTGTTTGAATTTTTTAATACAATAAATAAATATACTAATATATTCTCTCCAAACTTAAGCTTTTAGATAGAGTAGTAACTCAAACATAATATTAAAACTTAGATATGAAAATGTCAATTTTAAAACTTATCGCCAAATATTAAAACTAATCATGTGTAAGGCCTAAAAAAAGCTCACTTGCATGTAAAAAGACGTGTTAATACCACAAATAAATTCACCAACATCCAAGTGACTTGCATTAATTTTATATTCACTCTAAGTTGATACCTTAACCTAACACTAATGCTACCCATGTCATTCTTGGTCAGTCAACTTCGAGGACTTAGAAATTTTAAGCTGCATATAATTAAATCGATTTTTCTTTTCTTGGGCATCAGATATGAAGTCAAATTTGTTAACTGGCCATATGTAACTATCTAGATGTCTTTAATATCTCTGTTTAGTTTTTGTTAGAAAATATTTCAAAGCATGGGAAAATAGATTATACATAGACGAGTATTTTTCATATTTAAACGTGTACCAGGCATCATAAAAGAATAATGTTAATCTGACTTTCATATAGGGTCGTAATATTTTAAAAACAACTTTCATTTCAAAATGATAGTCGTTAATATATTATATGCATCATTAGAGTAAGAATTACAAATATTCTTTTGTTTTTTGAATCGACAGCTAATGAGACAGAAAATAAAATGCATACCATTACTTGTAATGTGACAATAACACGTACGACTAAATATTATATCGTTACTATTTTCTGTCTTTTCTCCTACATAGACTAATCTAGTGGTTTCTGAGACTTTTCTTATTGGTATAACCATGTGACTAATAATGTACTGTCAAGGTAAAATGACTTTCATATTAGAATTGAATGAAATCTTAACAAAGTTCAATGCCGTGGGTAAAGTTTATGCATCTTTGACTATTCCAAAAACATTTCAACAATTGAATACAATTTGATATCCAAATTGCCACAAGTGATTAGACTGTCGTTATGCAATTATCCTATTTAACCTACAAGGCCATGCCCTCCAAGTTTCCATAAACTTGTTACACAAGGATTAGGAGAGGAAATTGGATTGAATTTGTGAATCCAAACTTTCATATTTTTTATATAAAAAATACTATCCAATTCACTATTAAAATCATAAAATTTTGTTGCGTGTATTAATATTGGGAGACTTGGACCCTTTGTAATATAGACCTTGAGCATAGTGGAGTCGGAAGAGAATTTGGACACTTCATGCTTGTAGAATAAGATGACTAGATGTCAAAATCTAATAGGAGTCCTTGGTAGAGTTTGAACAAGAATCTGCTTTTGTCCGTCTAAGACGAAATCTCGAAAGATTCAAATCCAACCCCGACTAGGCAGAGGGGGACATGAGAGCGACCTCGGGATTTGATCAACTCTGTACCTTCTTCAAATTGAAGGATCCAAAATGTCAGTATTAAGTCGGATATGCCCATATCAATAGCTCCCTTAGTTTTAGTTGAGCTGGGTAGCAAATTAGGTTTAAGTAAGCAGAAATCCTGCACTAAGATAGCTGAACTCAAGCCAGTGCTCTGATCAAGTTAGTGCTTAAACTAGCATGACATAGGGCACAAGTCAAACCACGCAAGCACCCGTAATGATAGGAGATGCGTCAGAATTTGTGTTCAAGTCGTTAGCCTGCGTTGCCTATAAATAGGAGAAAATCATATTACTGACTATCTTTTGTAGAAACTCTATTCTTTGTAAGATTGAAGCACTTAATAATTCAGACTGACAACATTTCCTTGGGCAACTTCTTTAACATTTTCTCTCTTATGAGGTATTGAAAGCAAAGCTTAAGCTGAAAGAAATTGAGATCAGCATTACTATGTGATTTATTGATCAATGATCACTTCTAATATTTATACAAGTGCAATTGCTCCTAGAAGAATACATAACTGTCAACTAAGCCTAATTAACTGTTAGTTAGTTAGTGACAATCATTATCTCATGCTCTTAACCACCTGAAAATAACTAACTACTAGTTCAACAGTTGGATTTGTTCCTGACCTTAACTTCTGCAACTGAATCGTGTCTCTGAGCTTGATTGCTACTCTGTGATGACTAATCCTTATTAGCCCTCTAAAGCTGAGACTCGGGGACCCAATGGGAAGCTTGTCCTTAAGATAAGTGAAGGTGGATGAAGGAAGTGATTTGGTAAAAATGTCTGCCAACTGACTTTGGTAGAAACATAGCTAATAGTCATATGCTTAGATAGACATCGCTCTTTGACAAAATGGTAATTTAAGTCTATAAGCTTAGTCCTGTTATGTTGAATAGGATTAGCTGCCGATGAAATGACTGGTTGATTGTCGCATAAAATTTGAGTGTAGGAGACTGGAATAGAAAGATCAGTAAGCAAGTATGAGTTCCGTATTTGTTGATGCAAGTGACCTATATTTAACCTCAGTTGAAGACCTCAAAACTGTAGGCTGCCTCTTAAAGCTCCAAGAGATAAAATTAGGGCCTAAAAAGTGTTAGAATTAGGGGTTTTTGATGTTGAGGTCAAAGCTACATTGACTTGAAAATTAGGTTGGGTCCCGCTTATCAAATGGTTTAGATCTTGATACTGTTACATTCCGCGTTCCGAGTAAATGAAAATGGTATATTTATATGTCAAAAATGGGCTTGCACTGAATGAGAAATTAGCAACTAAAGTTAATGTTGAGATTAGCTTTTGTTACTTAATGGTGTCTCATGTGTAGTGCTTCCCACATGGAAAGTTAAGAAGACTTTTCATCACTATATGGAAGCCTTGTTGGGTGAGGCCAATAGGAGGCCTAGGGGAATGATTCCACACTGTGGGGAAGGCTTGAAGACTACCACACATGCCCGCACACAATAGGCCAAGTCCAAGGACGCGGCGTAGGTGTGGGTGTGGCCTGGGTTTTTTGCTCCAATTTAATTTTATCCCCTAGTTTTGAATTCTACTGGTTGGTGTGGCCTGGGTTTTTTGCTCCAATTAATCTTATCCTATGATTTTGAATTCTGCTGGCCACGACTTAGCTTGATACCAAAAAAAACTTACACAAAGATTTTTCAAAAGTTTTCTGCACATTCGCATCACATATTTGTACTTCTTTAGTGCATACCATAGAGAGTTTACCACTACTAGTTCACAAGCTCTTATGTAGGAGTGTTATCGACATTGTAAAAGGTACAGCCATTGTATCCTAGGATGGATACGCTTGAGCCCTTTAGCACCTGTGTAGGGGATGTAAATCCCTTAAGGATATTGATTCAATCGAGTCTCGGCTTTAGAGTTTATTTCCTGGTTTCATCTTGTTGGTATCATTACAATTCTAGTTTATTTCTGAAATTCCAAATTCATATTTTTCTACTATCTTACCAACTAAAAGATACCAAATTCACTTACTAATCTTCTGGTTTTTGGATCAATGGCCCAATCTGCACCACTATAAGTAATGAGTTCGATAGGACCTTCTCTGAACTACAACCCTATGGTGCCAGTACTATGAATATACCTCGATATCCTTTTTAAAAGTAGCATAATGAAACTGAGTGGGATTGTACATATTTTTGCAAACATTATCAACTGCATACTGAAGGCCAAATCAAGTTAAGATAAGATACTATAGTGCTCTAACAAGACTTCTAAACTATGTTGGATCCAAATATAGTGTAGTATCAAGAGGAGTTTTAGAAGTTTGAGGAACTATAGGTATAGGTAAAAGGCTTGCAGTTAAGCGTTGCTTTATTAAGCAAGTCTCTGGTATATATATGTAGATGAAACACAAAACCTGCATCATTGTTGAAAAGCTCCAAGCCAAGGAAATACGACATTAACTAAGATTTTTAATGGCAAAATGATGTTCTATAGACTTTAGCAAATTGTGCACAACTGAGTTAGAAAAACTTGTGAGTAAGATATCATCTACATATATAAAGAAAATCAACACCAAGTTAGATCAATGATACACAAACAAGGATGTATCTGCCCTACTACATTTGAATCCCTACTAAATGAGAAAATTGGCTAAGAGTTTGTACTAGGCTCTTGGACCTTGTTTCAAACTAGAGATTTCCTGAGCAAGCAAACATGACCAGGAAATTTAGAACTAATAAAGCCTTGAGCCTGCTACCTATATACTTCGTCTTAGAGAATTCCATGCAAGAATGCATTAGAAACATCTAGTTGTTTAATAGGCCATCTAGCATTCAATGCTAAGGACAAAACTAGCCTAACAATCTACATCCTCACAACAGGGCTAAAAGTCTCCAAATAATCAACTCCATATGAGTGATAGAAGCCTTTTGCACATAGTCTGAATTTGTACCTAGCAACTGGGACATATGCATTTCTTTTGATCCTAAACAACAATTTGTAGGAAATAAGAGTCTATTGGCAAGCAAAGGAACCAAATCCCACGTCTTCTGTTGTTGTAGGGCATTAAATTCTTCTTCCACTACTTTTGGCCAATACATATTCTTTGAAGCATCTTCAAATGAGTTTGGTTCAGTTGTTAATGGTGTGAGAATGGAGGAATTGGTGTTAAAAAGCCTAGGTTTTAGTTATCATATGATGAGTAGGAGCAAATTGATAGAGAGGCATAGGATTAGAAGAAGTAGGCAGTTAGTTAGTTTGTAATGATGCTGATAAGAATCAAGAGATTGAGTAGGGATTGAAACTGAAAGATTTGATATGAAAAATAAGGTTTAGAGACCTTGATTCTGAGTTAGTTGCTCAGAAAAAAGAATGTAAAGTAAAATGCCTGAGTCGACGAGTAATAAAAAGGCTCAGGAAAAGGACTTGACATAAAAGAAGTACAAATTGAAGTAAAAGGAAATCCTATTTCAAAAATCTTGACATGTCAAGATATATAGACTCTATACCATTGGTCAAGACATTTGGAGCCCCTTAATGTTGGGGAATATGCAATAAAAAGAAAAATAAGGCTTCATTTGTTTGTGTTAGCTAAATATTCATTATTGATTTTGATGATGAAAATATATATATGCATTATTTGACTAAATAGCTTCTTGTGAAAATGAGATGACATCAATATAAAGCTTTGAAAGATATGAAGATGTGCAAAAAGCCTTATTTGAAGGGAGAAAAGATGAGAAGGCATAAGGAGGAGAAGAGAAGCCATAAGGGGTACCGTATTTGTTTTTCTTCTTGCTCTTTTTGTGAAATTCCTATATATTGTGTGGACTTGGCTCAAAATCTTTTTCTTTGTCATAGCAAAAATTTTCAAGTCTTGCACATTTGAAAATAACATATGCACAAATGTATTTGAATGCACACATTGAGATAAAATGAGTTTTTGGGGTGTTTCAATTCACAACATGTGTTTACATATTTATTCAAAATGACTTGGAGTTGTGAAAATGCACTTAAATTGTTTTTCTGCAAAAATCTGGCTTTACTTCACATTCTGGAGCGGCCGGACACCCCAGCCGGTCGACCGGCTGACCTGGGTGGTCGCCCGGCCTAAACAGAGAGGTGAAGGGAAAAGCCGGACCCCCTAGCCGGTCGACCGGCTAAGGCGTCCGGCCTAGTCAGAGAAGGAGAAGGGTAAGCCGGACGACCCAGCCGGTCGACCGACTGAATGGGAGCTGTAATAAATGCACTAGCCATTCATTACCGTTCTGGCCGAAAAAATCACTCCTTCTTCACCTACCATATCTCTAACCCCCAAATCTCTTTAAATACTCATTCAATACACTTTCTAATCATCAATTGAAGTGTGCTAAAGTGTTTATCATCATTCAATCCATCTTTGAGCCATTCTTGCAATATATTTGAGCTTTCAAGAGCTTATTCATTTTCTTCTTGAAGAAAATCTCAAATTCAATCTTTTCTCATTCTTGAGTACATACACACTTTGAGAGCTTTAATCTTTGTGAGATTTATTCATTTAAGCTTGTAAAGTGTGAGGAAATTCTAAGAGTAAATCTCTTGGATTCTTTGAAGTTAGGCTTCAAAGAGGTTGTAAAGAACTTGGTTTGTGCTTCACCAAGTTTTGAAGAAGCATCTTAGTGGAGATCTTTGAAGTCCTAAGGGGAGATTTCTTGGGCGGTGAACGTAGGCTTGGCCGAACCACCTTAAAATCGTTTGTTTCCCTTCTCCTTACATTTCTATTTTTATTCTCCTTACCTTGCTTATCTTGTGTTTGATATATTGTTTGTTAGAAGTTGTAAATTTTCTGTAAATTTTAAAAATAAAAATTAGTATTAATATCTTAATTCACCCCCCCTCCCTCTTAAGATATTTGCACCCACAGTTTGCAAGAAAATAACTTGCTAGAAAAAAATGTTTTCCAAGGAAAAAGTTTTCCTGGAAAGCAGAATATTTTCTGGTATTTGGTTGACATATGGGAAAATGTTTTTTGGTGTTTGGTAGTCACACTTGGAAAATATTTCCAGAGAGGAATATTTATAAATAAAATGCATTCTTGTAATTAAAAATATGCTACTTAAATTAAAAATAAATTATAAAAATTAAAATTAAAAATTAGAAAAAAAATGAAAGCCTAAAACAAATAAAATTTCAAAGTTTAAAATAATAATTTCAATATAAAAATAATTAATTTATTAATTTTGAATATTTTATTTTAAATTGTTATTTTTAAAACTTTTTAATTTTTTCTATTGTTTCGAGTTTGTAATTTTATTTTTGTGTTTTTAATGATAATTTTTTATTTTTAAATTTCAATTTTTTTATTTTTAAATTTAAAATTTTTGCATTTTGTAGTTTTTTTATTTGGGAATTTTAAATTTCAAATTATTTTTTAGTTTTTAATTTTTAGTTTTAAAATTTTTAATTTTTTATTTTTATATCTAATATTTAATATTTATTCTTGAATTTTTTGATATTTTAATATTTTAGTTTTATTTTTAAAATTTTAATTATTTAATTTTATTTTAAAAGGGTTAGTGTGGGGGTGGGGGTAGGGACGAGGGAGAGGGGTGGACTAAGAAGGGAAGTTACTATTTGGAAAATATTTTTTTCTCCTTTGCCACAAGAAAATATTTTTCTCCATTTTGAACTAGAGTTTTTGTTTGATTGAAAAATATTTTCCTGTCAACTTAGTTTCCTAGTGTTACCAAACAGCAAAAAACCTAGAAAACATTTTCCATGAAAACATTTTCCTGCAAACAAATTGAGCCTAATTGACCTAACTTGCAACTTATGTCTAGTATAGGGCCTTAGCAAAGGGAAGAATAAATAGCCAAAAAACTTGAGTGATTATAAGCTAGAACTTTGTTAAATAGGCATTAAAGGGGATTGATTATTAATATTAGGCCTGGGGTAGTCTAATAAGTAAGTAATTTGCTGTAGCATGCTCCTTAAGCCAAAAGGAGACATGCATAAATGATTGATGTATTGAAGGCAAGAATTGTCTCAATTAAATTCATATGCTTTCTATTAGCTTTTCCAGGTATCTAGGGACAACTTGTTTGATTAATATAGTGCCCTCACTTTGTAAGAATTGTGCTATAAATTGGCAAACTTTGTGCAGATTATTTGATCTTAGGCTCTCCACTATAGAGTTAAACTGAGTGTGCACCATAACAAAGAAATTTTTGAGAATTGAACACACTACAGGTTTATGTTTCATTGGAAATAGTTGTGTGTATCTAGAATAATCATCAAAAAAGAAGCAAGTAATATCTATATTGTTAAAATGAAGGAAAATCAGTTGGACCTTGTACATCAATGTGTATAAGATCAAAAGCATTAGAAGTCATAAAACTTGATAAAGAAAATGACTGCTTATGAATCCTAACTATTGTATAGGTCTCACACATGCGCTTATTCTAAGACACAGTACACTACAGAAAAAGGATTAGAATTTGTACAATTTAAGAATGAGGATAACTTAATCTTTGATGCCATAGTACAAAAGAAGGCATAAAACTAGAAGTAACACAATGGACAACTTAGATGGAAGAAGAAAAAGGTGTTGTAGTAGGCAAAGTGTAAAGACTACCCTTATAGTAGCCCTTGAGCTTGATTTGTTGAATTAGGTTGTCCTTGATAAGGACCACCTTAGAATTATAAAGAATGGTACATTATGATCTTTAGCTAACTAACATACAAAAAGGAGATTATAGGACATAATAGGAACATGTAATAGGTTGTAGAGTTGAAGATTAGCAGAAGACAAAGATAGAACACCTAAGCCAATGTGTCCAATATCCAAGGTAGAACCATTTCTGATTTGTTAGCATTGTATGCCATTATGAATGTTTTGATGATGAGTGAAAATGAGGTGTTAATGAAGCCTTTGAATGAAATGCTTAATGAATATATTAGTGCACGTTGATGAATTGATGAATTGGTCAATTATTTTAATTATTGGACTCAAATGAATTTGAATCGACTAATGCTTTGTGTTGAATATTCTTTGCTTGAGAAGTTTGATCTTATAGCCTTAAAAAGTACAAGTCTTGAAGCCTAATTGGAAGTATATTTGAACACTTGAATCAAAGAGGTGACATAAGGATGGAAAGGAAAGGCATAAAGGGCATGGACATAGTTTTCAATGTAAGGTTGCCCTATTTATACGTATCTCTATGTCTTTTGGTTCTTAAAATATATGCACTAAAAGTTTTTCAAAGTGTCTAAATGTTTTTTAATTATACATGGCCTTAAAAGGTGCTATTGACAAAAAGGGAGATTGGAACAAAAGTTACTTTGAAAATGCAATCCAAACTCTAGCAGTAGAGGCATCCGGTTGACCACATAAGAAATTACCTCGATCGTCAATGAGGCTTGAATTGCATGCGATATTGACCATGAGGTCAACCACATGTATCGGAGCCCAGTTTAGGGAAAAATAAAAACCTTCACTCATATTGGGTTAAGCCTATGTTTGGATCTATTAAAATTAATATTGATGCCTTGTTTGAGCTACATCTCATATGGCGAGGCTTGCTTTTGTTTACCGAGATGATACTGGAATAATTTGTGGTGGCTCTACGATTAAGAGCATTTCTGAGAATGCTCTCTGCAAGCTGAAGCAATGGCTTTGGAACAAGGTTGTCAACTAGTAGCTTCATTGAATTTTAATTCCATTAATATTGAATGTGACTTAGCTAAAGTGTTTAAGGCAATTTCAAGTGTTGCACGAGTACCTCATTGGTGAATCCAGTCCACAGTTGAGGAGATTAAAGGTTTCTTTGGTAGAAACTAGTATTGTTGTTTATCGTTAGTTAACTGTAGTTCAAATATTGGGTGGCTAAAGTTGTACATTGTAAAATGTTACCTATAAATTAGCTTCAATATCCCCCTTGTTATTATCTTTTGTTGTACTTAATGATCAATCTCATCTGGAGACTTGCTTACTTCAGTTCTTATAAATAAGCTTTTATTGACAAAAAAAGGAAAAAAAATAGACTTTTAGACGTAGATTTTACGTGCACAGTGCTCCTTAAATCATGTGTTGGAGACGCACTAGTGAAACGATGTCGTTTGACATTGTTTAAAATTAAAAAAGAATTAAAACACGTTTTAACAAGTCAAAGATGAAGCCTATAATTTAATTGTTCTAATTTTGCATTTAGGTTCTCTGAGCATTTATCTTCTAATGTCTAAGCATCTATCTTATAATCTGTGATTGAGATCTCTTTTGTTAGACAATTCTAAGCATCTATAGTTATTCAACAGTAGTGTTTGTGTTATGCTCTGTTGTTCTTTTGCTGATATTCTGTTGTCGATAAGCTTTATTTTGATTTTTTGTTTTTAATTTCAATAAGTACAATGGGTGAATTTGAGAATATGCTTGTTTGCATTGAATCTGATACTCTAGTGTTTGATATTGATGAATTGTTGACTACTTTTGAATGTGATGATTTGATGTCTCATTGAAATTGATCTAAAAATTGTGTTTTGATGTCAGTTGAATTGTATAGAGAAGAAGCTTTTGATGCATGGAAAAATTATTTGGTGGAGTTGCATAGAAAATAAGGTTGTTCGAAGTTTATTGGTTCAACTTGTGCGGGTAAATTTTGAAATATTCATTTTGAACATTTAGAACTATCATTTTGAACATCCAGCATTAGTGTTTTGAACTCTGAGGGTTATGCTTATGAATTTCGAACATTCAAATTTAGCATTGATGTAATTGAGCATTGTAGCATTTTGAATAATTTGGACATTGAGAATTATAATTTTGAACATTAAGTCTTAGTATTTTGAACTATGTGGTTGATAATTGTGAATTTTGAACATTCAGTTTTAACAGTGTTGATGTGTAGTATATTTAATGCTATTTGTACATGAATATTTCCCTGTGGTAGTATTTGTTTGGAAATGAATGACAATTAATACATTTTTAGTTATTTTGAACTTTGAGAACTATCATTTTAAACATTTAGTATTAGTATTTTGAACTCTAAGGGTTGTAATTCTGAATATTGAACATTTAGATTTAGCAATGTCATTTTTGAACTCTGAGGATTGTGATTGTGAATTTTGAACATTTTGAATATATTTTTTTATTAGATTGATTGAAATATATATTTTATAAGTGATGCTTGTGATGTGCCTATTATAGAAGGTGAAGTTTCGCCACTTATTGATAAGATTATTGATGGAGAATTAGAGGATTTTGAGTTGTATAATGGTTATGCTTTAGGTAGTGGTTTTAGTGTGAGAAAGGGGAAAAAGAGATATAAAAAGAATGAGAATGAGCTTTGTTATCGTGAGTTTTGTTATTACAAGGCATGGTTCAAAAGAGATAAAGGTGCTAAAGGGAACGCATATGTCAAAATTGATTTTAAAACTGATTGTAAAGTAAGAATCATTTTTTTTAATTTTAGAGGATGGGTCTTGAAAATTTGTGAGGTATTATATGATTCACAATCATTCAATGACTAGCCCTGTAAAACGATATCTGTTGCGTTTTCATAGGAGTTTTAGTAAAGGGAATTTTGAGGTGTTTCAAAATTTTAAACAAGCGGGAGTTAATGTTGCTAATTGATATAGGGTTATGGCTAAAGAAGTTGGTGATTTTGATCGTCTACCTTATTTGAAAAAAGATGTGTACAATGTTTTATTGTTGGATAATCAGAAATATCTTGAAGATGGTGATTGCAAGACATTGATTTTGATTTTTAAGGATAAATGAAGATAATTTCTAACATGATTTTGAGTTGGATAACTGAGGAACAATAATCGGGTTCCTTTTTAAAGATGGTGTAATGAGATATGACTATTCTTTTTTGGTGATGTTTGTGTGTTTGGCACTATTTATAGGACAAATAGGTATGGGATGATTGGTGCTCCTTTTGTTGGTATAAAACATCATAGATGCAATGTTATGTTTGGTATTGGATTTCTTGCCACTGAGAAGGAGGATTCTTTTGTTTGGCTTTTTGAAAGGTTTCTTCAGTCAATGGAAGACAAGTATCCAAAGTGCATAATGACTGATCAATGTTTTTCTATGACTGCTGGAATTTGTAGAGTATTTCCAAGAACACCTCACATATTGTGTTTGTGGCATATTGGTGAGAATTCAAGAATTCAATGAAGGACATAAATCATTTGAGAATGAAGGATCAGTTTGACTTTGTGTTGAAGCATACTAAAACCATAGCTGAATTTGAGTATTACTGGCAAAAGTAAGTATGCTTTTGTATATTGAACATTTTATTATTATGTTTTGAATATTTTATTATTTTGTTTTGAACATGCTTCAGTCACATTTTGAACTGTAGTATGATTTTTATTTTTTAGGTTGATATCTGATTTTGATTGTGGCAATAATAAATGGTTAGTTGGCTTGTATGATAAGAGGGAAAAATGGTATCTTACCCTTTCAAAAAAACAAAAAAATTCTGGTGGTATTTTATCATCCCAAATGAGTGAAAGTATAAATGATGCATTATCTAGAAAAATGGTGTCTACTACTTCCCTTTGCAATTTTTATCACATGTTTTGTAAGGTGATGACTGAATGGAGGTAGAATTTAGAAGGATGAAGATTTTAGGTGTTTCAATGGTGTTCCAGAGATGACTCTTAGAGATGTTGGTTTGCTTGAGCATACGGTTGCAGTATATATGGTAAAAATGTATTGTGTGTTTGAAGATCATTTCCTACGAAGGACTTCACATAATTATCGACTAGTTGGTTCGCAAAAGGTACATGAGACGTATGAGCTTTGGAAAGGGCATTGTAAGCTATTTCCTTATGTAGTTTTTTTTTGACAATTTCAATAAAGGTATTAATTGTTGTGTAAGAAATTTAAGGAAATGGAAATTTTGTTTGCACATTGTTTGAGAGTTTATCACATGAAAGGTGTTCAAAGGGTTCCAGATTTGCATATTTTTGATAGGTGGACTAAGAGTGTTAAATTTTCAAAGAATTCCATATTTGAATCTAGTAGTTGTTGTAGTCATTCTTTATCTAGAATTAGTGCTTCTTCTTAATTGGTTTGGCAGTTCCAAATTAAAAGTGTTGAACTTATTGGTTTAATTTGTTTTGATGATGCCATAATTGCAGTTTGTTAATTGCTCTCTGAATAATTGCACTTTGTAAATTGCTACCATTATATATCTTGCATATATATCTTGTATATGTTAATTATAGCAGCTTAAGCTAGGAAAAGGCTTGATGCATATGGAGCATGAAGACTATGAAGATCTCTTGAAGAATCAGTTCTTGTTCTTTAGCTTTTGTCAAGTTGATCTTAGTACATAAGCAAATGTCTATGAAGCTCAAAAACTTAAGACATTGCATGCATATATCTTGATCTTTCTTCCAAATACCTACCTACATTTGCCGTCAAAAACTTTTCCCACAGAAAAATCAAGTTTTAAACTCTATAGTTTGCACTACAGAGCTGCATGCACTATAGCAATCTCAATTACATTGATATTTGGTACTTTAATAAATCTATATGCTCATATATATGTAAATATCAGCTTAGCTTTGTAGTAAAAGATACTATTCTGTGTATAGCATTTATATTATTAATATATAAGCATTTTGGTATAAGACTATTACCCATTGGATAATAGCTTTGCATGCAAAAAGCCTTTTTCTCAGAAAATCTTGCTTCCAATCTTGCATTTAATGTTTGGAAAATAAATTGGTATTAGCATTTATTATGGATTTGATCTTATATGCAAAGTAGTTATCTTGAGCCGTAAAAATTCTGCAGAAAAATGCTACTTACTGTTGATTAGATATTAGCAACTTTTTGGTAAAAAGTAAAGCAACTTTTTTCAGTCTTTTCTACTGCTACCGGCTTACATAGCCAGTCGATCGACTCTGCATTCCGGTATTAACAGAAAGCTGTGTTACTCTACTGGAAGAGCCTACTGGTCGACTAGTAGAGTGTTCTGGTAAGGCCTTTGGCCTCTGGAACTACCGGAACACCCAGGGATCGACCGGTAGTATGCTCCAGTAGTCCTTCTGTGTTGTTTCAAAAAATTGACCGTTGGGAAACTTGCTTTTTGGCTTATAAATACATCCTACTCCTCCCAACTCAAAAACAACTTGTTCAAAACATCTCTTCTAGATCTTTTGCATTCAATATACTTCATCTATTGCAATCTTGCTCTATTAATTGCAACCTTCATTAATTGCATATCATTGGCATTTAAGAACAAGTTTTCTCTTGAGCTTCATAAATTGTTTATTTACCTAGAGCAACATAGGAAGGTTTAAATACCTTGGTATTCTTGCTCAAAATTAGTTTGTTGCATATCAAACTCTTTACTATCATATTGGGAGTGAATTTCTTTACAGTTGGGTAACTTAGGTGTAAGGAACCTTTCTCAAGAATGAAGGGTTGAAATCCTCAAGTATAGGGTTATACTTGTGGTCTTTGTGGTGAAACAAGGGTTGTGATCATTGTTCTATGCTTGTACAACATACTAAGCAAGAAGCGATTCACAAGTGGAGTTTTCGGAACCCTAAGGGAAAACCTTAAGTAGTGGACTAGGCCCTCAAGAGTTCAAACCACTCTAAATCGCAGTGTTTGATACTCTTGACCTTACTCCCTTTATTTTTCAAGTACTTATCTTGATTGTTGCATGTGATTTTGGTTGAGATTGTTGTTAAGATTTTTAAGTTGTTAATTGTGCCAATAATCCAATTCACCCCCTCTTGGATTCATTTTTTGGGCAACAAAAAGGAAGTTTGATACTTTGACAAATTATTGTGAAGGAAATGAAAAGTTGTGTCAAGAAGGATTTAAGAAGTTGAAAAAACTTGTTGAAGATTAAGCTAGTTTATTGAAAGATGGTGGGAATTGCTTTTTGTCAGATAAAATTTGTGAGCCAAGTATTTCTATGAAGACCTGGTGAAGAAATGTTTGGCCTAAAAGTATTTCGGAAAAAAAATGTAATCAAACAAAGGCAAGGAAATATAGATACTAGAGGCAAGCTGGACAATCAGTTTCATTGCTTCAGGTATTTTGTATTTTAGTTTTGAACTTTTAATTAAAATTTCTTGATCATTTTATTCATTCATATTTTGAAGAATTGTTTTTTGTAGACAAGTGAAAATTTGTGTCAAAGTACTGGAGGGATGGATGTTACTCATGAGAGAAATTTTTGTGTATAGATGAATAATTTTTTGAATATTCTCATTCAAGGAATATTTACGAAGTTATGTTGATTACATTTTGAACAGGTGGTGGTAGAATTTTGAGCATATAGTTCTTGCGTTTTGAACATTATGCATCCATCATTTAAGGAATAATTACAGAGTTGTTTTGATTACATTTTGAACTTGTAGTGATGGAACTTTGAACTTATAATTGTTTCGTTTTGAATATTATGCGTCCATCATTCAAGGAATAATTATCTATTTCATTTTGAATATTATGCATCCATCATTCAAGGAATAATTTTTCTAATTGTTTTGAACTTGGAGGTATTGAACATTGAACATATAGTTCTTGCGTTTTGAACATTATGCATCCATCATTCAAGGAATAATTACAAAGTTGTTTTGATTATATTTTGAACTTGTAGTGATGGAACTTTAAACTTATCGTTGTTTTGTTTTAAACATTATGCGTCCATCATTTAGGGAATAATTATCTGATTGCATTTTAAACTTGGAGGTATTGAACTTTGAACATATAGTTGTTGCTTTTTGAACATGTCCGTCATTCAAGGAATAATTACAAAGTTGTTTTGATTACATTTTGAACTTGTGGTGATGGAACTTTGAACTTATAGTTGTTTTGTTTTGAACGTATTCCATTACTTGGTTTTTTAATAATGTTAATGGCAATTAAACTCAAGTTTTCAATATACTGGTTATTTGCATGGTTTGATATTAATATAGAAATGTCAAGATAAACATCTTATGTTCCTAATTGAAAGTAATTGAGAAAATACTTGTTCAAAGTTAAAATTTGCAAATATAAATTGTTCATTTTGTTTCAATATATATCATGTCTGCCTCTTCCTTTTGCTTTCCCTCTACCCCTTTCTCTTCTTTTTGTTGATTGGTTTCGATGACTTGTGTTTTTGTTCTCTTCTTTTTCTCTTCTTCTTCTTCCTGCTCTTGCTTCATTTTTTCGATTTTTTCTTCGGTGCTCATATCAAGTTTTTCTTTCTCTAGTTCTTTACTTATTTCTACACGGTACCTTGCATGTTTTTTGAGTTCTTCAAGGAGGTTATAGTGTTTTTTCAACAGCAACTCAGTAATTAAATTGAACCTTGTTATAAATGTTTCCTACAAAAAAATATATATTGATGAATTAATATGTAAATAAGTTTTTGATATTAAGTATTGTTCATTTTGTAATTTAATGGCATGTCATGTATGAATTTGGTATAAGCATTTCCTCTTTAAAGAATTTCCAGTTTTTGACTTCTCCATTGTATGTCTTCATATGCTTCATTGCATATATTCCGCAATCGACAAAATTTTTGTTGTTTCTCTATTGCATTTGAAGGATAATTGTACCCAAATTGTTTACTTCTAGTTTAGGATGTTTGTGTCTTGTCAAAAACTATGTAATTGGCTCTTTCTACAATAATAAATAAGTGAGTACCATATTTTCATTTCAAAAATATTGAAATTGTGATGCTGTTTTGGCTTGTCTTATTGCAAGTTCAATTTGTTCTACATATGTGCTTTCATCATGGTTGTTGTTGTTGTCCAGTATTTCCAGCATCTTCTTCTTGAAATTATAGCACAAAACGAAGTTGTGTTCATGTACAATCATGTGTAGAAAAAGCTGTAATAGTAATGTGTTATTATATGGTTGCAGAACTTGTTAATTGATCAGATGGCACAATATTTTTGTAATAATAGTGTACGCATTTTGAACTTATAGCATTATAGCTTTACACTAACACTATTAGTAAATAATAGCTTATTTGTTTTGAACATATAAAGTAATGGGTTTGAAGTAAGATTGTTAACTGATCAGATAGCGCATTTACTCATTTTGAACATATAGTGTACGGATCTTGAACATGTTAGTTTATCAGATAGCAAAATATCAATTTTAAACCAATAGTGTATGAGTTTTAAATATATAGAACAATAAATTTGAACTAGGATTGTTAATTGATCAAATAGCAGAATATCAATTTTGAATGAATGCTGCGTGGGTTTTGAATATATAGAATAATAGTTTTGAGCTAGGACTGTTATTTGATCAGATATCACACTTATTCATTTTGAACATGTAGTGTATATATTTTGAACATGTAGCATCATATTTTGAACACATACCAAATCTATTTCGCGTATCTTTATCCATGGACATATGTTCACTTCCTCATCCATCCTTAAATAAAATAGCTACAATTTTCTTTCTCTTGTCCATGCTTCTGTCTCTTCAATTGATAGTGCATCATATAAGAGATAGAAGAATAGAATTAGTGAAGAATTTTGTGGCTGTCTTATGTTGCTAGTTTTTTTGTTTTTTAGTGCTTACAAAAGCATCAAATGGAGCAAAAAAAATTCTTGGACTGCTTGGATTTGATGTTTTCTATTTTTAGTTCATTTAGTGGCACCAAATTGTTAGTACAGGCTAATTGACATATTGGTTTGGATTCAAGGAGTAAAAATCATTCTTTGTCAACACGTAGTCCCTTCCTTCTACAAGTTTGAACATGTGCTTCCTATGATCAATTGTGAATAAAAATGTTATAAGTTAGTTTGGTAAAGTAGTAAAAATATTAGGCTGTTAAATAATTTGTGAAAAATTAGTTTCTTACTCAAGTTCATTGTTTTTCCTTGGCTTGGCTGGTTTGTACAAGACATATTTAATTATTTTCAGCTGAAGGTCTGTTAGGTTCTCTACTATTGTATAATGTTCTGATTAGTATAGTGATCTTAATGCCTCTGTTAATTGCTGCACTCTTTTTGTCCTCTTGATTAGAGCATCTTCTTTTTTCTCCTAATCTATTGCAATTTGATGTCACTTCATCAAAATGTCCTTTTTCATGACATCATGGTGTAAGAACGTGTTGAGTTCTTCTCTACTCTTCTTTAGCCCTTTCAATTCTCTCAATTATTTCCAATACCTTCTCATTGTTGAGCAAGTCAGTGCTTGGTTCTTCATGAGTGGGCTGGGAGGTGTGAACCTTTGCAGTTGTTTGTAGCAGTAACTCTATTGAATTCTCTAGTGTTTTTAATGATTTGCTTCCTAGGTGCTTCGCTCTAACCTCTTCAAGTACTTGCTTTAGTTCATCCAAGACAATGAGCACCTTTTTTGTTGTTGTGCAAAGTTTGTTTATGATGTTCTGCGAGATTGATTATGATAAATGAGTTAGTAATATTGTTTGAACATTATATAGTCTAGTTTTGAACATGTATTTAAAATATTCTTGCAGATAAAGTAATTGTTACCTCCTTATCCAAGTTTCTTCTATTGGTTCATCAATCCTTATTTTGGTAAGGTCCTTTGTGTTTAGTGTAGTAGGTGTCTCAGTAGAAGTGTTGTTTGGATCTATTCTCAGAGAGATCCGCCCGAAGCCAAATCCGCCAACTTTTATCTCTCTGTTGACTCTCCTGTGCACTTCTTTTGATGTCTAGTTTCACAATATAGGGTAGTTTCTTGGGACTATTCTTTTGTTGTTTAAAACTACGCTATCTAGATATAACAAATGCAAAAACATTATAGGTCCTATGAATTGCTGAGCACCTTTTTTGTTCTTCCATTCTTCTATAGTTTCATTCAAACAATTCATGATAAGGGACCACCACTTCAAGTTTTTTCTATCTTTAACATTTTTAAGTGCTTTTAGTATCTCCAGGTGTGCATTTCCTTTGGTATTTGTTCTGAACGTGCAAAAGATATATAATGCAAAATTTCTTTTGAACCTTTTATAATGACCTTGGTCCTTCGGCTTTTTGCTTATTGATGTTCTTGTAAGATTTTTAATACATTACTCATTAGAAAACCAATCCTTTGTCCACTCTGCTTTGTAGTCTTGATCTTCTTTTTCTATGATGTCAATGTGTCCTGTTGGAAGTCCTAGGGTTAATTACACATCTTCTTCATCTATATGTATCTCTTTACCATATGTAATGGTTAATGTTGTATTGTAAAGGCTGTAGTTATTCACCAACTAGTATGTCAATTTGGAGTTTAGTTCATGAATCTTTATTGATAGTATATGGCCAAGGCTAGTGCTTCTTACTGCCTCTTTTCAATCATTGCTCTAAGCTCTTTGATGAATTTTGTAAATTTTGTAAATTTTGCAAGTGTTGCTCATGATATCAAACTTGGTAAACTATTTTCTTCTTCTTCTTCTTCTTCTTCTTCATAGCTAATAAGAAAAGGAAATATAATGTTGATGATAAGGAATATGAATATTATTTTTAAAACAATAATGCACGTATTTTCAACATATAGTATGCATTAGTTGATTAGATACCAGAACACAAATTTTGAACCAATAGTTTATAGATTTTGAACATATACTATAATTGTTTTGAACTAAGACTTTTAGTTTATCAAATAGCAAAATATGAATTCTGAGCCAGTAGTTTATGCATTTTGAACATATATAGTGAATGTTTTGAACTAAAACTATTAATTTATCAAATAACACAGTATTTTGTGAAGTACCAATGCAACATATGAAATACCATACCAATTCTGTACTTGTAGTGTATGAATTTTGAACATATAGTATAATAGTTTGGAACTATGACTTTTATTTATCAAAAAGTATTATATTAATTTTGAACCAGTAGTTTATTCATTTTAAGCATACAGAGCAAAAGTTTTAAATTATGACTTTTAGTTTATCAGATAGCAATTCTAAACCAGTAGTGTATGCATTTTGAGCATGTAGAGTAAAAGTTTTAAACTATGTCATATGTCACTGTATTTTGTAAAATACCATTGTAACCTATGAAACACTATACTAGTTCCGAGCCTATAGTGTGTGCATTTTAAACATATAGCATAATAGTTTTGAACTAAGACTTTTAGTTTACCAAATAGCATAACAACAATTTTGAACTAGTAGTTTATTCATTTTGAACATACAAGGCAAATGTTTTGAACTATATCAAATATCAAAGTATTTTGTAAAATACCATTGTAACCTATGAAATATCATAGTACTTCTGAACTTATAGTGTATGAATTTTGAACAGATAGTATAATAGTTTTGAACTAAGACTTTTATTTTATCAGATAGCATGACTTCAACTCTGAACCAGTAGTTTATTCATTTTGAACATACAAGGAAAAAAATTTGAACATCGTTGTTTGTGCATTTTGTCTAAAACAAGTTATTCTAAAATTATAAGCTTGTTCTTCTTGAGTAGAGAGTGTTTTAAACTTACTCTCTTCTTGTTGTTTTTTCTTCTTTTTCTCTTGGGCAACTTTTTGTGCTTTTCTTCATTTGGTCTTTACCTTTAGAGCTTGCTTTTTCTTTTGAACTTTCTGATGCTTTTTTATTTGAACTTGTTCATCCTCTTCCATTTGAACTTGCTCATTTTCTGGCATTTGAATTTGTTGATCGTCTTCCATTTGTTTTTTAGGGCTGGTGTTTGATTAATAACAGTAAGTGGTGTTGTAGGTTTGTAATAATGGCGTCGTTGGGTTTGAGATGAACAAGATGTGATCTTTAGTAAAAAAATGAGATAAATGTGGTTGAAGATGATCAGTGTTTGTAGTTTGATTTTTGCAATTTTGATTTATCTTTTTGGCTTCCAAAAGATGTCTGTATTTTGTGATTATGAGAAGTTGTGCTCTTTTGTGACAGTTTTTATTTGGCCCACTTTTTTTCGAAAATTTTCAAGTATTTGTGCTACTTCTAACAATTTTTTTAATTGGGAAAAATTTATGTTACTCCCCTGTGATATACGAAAGTATATCATTACCCCCTATATTCCAAAAACTTCAGATCGCCCCCTCGTGTTTTTCGAAAACTTGACATACTCTCCCTTATCATTACTTTAACTTTAACAGCGTTAAATTTAAGAGTGAAATGACCATTTTGTACCTGAAATATAATAAGCCATAAATACCCTAAAATCCCTAACTTTTAATCTCTTCCCTACATTTTGATGATGTTGCAGCTTTTAGAGGCCATTGATGACAGTAGCAGGGGCTCAAAGTCGCTGTTGGTTTGAATCTTATTTGGATTCATTTTCCATTGGGGAATGGGCCAACATGGGCATTCCTAGAAAGATGATGGAAGAATATAATAAGTATAAGGCTCTTGATTGCTGGAAGCTGGATGATGAATAAGTATAAGGCTCGTTTGTCTTGATTTTTTTAATTGAAAGGTTAAAGATTTTGGATTTTGAAAAAAGTTGAAATTAATTTTTTTTTTAAATTACAAAACATAAATCTTTTTTTAGGAAAAAAATATATTTTTTAAGGAAAAAAATTAATTCAAACAAGCCCATAAACACGCAGCTGAATCAATGTTCCTCGTGTTCCTTTATTTGATGATGGATAATGTATGTAAACCAAACTTCATGAAAAGCACAAATCTAGACTGTTTGTCTTCACCAAAATGGGAAACCAGGGCAAGTTGCACTATTTCCAAAGATGGGGGCTTCAAGGGAACAACAGATTAGTGGTCTCCACACACGAATTTCTCATAAAGTTATATATGTGCGTGGTCTATGATTCGTCCTCACCTCACCATTCTCCTTATTTTCAGTATACCTCTAAGGCAATTACAGCATCAAAAAACTATCTCTGTGAGTTACTTATACATACCTACTCGTTTGTTCCTATACACTATTTGGATGGGGCAAGTAAAGACATCGTTGATTTTAAGCATGAGGTGATTGAAATTAAATTCTCTTATATGAATTGTTTTTCTATAATAATATAAAAAGAAAATCTTAACCATTTATAATATTATCTCAAAGTCGCAAATTGATGAAGATGAAGATGATGCTGATCAAGGATTTAATGTTATATATATATATATATATATATATATATATATATATATATATATATATATATACATACATACATACATTTTAAGAGTAAGATGATCTTGATGATGAAGACGAAGATGAAGATGATGATAAAGATGATGAAGAAGATGAAGATATAGATGATGAAGAAGATGAAGACGAAGATGATGTCGGCAAGGACATTTTCATCCAAATAGAGGGCAAATTGATTAAAAATATTAGACTAGTTACGATTGTAGCACATGTGGCTCAAATTTGACAACAAAAATGGATGAAGGGAGTTAACATGATAAGCTTTAGAAAAACACAAAGAGGCGATCTGAAGTTTTTGGAATATAGGGGGCAATGTGATACTTTCGCATATCACGGGGGGTAACGTGAATTTTTCCCTTTTTAATTTGTCCAAATTTTTAATATTATGGTTTATAATTTTTTTAATTAATATTTATAATATTAGTTCTAAATTTGAAAATATATATGTTTGATAAATAATTAACATTATTTTTTTTAACTTTATTAGTTTATTTTAATTTAATTTCATGTGTTAATGTTGATAATATTTAAATATAATGTTCATGATATTTCATATAAATTTAAAACTATATCTATAAATAATAAATAATCAATAGTATTAAAAAAATGTTTGATGTTCAAAATCATTTAGATGAATGTCCAAAATCAATTAATTAGATATTCAAAATCATTTAAGTGAATATTTAAAATTGTTTGATGTTCAAAATCATCTAAGTAAATGTCCAAATTCAATTAATTGGTTGTTCAAAATCGTTTAACTGAATATTCAAAATTATTTGTTGTTCAAAATCGTTTAAGATAATTTTGTACCGTGTAAATTTTTAATTTGTAAACGCCTAAAAGAAGAAAATTTTTAGTTTGTACATTTCTAAAAAAGTAAATTGAAATATTTTTGCATATATATTTAGATTCAAAATCATAGCTAGATGTTCGAAATGATTTAAGTGGATATTCATAGTAATTCCATAGTAAGTAATTTATGAATCAGAGTTCATAAATTTACAAGTTTAAAAAAGCAAAAGCAAAAGCAGAATTTTTAATTTATCAATCAGAGTATACTTACCATTGGAAAAGCAAATTTAAGTATAATGTTAAATTGTTCAAAATCAGTTAACTGGATGTTCAATTTCAATTACTAGATGTTCAAAACTCGTTTATGCTCAAAATTTAGGATAATGATTTTTCATAATTCATATTCAAATCACAAATAAAAGTCACAAAATGTAGTACATTAAATCCATAAAATACATTATACAAAATTCCCAAATTGGTCTATTATCAAGATAAATTTTCCTTTCTCCATCTGAATGAATATGCATTTGTCTCTACTTCTCAGCTTTAATTCATTTATTAAGCTTGACCATCTAGCATAAAGGAAAAATGAATCTTTGTTCTTGTTGATCGTAGGCAAAGTTTGGCAATGTGTTCTTTGTTTTTGGAATCTACAACTGTTATGGAGTCATTGTTGTGGATTCCTGCCCTGTAAATAAAGTCTGATGGAATGTCCTACAAAAATTTTGTTCATGTTAGTACTAAAAGATATAATATTTTTTGTGATTACAGAAGTTGGGAATTTACATACCAAATAGCTTTGGTAGTAATTTTCAAATGTAATATGGCAACTTCAAGGACTTTTTCCTCACCCTCTGAGATTTCATGTTCACTAATGTACTCCCTTCTGAACATATAGCATACATTGGTTGATCAGATAGCATAACATCAATTCTAAACCAATAGTTTATTGATTTTGTACATATAGTAATCTAAGACTTTTAGTTTATCAAAAAGTAGAATATGAATTCTAAGCCAGTAGTTTATACATTTTGAACATATAGCATAACAATTTTGAACTAAGACTTTTATTTTATCAGATAGCAGGACATAAATTCTGAACTAGTAGTTTGTTCATTTTGAACATATAGAATAAAAGTTTTGAACTATGACTTTCAGTTTATTACATATAGAATAAAAGTTTATTATTATTATTATTATTATTATTATTATTATTATTATTATTATTATTATTATTATTATTATTATTATTATTATTTTTTCTTATTGTTATTATTATTAGTTGTATCATTATTATTGTTATTATTATTATTATTATTAGGACACATCTGATGACGAGCACCACATATATAAGGGAGGTCCGAGTACCCAGATGCGATGCCTGAGCATCCTCGTGTTCAGGAAGCATTGGCGACTGCAGGCTTTTATGGGTGTTATGTAGCCGGTGGGCAGGAGTTTTATTATCCTATGCTTACTGCCCTAGTTGAGCAGTGGAGAGCAGAGACGCAGACATTCCACCTCACTTGTGGAGAAGCCACCATCACGTTACAGGATGTAGCTGTTTTATGGGGTTTACCCGTATAGGGTGATCCTATGCCGGAGATTGGTAAGGCGCAACGCACGGTTGTCGAGTGGCAGCAGCTATTCCAGGATGTATGTGGTGCAGCACTTCCTCAGGACGCCATTAATGCGAGAACCGGCAAGGTAAACTTGCATGAGTTAAGGAATGTATACACATTGACGCGTCTCAAGGAGTACACCTAGGAGCAGGCTCAACATCGTGCCCGTCTGTGGATATTCTCCTTCCTGAACTGTCATCTATTCGCCGACGCCAGTGGCAACCTAGGAGACATGAACTAGTTGTCTGTGCTGCAAGCCTTTGGGAATATTATACAGTTGAATTGGAGTACTGCAGCACTTGCATCCATTTACCATCAGTTGGATCTATGTGCATACGGTGATAGAGTGTACTTATGTGGCGGGTTTAGTCTGATGCAGGTATCATATATATTCTAGACTATATCTGTAAAATTTCTATGAATAGTAATGTTACTAACGTCTTGGTTTACGTGCAGTGGTGGTTGTTCGATAGATTCGATATTTTCAAGCCCAGACTCCATCCGCCGCCAGCACAGCAAGCGCAGCGATCACACCTGGCAGAGGGCAATTGGGTTGGATTACCGGGGAAGCCCCGTGGTGCAGTATATCAGCAGCTGAAGGAGTTTCAAGATACTACTAATGGCAGTTTGTTGGTGATTCGCGATGCATAGGACAAGATACAACCGGATCAGGTGCGATAAGCATATTAAGATGTATAACTGCATATTACATATACTATTTAAGTTAATAACTATTTAACTTATGTGAGCAACAACATTGACATCACAGTTTGATTGGGAGCCATACATGAGTACCATGGACCAGCTGCCACTGTATTGCACGGAGGGGTCTGATTGGTGGAGAGCATATGTCCCACTGCTCTTGGGAAAGATGGTGGAGTATCACAGACCCGACAGAGTTCTGCGGCAGTTTGGTTTGCAATAGTCGATCCCAGCCCCACCGATGCCGTTGACGGCAGTGGACCACATCTGAGGAAAAGAGAAAATAAAGGATCCTACTGATTTAGCTCAGTTGCGTGGTCCCTGGGATGAGCAGCGAAGGGTGATCGCCGAGAAGAGTCAGGATGTAGTCCCACTGTCGCAGTACATGCAATGGTACCGGCGTCACTCTATTACCGTTATTAGTTAGTCGTTGTCGGAGCAGACGCATACCGGCTACCAGAGAATCTGGGGACACGGATCGTTTGGTAAGTAGAGTATCACAACGTCTTTATGACTTTTGTAAAGTCTTACGTGTACATATCATGTAATGTAATAATGATGTGCTCTGTGTGTAGGCTAGCACCATGGGTAACTTGTATCACCACTTGCAGCGCAGGTACCAGCAGCATGCGCAAGGTACATTTTCTTCTGTGAGCTTCTGGCCAAAGATACATTTTGTGCTCAGCCAGATGCAGCATACATTGACATAGGCACAATACCAGCATGTGCTCGATACCCCTACATACTTTGATGTCCTGCCACCAGCGCAGCCGCATTTCCCGACTTCATCGCAGCCGACACCGCTACAGCCCACACCCACATGGCCTTACCCGCTAACGCAGTTGACTATCCCAGCATATTGGACTGGTCAGCCCATGCAGATGTCCCCGTTCCTCACACAACCCACTCAAGCCACCCCGAGCCCCACCGCTCATTTAGCGCAGCCATCTTCGTCTAGCCATGGCGTTGGGGGGTCGTCTGGGTCCTTCTAGTACGCGTCAGGCAACCAGCCCTTCTTTTCCTTCATGACGACCCCATTCGCGCCAATCCGACCTGCGTACCCTGGTAGTGGATTTGCTTATCAGGGGATTGGGCAACCCCCTGATGATACGCTGCGAGTGGAGGATTATCTTCATGACGACCCACAGGTTGAGACTCAACTATCACAGCCACCAAAGGTGCAGCCAGACACACAGCAGGCCCAGGCGTATGGGTAGCAAGGACAGGCCAAGCAGGTCCAGCCAAACCCACCGTAGGTCCAGCCCAAGCAGGGACAGCGGAAGAAGAAGCACCTGCGCAATCAGGGTCCGAGCAGGTGACAGCCCCCACGAGAGAAGAAGGGACACCTTTCAGATTGTGGCACAGGACATCGCAGAGCTTAGGTATTAGTGGGTGGTTTGAAGTGTATCTGTGCATGTAAATGGAATATTTTTTGGCATTATTTATTTCTTTTTTTCTTATTATTATTGATTCTTGCATTACATAATAGCAAAGGTTCAATCATCAATGAATATTACATCATAACAGAGGTTCAATCACCGATGAATATGACATAATAACAAAGGTTCAATCACCAACGAACATTAGATAATAGCAGAGGTTCAATCACCAATGAATATTACATAATAACAAAGGTTCATTCACCAACGAAGATGACATAATAACAAAGGGTCAATCACCGACAAAGATGACATAATAACAAAGGTTCAATCACCCTGTACAGTTTAAACAGTTGTGCCCTAGCTGATGACAATTCGAACACCTTCTCCGACTTACTTGATCTGACTGGTCCATTTCATTGGGGATACATCTACCACCTAGTCTACCTCTCCTTCTTTGGCGCAATCGTGCTTGGTTGGGGACCAGTTGCCATGTGGGTGATGGTGGCTAGTAATCCTCATGTCCCAAAGGCTCGAACGGCATTGAGTATGTTGCAGTGTACGCTACCACCGTATGTTTCTTCGGTATTAACTCATCGATTGGTTTGTTTAGATAACGTGCTAATGCCTGTGCATGCGAACTCGACACATGATACGCTGTCCATTTACCACAAGTACATGTCTTCTCGTTGAATTTCACAACTTGTGTTAGAGGTCTTTCAATGAATGACGCAGGTAAATGTCCGACCTGTGCCGTACAAGTTGGGAAGTGGAAATTTAAAACACAGTAACAGTGTGAATGAGACTCCCATTTCTCAAAAAGTTCCCTTGTTCTACCTGGGCGCAGTGTTTGTTGTCCAACCAAATAGCTAGCATTTATGGATCGATTGTAGAAGTATTCCACCAATTTTATGAAAGTGTGATTGACTAACGCAGTTATTGGTAAGCATCTTGCACCAACAAGAACACCATTAAAACATTCGACACTGTTCGTCGTCATCATACCCCAACGGGCCCCTCTATCTGAAGAAAGGGTCTAAAGTTCCGTGTCGATTTCAGATAAATAGTCATACGCCTTCCTCCCAACACCGCCAAGTGTGGGGTCAACTTCAAGAATTTTTTGCATGATTGCATTATGCTTGCAAACGTGATGTTCTTTTCGAGCTACCCAACACAAGTCTTTGACATACTAGTTTCGACAATACTTCATCACGTTGCTTCTCAGATGGCAAAGACAAATACGATGTTTTACACGTAAATGCCCGACTGACGAGATATTTTCCACAGCAGCAAGTATCCATGGGTGACGATCAGATATTAAACAAACCTCTTCCATATCATGAAGAAAATGCTGCCGCACGAGCCCTAGGAGCCATGGCTAACTATCTGTTGTCTCAGCATCAACGATGGCAAATGCTAACGGTAATACTTTTCCTGTTGCATCTGTCGTCAGTGATGTAAGAAGATGACCCTTGTATGGGCCCCGTAAGTGGGAACTATTGAGCGTCATCATGGGTCAACAATGTTTCCATGCTGCAATGCACGGTGCAAAAGCCCAGAAAACATAGTCGAGAATTTTGTACTCTGTAGTGGAACCCGGAAAGAACTTGCAAGTTACGATCGTCCTCGAATTCTTTCTCTTCAAAGCTCTAAATAACCATGGAAGGGACTGATATGAGGTGTGCCAGTCGCCATATACAAGTTTGATTGCCTTATTTTGCCCACGCCATGCCTTCCCGTAAGATATATCCACCTGGAGTGCTTCTTTAACGTGAGCTCAAACAAAACCGACCTCGAAATCAGGTTTATGTTTTACAAAATGTCTTCCCATAAATCCGACCAAATCAGCGGTAAGATTTTTGTGCCCACACAGTCTGTTATGAGCTAAGCAGTTGTGTACCTCGCAGTACTTTGGGCCCGTTTGGATTGGCTTTTTTCAAAAGTACTTTTTTTTATAGCTTTTGAAAAATAGCTTTTTTTAGAAGCTGAAAATTCTGGCTTCTGAAAAAAGTTGTATTTAAGCTTTTTTCAGAGTTTCAGCTTTTTTGGAAATCAAATCAAATAGTTATTGTAAATTTAATGTAACTTTTTCAGAAAAAAAGTACTTTTTCCTGAAAAAAAGCCAATCCAAACAGGCCCTTTGTAATCTCGAATTGTCGTTGCATGGATTTTTTAGTGGCACGCAAGAACCATTTACATGGATTATCGCGGCAGCTAATCTTGCAAGAAGCGACGTACAAGCTCGATGTAGACCAGTCGACTGAGTACTCTCTTTGTACGCTGATTGCGTACATCTGTACGGCCTTCTGCACATCTTTTTTGGTAGGAAAACCATGCCCAATGCAAGCTCCTTTGTATATGGGTTCCAAACGGGCTTGGTTGCTGGTATATTCATGCTATCCATGTAGTACTCCTGCGTAGCAGTTTGTAACTCAACATTATCCAACTCCTCCACCGTAGGTACTCCACCGCTGCTCGGACCACCTTCTATGTTAGAGTTTGTATATTCATCGTATTCATGATCATCGTACCATGCATTTTGTTGGTTTAACTCTACATCCTCGTCATCTTCTTCCGGCTCGGATTGAAATGTGTCCATATTTAAGTCGAACATCGCATGTGAGCCTCCAGTATTTGATGTCCCAGCCACATTAAACGTGTCCTAAGGAGGCACGTTTAAGTTGGAAGACTCCAGCACGGTCGTCGCCTTCGTCTCGGTAACCAGTAAAATTTTCATTCAAATCGGGGGCACCCTCGTCAGAAGGAGTACCACTGACTGTCTGGGGAATGTACACGTCATCTGTGTCTACGTCCACATAAACATCTGCCGTGCACATGTAATTGGGATGACAAGCAATCTCGTACATGTCCCGCAGCTCTTCATCGAAACTGAGTGCACTAACGCTAAAATACGGATATTGGGAGTTGAAGAGTGCTGATTGAAAACAGTGATGCAACACAACTCTGTCCACGCCGTAACGCAAATTGAGCTTCTCATAAACACTGTAAACAAACTCATCGTACGACGTTTCTTCTGTTATTTTGACTTTGCGCCTTGGCTTTGCAATTTCGTACTGTACGCCGAAAGGGCCATTTATTTTTTGGCCTCTATAATGTAAAATAACGGTTACTGCGTTTGAATTCATATTATTTTCAGGATTTGGTATCAAATATTGGGTGGCTTACAAATAAAATTTTTTGGGGTTTCAAACCTTTTGACCGAGCTGAAATGACATAATAACAAAACATAAGCAAGTGTTTTTTGCTAGTAATAGGCTAAAAAAAATTCGAAGCAATGTGTGGAAGCAACGGGAAGGAGGAGGGGGTTTATATAGCTATTCGTGATGCTGAGTTCGTTAGTTGAATATCCAAAATGTAGATTTCGGTTATTCAATAAACAAATATGGCTGTCACTTTGTCAGTCACATATTGATTGATGGGAAGTAAGAATGACGGGACAAACTTTCGGCTATTCAATAACTGAAATTAGCTTTTCAAAACCAGGAATCTGCCAGGTTGCCAGGGGAATATGTGCTAGACGATTTTTCGACTATTCAATAGCCGATTTCGGCTATTCAAAAGCTAAAAAATGGTGGAATTTATTTTGTATGTTTTCGTTTTTTGAATACTCGTTTTCGTTTATTGAATAACCGAAAGTACTATTTTTGAAATCCAACTAAAAATAAGGCTATTTTTTAAATTAATTATTTAAATTATGTTATTTGTAAAAAAAAATCCTTCCTATTCTACAGCATTTT
Source organism: Cordia subcordata (assembly GCA_028554755.1). Taxonomy (NCBI): domain Eukaryota; kingdom Viridiplantae; phylum Streptophyta; class Magnoliopsida; order Boraginales; family Cordiaceae; genus Cordia; species Cordia subcordata. The sequence continues at coordinate 10,294,869 of JAPTOF010000019.1, forward strand.
TGCATCTAACAGTGTTACAGGTGTCCTATTCTACTACATTTTTACATTTTACCTTTTATAGTGTTGCCCATACAAAAGAGATCAAAAGACTCGTTCCGAATTAGGATCTCCTCACATTCTCTGTCCCACGTTAAATGTACTCCACATTGTGTTGTTCCCAATTTTAGAAAAGCGCACAAAATAAGCAATTGGTTCTCACTCTATTTAATGAACCCAAAATGAAAAAAACATCCTTCGAGTCATACTCGTGGATATGGATCCTCTCTTAATAAAATTTCCTCCTAATAATTAAGAAGTGTTTTATAGATTTTTGAATTTAAATAAATAAATTTACGCCTTCTAACTAATATTTTTACCAATAACTCTAAAAAACGCACCCATACTCGCCTTCATATTCTCCTCTTCGTGCCAACATTCTTGTGAACATAAAAAAAATTTAAAGAAAAACCACCAAGAGAGAGAGAGAGAAAATAAAATTCTTTTTCTTTTATTCGTCTCAAAAGTTGGCGCAACTCTCTGTAGTCTGTTTTGCTGCAACGTGCCCATCCGTTGGCTATAAATACTCTCTCTCACGCACGTCCCTCCCATTTCTCTTCACTCACTCTTCCATAACGTTTTCTTTCTTCTCCTCCTTCTATCTTGCTTGCAGTTTCTCTCTCTAGATCGCCTTTCTCTCTCTAGATCGCAATGGCTACTCCTGCTCTTAGCGCTGCTGATACCGAGAAGCTCAATAACCTTAAATCTTCCGTCGCCTCTCTAAATCAAATCAGGTTACTTATATATACATTTATATATATGTGGGTGTGTTTAGATGTGTATTTGTGTATGTAATGTATGTATGAATATATTTGTTGTGAGATGAATCTATACATGCAATGTATGTGTATTTTGCTGATCTTTTTCTTCTTTTTTGAAGTGAAAATGAGAAATCTGGATTTATCAACCTCGTCGCGCGCTACCTCAGGTGAAAACCGAAAGTTTTTTGCTTGTTTTATTGGCGTTCATATTCTCTTATAGATGAAATTAGATTCATGAATCGCATTGTTCCTTTTTTCAATTAAAATTCGATTTTATGTGCTTATATTGTTACGTAAAAAACTCTCTCCTAGATCTAATGTGATTAATGTGAATTGCTTGCGCTGTTTTCTTATACTTTTAGCATTTCTTCTTGCTTTTCTTGCGTCAAAATTTTGAATGTGAACGTCTTTTTCTCTATTGTTAGTTTTATATTGTTGTTTGTATACAATCTGTAATTTTTTAGAATAATTATGTCTAAATGTGTATTGATTCTTGCATTGTTGAATTTATTGAAGTGGCGAGGCACAACATGTTGACTGGAGCAAGATCCAGACGCCAACGGATGAGGTGGTGGTGCCTTACGACTCCTTAAAACCCGTACCTGAAGGTAACTTTGATTTCTTTCAGGTGAAAGTGTAACTATTGTGATAGAATATATATTAATTGGACAGAGTTGTGTAGATCCTGCGGAAACCAAGAAGCTTTTGGACAAACTTGTTGTGCTAAAGCTCAATGGAGGCTTGGGGACAACTATGGGATGCACTGGTCCTAAGTATGTTATTTTCCTCATTGAACTATATGCTTATACATTTATGTCCGAAGATCTATGTGCAATCATTGAACTATATGCTTATTCATCTATGTCCGAAGATCTGCAGTTCTACCTGGTCCAATGCTGGGCATTTTGAGAATTTAGATGCATAATTCGGTGTAGAGTTTCTGCTCTGATATTAGACAAAGTGCAAGCTTCTTCTTGTTTTTCTCATTCAGTTCAAATTTGCCTATGTTTTTATACACAAGATCTCCTTATAGCTGGATAAGGCTAAAACATACTCATAAGTCTGAAGACAAGCCATCAAGGATCTAACTGAAATGGAAAAAAAATTTTGAAATGAGCTCAGACCCTTCTGAACTCTGCGTGCAATACTTATTTATTACCTGTGAGAATTTTATGTTATTTTAAAAAATAAAAATGAAGCTGAAATTATACTGTAATAATCTTCTATTCGGAGCACTGACTGGCCTGCCCCTCACATCTAAGACTCTTTATTACAGATTAAAAGCTCGTTGGCCATTGTGCTTTTACATGACCTACCTTTTGCACCTTATGATTTTACTTCAACTTCAAATACCCATTGGCCGAAGAAGGATCAATCCACTCATAGCAATGGGTTTGATTTAAGAAGTTACTCAAATTTATTTTCGAGCTTATAGGATTGCCTTCTTTAGACATTACATGGAGTCTGCCAATTGTCAAAGAATGCTAGCTGATCTACACCCAATGAGTAAATAAATTTAAGAATAACTTGTTAAAGAGTATCTTACCACTGACTTTTCATCCTTTATTACATCAGTTTGTGCATAATTCTTTCAGAACACGTCTTTAGATAGCATGATTTGTTAACACTTCCTGTTGATAACTTGTGCGTCAGTGATGCTGCACGCATATTATTCTTTGTTTCTTCTGATTGTTTTTTTCAAATATTTTCATTTTTTGAAATTCTAGTTTCTTTGATGTAGGTCTGTTATTGAAGTTCGCAATGGTTTAACATTCCTTGACTTAATAGTCATGCAAATCGAGGTATAATGCTGCATGCATAATGTTTATGGTTTGTCTTCTGGAGTCATTTTACTACATGCAACTGATCATTCCATGTATCCTCAGCATCTCAATGGAAAATATGGATGCAATGTGCCTCTTGTTTTGATGAACTCATTTAACACACATGATGACACACTAAAGGTGACAATCTCACAACACACTGATCCAGAACTTCCTGTTAGATTCAAACAGATTATTCACTGTTGTTTTTTGACTTCTAGATTGTAGAAAAGTACACCAAGTCAAATATCCAGATTCATACATTTAACCAGGTCTGAAGCTTACTTGTTCTATTCCATATTTTTCTTATTTTTTTGGCTGAACAATATTATTCATTATTCATTTTCCACATTTAATTTTACCAGAGCCAATTTCCTCGTCTGGTTGTTGAAGATTTCTTGCCTCTGCCATGCAAAGGAAATACTGGCAAGGATGGATGGTAATTATACCTTTAAACTCAATTCATATTTAGATAATATGAATGTGGGCTTTTGAGTTTCTGGAGTTTTATCATAGTGCAAAGATCCACTTTCTGTTTTGTCCATGAATCATAGCACTGTTGCTTTGCTCTCTGCCATTTTTGAATCATATAATGTGGATCTAAGTCTCTTCTTATTTTCATTATTGTCTAAGATATTATATTGACAGTACTTGTGCTTTCAGTGAAATTAAGAGCAGCTCCATAAAACCTTTCTGTTTTTGTCTCTCTCCCCTCCCTATTCTTTTTTCATAAAAGCAGCATATGTTATAGAGCAGGGAAGTCCTCTACCTAGATTGCTTCTTCCTATGAGGTACTTGTAAAGCAATGTTGTAACATGTGGAGCTTAACGAGAAGGGGACTGGGAATGCTGTTTCATGTTGATATCAATGTTGGATAGGTCAGAATGTTTTTTGGTATATCTTGTCCAAAAATTTCCGAAAACATACACTTAGATTTTGATCAACGTGTACAGTTGTGGAATAGCACATGGACAAGATTAAGAGAGAGAAAATTGAGCAAGATGGTATGTACATTTCTTGTTTGTCTGCAGAAAAGTAGAAGAGAAAATGATCTATAGACACATGGTAACATCTTTCCTGACTGAAACTTTAACTCTACACTTACTGCATGTTAAAAGTCTTTGTGTAGATTTGGTAAATGTCGCTTTGTATAGCATAAAAAATCAGGCCTCTATTTGCGTTATGATTAGATGAATATGAATTTCTTTGTTATATTGCAGTGACATCAATTATACATATGATCTCTTTGGTACACTACTAGCATTTCCTGGCTTTATGTAAATAGATTGTTTAGTGTTGCTCAATTTCTACCTTGTGCTTCATGTTATCCGCTCGTAACACCACCTTTGCTTGTGCAGGTATCCCCCTGGTCATGGTGATGTCTTTGCAGCCTTGATGAACAGTGGCAAGCTTGATACATTTTTGTCAGAGGTTTTGTCTTTTTGCCTTTGTTTTGGTTCTCACTCTGACATGTATAGATTTAATGCAGTTAATTCTAAGATGCATTCAGATCCAAGAAAACAGAACTAGCATGAATTATATGACAATCTACTTTTTGATTGTTCGATTCTTTGTCCTGTTGCAGGGCAAGGAATATATCTTTGTTGCCAATTCTGATAACTTGGGTGCGGTAGTTGATTTAAGTATCCTTCCTTGCTACCAAGTGGAAGCTGAAACTTCACTTTTTACATTTGGAAATGATTCACTTACTAGTGATGTTGACCTAGAATTGCATATTAGAACAATTACTAGTTATGACATGGAGGGTGTTTGGCTTTGCTTATTTGGTGCTTATAAGCAGCAAATAGTAAAAAGTATGTGAGAGGGTGCTTAAAATAAGCAAAGCCAAACACCCTCATGATCCATTCTTTTTACTGTTTGCACATTCCTTAATTCACTGTTGCAGAAATCTTAAATCATTTGATTGCAAACAAGAACGAATACTGCATGGAGGTATGTACCAATACATAAGTAGATTCTTCTCCCTTCCATGTAGAAATGGCTTCTAAAGTGTCAGATTATGCACAACTTTTGCAGGTGACACCCAAAACTTTGGCTGATGTCAAAGGTGGTACTCTAATTTCTTATGAAGGGAAAGTCCAGGTATGTGCTCAGCAGCTAATCTTCTCCTCCCCCAGTCTTTCTTCAGACCCTTTATTGTTAATCCTTTAACAGTTAAATCTTATTCAAGTGTACTGAAACCCACAAGAAAAATGGGAAAAAAAAAAGGAGAAGTGACCTTACTCGCTTCCGCTAATATTTATCTACAAAAAACTTTCCTGAACCAACTAGTCCTTAGTAAGGAATGTTTCGACCTTCAATAGCCTCTCTACTTATTGATAAACACGAACCATAATGGCAGTCATATGCTACAAAATGCTTCCCTGAACCAACTCATCCTTACTAAGGAATGTTTCAACCATCAATAGCCTTTCTACTTATTGATAAACACAAACCATAATGGCAGTCATATACTGAGTTTTCTCCAACTATCAAAGAGACAAGTTTCTTTTTCAAATTTATACATTTCAAGATCCTTTTTTCTAATTTATATCTTAATACCCAAAGGACACAGAAATTACTAGATAGTTTAGCAAGTATACTTTTCTATGTCTTAACTTCAAGTTGCTGATTCGCATTCTCTTCTTGTGTTGCAGCTCCTGGAAATTGCTCAAGTTCCTGATGAACATGTGAGCTTTTTCGCCTTAGTGTTCTCTATCATAATGTACTCTCGTGGCCAAAATATAGCCTCCTTTTTGCAGGAATATTGAGAAATTTAGCTGAAGTTTTTCCTAATTTATGGATAAACTTGCATCTGAACAACAAAAATCTGTGGGTTCAATGTAATTACTGGAATTTGGTTGAAGTTCTCTGCTAGAGAAGTTAAGATCAGAGTCATGTATATTCGACTCTGCCATTTCTTCCTCCCTAAATGCAACTCGATTTAGAAATCAGAATGTTAGTCGAAGTATCCATTCTAATGAAGACCAAATACATTGGATATGGTGTTCGTGCTGGCCTGGTAGGATAGGTTAAAGTGAGGTCTCTTTGGAGAATGGGCAATTGCAGAAAATGTAGGCGGAGTAGCTTAGATATACTCTGCACATACTTAATTCGAATTTTTTTATCCGAATGCACTCTCTTTTTACTTGTCTTATGCAGGTTAGTCAGTTCAAATCAATAGAGAAGTTCAAGATATTCAACACTAACAACCTGTAAGTTGTGATAATGCCTACGACCTGGACAACCTACTTGATGGCTTCATCCTTCTGTGTGCTTTTGTGGCAAAATATGTGATGACTGAACACTTTCCTGGCATGATACAAGGTGGGTGAACTTGAATGCAATCAAAAGACTCGTACAAGCTAATACACTCCAGATGGAGATTATTCCAAACCCGAAGGTATTATTATTTGCTAGTTTGGCCTGCACTAGTAAAAGATTATATGGCGGGAACTTCTGAAAAAGTTGATTATTCTCAGGAAGTGAATGGGGTGAAAGTTCTTCAGCTTGAAACTGCAGCCGGTGCTGCTATAAGGGTACACAAGTGGAATCTTGTTGTCTTTAATCTCTTCGTTTTGGCGTCTCTTTCTTCATTCTTTCATTTATCAAATGAGTCGGTATCTTTGTTTTCCTAGTTTTTCGATCATGCTATTGGCATCAATGGACCTCGATCTCGCTTCCTCCCTGTAAAAGCATCTTCAGATCTACTGCTTGTGCAAGTGAGTTTTCTATTTGCAGTCATCTATGCCCATCTTTAATGTTACAATCTATTTCTATGGACACATGTAGTACACATTTGGTAAGTTAATTTGTCTATTAATTATCCGTTTGTTCCACGCAGTCCGATCTCTACACCTTGTCTGATGGCTTAGTTTCCAAGAACCCGGCCAGGGGCAATCCTGCTAATCCATCTATTGAGCTGGGGCCTGAATTTAAGAAGGTTAGGATTGACCACAAAAACTAACTGTAGGTAGGCAGACTTATGTGTTTCCTCTAGCTAATTTGAGCTCATTGTTTTTTTCAGGTCGCTGACTTCTTAAAACGATTCAAGTCCATCCCCAGTATCATTGAGCTTGATAGCTTGAAGGTGTCAGGTGATGTATGGTTTGGATCAGGCATTACTCTGAAGGTATAGTGCATTTCTGATACTCTTACGAGCTTTAGCAAACGAAAAGCAAATTCTATAATCCTAAAGCCCTGCTGTCCCTGCGAGAGTAAAATTGAGCAGCGATGATGTCCAACCTCGTGGTTAATAGAAGTCTGGACATGTACAAAGTTTACATCTATTTTTTTCTTCTTTTCCTTGTTTAGGGTAAAGTAACCATTGCTGCGAAATCTGGAGCAAAGCTAGAAATCCCTGATGGAGCTGTAATTGAGAACAAGGTAATCCCCACATTTTGCTCTGCGTATCGATGTGTGTTCTTATTGTTGCAACCAAATAGTTGACAACTCCACTTACGCATTTTGTTCATTTGCAGGATATTAATGGTCCAGAGGATATATAAAAAGGGTTGGTCTCCAGTCACAGATGCCTCTTCAGATTGATGAATGCAGATTTGGCTGTGTTGAGTTTCATGAGATCTCATAGGGAATAATAATAAAGGGAAAATTTTGTTTTGCCTTTGGCTATATTATTTTTGTTGTACTCTTTTCTTCATTTTTTATTTTTCTTTTTCATTTTTTTTTTGGGTCAAAGTTTTTCTATTGTATTATCTGGCGATAAACGATTATGATGTGATATCAAAATCCATTTTTCTCTAGGATGTTCCAATTGATCCCTCCTGGTCTTTTGAGTTTCTGAGTAGTCAGTCTGAAAATGCTGCCTAACATGGAGGATGTTTGGCCGTGGTTATTTTGGTATACTTGATTAAGTACCCAATGTAAAAAGCTCCTCCCTGAACATCCTCGATATTACTCGCAATGCCTCATTTTGTTAGGCTCTAGAAGATTTGGGTGCTCTAGTTTTTCATATCAAGGGGCTTTATGGAACCATACGTGAAAACCAGAATTGTTGTCACAAGTAAAATTTCATAATAAAATGATGTTGAACATTAATAATAATTGAATCTTACTTATAATATAATAATGTTATGAGAGCTTCTTACTCATGAAATTCGCCCAATAAAATTATCATGTTTTCACTTGTAAGGAACTTTTAAGGAAGCTAGGGGTGGAGTTTAACAATTGAAACAGATGCTGGAAACATTGCAATGAAAATCCTCTCTCCAGCTCGAAAACTGATGCAAATTCTTGGGGTGGCTAGGCTGGTTTTTCAAGTCTCCCAAGAAAGCATTCGTCACGACAAAAGGGTTTTGTTTTGGTTCATATCTATCCGTTTGGTCAATAGTGAGATGCAAGTATGTCGGACCCGATGGGATTAATAGTAATCTTGTTTATGTATCGTGGACTGGGTGGATTGGAATGTTTCCAAAGATTATTAAAAAAAGGTCTTACTAATTTTGTAGCATATGCTTTTTCTTTCGTTGCATTTTTTAGTCTAACTAAAAAATTAGAAACGTAGGAAAAGATATTTTCTTCATTAATCTCAGGTGATTAAATGAGCTATTTATACAAAGGATGGGAGCAGTTACCTTTAGGTCAACTAACTAATCATTACGCTTTGTGCTGAGTTGTCAAATTGTAATGATTAGTTAGTTAAGAAAGTGAAGTTGTTAGTTAGTTGAGCTAAAGATAATAGCTCCCATCCTTTGCATAAATAGCTCATGCAATTACTTGAGATTAATGAATATCTTCCCCTACATTTCTAGTTTTTCTATTATATTCCTTTTGATGCATTCCTAATCTAATTTGATCATTCTCTTTTTTCAGAAAGTAATTTATCAATTATAACCTATCCAACTTAGAAGTGACAAATATATGTCCGAGAAGATACAATTTTAACAAAGATGGAGACTGATCTAGGACACATTTAGATTACATATATATGTATGTATAAGGAAGTATATTTATCCAAAAGAATACATTTTTTTGTAATAAATATTTGGTTTGACTTTTGAAAAAGTTGAAATTTTTTAATTTAGGGCTAGCTTAAATTGTTTATTTTTCCGAGGAAGTGCTTTTTTTTTTTTTTACAATAGGTATTTTGCTTGACTATAATAAAAAGTTAAAATTTTAAAAAAAGTTTAACCTTAACTTTTTTTCAAAATAAAAAATTTTAACTTTTAAAAAAATATATTTTCAAAAATAATAGAAAACACTTTTACAAAAAGTCAATAAAGAAACCTTTATTCTAAAATGATTCTTTTTTAATATTTGCATATACCATAATTACTTTCTTATGGCGCCTTTTAGAAAAATGTACATTTCTGCCACCCATACTTTTTGATTATTAATCTAGTTGATGTCTATATTGCATAAACAGAAAACAAAACACAAAGGAAAAAAAACACACACACACACTGAGGACATAGGCGTTTCATAAAAGACAGGATACATTACTTTTTAACACAAAATATATATATATATATATATATATAAGTTGTATATATACGAAAAATAAAATAAATAAAAAATTATCCATAACCCCAAATTTTATATTTACTTCCACAAATTTTCGAAGTACCACATTTTATTACTTGACATACACAATAAAATATAGACACACAAACTTCCCTTTCAAACACAATCTTTTTTTTGAGAAAATTTCTTTTAATTAATATTTTTTTAAATTAATAATATTTTCTTTTATATTTGAAAAAAAAATTCTATATAATCAAGTTATTAATCGGATTAAGTTTTCCTTGAAAACCGATTCATATAACAAATATTGAATTTATATCTGCACCGGTCAAATACTAGCATGTTGATATTTAAGTGCATATTTGACAAAAGCTCGTGACTTTTCTCTTTTTTTTTTTTGACCAAATAAAAGTTTTCTTTGTTTTAAAAACTTAAATAATTACAAAAAAGAAAAAGCAAAACAGAAATTGAAACCTTTCCCTCTGCTGCCCAAACGCCATTACACGCACAAAAGAGAACTATTCTCATTATCTCCAGAAAACATAGAAACCACGCCCAAAGGTAAGCATCAAATTTTTTGTTCTTTTTCACATATTCTTTTGCATCAATTTTATTTTAATTTTGTTTTATGAATTTCTGTTTTAATGGATCAGGCTAATGGGTTTGCATTAATTTTAACTTGAACGCATGATTAGTATTTTTCCCGACTTTGGTTTTCTGCTATTGAGTTATTTTGATTACGCGCAATGTGTTAGCAGAGTAGTAGTTTGAGTCATTACTGTGTGTATGTATATACACATACATGTATATATACATGCATATATATATATATATGTGGGTGTGTGTGTGTGTGTGTGTACGCCAGGGTTGATATTTTATGGTTGATCTAGTGAGTATTTGTTGATGTAAGCTTTTCTAGATTTTGATTTTAGGGTTTGCAGGTAGCACTTTGCATATGTTCACTAATAGTAGGAGGCAAGAAGAGCGGACTGGAAAATATGGAACCCCAAGGGTGGAGTATCTTCAGGTATAATCTGTTACCAGCGGTTCTGAAAAGTAACCGCTTTAATTTGGGTTTGTTTGGATTGACTTTTTTTTTTTTTTTAAACGCTTAAGAAATTGTTATCTTTAGAAGCTAAAATTTCTGACTTCTTGAGCTTGAGCTTTTTTCAGTATTTCAGGTTTTTTTTTGTTTTTAAAGTTAAGTCAAATACTTATTGCAACAATTATGTGTTTTCTTGGGAAAAAAAGGTACTTTTTTAATGAAAAAGAGCCATTTAAACAGGCCCCATTGGTGTAATTATGGTATCTTTTTGTGTGTAATTAGTATAGTTCTCCATATTGACAGATATATTTTCATTTTCTATCTTGCATTTTGTAATACCTTCTCACAGTATGACAAATCAATTTGCTATTGTAGGGGTTAGTGACACAATTCCAAAGTGCTTCTAGTGAAGGTATGTAATCTGAACATTTGAATGAGAATACTTTGTTTGTAATATTTGATTGGGTTGTGTTTTTCTCTTCTTGATGAAAACTCTTTTCTACTTATCATCTTGTTTGAAGGGGGAAAAAACAAAAAAGAAATTTTGTATTGTTTTAGTTCTATTACAAATAGAATGGGAATGTGACTTACAACCGATTGACGGCAGAAATGGGGCCTGGTAACCCTTAATTACTTCTAACTTCCTACTTCTTAAGTTTTTTGAAGGGTACAGCGAGGTAATGAACTCCTTCACAAATTATCAAAACGATGAACTGGACACACACTAAATGGCAAGACTGTACTAAAATTGTGAAAATTTGAGGCTTTCCACTCCTTCAGGATGATAGGTTGAGTTGGCATGTAAATTAGCACGTTTCTTATGATGGAAATTTATACTAATCTTTTTTGTTCCTTCAGTATGTGGGCGTCATATTTGGGTTCCTCTCATTTGCGGTCCTTTATCAAGAAAAACGAATAAAATTGCATTGATGGTACATGTCTGAAAAATGCATGAGATGATTGTCTATTTGAGTAATGCAGATACAAAACTATCATATATCAGCAACTGCAAGCTCAAATTAGCATGATATTATACATGATTGATCCCTTGCCTTTGAGTTGTACTTCATGGTGGCATGGTGGCATGGTGGCAAGGTTTCATTCCATCAAGCTTGTGTTGCTGCATCATGCCCTCTTATGCCTTAAATTCTGGTATACCTTAAAACTGCAGCAACTTCTGAATGGAAAAGCACTCCATATCTACAGTCAGACCCCTGTTCTTGAGATAATTTGAATCTTTACGAGATTTCCTTAAATAGGCTCGACGACTGACATTTGTATAGATCTTGAAATCATCTCTTGATGGGATCAGGTTTGATCAATTACGTCTTTCTAAAATAAGGTTGAGATTACAGACTAACAATCAATTTGCAAAGAAGGTTGTAAGGCGCAGAAATAAAGTTAGGAAATTTTGATTCTGATTCTATACAGACAATTCCTTGAGTTTGTTGGACCTTGTTTCTCATTGGTGGGTGTTTAGAGGACAGTATTTTGGTCCGTACAAAATCTGTGGCAATCAGCTTTTTGCTTCTGTATTTTCTCTATGATATTCTGTTTAGTATATAACACGGAACGTGTTCTGTTATCATTCTTACCTCTGTATGTTTTCTTTGTATAAAAATAATTTGATTTTAAGGTCCAGTGTAAAGCTTGATGAACACCTCTATGAAACTCTTGATATTATTATAGCATGGCTTTGATATATTTCCTTAATCTGATCATGTATGTGAGATATTTGCAATTCATTTTTCACTGTGCAGAAACAAAGGAGAGGATTGTCGCCAATTTGGCGAATTTTGCCTATGATCCTTACAATTATACCTATCTGCGTCAGGTCCAAAAACTTCAGGAGTTTTAAAGTGGTTGATTAATAATTTGTCTTGTCTCTTATGTGACATAAAAGATAATTTGTGGTATTAACAGCTTAATGTTTTGGAACTTTTCCTGGACTGCATAACTGAGCCCAATGAAAGGCTCGTCGAGTTTGGTGTTGGGGGAATCTGTAATGCTTGTGCTGGTACACCCTGTTTCATTAATTTCTTTTCTACTTTTTCTATATTAATGGGGAGAAAGAGTGAGAGAACAGCAGTTATTATGAATATAAATCGGAAATGTTATATCATTCTTGCATTTTGGTTGCAGATCCAGCAAATACTGCAGTTGTTGCTCAGTGTGATGGGATCCCTCTTGTCATCCAGTGTTTATCAAGTCCTGTTAGAAACACGGTAAAGGGAAGCAAATTATGTTTGGTGTTCTGTGATTAAAAATCATACTGTTTTAGAAATATGCAGAAAATTAACTTTGAAGTAGTGGGAACCTATTTGTTGAAGTGAAGAATTTTTGTGAATGTACTGATCAACGTATAAAATTTCTCATATTATTTCTTTTAGTTGGAGAAAGGTACATTGAGATGGTTGAGATTGGTAGGCATTTATTATGATGCTTCAGCTTAGATATTTATTCAATATAGCAATGATCAGAGTAAGTTTACCACTTCATGTCCACTGAATTGTTTAGTTGTGCTATTCTTGTAAATATACGTGTGGTGATTGGTGGGTTGTGCATTTGGCAGCTTCAGCTTCATTAAGAATCCAACCCTCTAATAGACATTACATAGTGATTGCTGATTTTGCTTTTCTGGCATTAGTTGAAGAATAAACATTGAGGAACCCAGGCTTATTGTCTATGCGTTTTCTTCACTGTGTATGATTGACTTCTGAATTGTCTTATAAAATAGAACTGGTGATTCCACTCATCCCCTCAGGACCTTTTATACGTAAAACATGTATAAGTGTATATATATGTTCGTAGCATATGTATAATACTTAAATTTGGTAGGTAAATTATGCTCTCGGAGCTTTGTATTACCTGTGCAATGCAGCCAACAAGGAAGATATCTTGAAGCCAGAAGTTGTGGAGATAATTAGAAGGTATGCTGCAGCTGGCACAGTTAATATAAGCTTCAGCAATCTGGCTCAAGCTTTCCTTGATAAGCATGTGAATGCGCATTAGTGAGAACAGGTAAACTTAGCATTTAGTGATGGTCCTTCCCTTTAAATTATATTGTAACAATTGGTTTGTATCTGATATTTGCATTTATTTCTTTATAGTTTTTGTACATTCAATATTCTAAAGAGAAAAGGCATGAATGTAGCTGGCATAGTTAATGTAAGCTTAGTATGGCTCAAACTAGGCAGGCACGTCGTGATATCAGGCGAGAACAGAAAGCCTGAACCATGTTGGTGGCTCATTCCGGGATATCAGATGCAAGGATACCGATGAATCTTTGATCTTTCTTATAACACTTCTTTGCATAATATGTTGCAGCATACAAAGCAATACTCTGTATTTGTCCATTTTATTGAAATTTCATCATAACTATATTATCAGGTCCCCACGATTGGATTGGATCGTTTGCACGCATCCAAGTCCCTCTTATTCTTTTCATTTCTATTGGTGGTATTGCCTCTTATACTTTACATGTGAAATTCATATCTTGATTCTTTAATTGTATTTGTGTGACTAATCTTGCTCTTTCTCAAGAGTTTTTTTTATGAAAGTGCAGAAAAGGCTTATGCTTTTTTAGAGAAACTCATCATGGCATCCTGGCAAGATATTCAAAGCATAATATAATGGAGTCCATTCAACAACTACCACCCACTACACTTGCACATTGATTACCATAAGAAAGTCTACTTTCAAGAATTCGAAACCTTTTTTTTCTTATTCTATTTGCTTCCAAACATCATGTTTGATATTTGAGTAGTTTCATTTTGACACTTGTGTCAAGAGTGAGAAACCGTAATAAATTAATGTAGTTGATACTACAGTTTTAATATTTTGTAATTATTGAATTTTATTCATAAGGTAATTAAATTTTGAGAGATTAGCGCCCTATTTCATATCCTTTCCTTTCTTTTTCTTATCCTTTCCACCAATGGTTTATTTGGAATTTTTTTATAATAAAAAATGCTTTTTCTTATAACATTTTTGAAAAATATATTTTTTGATAAGCTAAAATTTCTAACTTTTGTAAAATAAACAACTGAATTTAAGCTCTTTACTGAGTTTTAGTTCTTTTTTAAGTAAGACAGAATTCTATGTGTTATATAGAAAAGAATATATGCTTTTTTTCATTAATTCTCCATGTCCTTATTTCATGCGTTTTTTTTCCCCAAAAAATACTAAATCCATATTTTTTATTCATCTAAAATTATTTTATTTTTTAGATTTTATTTTCAATTTAAATATTTTATCCCATCACTCTAAATCTCTCATAAAAGATGTGATTATGGAAAATTTGATCAAATATATTTATATTTTATTTTATCATAAATTATAAAAATTTATATAAAATTATTCATTTTCTACGTGCATCACACAAATTATACTCTAATTTATTGCAAAATATATGCATTGTTTTTAGATAATTTTTTTTATCCAAAAATAATAATAATAATGTAAACGATCCTTAAATAGGTTAAGAAGGTTATTCCTGGTCCCCATGTTACGATAAGGACATATAAGAAAGACATAAAAATAGGTCGGTTGCCCCAGGGGCATAGATGAGTTGGTAAGTGGCCAGGTGACAGGGTGGAGACACCCTGACAACGCGGGATCGAGTGCAGTGGCGCGATCTTTCGCTAAAATATTCTTTGAAATTTATTCTTTGGATTTACGCCGTTGGTCCTCTCTGCAGTGGCCACTCACGCACATCCTCGATTTACCTCCGCAGTTAAGTGCAGTCGGATGGGAAAGGGGTTCTCCTTTGGTTAACCCTTTTAAAAAAAGAATAGGTCGGTTTGACAAACGTTTATTAGGTGGAGTTGGTAGGCCCTTTTCTACTGTTGAAGCATCTCCCTTTGCACTTTTTATTTTTTTATTTTTGATTGGTTGAAAAATATTTGTAGTATAAAAATTTAATGTAACTGTTACAAAAAAAATTTCGTATATATGTATTTATTATACATTTTTTTTATTTTAAATGTTTACATTAGTCTTTGATTTTTTATAAACATAGTCAAATTAACCTTTATTGTTTCAAAAATGTTGATATTAGTTCTCAATATTTTATAAATTTGTTCAAATTAATTCTCAAAATGAACAAAACAATAAAGACTAATTCCAATCAATTTGTGAAATACTGAGAATTAATATAAATATTTTGAAACAGTGATCGTTTCATCTAATTATATTTATGAATATTAAAAATTAATTTAAATATTTTAAAATAATAAAAATTAATTTAAAAATGGCTAATAACATTGAAGCGTTTTTAATGATTAACCCTGGAATATCTTTTGCACACAAGGTTCGGCGTGATCAACTTTATTTCTTTACTATTTATTTTTCACCCACAGATTTAGTTCCAACCCATAGTTACAATTGGTAAGTAAACTATATTCGAGATATATACTTGAGAAATAATCAATGAATGCGTCCATCCAAAGGCTCATTAGAACCTACACTGTCGCTATTCTAGTGGTTCAACCCACTTTCTCACCCATGTTTATGTACAAAAATACAAATATACCTATCCCTTACGTACCAACATTATTCGATTATAATTAAATAATTAAACTGAACTTAACAACTAAAGTATAAAATTTGGTTCGATTATTTTTATGTTCGGTTCGATTTCAATTATTAAAAATAAAAAAAAAACTCAGTTTTTGATTATTCATCCAATATTTCGGTCATTAACCGAATAGCCCAATAATTAATTTTTATTAAAAATTTGTATTTAGTTATTATTTTTCAAGTTCACGTTGATATATATATTTATAAGTTTATATCATTCTTATATGTATAATGTGAATTTTGATGAGGGATATTGGAATTTGATTATTATAATTACGAAGAAATTTGGTTATTTAAAATAATTTTGAATAATGTATAATATTTTTAAAATAATTCGGTTATATCAGTTATAACTGATACCGAACCTAAAAAATTCAGTTAAATAATTTCAGTTATTAATATATAGTTTGGTCCGGTTTTAATTATTAAAATTTAGTTTTAATTTTGATTCAATTAAATCGAATGCCTACCTGTACTATCCCCTTCATTATAAATATTATCTATCACTTAATTGATTTTAGAATGTATGTTAAAGTACTATTAAATCACGAAATTAATAGCATGAGGTGAACATATTTTAACCTTATTTAAGATGAGCCCTTATCATAAAAAAAGAAGAAAAAAATATAATCCACCTATTCATGCTTATATGTGGAGTTAATCAAAGCAAAAAATGTTTCTTAAAAAAAGTGGGGTGAAAACAAATTCTTTCTGAAAAAGAGATCTAGGAAAAAAAATGTTTGTTGGGTTCCCCCCGGGGGGGGGGGGGGTCGGTGCGTGGTTTTGGGTGTTGTTTAATTGACATTATATTTCATGAAAGCGAAAGAAACAAAATTTGTCATGAAATTATGGACAAATTCAAGTGACAAACCTTAAAAAAGTTCACCTTTTTCTTTTCCTAAGTGTAGCAAAACAAAACAAGCAAACAAAGACACCAAGCAAGGTTGGGTGTGTGGCCTTGTAATTTGAGCTAAAAGACCAAGATTGGTTTTTCTAATGAAAAAATTACTTTTTGAAAAAGGTATGTTTTATGTAACAAAAAATTAATTTCAAAAAACAAAAACTAAAAACAAGCTTAAATTCAGTTTTTTCCAAAAACAAAGTTTTAGTTTCTAAAAGATATATTTTGAAAAATTATAAAAAAAAAGTGCTTTTAAAAAGTTAATCTTGACTAATCTTTTTGAAAAAAACAACCTTAAATCTATCAAAGAAAGTCTAAAAAATTGAGTTTGCTTTAGAATTTAATTGCAAGTTCAAAAAAAATTTCTTTTATAAATCAAAAAATTTTTAAAAAAACTTTAAACTGGAAGGAAAACTCATAAAGCAATTATATTTTTTTATTTTCTTTTTTATCGTTAATAATAAGGTTAACTCCAATAGCAACCCTAAGCATAAAAAAAAAAAAAACTCTATATTTAGGGGAGTGATTGGTGCTAATATGTTTCAACAGTTTTCCTATCTCATCTCCAAAATTTGGGTTTCAAAATCACAAAATAAAACACCCATATATAAGGGTTTTTTAATCCCTTAAAGTCAAAACCCAAATTTCATTCCCTATTTCCTATAGCTTTAAGACTGTAATATTTTAAAATAAGATAGCTATTGGAGTAAAGTTAAAATAATTTTTTTTAAAATTGAGAGTTTGATAAAAATAAAAAAATTATTAGGGGTAAAATTCAAAATAGGGATTTTAAATTATAAAAAAAATAATTCAAATTACTTAAATTTAAGAAAAAAATAGATAACTGTTGGAGTAGCTAAAAAGCAATTGCAGTGAGGCCTACTTTATGCACTGAGCAAACTCTCGTGCGTGACCAGCTCAAACCCGTCTGAACTCCCACCTTTTCTCTCTCTCTCTCTCCCTCTTCGCTACCTTCACCAACTACTCCACACTCGCCTCCCGGCGGTGGTTTATCTCCGCTCTCACACACTCTCACACACATAGTTGTGTTTGAACGAAAATGGCATTTGAAAAGATCAAGGTGGAGAACCCCATCGTTGAGATGGACGGTCAGATCTCTCTCCGTCTATTTATATATGTGTGTGTGTGTGTGTGTGTTGTGTTATCATGGTTTAATTGTCTGATCTGCTTGTTTGCTTATCTGGGTCGTTAACAGAACTTGTTATGGATCTGTTTAACGTGTGTTTTTTTTTTCCTTGTTTTATATTGGTTGAAATATAGTAATGATGGTTTAGTGAAAAGAAAAGAATCAGTTTTAATGGGAAAAAAAATTATAATCTTGAGTCTGGACTAAGTGAAAACTTGAAAAAAAAATACGTTTTTTTGGGTGTGTATGTGAAATTTGGATGCCCGGAAAAGGTTGGTGAGGTGGGGTCATGTTGATTGTTGCAGAGAGATATTTCTGTACTGAAGAGCCAATAATTTGATAACTTACATCTGTTACTATATAATATCTAGATCTGTTTCTGTTGCTTTTCAGTGATGTAATCGTTATCGAAGTTAACGTAAAAATGTGACTGAAAATTTTGGATTCACGAAATGATCCAGGCAGAAAAATTATTTTTAGATTCATAATGTGGTTCACGATCTGAGGGCTAAAGTCATCTCGCCGTGACCCGAACTGTCGTAAATTTGTTGTACTGTTAGGTTATTGATTTTGTTATGTGTATGTTTGTGTGACTCTCTGCTGAGAGGCTAAAATCTTATGCCTGAAGAGCTGAAGTTATTCCGGGATAGGTCCTTCAAAATTCATTCCTCTAGTGGAAGATGCGGTCCAAAGTAATCTTTTTGTTAGTTTTACAAGTGGGTCTAGGTGGGTTTTGGTTGGAAAAACCACTGGCGGCGCTTAATGAGATGCAAAAGGAGCATTAAGCAAGTAGTGATATCATTCACATAAGCTGGAAGCTGGAAATGATATATATCCAGTTCTAAGTAACTTCTGAAGACAGTGATATTTATCTTTCCCTGAACTTTAATCCTATTTTTGTGATGCAGGAGATGAAATGACCCGTGTCATTTGGAAATCAATTAAGGACAAGGTAATTGTTTTTTCTGGTTGTTGGATTATTATGCACTTATCAACCATCCTTCCAGTACTAAGATAAAGATTCTGATTATGGAGATGATGTTTGTATCTTGCAGCTCATCTTCCCCTTTTTGGAATTGGATATAAAGTACTTTGATCTTGGCCTTCGTCACCGTGATGCAACTGATGACAAAGTTACAGTTGAAAGTGCAGAAGCTACTCTGAAGTACGATTTGGTGCATTTCAATTTGCCTTTTAGCTTTTCAGTAATTGAAACATAGGAGCTAGTTGCTTGTGTTTTACCCGCCCCCCTTTAATGTTATTTTTCTTTTGGACTGTCAAAGTCCTGACAATAGTCTCATCTATCTTTCTTCATACTTAATGTTCTTTCTCCTTTTATGGTTGCATGCTTCATATGTTCTTTTCAAAATTTTATGTTTGTTGATATCTAATGTCATCACATGATGATAGGTATAATGTAGCAATCAAGTGTGCAACCATCACTCCAGGTATTGACAGTCATATTTGTCAATAGAGGAGTTTTTGCATTTAATTTAGTGGAACTGTATGCAATGGTCACGGTTTTCTCATTCTATGTGATTGTTACCTACAGATGAAGCTCGTGTCAAGGAGTTCAACTTGAAGCACATGTGGAAGAGTCCAAATGGAACAATCAGAAATATCTTGAATGGTTAGTTAGTTTCCTTCTTCCTCTTGTTGTTTTATGGCTGATACTATTTTAAAATGTTGAACTTCACATTGATGGACCCATTAATTGATTTTGACTGCAGGCACTGTCTTCAGAGAACCAATTATGTGCAAAAACCTTCCGAAACTTGTCCCAGGTATGTTATTTCTTTCAGGTAATCATATTTTCTTTCGGTTGGTATGTTGGAGTGACAAAAAATATGCTCTTTTCAGGGTGGTCAAAACCAATTTGCATTGGAAGACATGCTTTTGGCGACCAATACAGAGCAACCGATACTGTTATCAAAGGAGCTGGGAAACTCAAATTGGTGTTTGGTAAAGTTTTATATGCTTCTTGTCAACTTAACATCTTACTCGCCTCTGCCATTTTATGATTTACTGTTGACCAAGTTGGTTCTTGTATCTTTCTAGTTCTTTCCCCTAAAATTGTACATATCAGCTGTGGAATTCTCGGAAGGCTAATTCATCAATAATGAAACATACTTTTGCAGTTCCAGAAGGAAGTGATGAAAAGACAGAGTTAGAGGTTTACAATTTCACAGGTGCAGGAGGAGTAGCTTTGTCCATGTACAATACAGATGAGGTTTGTTTGCAGAACTATTATGAGTATTTTAAGAGTTGATATTTTAGTTGCTCAAAACTCATATATATCCTATTTTGGCCTTGTCTATGGGATACAGTCAATTCGTGCTTTTGCTGAGGCTTCAATGAACATGGCTTATCAGAAAAAATGGCCACTGTACCTCAGCACAAAGAATACCATTCTTAAAAAATATGATGGAAGGTATGCTGAATGATTACTTGGGCTGGGACATATATATTCGAAACATTTTTACGACCTTTTGCACTTCTGGTGCTGCTGTATAATTCCTGAACTATCCTCTCGTGTTTCTTTGTTAATTAGCTCCTGATTTCATCTTTTCTTACTTGTACTCTATTCTCTCATATTAATGTTATTTATTCTGGATGAAGATTCAAAGACATCTTCCAAGAAGTATATGAAGCCAAATGGAAATCAAAGTTTGAAGAGGCTGGAATATGGTTTGTAGTCATTCATTTACTTTGATGGAGCCGATTCTTAAAGATTCTGATAGGCATCATTCGTGTTCCACTTTTCCTACTGAAATTTTAGGTATGAGCACCGTCTTATTGATGATATGGTTGCATATGCTCTGAAGAGCGAAGGAGGTTATGTATGGGCTTGCAAGAACTATGATGGTGATGTGCAGAGTGATTTCTTGGCTCAAGGTATACTCGTAGATACATAATTTCATGATTCCTAAGCTACAAAAATCATACTGATTTGTCTATATTGGCATTGTTCAAGTGGCACTCTTTACAATCTCATATTGTTAATTGCTATTGTTCTCTACAGGGTTTGGATCTCTTGGGTTAATGACATCAGTGCTGGTATGCTTCTTTTCTATAAATGCTACTCAACTTTAAAAGCTTTTGTATTTTCATTGTTTCATCTTTTTAGTTCTTTGTATAATGGATCTTTTGTTAGGTCGCTATATTTCTTTCTTTTAGCTGCCATAGCTAAAATGCGAGAAGTTGCTTGTGCAACCAGACTGAGCCCATTGAGTGTGTCCTAGCTCCCCACCGAGTGGTGATTTTGTAATTAGTCTTTTGACAAGTTATGGTTTTTCTGTAGGTTTGCCCGGATGGAAAAACCATTGAAGCTGAAGCAGCCCATGGAACTGTTACACGCCACTATAGGGTTCACCAAAAGGGAGGTGAAACAAGCACAAACAGTATCGCCTCAATTTTTGCTTGGACTCGAGGACTTGGACACAGGTACATGTTAGTTAGTCCAAGAAGCTGATAGGCCACAGCCCTGCCCAGGCTATTGTCTTCATTCAGATGTCTGTCTCAACAGGAAACACGTCTGTTTCTGAAAACTAATATATCATAATATTGTTATTATGTAAATAGGGCCAAGTTGGATGGCAATGCTAAACTCTTGGAGTTCACCGAAAAACTGGAAGCAGCATGTATTGGTGCTGTGGAGTCGGGGAAGATGACTAAAGATCTTGCACTCATCATTCACGGATCAAAGTGAGTAGCCTTTTCGTTATGCTCTGCCAATGCTTGCTTCAGTCTCTGAGGCTGTATAAGAATTCATTATATATGATGCCCCTTTCTGAATGTTGTAGGGTCACCCGTGACCAGTATCTCAACACCGAAGAGTTCATTGATGCTGTGGCACATAAGCTGAGAGCAAGACTTTAGAATGCACAAGTGTATGTGTAGTTAATCTTCAGTTTTTTGCGTTTTCTTAGTTATAAGTTTCTCACATAAGCGGAGAGCAAGACTTTAGAATGCACAAGTGTATGTGTAGTTAATCTTCAGTTTTTTGCGTTTTCTTAGTTATAAGTTTCTGTTTTTAGTTCTACTGAGTTGTTAAAATTTTTTAACACCTTGACTGGTGAGTCAATAAAGTTGATGATAGAAGATCTTACTCATTACTCTTTGCATTTTTATTTACTAGGATTGACTGGCAGGTGGAAGACACTTCGCGCTTTCGCCCGGAGGGAATAAAGAAAAACAGAGAACTTTGTGGGTAGGAACACCCTAGGGGTTGGGGGTTCCTTTCAGGAACATTGTTTGCATTATTGATCTATAAACTCCTGTCATTGATCACTAGATTTTCTCTGAAATTGATGTGGTTTTGCTGCTATGAATTGTTTTGTCAGTCTATTTATCCTTTCAAATTTCTTATGTCCCGAAATATGGGTGCTCTTTGGCCTGCACAGGAAGCATTCGTAGCTCTCACTCTTTCCATACGAGTAACACGTAAATTGTATCTCAAAATTGTGCAAATTAATGGGGCTATGTCTTTTCCACCAAGTTTTGTGTGGTTTTCTTATTTTCATTCATTTAGTGGTTGGTCTTGATAGAAGACGTGATTCGCGTGAGGGTAAGGGGTATGGAAGAACCACCCCCCTTTCCTTCCCCCTTTCTCCTTTCTCTGCATCCCTTCTTGTAAATTGATTTGCATCCATACTGCCCGGTTATCTAGTTTCTGGAAAGCTGGCTCTGTCAAGGAAAGAATTCTTTTGGGGTCCAGCTCTGTCAGAATCAAAGTTTGAGGGTTTGGGTTCTAAACCATGTGTGCCTGATGCGTGGTAAAATCGGACTGAAATGCCTCTTAGAATATGACAAAATGCTTAATTCTCTCTGAAGTTCGAAAGGTGGATATAACATAGTCTGGTAGAGATTAAGTTCCGAGTGCAGATGGTTCAGGGTCCCAATTTTGTGGCGGCATGAGAGCAAAAATCCAATTTCTTTGGCCGTTCGTTAGTAAAATATATGGGGTGGTCCCTGATCTGCCCATTGCTTTTATATTTTCAGCCTAAAGTTAATCTTGTGTTTGCCTTTCACAAATGTACTGGACCACTAGATATCTGCCATTCAGCTTCCAATTTGCCTTTCATAAATGTCCTGGACCACTAAATGTCTTCTATATACAGATTCCATCTTGGGCACGCCTTACAGCCTGTTCTGTGCTAACGAAAAGCACTCGTATCTACTTCTTATGAAAAATGCTTATAATGACCCAAAATAAGCACTTCTGAACATTCTCTTAGGTTCTGTTTGACTTAACTGTGAGATTTTAACTATTGAACTGCAGAGCTTTTAGTAGTAAAGCTTTGATTAAAAGTATTGTTGAATAAAATTCACTGATTATTTGGCTTGATACTATAAGAGTTAATTTTTAATTATTTTGAAGGTAATATTGAAATTTTAAAATTATGGGGTAGTATTTTTGAGAAAAGGAGAAGGAATATTAGCTAGCTTTTAGCTGTTTTGACGGAAATATTGAAATTTCAAAATTAATGGGTAGTATTTTTGAGAAAAGAAAAAAGAAAATAATTTCTGACATAATGTAAAAACAACTTTTCAAAAACTTTTTTCAAAAAGCTCTAATTTGGAGCTTTTGGTTTTTAGCTTTTTTTCAATTTTGGTTTTTATGTAAAATCACTTTAAAAAATACAAGTTACTTTCAACTTTTAAATTCACAGAAAATATTTTTAAGTGTTTAAAAACTGAGCCAAATAGACTCTCTCTCTCTCTCTCTCTCTTTCTCTCTCTCTCTCTCTCTAAGCTAGTGGCTTCCCAATATATTGGCAATGTTAGGCCCCATCCAGATAATCCAAGGCGTCCGAATCTCAAACAGGGTGGGTACGGGGTTCACCTTCATCTCTCAGTCTGATATCCGAACGTTCAAATTGAAAACTTTTCCTATATTGACAAGCCAATAGCATTGATCTTAGTATGAATATTTATTGTTCAATGGATACTAGTGCTACAGTTATTAACCTATTAAAGTAGTCATAGGTCCTGATAATATAGAGGAAAATTGTTTCATGTTATCAATAAATAATCCGTAACATTCTATCTCGTTTGATAAGATAAAGCTTGATTTTGTACCTGATGTCCTAATCTATGAGTTTGATTTCCTTTAGCCTGTGAGTTTACTCCTTCAAGTTTCATTTATTTTGTTCCCAACATTACACATTCGAGATTTAGTTACTCTAATTTATGACTGTCATTCTAAAATCAAACGACAAATATTATGTTCGACATACAAATTGGCGGAATTTAAGAGGTCACAAAAGGTTGATGAATGTCAAATTTTATTTGAAAAGTTCTTCAGTCCAGTCTATCTAATCACCGCTTTTATGAAAAAAAAAAAAAAGGTGAAATCGGCATGAATTTTAACTTTATGTAAGAGGGCGATTTGAATGATTGTTGGACAGAAGAGCAACCCCACCAACATTTGACGCATCATGAAGATGTAATCTCTTTGTGCTTTCGGCCACCAAACGTTGTTTTATCTTTTTACTTTTGGCATTTGTTTTGCTCTAATTTTCATAGCGAGAAGCGAGTCAGTTGTACCTTTGTTTGATTGTAGCACTTGTGCCGGCTGGAGAACCTAACTTGTACATTTTGACGGATAATACAGGTCACCATTTTTCATAAAATCATAAAAATTATAAAAATACCATACTGTCTATTCAATTTATGATAAAATAGTCTTAATCCAACCTTAGTTATACTATTTGAGCTGCCATTTTCTTAGCTGAACTTCCCGCCTTGCAATGTGTGATATTGTGCATCCATGCGGCCACCAATCAAACCTTTCATTGGTGTGAGATCTATGGCTGTGATTAATCTTAGTTCCTTCGGTTAGTATTGTGTCATCATATATTGCATGCTTCATTCCGTTATCTAAGGCATACTACCATATGATCAATTTAACCTAACTTATGTAATATAGGTTGTTCTAATACATGTACGTTATATTATTCTGTTTTTTTCTTTTTTATTTTTTATTACTAATGACGACATATATTATAATTATGTGAAATTAATGTTACGGGCTCTACACTAGTAGCTTTACTATATTGTAAAATCGTGTGGATGACAAAAGTCAATATTCCCTTAACTGGGACCGACCATTCAACTAAGACTACTAAAGTCCACGCGCCAAAAATAAACTTATTTTGAAGTATTTTCAACATTTTGCTGTTTGCTTAGTCGTGTAATTAACAAAATATGATAAATTGCCATCTAAATTTTCGAAAACAATGACGCCCGATGTCTCCTTGATTTTTAACCCCTATAGACAAGAAAATTTGTAAAATTGGAGATGAGAGGTGTGGGAATCACATAACTGATAAGAGTCTGTTTAAATTGGTTTTTTTTTTTTTAAGTCAAAATTTTTTCTTTAAAAAGTATTTTCTTCAAAAGTTAAAAAAAAAATACATTTTTAAAAAAGTGAACCCAAACGAGCCCTAAAGCCTAAATCTAAGCATTACGGAAGAAAATCACTACAAGGACTAATGGTGCGCCAATAACTTGGACAATTTCAGGGGAAAAAAGAAAAGGTGAATAATTGGTTAGTACAACCCCTTGACATAGAACACGCAACAACATCGTTAAAACACAAAGGGAGTAAAAAGCACTTCACTTGACTTAATCAGAATTTATTAAGGAGTTGTCGCCCATTGACATGGAAGCACGGGCACCTAAATTGAAATCCTTCAGAGTGTGTGCATGCAACAAAAATTGTCTAATATACGGTAAAAATAAATAACATATTAGAGATTAATAGAAAGACTAAAAGAAAATTATGTATTATCCATAAGAATAAACCGATAGATTTCTTGTAACAAACAAAACGGAGTGTTCAAGTCTTCCCTCTATCCCCAAAAAACCTACTTGATAAGCCAACTATTTATCCTATGAAAGCTCAGGCTCGATTGTCTGAAGTTAACATCCTTGTGAAGATGAACTTTCATCCCAAATGAGTATACAAACTGCCTTCAGTAAATCATGTCCCAAAAGTAACATGTTAATGCCTCAAGCACCAGTTATACGATTAAAGCACGAGAGAAAGGAGATGAATTTCTGAGTAACCAACCAACCGAGGAAGAATAGAACCGTTTCAACCATTGAGCGAGCGTGCGCCTTACGTTCTCCATGTAAGAAACAACCACGAGCAGATCTGTAATGAGAATACCGGCTATTTGGTCATTTGTTGCTGAAAAGCCAATCATATGACATGGAAATGAAATATAACTTTCTTACCTAGAAGTAGCCTCAATTGTATGTATTTAAGCTCATTCTTAAATCTGCTGAATACCTGTACCGTGAAACCTGAAAGACGATAGAAGGTAAACTTTTTATGTAACTTTCATGAAGTTACAACATTGCATATGTGTGGCATGACATGATTACAATATCAGCCATGTTTCGTACTATTAATACAATTAAGTAAATACATGGACATCCTCTTTACAAGCTTAAATTTTTAGATGAGTTGGTAACTCTAACACATGCAACCTCAAAAGGCAGAAAATAAGCTTCTAGAAAATGGCATGATCTAAGCAAAAGAAGTTCGTAAATTTATGAAAACCATTTTTATCATGCATGCAGGCAAATAAATGTTTTCAAGTTTTGTATCTTCCTGGTAGCAACACATTTTCATGAGCTATGGTCAGCTAAAAGTTAGTATACGATTTGGGCAAATGGCCTGTTTGGATTGGCTTTTTTTTTTTTTTTTTTTCAGGAAAAAGCACTTTTTTTCCTGAAAAAGTTGAATTAAGTTTGCAATAACTATTTGATTTGGCTTCCAAAAAAGCTCAAACTTTAAAAAAAGCTCAAATACAGCTTTTTTAGGAGCCGGAATTTTCAGCTTCTAAAAAAAACTATTTTTCAAAAGTTGTTAAAAAAAACGCTTTTGAAAAAAAGTCAATCCAAACGAACCCAAAGCAGACTTTGCTAGTCAACCACTTGGCAATAGAGTCCCACCAAAAAATGGAGAGTAATCAACAATTGCTTGAGATGTCTATTCACGTCAAGCTCTAAATTTTAATTTTAAATTCCATCTGAATATGGCATACAGGAGTTCAATGTCTTGCAACTCAATAGCAGACTCTTATTTAACAGATTGACTTGATAAAGAAGCATTAGCATTCAGATCCTCAAACCTATGCTTTTCTTTTTTCTACTTTCTGGCGAGGATAAGTGCTGATACATATCATTAGAGGCTAAATTTCTTCTGAAGAAGGCAAATCTCACCAGAAGAAGAATTTGACTTTAAAGAGTCACCAAGCATTGCACATTTAGCATATGCTAGAAGCCGGGTCTGTTGAGGAGCACCCAAGTTGCTGATTAAAGATCTGAGTAATCCACTGAACATAACATGGAGAAAGCAAGCGAGAATATATGAGAAAAGATCTATAAATTGAACGTCAGTTCTTTCGGCAACAAAACCAAGAAAAGCCAATCCTTACTCTGTACGCAGAACAGTAAGAAAATCAGGAGGTAGAGATTCCATAAAGGAAGATATATCCTCTATTTTAAGAGACTTCACCTCCTCCTTCAGATTTTTCTTCTCCTCAACAGACAGTCCTCTTCCAAGTGCTGATTTACTGTCAGTTAAATAACATGGGCTCCAGTTATTTGTATATCATAGATTGAACCATAAATGATCTGAAGGTTCACTTCCAACAGAATAATAAAATTAATATATCAGATAATGCTGTGATACTCCAGAGAAGAATGTCACTGATTCCATTGTGTATCAACCAACACTTGTTAGTCATCTTTCTCTCTTTCCTTCAAATTTTTTTCTGTCCTCCCACTTGGTTTTGGCGCTTTAAATTGATTGATCTTTTCATATAATAATGAATTTAGCGACGCTTGAACAATACAAAATTTATTGTCATTGTAAACTTAATGATCTGAGTTTACACCTGGGTATGCATTTGTTACTGGGTAGGCCCTCTAAAGATGATGTCAGTACCCTTGTACACTTCAAGAAACACCAACAGGGAGCACTATGCTTCTTACTGCAATTTACGTGCAAATTTGCCTCCTCACCCCACCTAAGAAAAATAGAAGAAAAGACGGTCTAGCGTAGCACTCTAAGGCCATGTAACTCGTCACAACTAAAGGTGGTTTGTCTCAAGCTTTATTGAATTCAAGATATTCGTTGAAGAAGGGGCCTTGAAATTTGAAGCAATGACCAACAAATAACATTCATGTTCTGGACAAAATATTCATAAATAGATGGAGAATAAAGCTTCTTATCATCATCAAAATTCTAAATTTACAAGTTCTGTTTCTAAGGTGTAATTGTAATTATTTGAAACTGACAAATTTGTTTGACCATTTAATTTCATAAATTTTTCCCATCATGTAATTGCCGAGTGTCTAAGTTTCTCTATTTCAATGCTAGATGTCTTTACATTATGCACATTGTTCCTTTCTCAAAGGCTTCACGTAATTAAAAAGTATAACTATATGCAAGAATATAAGTATTAAAAAGTATAACTATATGCAAGAATATAAGTTCGTGCAGCAAAATAAAATATCCAAACATACGAGGATAATAGAGAATGACTATTAGAGAGTTCAAATAAGTTAATAATCTCGAAATTCAGTGCACATGTCAGCTACTTTGTTGCATGTTTCTTTTCAATTTATCAGCTTTTCTCTGTAGCTGCCAGTAGCGTCCAGATCAATAGGTTCACATTATGCAAAGTACAAGCACAAAGTTTAGCTAAATTTGAAGAATTGACAAAGATGATTCCCGTGTAAAAAGATAAATATATAAATAGATAAAGCAAAAACACCTGTTAATTGTTCTTCCCGTAAATATGACAGGAAAGTATCTGGAGTACTTTCCGACACCAAAGCGTTCACCTATTTGCTGGATTTTATTAGAGTCCATGAAAACCAAAGCCTTCCAAAGTTGGCAATAGTTCATTCTGAAATCTTCATCTAATTCTTTACATATTCCATGATCCAGAAGAGCTGCAATATCCATAATGTGGTCAACAATGAATGAATTTCGAATCAAACTAGATTGTGGATTTATCAGCGAAGCAGACTAAATACCTAAAGAAAATCCTCCACTTCCTCCTGGAGAAACTAATATATTCCCAGGATGTAGATCCCCATGTAAGAAGCCATGAACAAAAATCATTTCTGCGAACAGTTCTGCCAGAACATTTGCAACCTGGAATAGTTCAGCAAATAACACCGATAAAACCTTCAGTGAACAGTAGTAAAGGCATACCAATAACACAGCCTTTTACCAACATCTTATTTATTCCATGACAAAAGGTTCCACATCTTATTATGCATACAGGAACACACAGATTTTACTGGATTGTTAAAAGAGTACTGACCTTAGATGGACTAATCCCCTTCTGCTTCAAAAATTCCAAGTCATTAACCTGAAAGCTAAAGAATGCCTGTTAGTAGCACATGCAGTTGAAATAAAAAAACAGATAACCCAAATAAGTTGAGAAATATCGGTTAACAGAATCAAGCAGGATATAACAAAAATTTGACTTGGGACGGATCTATAATGATGCAAAGTAGCAAGAAAAGGGTTGAGTCAGGAGACTCCAAACTCCACGTTGCCTTATGAAGCAGATTCAAAGCTATACCTTCTGTCCTTTACAGAACTGCATCGTCAGAACCTGGCTTGTTGTAAGATCCTGCATATTTTATCATTATCAGCCAAATATATGTAGCTTTATCATTATCAGCCAAATATATGGTACTTTATCAGGTGAAGCAACAGAATACTGGATACACTGATCATCCACAAAGCTGAGAAATATGTAACTTCTAAATATCATACCCAAAATATACGGGGAACCACAACCATCTTATTATCTCGGAAGTTCCTCGCCATTCTCTCTGAGTGTTTAGCCTCCTGGATAAAATCTATAGGAAGCACAAAAGAAATAATATCTCCACAGTTAGTAAAATTAATGCATTCAGAATTTCCTAAAATTTCTGCAATACACAAATGGCTGCAATCCTAGATGACAGCATATAATGCATCTTATAGAACTATCATGTATCACCAGCAAAATACATCATCTAGTAATCTGACATACGGCTGGGGTGTACAACTAAGAACATCAACTTCTGCTCCTCTTTTAATTGGTAATTCAATAAGGCCAAGTCATACAATCAGATTTTACTAAAACTCAGCAACTGGAGTGCCTGTATTTGAACTTCTAGTTTCAAACCTCATAGGGTTATGGAGGCTGTGTATAGTAATTTTTTAATTGTTAAAGGTGTGGTATAGGCCAGTAGCATAGATTAGCTCTACAAAGGCTACATTTCATCATTCCCAGACCAGCCATTGACTTCAGCAGCCACCTCAGGAAGGCCAAATGAGATATTCAGCCATACTGTTAATGTGCTTCCAGGTCAAGCCCATAATCTTGAAGGACAAGTACACCCAAGCATTAGATAAGGCTAGACTGGACTAGTTTCCTATTCTCTTCAACCTCATTTTCCGACTAAACACATGCCCAAGAGCATTCCAAGCAACATATACCACACTATGCTGGCTAAGCTAGCAATCTACTTTTCAAATAACAATAATCATAGTTACATTTAAAAGCAATGGAATTGTTAAGCTAAAGTAACCATGGATTAACAGGTAACTTCTAACTAACTTAAAACAAGTGAACTATGATGTTTGACGCTTCAGTGTGATATTAGAGGATCTTGTGCTGCACTGACATTTAATTTAAAACCATAGGATCACAGACTTGGTCCAAATCTCATTTCTCACCAATCATTTCAACATTAAGAAAAGAAACAACTCTCATTGTAAGTTATTCTTTGGCCATGATGGTCAAGTGCTCACTAATTGAAGAACTGGTCTTGGGTCCAAGTGCTGGAAACAAGCTCTCTAGCAATACAGTTAAACTGCATATATAACTTCCCATAATCCTGGCAAAAGAGCAGCGCAGTGGCCAGCGGGTGCAACCTTTTATGCTTTTCTTTCTATAGGATATGCATCAAATATAACATCAGAATTTCTATCCTCTTTAATTATCAGGAAATCACTTAGTTTGTCATGTGGTGAGGTCGTTACTATTCGGTACTCCATAGGAATCCTTGCGGTAGTGAAAGGTGAAGAGCACAGAAAAGTTGCTCTCTACTTAAGAATCAAATTCTTACAGTTTATGGGATATGAGACACACCCGCCTTTTGTTTAATGTAAAACAAAACATTATGCAAATTATAGAACTGATGAAGCCAAATTCCAGATCCTCAAGTGAAGCATCACCATTAAAAAATGGAAACACAGTTTCTCTGAGGCATGCTTAGCAGCAGTTAACACTGAGAGTAGGGCTAGCTCGCAAGCAATCATGTGAGGTGCAGTCTTATGCAGTTTACCAGGCTATAAACAGGTCCGACAAATACTTTTCATAACTCAGGGACCACAGAACACAATCAATCAGACAAACATGAGGAGATAATTATTATGGCAATAAGAATTTAAAGGTAAAAGAAAACCCTATTTAGTTTCATTCACAAACCAGTTGAACGGGACATTTCAGTCCAAGGAAATTTTTAGCTAGTTGGGGAGTTGAAGACTTGGAGGAATTAATATTTAGTAGTAGATTTCTCAGAGCAATTATTCTTAATATCAATCCAACAAAATTAGGAACCCCTCAAAAGGTGATAAAAGACTAAAGTTGCAACCCTCGGCCAGCAGATCAAACATATTTGACAGATTCACATACTTTAGTAGACATCTAATCGCTAAAAACCCTCTATCCTTTGTCAGGCAGCCCTCCCAGTGGTGTTATCTCGTTGCTCCACCAAAAGAAATTAAATGATCTCTATCTTCTGACTTCTCTTGAAACCTACACCCAAGCTATAAACAAGAACCATCCATGAGTCACATCTTTTGTCTGACAACTAGAGTTATTATAATTTTAATCTAAATAGCAGTAGTGAACATGACTAAATTGCATTCTTCCAACATCAACAGCTAGCTCAAGTGTAAAAACCTTCAACAGCAAGCTTGACCATAAAAGATAACATCAACAGCTGGAAGCAATAGCTAACATAATTTTTCTTTTAAAAGAAGGAATACTTGCCCGATAATATTTCAAGCATCTTCATCAATAACAATAATTTTCCCTCAGAAGTTATAGAAGTTGTGTACATATCAGAGTTAAATAAGAATAGATTAAGAAAAACCCCCTGGAAAACAAAAAAGGAACATAACACTAGTCTAAATCATTGATTTGTGTAATTTTTAATTAACTAGTCCTGGTATCAGCAGAAACAATTTGATAAGAGAAGAGGGGAAATCTTAGGAATGAATATCATAAAGCAAAAACTTGTCACTATGTTATAGTCAGTGATGTACAGAATAAATGGACAAATTCTATTATCACCATTTCACGCACCAAGTTCAGAAGCAACTGAATTTGCAAATTCCACTACCAACCACTCAAACCTATATTCAGGAAAAATCTGTAAGAAGAAGAGAAGAGGAACCTTTAGAACTTATAAAAACCATGTTGCTAAGAACTTGAGACATTATATAACTATGACAACTATCTGAAAGAGAGAGTAAAGAAGTCAAATACAAGATAAAAAGGTAATAGCAAATGGGCAAGATGTATAGATTGTATGCTAGTTCAGCTTTTTCTCATGTTCAATAATTTACACTAACCAAATTCAGAAAGGATCAACTGAATCTAGACAACATATTAGATGCAGGAGCAGATACAAAGAAACATATTTAGTGACTCATTTACTGCACAATTGAGCAAAAAGGTCAAACTGTAAATCTCCTGCTCAATGAGAAGCCTGATGAGGAACAAAAGAAAGATAGAATTACTTGGAACAATATGCTACATTAGCTAAAAAATGCAGGCAGCATAAGAATTTATCAAAAGAAGGAAGAATGGGAGAAGACCATGGGGAGACTTAATTAAATAAACTTCTAAGGGAAGATACAATTATTTGAACAGTGTCACATCAGCAAAGCAGATGGACAGCATGTCCAAACAACTTCAAGGGAAAAAGATAACATTCTATACAGTCATGTCTCCAAAAGTAAATTCACAAAGATGTCTCCAAAAGATCACAATTGCTGACTGGAGAGCACTCGTTAAATAGTCACAATGTCAAAGAAAACCAACAAAAACCAGCAAATCAATGAGATGTTGGTTCTCACCCATGCAACAGATTTTGAGAGAAAAGACATGGTTGCAAGATCAAATTTCATCTGATATTCTAAGCCTGGATACTGCACCTGTATTTAAGGAAATACAAAGGAATTAAGTACTCATCTTCTTACATGTGTCTAGCTTACATAACAAGCAAAGAGAAGGAAAAAGAAACAATAAAGCACTTGATCATTAGGCTCCAAAACACGCAAATATAGGAGTATTTAGATCACCAGAAACATGTTTACATCCAAAGTCTAGCTCAGCTATTATTATTATATGCAATAGATGAAATTGCTTGCTTGTTATGAACCAACCCTCGATTTGCACATGAGTACTCAACAAATCTTCAGGTTGCATGCAGATTAAGTTTTTGAATGCCCAGCAAATTGCTTATCAGTTGGTTACACTAACATCTAGATCAATTAATGGTGATAGGATTGAAGTAATCAATGGACGTTCTTGTCATCATTTGGGTGGAAACAGCGGCTTATGGAAGTACAAGGAACATCATCAAT
This sequence comes from Cordia subcordata, assembly GCA_028554755.1. Classification (NCBI taxonomy): domain Eukaryota; kingdom Viridiplantae; phylum Streptophyta; class Magnoliopsida; order Boraginales; family Cordiaceae; genus Cordia; species Cordia subcordata. The sequence goes on from JAPTOF010000019.1 coordinate 10,328,333, forward strand.
CTTAATATCTTCCCATAGTTAATACAAATACATAATACAAGGCTCCTCGTAGACCAGCCTTATCTACTCTGTCCCCTTGAAGCAAATTGACTTGTTTCCAAAAGGTTCCTGGCAAGATGAATGGACCAAAATACAAGTCCCCGTTCACTTGTGTATTGTCTACATAGGGTGCATGATGTCACAGAATACAAACAAATTTATCTTGTATATGTTCTACATCGGGTACATGACGTTACAGAATACAATCAATCTCCTTCGCGAAGTCAATTAGAGAGAACCAGACAAAAGTGACAGAGCCTTGCAAAGCACAAAACCTTTCATCTAATGCAGTAAAAAAAAAAAAAAACACAAAGAAAATCTGAAAGAACTTAAAGGCGTGCAACTGTGCTGACCTACCTTAACTGCCACTTCCTGATGGTCTTTCGTTACAGCATGGTGTACTTGAGCAATAGAAGCAGCAGCAATAGGTTTCTCATCAAATGATAAAAATCTGACATTTACCCCAAAAAAAGAAGGTCCATGTCAATTAAAAAATAAGAAGGAATTAACTATAAACATAGTTTTGCACCTAGGAAGGAGTTGCAAAAGCATAAATTTAGACCTTCTTACTGTTTCAGTTGTCGCAACCTGCTGACAATAATTCACCTTTATGTTTTGTTAAGCTTTAATTAGAAAAGTACTACCCTATTCATGTCTAGATGGACTCGTTTACGAGCTTTTGTTGTACCTATGCTCAAAACCATGATTTAACCTATATATGAAACTCAGCCTAACTGACCTCCAAATACAGAGCAAGCAAATTTTGAAAATGCCAAGAGACACTCTCAAGTCAAGTTACTAACATGATAATGTAATTGCAACAGATCATACACAATAAAGGATGACAATTAAAGAACAAGACATAGAGGCAACAGGATCATGAATCCAGAAAGAAAGTGCAAAGAAAGAAGCCGGACTTTGAGTCCGAGTTAGTACTGTAAAAGGGGAGTCCTTTGGACCCAACTCATTAAAACCCAAAAAGGTCAATCATAGTAGTAGATTACTTTTGACTTATAATGCTGATGAGCAACCTGAATAAACCACCGAAGTGCTACCCAATCAAAGATCCTGCTTGCCACAGACATGACTAGGAAAGTAGAAATTGTGAAATATGCTGAGTAGTTGGTGGCCATGGTGCTTGAGGAGAAATCACAGATAGAGTACATAGGACTGAGAATTTTATCATACTTCAATTTGGCTGAAACAACTTACATATCTGACAATTGCGAACCCAGATTGTTGACTAACACCTCTTTGATGACTTTGAACTGACATGGAACTACCTAAAGCATTATTGACAACCATAAAATAGAATATGCATCATCTATTGCAGGAAAGGGGCAACATTGAAGTGACTTCAAGAAATAATAAAAACCTGATCCCGTAATGACGAAAGAGTTGATGAGTATTCCTTTGGGACTTGCCGCACAGCTGCAGCAAACTGACCAGCTTTTACATAAAAACCTTTATTGGCCTCGCATAGTTTTAGAATCCTCTTTGCTGACCGCAAATGGACCTACAACCCCAGAAAGCATTGAAGAGAGAGAAAGGGGAAAGAACGAAACTTGTACCACAAAACAACAGTCAAGACATTATCTATTAACTCTTGCAGAGAGTCTAAGCACGACAGCAGTGGACTATATAATAAGATTTCTATAGTTTGTGCTGAGATTATAAAAACGGTCTCCCTAAAATTTGAGACAAGTGAAATTTTGCCTTTCAATTGTTGAAGACATTAAACTGTATAAGATATCCCAGTCATAGCCTTTGTCTAAAAATCAAATGAGAACTTCCACTACCAATTTGTAATAAATTGAACTCATATCACAACCATAAAGACTTTACTGACGCAAAAGAAACAACAATACGACCATTCAACTTGTTGACAAGGTAATGTTAAAGTCACCAAGATGTGTTACTGTGAACGACTAATTTCAATGATATACACATATCCAATGTTTCAGTATCCGAGCATAATCACATAACCTAGATACAGGACATAAGTAAATGCAGGATAATATGAATAATTTCCCAAAAATAGATATATAGAAAATATATCATTATGAAATAGATTATTCATCTTCATCGCCAGTTCTTTTCTTATTACAAGAGAGCAATGATTTCTCCGCATATCTTAATCGCTATTAGCAAACCTGACACAAGACCCTGGTCTTATAAGGATAATGCAGACATCTGTGCCTAGGAGTTTGGTACGATTGGTCCCAAGGTATCAAAGAAAGAGCTCCTTGAATCCGTTCACTCGTGTCCCTTACCAAAAGGCCACTTTGTTCACCTGTCTTTAGGCACTACAAAGCTTGACCTTGTCTTGTCTACTCGTATCAGCAATTTTTTCCATTCAAGACCAACACATAATTCCATAAATTTACAATAACTACTACTCTCTCCCTTCAGAAGTGTTATTTGTCAAATGCTGTCCAATATGATCATAAAAACCAAAATCCAAACTCAAATTGTAGTTTGTTTACCAAAAAGCGACAGAAATAGCACCAATATCAAAAATTGAATACTAAGCAAATAGTGATCTAGGTAACCGTGAACTGCATAATGTAGGTTCAATTAACAATGTGCAATAATATTTAAAACAAAGGAAAAGAAAAAAAAGTAAAATTAGCATTTAATTTATGGATAGTTAAGGGAAAATAAAGCAATAACCTCAGATAATATACGCCGATACTCATCAGAATCTGGCAACAATGCGTACAGAGAATATTTGTAATCAATAGCTGTAGCAGTTATCTGCAAGAAATGTTAATAAATAATTTAAAATATATGCAAAAAAAAAGGAAAATTAACAGACACGGTGAATTATTTGGAATAAATTCGTTCATTTTTTTGATAAATTACAGTGAAGAGAGCGCGGGAGGAGCGAACGACGCCGTTTAGGAAGGGGAAATCGGCGGGCGAAGGGAGAGAGTGGTAGTTAGCGTTAGGGTTTAGTGACTGGACGGTGAGAGAAGCCATGCCGGTGGCTGCGATCAGGTACAGCAAGGTCTTTCCTGCTCCTCGTGCTCCCTTGGCGGGAAAATTGAGTAAACGAGTAGTCTTCTTCATCCGTCGACTGTTGACTCGCGGCTGCCCTCCCCGGCAAATTCGGCGCTCAAGAAAGAAGGGGCAAATTAAATTAAATAAAAAATAAAATGTATAAATCCACGTCACCAAATGTTTTGGTCCAACCTGGTCCACCAAGTGTTGAACAAAAAGGTCCCCCCATGTCTTAACGGTAAAGGTTGAGTCAAATGTGACTTACAATTTTAGTTTTTATGTCCGTTTTTTGTCTTGGATCAAACTATTCCATTGATTTGGTGTTTGGTATAAAGGGCCATACCATGTGTTAAAAGTTCACCAATTAGTAGATAGGTCTTGCAATAATTAAATTTGGTGCGCGGTCTCATTAGTAATCAAGTTTTACCAATTAAAATTTTTTAGTGGCAAAAGAAAGTTTTGAATAATGAAGTCACATTAATGCTCGTTCGAGGGCGAGGTTGTTGAACTGAATATGATAACAATGGTCCGTTTAGATTGTGTTTTTTAAGATTTTTCTTTTTGTTTTCTAAAATGATATGTTTTTTGTAATAAATATCTGACTTGTCATCATTTGGGAAAAGTTAAAAAGTTTGGAGGAAAAAATTCAAATTTAACTTTCGTTAAAAATTTTATTTTCTCAAATAAATATTTTTCGGAAATTATAAGAAAATTCTTTTAAAAATACTAATCCAATTTTTTTCTTTTTCTTTCCTTTTTTTTTTTGTTTTGGGGGGAGGGGGGAGGGGGGAGGGGCGTGGGGGTGGTCTAACAACCAATCCAAATGAGAATAAAGTATTTTTCGCCCTATATAAACCGTTACATGCATAATTATTTTATAATCACGGGAGCGAACGAGTTACGAGAATAAGGGTTTGTTTGGATTGACTTTTTTCAAAAGTAATTTTTTAACAGCTTTTAAGAAATAGTTTTTTTTTATAAGCTGAAAATTCTGACTTTTAAAAAAACTGTATTTGAACTTTTTTCAAAATTTTAACTTTTTTGGAAACCAAATCAAATAGTTATTGCAAATTTAAGGTAACTTTTTAAGGAAAAAAAAGTATTTTTTCCTGAAAAAAAGCCAATCCAAACAGGCCCTAAGTATTTCCCGCCCTATGTAAAGTAAAAACCGTCCAATAAACATGCATAATTATTTTTATAGTCTTGGAAACAGTTGGCATATTAGGATGAATTTGAAAAAAAAAAATGAAATAAATTATTAAAGAATAACTAAAATTGAAAATAAAATGAACTTGAGAAAAAACATTTCATATAAGAATGGGAGTCCAAAGTACATTGCCGCCTACCGAGCATGGAAATAAGAATAAAATATCAACTGTCATGTACATTTATTTCACAAAATATTACTCATTTTATTTTTGTTTTTATGATTCAAAATTTTAAATTGAAATGATTAGTTAAGGTCTAACATTAAAAATGTTAGAACAAAGAAAAGGACATTAACTCGCCACACGTAATCCATCTATTAAGGTACTCATTTCTATTTCGTACTAGAAGAGCTTGTTGAATCTTAGGGAATACGCTTACGAGTTAAGCGAAATATCCTTGAGGATAGTGTTCATAACACGCCTCAAGCTATTATTTTATATTACTATTATTTAAAATTATTGTTGCATTATTTTTGCTATATATTTTTGGACTATATTTCCAACAAAGTTTAGGCAAAATCATCCAAACAAATAAAATCAGTAGAATCAAAATACCAAACAATCAAAAAAATTATTGAATGTTCAATAATATCATACACAAACTTTCACATGCACAACATGGCATTACCTTTTGTAGAGTCAACACCTGAACAGGGCCAAACAAAATGATCTAAAGCTCACGACCTACAGTCCTACACATATATACGTTATTGAGCCAAGCAAAACCTTGTGGAAGAAAAGCTTGAAATATAGCTGTGACAAAGTGGAAAGTCCAAGAATTAATAATTCGAAACAACCATTAACTCACAATTGCTTTTTCTCGCTGCGTTTCAGACGAAGATGGAAAAGGAGACGTTTCAAAGTGGGAAATGTTACGCATGGAATGTCAACTCATTAATTAAATGTTTTAAAGATGGTAAAAGTATGATGTGACAGTTCTCAGAACTCTACAATTTTATTATTATAATATAGATATAGATTCATGCAATTAAATGTTATAATAACAATCAAAATTTACAATTACGATTCTCAAACAACAGTAACTCTCCGTGATTTTTGCGAGGAATGCTCCCAAGGGGTCTACCACTTTCTTCCCTTTTTTCTTTTTTGTGTTGTAGCATTGTATTATGTGAGGGTTTGGCTTTGTTTATTTTAAGTGTTTATAAATATTTATAAAATAGTACATTATCACATATTTTTTATTATTTAAGTATTTATAAATACTAAATAAACAAAGCCAAACACCCTCTATAGGCTCTCAACCTCAAGTTAATTTTGAACAGCATCTTCATAGTCCCTTCATTATGATATGATGGTACATACGTGAGAATTGTACTATTTAAGGATTTATTACTTGTGAAAAATCTCATGTAACGCTCATGTCAATGACAGATTTCTTTTTCAAGTTTAAAATTGTGCGCTTCACATTGGGTTAAACGTGTTTTTCAGTGTAAAGTAGACTTTGGATTAAGACTACATAAAATTATTAGTAATAAGACTAATCTATCACAAATAAAAAAAATGATATAATTGTTATAAATGACAAAGATAAAAGAACTGGCATTATTTGACGGTTGTATTTCTTCCATAACACGACTTCTATGGACCATATAAAATCTCGTAGGTAGCTCTCTGAAGTTATTGCCTAGGATGTGGATTTTGAGCATATTTAGATTGATTTTTTTTTAGGACACATTTTTTTTTTCGCTATAATTATTTAATTGAGCTTTCAAAAAATATGAAACTCCAAAAAGAAAAAAGAAAAAAAAAATGAAATAGTATTTCTTTCAAAAGTCGGAGTTTTTTGTTACTCAAAAAATTACTTTTGTCAAAAAATGTCAAAAAAGCACTTTTAGACAAAATCAATCCAAACAAGAGCTTCATCGAGAAGAGTCCATAGCAATTTGATAGCTAGCCACTTAAATTTTGACACTATATATATCTTAATGGAACTATGGAAGGCCGTATGAATTAACAATTAACATGTCTCCAGTCACATGATGAGGAATATGAAGCTTCCTCTTGATAGAGAATTTGATTTGTTACGTTGTGAGAAAGTAAAGAAGGTGGGCAGCCGATTGTCATTTTTAATTGTCCCATTTTTGAGTGATCAGTTCCAGAATCACAGGCTCAAAAGATATTAACTTCCGACTCAAGTCATTGTGCGCCCACATTGCAGCGAAGGTACTGTTTTCGTCATGTCAAGGCATGTTTGGATTAATTTTTTCAAAAATATTTTTTTAATAATATTTTTAGAAGCTAAAAATTATGACTTTATAAAAAAAGATGTGTTTGAACTTTTTTTCAGAGTTTTAATTTTTTTAGAAACAAAATCAAATAATTATTATAAATTTAATGTAACTTTTTCAAGAAAAAAGTACTTTTTCTATAAAAAAAAAATCAATCCACACAGGCCCCAAGTTTTGGAATTAGATGTCCATGATGATCATTCTAGAAGTAAGCTTTTTTTTTGGGGGGGGGGGGGGCAGGGAATAAAATGCACGCTATCTTTTTTTTTTATTTGTTTAATTAGCTAATTATCGTTTATGTTTTAAAATTTGTTGCATTACTTTTTGCTTCCCAAAAGACGGCATGGCACCCCGATAATTTCCTAATTAGTTAATTATTCCTTGCGGTTTGTATAATTAGTTCATTACCTCTGTATTTTTATAACTTACCACTTTGCCTTGTATACTTTTTAAAATGTAAAACAATCGCCTCTTTTTTCACTAGCTAAGAATGAGGGTATTTTTGTAAAAAAATTAATAGCATTTTGCAAGTCTTGACACTCACACAATTTATACTATTTGTTCACAATATTCATACTATTTGCTTAATATATTAATATTATTTATTTATAATATTAATATTGTTTGTCCACAATATTAATATTGTGCGCGTCTGTGTACGTGAATGTGTTTTTGTATATATGTGTGTGTGCACAAGTGGTGAACTAATAAATTATGAACAAATAGTAAAAAAATTGTCAACAATTTATTGGCGTGTTTCTTCATAATTTTTGTATTATTTGTTTATAAATTTTATAATCTTTATTCACTGAAGGTGCATAGTGTTTATGGCTACATAATCTTTAAAGTGCATGGTATAACTTCCCACAAAAAGACATGTACAATGCAAAGATAAGTTAATTTGGAGGGAAATCGTTAAAGTAGGAGATTATTAACTGGCTTTATAAAACACAGGTGCCAATGCACTATATTTTCAAACATTACGAGATAACTAACTAATTAGACAAACTACTGGGGGTTATGTACACTTTACCTTTTTAAAATAATGAAAAATTTATCTTAAATACGACAATATTAGATTCATGTCAATATTATAAATCTCGAAGTGAAGTGCAAAAGTCCTAAAAATTGTTTTAAGTTAATGAAGAATCACATAATATTTGTTATGAAAAATGTCTAAATTTGAAGCAAACAATGGACTTTGCTTCCATAATTAGGACCATGTTAAAAGTTCCAAACACAAATGTCCTTGGGGCTTTAACATGGGAAACTCTTTAATCTATACAACTAACATCAGTATATCAAAAAAAATTTATAAGTTTAAAGTAAAAAATTTGTAGGTCTAGAGCAATAATTTGCAGGATTTAAAAAAAAATATTATAACATTAGTCCATAAAAAAAATTTTAGGTCTAAAACAAAAAATTATAGGACTACAAATTTTATAACATCAGTTTACAAAAGAATTTGTAGGTCTAAAAAGGTCCTATAAATTTTTGTTCTATACCTATAACTTTTTTTTTTGTATATTGATATTAGTGCGTATTGATAAAAGAATTTTCCCTTTAACACTGCAGAAATTTTATTGGAAGTCCCTCTACTGTTCGATTATTACAAATTTTCATTGTCGACTATAAATATCGAAAAGCTTAATGGAATACGTTTTACGATAACTTCTTTTCCCTAGTGTGAGAACATTTTCATCTTGCAGGTTGAACAAGTTAATGAATGCATAACAATATGCATCTCATGAGACATATTACATAATTTAGTGGTAGTAGGATTGTACATAGATTTGGTTTTTGAAACTGACTGAAAATACGCATCATATTGTATCAGAATTAAAATTTTTTATTAACTTTTATACAAAAACTGAATTAAATTGAACTAAAAACTTATCTTAAGAAGATTTTGAATCTTAATTTGATAACTATACTGAGATCCAAAATCGTGTGAGAACTGAGAAACATAACAAAGCCATACCAAACAAAATTCGACCCAACAATAATTTTAAGTCATACAACTTTCTGAAAATCCTTATTAAGAAAAGAAAAACTAAGAAAAAAATCTTTTTATATTCATGACATAATCACACTTGACTAATTCTAATTATATTATTAATACTATTTATGTAACTTAACTTCTTAATCTTTAATCTAATTATAATTAGCTTAATTATTTTTTATTATATTGTTGAGTTACTGACTTAATTGATTAATTTAACTATAACCTAGTTATACTTAGCTTAATTGATTTTAGTTATTTTACTAACTTAATTTTATAAGATTACATAATCATATTGACTTTTATATACATTCTAAAGTTTACGACTTTAACATATTTAAAGATTGAGCAAGATGTCATAAAGATAGACTTGAGCAAAACTTAATACTTAAATATAGCACACTATTTATCGTAAACTAAATAGATGTATTAATAGATTTGTTAGTTAATTTTAGTAATATTACTAACTTTATTAGCTGCTATTTTAACCTAATAGCACTTAATTAATCTTAGTTATATTACGTGCTTTGTTAATTCTAATTATAATACTAACTTTATTTATCTAATTTAACTTCTTAATTATTGCCCTAACTGCAATTAGCTAATTGGTTTTAATCATACTTAATTACTAACTTAATGATAATGTATGGGTTTAAATTTCATAAATTAAGTTGATAAAATCACTTAATCAATTAATTTTAACATTTAGATAGTCTATTGCCCTAAACTAATCTAGTCTCTAACTTAGTCAATTGCAATTCTAGCATAAATATCTAGATAATTGTATATTAATTTATTAACCTATAAGAATCAAGAATGTTTACACTTGTTGGCTTTTGTAAAGTCTACATATTGTTTAAGTTGATTGACTACTCCCCTCTTTCTCTCACATTGAAGAGTTTGCCAGTGAGCGGGAATCAAAAAAGCATTAAAGAAGAGAGTCAAAAGAGGTATTAGTATAAATAATAGTGATGTCAGGATTATAGACTTAGAGGACAATATTATAATACTCATGAAATAATTCATATATTTCAAAATCATGCATTCAAAATACTTTGGTGAAGAAGCATATTCACTGGATTGCATGGGACAAGCTTTGTCAACCCAAAAAAGATGGTGGCCTTGGTTTAAGGTCAGCTAAAAAAATCAACTTAGCTGTGCTTGCCAAACATGCATTGAAGATTTTTAACGAGCTATGGTACTTTGGTGATAATTGATGTTTCTCTAGAGGTGCAAGCTTCAAAGACCCGCAAACGCACGGATCGGTGCAATATAGTGTGTGCGAGTACGGGTGTCAAACCACAGAGAAGCTATGTTGTGAAATAGATTCTATGTGTGTCTGTCTTAGAAAGTGCCTAAAAGAAAAGTTAAACTAACCATTTTTTGGGGTTTTTGGATTTATGGGAGCTCTAACTAACGGAAATAAACTACCTAGAGGAACTTAACAAGTGGAATGGGTTAAGGTGACTTTTGCTTGCTAATGAGTGATTCTAGACTCAAATAATATGGGATTATAGGGCATGGCTTAATTATTGGTTGCTCTTAACTAGGTTGCTAACTAGTGTCCTATTTTCTCCTTAGGACTCGGTGCAGCTCCATCCCTAGGTAACGCCTCCTAGAGCCACAGCTTGGTCCTTATGACTTGGGACCTTAAAAGTGACTAACTAACTTCCTAGGTGATCAAGGATGAACCTATCCTAATACCTAAACCATTGGTTGGGTTTAAAACTAAGACCTGGTGTCGCTAAGGTCGATTAAGCCGGTGGCTGGGTTTAAAGCTAAGGGAGACTCGATCTAGGCTAGCCTTAAATTACACATCGTCATTCTAGGATTACTACAGCAAGATTTGCTCAATACTTGCAACCATACATGTTCTAAGCTAAGGTGTTCACAAATATAGAGACCTATTCGACTAACAAACATTGTCATGCTCGGATTACACCATTTAAAGCAATTAGGAACTAACATGTATGCAATATTAAGGTCATATTTACTACTAAGCATGCGAACATACACATAGACATGGATATAAGCATTACCCACTTCATTCAATCCATATACAAATACATAGACATGATTATAGAATGGATTAAATGTGTTTAGTAGCAAATAAACATCAATTTATATACTACTTACATAGGTATATTATCAAGCACCTAGACATGTATTGAATAATAACCATTAAAACAAAGAAAACAAAGTATGTATATATTAAGCTATCAAATCCTATAATATAAGAGTATATAGTCAACCCATTACACAAGCTAAATCACCCTAAACAATTCTACTCAAACATAATATGAAATAGGATGAAAGAGAGAATAGGAAACTCCTCTTCCATCATAAGCAAATCTTTGAGTAAACCCTCACTCCAAAGTTATTAGATCCCTTCAAAAAAGCTTCAATCCTAGTGGGAAGTGTATGAAAAGACGTCCCTGAGATGGGTGAGAATTAGGGTTAGTGTGTGAGAAGTGAGTGTGAAGTGAGTGTGTGTGAGAGTTGATTCCCCTTAATTTCTACAAAATTGGGCCTTATTTATAGCTTTCAACGCCCTGCCAGTCGACCTAGCCGATCGACCGGCTCTAAGGGGTAGTCAACTAGCTCAACTTGGTTGCTCTCTAGAGTCATCGATCGGCCTAGCCAGTCGACCAGTTGGAGAAGTGAGTCAACCGGTAAATTTAAGGTGCTTTCTGGAGTGTCCGGTCAACCGGCTCTTCTTCCAAGCCATCCGGCTGAGCTTTTCTTCCTTTATTCTTTATCCTTTTAGCCTTCAGTCTTCTTCCCACGACCTCTGCACTTCCATCTTCATCACCCATCTTCGTCCAAGCTTGGTATTGACCTAAGACTCACCTAAATTATCGAAAACAAGCAATTAATGTAGCATTTATATCTTAAACTCAACTATGTACAATTGTCTAGGGTTAAGCCTATCTTTAGCATAAGTACTATACTAATGCCTCTACATAAGCACATATCACCTCTAAAACATAGGAAGAATACAATGTAAACACTCACAAAATTGAGACACATCAATTTCCTTGAGTATGGAGTTAGAGCTATCGATTCAATTATGTGCCAAAATATTTTGGAAGATCGTAACATCTAGAGAAAGGGGAAGAAATGGATTATTTGCATTGGTAATAATGTTAGGTTTTGGGTGGATTGTTGGGTTGGAGACTACCCATTGATTGATATTACTATTGGAGAAGTTCTAGAGAAAGAGAAGAACTCTCCAATTGCAGCCTTTTTAACATGGATGGTTCATGAGATCGGGAGAAGTTTTTGTTTAAGCTTCCCACTCCTTCCCTCCAATGTATTGCTGGCATTAGAATCCAACACAATAATATGAGAGAGGATTTTCTTGATTGGGGATGGAATTCAAAAGGTAAGTTTTTAGTTGTATTAGCTTCAAACTACCATAGAATCTTCAAGTTTCATCTCTTTTCCCTTGGGAGGTTACGTAGAAGCTAAAATGTCCCATGAGAATCAAGTATTTTTTGTGGTAGGTTAGCCATAGAAAGGTGGTATCTAATTCCCAATTGGATTATAGAAATATTATCTAGAATTTAACTTGTGGATTTTGTGGTACTACCAAGGAAGATATTGATCACATTGTTTGTTTTTATCCTATGGTTCAAAGGACATGGGAGAGACTTATGCATCGGGACCAGAGGGATAGTTTTTCCTTAGAACTTAGGACTATTAGATTACCTCAAATATTAAATCTTCTATCAACTATTTTGGGATAGATTGGAATATTATCTTTCCAATTAAAAAATATAATTTTTCAATGGCGCAATGATGGGATCCTTTGTTACCCAATCAATGAATCCAACAGAGGAGGGGTAAATTGGATTAATGGCACAAATAAGAACTCAAAACTCTTTTCAAATAATTCAAGTAATAACTCATACAAGATACAAAGAAAATAAGTAATATCACTTGAATGTAAAGAGTTTAACAGATAAGAAGATCAAACACAGCGATTTAGTGTGGTTCAAACTCTCCAGAGCTTAGTCCACTACCTAAGGTCTCCCTTAGAGTTTTAGTAACTTTCTAGTGAATTGATGTCTTGCTTAGTATGTCGTAGAAGCGTAGAACAATTATCACAACCCTTGCTTCATAAAAAAGACCACGAGTGTTTTCCCAATACTCGAGGATTTAAAACCCTTCACTCTTAATAGAATGCTCTTCACATTCTATACTACCCAAAAGCAAAGTACTCACCCAATGTAATAGTAAAGTATTTGGTTATAAGACTTCTAGTGAGAAAGAATATAAGAGGTATTAAACCTTCCGATATTGCTCTAAGTAAATAGGCAATTTATGAGCTCAAGTAACTTGATCAATGATTGCTAATGATATTCAGTCAATGAAGAATAGCAATAAATGAGATAAACTTGCAAGAGAGAAAGCTTTTAATGCTAATAGATTGTAGAGAGAGTTTTGATCAAGTTATTTTCTGAGTTGGGGGATAAGAGAGATATTTATAATGCCAAAAAGTCATTTCCCTGACAGTCATATTTGAAAAGCATAAAAGGGCTTCCCAGTTGACTTAACCAGTTGACCTCCTATCTTAGCCGGTATTTTCAATGAGCTAAAAGGCCTAGCCAATCAACAGTGCTCGTAGACCGCTTGGTTCAGCTGGTAGAGGGAAAATGCATTCTGTTTATGCCAGTTAACTATACCAGTCGACCGGCAGTCTTAGTCGGTACCTACAGAAAAAGCTAAACAAGCTATATCTAATTTTTCAAAAAACAACTTTATCTACCTAAACCAAAAGTAAACACGTTTTCTGCAGATCTTGGAGGCTCAAAGCAACAACTTGCACCCATAACATTTTATCTCAATAATATCCAGCAACCCAAGCATGTTGGGTATTAAATGCTAAGTTTAAACTCATACTGAACTTAAGATATTTTCAAATTTGGGTAGAAAAGGTACTACTCAAACATGCACATGCAAATTCAACAAGTCCCAAGTCAAGTTGATACACATACTCAAGTACCTACTATAGATAGCTATGAACACAACGGGTGCTATTTTAAGAATGTGAAGATAAAATCATGTATTTATATAATCACATATATTTCTACATGTCATTTTTCAAAGTAATAGGTGGTGCTATCACATATTTACTACTCTTTATTACATACCTATGCATCAAAAGCTTATTTTACTGCAGGAAAAGTTATTCATGCATATATATGCTCACATATAGATAAGGATATAAAGCATATGATGCATAATCATTGAACAAATAATGCATGCAGTTAGTTTAAGGAGAAAAGATGATCTAAAATATGTTATAAAGGATCATGCACTAAGCCAATAACCATGCATGTAAGTGTAAGATAGTATTTGAGCTCATAATAGTACCTATGTACTAAGATCAATTTAGCAAGGCTAAGAAAGAAGAGACTATACTAATCTTCAAGAAATCTTCATAGCTCTTCAATCTTCAATATTAATCCATGCTCCAAGTCAAATCTTCAATTTGCTCCATTGGCTACTTTTCGAAAGATATTCAAAATAATTCAAAGCAGCAATTAGTTATATAACATACAATTATTACATAATCAAAACTAGATAAAATAACAATAGGTTCAACATTCTCTTCTTTTTTGATAATGACAAGATATTTGTCTACTTTGAGTCTAAAGAAGAAACTCCCCCTTACTCAAGACTCCTACTCAGCCAAAGTACAAAGACAATAGAGCAATATGAGAGCAATATAAGAAGCAATTAAGATACAAATCATATTCATCTTACAATATCAATTCAATATCAAGATCAAATTCAATTCAATACCCTTTCTCCCCCTATGGCATCATCAAAAGGAACCATATAGGGAAGGTTAAAGACAATTTTGAGCCATCAATACTAAAGGTATCATCATTTGGCTTCACACAAGCATGCAAGCATATGAGTCCTACCAAGTAAAGACAATTATAGACAAGTATAGATAAAGATTGAGATAATAAAATTCAAGTAGGAAAACTAATAAACTAGCAAGTATCCAACAAAAGACTAAGAAATTAATAGATAAGAAGTGCCAACAATAATGAATTTGCTAGGAAATGCTAATGGAATGAAAAAAGAGTTCAAAGATCCTAGAGGAGTGGAATTTTGGAAAAAAAGATAAGAAGTCTTTGAAAAGCAAGAAGAAGCTTATGACTTGGCCTAGCTTCATCAATATCATTAGGAAGCCCTACGCAAGGCTTCATCAACCTTACATCCTTTGCCAAACAAGCCATGATTTGACTTTGGTCCGCTACAACAATTGCAAGGCTCTTAAGAGTCTGATGTTGCTTCCCCACCACAATTGCTAAGTTGGCAACCTTGTCACCAATGAGATTGACCTTATCAGAAAGTCTTTGCATCATCCTATCATTGGCGTTCTTGGATCTCAACTCATAATTTTGCTTACGCTTTTCATTATATTCTTTTCTAGCTTTCTCATTTTCTTCAACATCCTCCATTTCTACATCATCATCATTATTAGCAGCACCCTCTTGATGTCCCACCATATCAACCCCTTGTTCTTCATTCTCATTATCCTTATGGGCAAAATCAAAGGTATTCTTGTTTGCGATATGCACTTCAATGAGATTTTGTATATGTGGAGGCAATGCTTGAACTTCTCATTTTGCATTCATCTCCCTCGCCAATTGTACAAGTTAATACATTTAAGGTATTGCAAATCAAGATTCCATATGTGACTGAAAGAATTTTTCAATGTACCCACAAAGCTAATCCCTTTGGCCCTAAATATTCTTGTTAAGATCATTCCAAAAGGCAGTATGGTGGTCCTAAGAACAACATTCTTCATGAAAGCAAGAATGGTTTCAGGAAGATTGACTCTCTTGTCATGATAGGGCAAATAGAGACAATAAGCTTTAGCTTTGTAAATTTGACAATCAAAA
This sequence comes from Cordia subcordata, assembly GCA_028554755.1. Lineage (NCBI taxonomy): Eukaryota > Viridiplantae > Streptophyta > Magnoliopsida > Boraginales > Cordiaceae > Cordia > Cordia subcordata. Next base: position 10,343,760 of record JAPTOF010000019.1, read on the forward strand.
GTATCCTTTGGAACTATATTATGCTTAAATATTCTAATAAGGGCCTTGTATTCTGGATGAACCTCAATTAACAAAGAAAATTTAGCATATTAGGGTCCGCTTTCCAAAAGAAATTGGTAAATATACCCTTTGCGTATATCATTAGATTATTGTAGAAAGTCTCTAAATACAAATACTAGATATTGTACATCATGCAAAGGAATATTTTAAGTTCTTCTAATATCTTCCTTAGTTATCTTAAAATCAACACCTTTCATGGTAGACCAAAATTTTCCATACAAGTTATTCCATTACAAATATTCATAAAATTCTCTAACAAGTTTTGGATTGTAAGGCTCCTTAGTGGTCATGTAGTCCATCTACCCCTTCTCAGTGCAAAACTCAATCATATTCAAATTTTGAAGTTTATCTGGAGTAAGAATTTTATCTTGCCAAATCTTTTTTCCTAAGAAATCCCTCTTATCTATAGGAGGAGTATAAGGTGGTTGTGGTTTTGGACATGGTTACCTTCTTTGTTAAGACCTTGTTCCTCTTGAAGTACTAGCAATATTCTTTCCTTTGGAGGTAGAGGCTTGTGTTTTTCCCTTTCCTCTTGTATTGGCCATTGATAAAGATTTGAAAAACTAGGGTTTTTAGATTTGAAAAAGTGTGTTCGATGAAGTAGGTGTTGTGTTTTTGCAAAAGATTTAAGAGAAAAAGCCTTAGTATAAGTGTTTTATAGAGAGATTTTTTTTTTTTGTGTGTATGAGAGAGAGAGAAATTTGTGAATCAAAGTTAGAAAAAAAACTCAAATGATCGAGCCCTAGGCTTTCAAAATAAGATTTCGCGACTATCGGTACTCTAGACCATTTGACCGATACATTCAACTGGTAAAACCAGTGTCAGTCGGTCAATCAGTATACTCAACTGGTACTTATTTTTATAGAAAAGTATGATTTTTCACAAGTTTAACATGGCTACCTCTTTTTTGATGCTCAAAATTTGGGTTTTTAATGCAAACTTTTTGTGAAAATATCAACTAATTGATGCAAGGAATCAACAAAATTAAGCACAACATCACCTTTTTGCACATGATCACGTATAAAATGATGTCTAATCTCTATGTGCTTAGTTCTAAAGTGTTGAATTGGGTTCTTGGTGAGGTTAATTACACTTGTGTTATCACATAAAATATAAACATGCTGAAATATTACACCAAAGTCAAGTAAAATTTGTTTCATCCATAAAACTTGTGCAACACAATTACCTACCGTAATATATTCTACTTCGACTGTTGATAGTGCTACACTATTTTGTTTTCTACTTGAACAAGATACTAAGCAATTTCTTAGAAAGTGACAAGTTCCACTATGCTTTTCTTGTCGGTCTTACAGCCAATAAAGTCGGCATCAAAACAACCTATCAATTCAAAGTTTGTTCTTTTAGGATACCATAGGCCTAATTCTTGTGTTCCTTTTAGATATCCGAAGATCCTTTTAATGACATGTAAATGAGATTCTTTAGGCCAAGATTGAAAATGAGCACAAAAGTACACGGCAAACATTATATCGGGTCCAGAGGCAGTTAGGTAAAGTAAGCTTCCGATCATACCTCTATATTGCTTTTCATCTACTGTCTTACCATTTTCATCCTTGTTAAGTTTGATGGAGGTTCTCATTGGTGTTCCTATCTCTTTAGCTCCATCAAAGCCAAACCTCTTGAGTAATTCTTTAGTGTAATTGGCTTGATTGATAAATATTCCTTCCTTTGTTTATTTGATTTGAAGTCCAAGAAAGAAATTGAGCTCTTCTATCATGCTTATTTCAAATTCACTATGCATGCACTTCGAGAAGCTTTCACAAAGGGATTCATTAGTGGCATCGAATATAATGTCATGAACGTATATTTCTACAACTAATATATCTTTTCCATTATGCTTTATAAATAACGTTGAATCGAGTTTACCTCTTATGAAGCCATTTTCAAGCAAGTAGCCACTAAAACTCTCGTACTATGCCCTAGATGCCTATTTTAGACCATATAGAACTTTCTCAAGTTTAAACACATGGTTAGGATAGATAGGATCTTCATAACCTAGAGGAAGAGCAATATATACTTTTTCATCAATACAACCATTTAAGAAAGAACTTTTCACATCTACTTGATATAATTTGAAATCCATAAAGTGTGCAAAGGCAAGTAACATTCTAATAGATTCAAATCTAACAATGGAGCAAATGTTTCATCATAGTCAATTCCTTCTTCTTGTTTATAACCTTGTGCAACTAATCTACCCTTGTTTCTAGTTACTACACTGGATTCATCCAACTTGTTCCTAAAGACCCATTTAGTTCCTATGATTGATTGACTTTTAGGTCTTTCAACAAGTTTCTATACATTATTCCTTTCAAATTGATTAAGTTTCTCTTGCATAGCATTTATCCAACTATCATAAAGAAAAGCATCATGCACATTCTTAGGTTCAATTTTGGACAAGAAAGCAAGATGCTTACACACATTTCTCAAAGAGGATCTAGTTTCAATACCCTTAGAGGGTTCACCTATAAGGAGAATGATAACTAATAAATTTATAAGTTCTAGGCAGATTGTCATGCTTATCATGTACAACATCTTGATCATCACATTGTTCAACATTTTGTTCAATATGCTAATCTTGTTTAACCTTATGACATATATCATTAGGTTCATTTTCCTTATCTAAGTCAAGATTACTCAAATTCTTTTGAATAGTTACAATATCCACATCATCACACTTAGATTTAAAGCAACCTTCATCAAATTTCACATTTATAGTCTTCTCAACAACCATGGTTCTTTTGTTATAAACTCTATATGCTTTACTAGATGAGAAATAAGCAAGAAATATGCCATAATCGAATTTAGCATCAAATTTACCCAGATTGTCTTTTTCATTCAAGATGAAACATGCACAACCAAAGGTTTTTAAATAAGAAATGTTTGCTTTTCTTCCTTTCCAAAGCTCATAGGGGTTTCATCAAGACCTTTTTGAATAATGCAACAATTAATCACATAACACGTGGTGTTAACAGCCTCGACCCAAAAATAACTAGGCAAGTTATTTTCACAAAGCATTCTTCTTGCTGTTTCTTGTAAAGATCAATTTTTTCTTTCAATTATTCCATTTTGTTGTGGTGTTCTTAGTACTGAAAAGTTGTGAAAGATACCATTTTTATCACAAAAAGATTTCATAATTTGATTTGTAAATTCGGTACCTTTATCACTTCTAATAGTTGAAATCAAATATCCTTTTTTATTTTGAACTCATTTACAAAACTTTATATACTTATTTGGTGTGTCATTTTTGTGTACAAGGAAAATCACCTATGTGAATCTAGAGAAACCATCAATGATCACAAAAGCATATAATTTACCACCAAACTAGCAACCTTATTGGGTCTAAAGAAATCTATATGCAAAAGTTCTAAGGATCTAGTAGTTAAAATTACTTTCTTACTTTTGGAAGATTCCCTAGTTTGTTTTCCAAGTTTATATGCACAACACACATTGCCACCAACATATTTAGCTTTAGGCAGGCCTTTAACAAGATCAAGATTAGCAAGTCTATTTATGGAATCTAAATTAGCATGTCCTAATCTTCTATGCCAAAGCCAAATATTTTCATTCTTTGCACTTAAAAACTTAACATTTTGATCATGCAAGTCATCAAAGTCAAATATATATACATTGACATGTCCCATACCAATAAAGATAACGTTACCTTATTTATTAATTATTTCACATGAAGAGGCTTTGAAATTAACAAACAATCATTTGTCACATAGTCGACTTATACTGAGCAAGTTATGTTTTAAACCATGTACAAGTAGCACATTCTTAATACATGGTTTAGATTTGTTATTGACATCTCTAATGCCAATAATTCTTCCTTTAGAGTTGTCCCCGAAAGTAACGAATCCTCCATTCTTTTCCTTGAGTAACAAGAACTTTCATTTGTCACCTATTGTATTTCTTGAGCATCCACTATCCAAGAATCACTTTCCATAGTCTCTGAAGGATGCAAGACAAACCTACAAAAATGGATCAAGCATGATTTGGTACCCAAGGCTTATTGGGTCCTTGAACCCACATTAAATTATATCTCGTTTCACCATATTTTCTAACCAACCATTTGAGTAAACCATGACCATTTCTATCACATTTGTTACAAGTAACTTTAAATACACCAATAGAAGATGCTTTCACAAAATGTCTTTGTAGTGATCATGTTTCTTTTCAAATTCATTTTTCATCTTTGAAGGTCTAACTTTTAAAAAAATTGTTCATATAAGAGTTTTGCTTCGTTGAAGAATCATAGCCAATTCTGGCTTTGTCAAAACATATGTTTGTTTTCCAAGCAAAGCGTTTAAGTTTTCGGTTCTATTAGTAAACTTAGCAACGACATTTTCCAAATCCTTTACTTTCTCTTTCAATTCTTCATTTTTTTTTTTGTAAATTAACATTTTTTTCCTCTTTTCTAAATTCTTTTTTAAACTCTCTTTTTCAATTGAAAAATCATACAACTTATTTTCAAGAGAAGAAATATTCTTTTTAAGTTCCTTGTTCTTATCAACAACCTTTTTAAATTCCGTAAGCATTTTATTATATATTTCTTCTAGCTCATTATAAGAAGGTTTATCTTTATAGTTGAGAGTTATCTCATCACTATCTTTTGCCATGCAACAAAGCTTTGCTACTTCTTCTTTAATGGATTCCTCTTTTTCCTCATCATTTGATTCTGATTCGCTCGAAGTAGCCTTCAATGCTTTCTTCTCGAATCTCTTCTTGTCTTTCTTTCTCAATGGACACTTTGCCTTGACATGTCCTAGTTTTTTACATTTAAAACAAATTTGCTCTTTGCGAGGTTCATCTTTACTTACCTCTTTTCTTGGTCTTTTCTTTGAGTTGAATCTCTTCTTCCTCATGAACCTTTTGAACTTTGAATACATGGCTATCTCTTCATTTTCATCACTATTGCTTCCACTTGTTGAGTCTTCTTGTGGTATGGCCTACAATGTAATAGTCTTTATGGCTTTTGGTTGTTTCTTAAGCTTTGAGCTTTAACTCGTGAGTCATAAGTGAGCCAACGAGTTCACGCAATGGATGTGTGCTGAGATCCTTGGATTCTTTGATAGCTGTTGTCTTTGGTAGCCATGCTACCAGTAGACTGCTTAAGAGTTTCCTAACTAGCTCAGCATTTTCATAATTTTTTCCAAGAAATTTTATATTATTAACAATTTCAATGAATCTAGAGTACATTTGCTTAATTTGCTTATCAAGAAGCATAGCAAACATTTTATATTTATGTATAAGCACGCTAATTCTAGTTTCTTTTACTTAATTAGTACCTTCAAGTGTAACTTCTAAATGATCACAAATTTCTTTAGTAGTGGTACAACCAATGATCTTGTTAAACTCATTAGAATCAAATGCAAGATAAAGATAGTGTATGGCATAAGTATTTGCTTCAACAAGTTTTGTATCATCTTTATCCCATTCTTCTTTCAAGTTAGGAACCTTAACACCATTTGCTTCCTTAATAGGGATGATAGGGCCATTAACAACGGTTCTCCATGCATTGTAATCATTTTGCTTAGAAAAATAATTTCATCTTAACTTTCCAAAAAGCATAGTGTGTAGGACTCTATACTGATTGTCTCATCCAATACGTGCAGAAAAAGCTGTACCTACTTTTTCAAAAAGCAACTTTGTCTACCTAAACCAAAAGTAAGCACGTTTTCTGCAGATCTTGGAGGCTCAAAGCAACAACTTGCACCCATAACATCTTATCTCATTAATATCTTCCTACCTAAGCATGCTTGGTATTAAATGCTAAGTTTAAACTCAAACTCAACCCAAGATATTTTCAGATTTTGGGTAGAAAAGGTACTATTCAAACATGCATATACAAATTCAACAAGTCCCAAGTCATGCAAGTTGATATACATGCTCAAGTACCTACTATACATAGCTATGAACACAATGAGTGCTATTTTAAGAATGTGAAGATATAATCATGTATTTATATAATTACACACACATATTATATATATATATATATATATATATATATACATGTCATTTTTCAAAGCAATAAATGGTGCTACCATATACTCACTACTCTCTATGACATAGCTAGGCATCAAAAGCTTATTTTACTGTAAGAAAAGTTATTCATGCATATATATACTCACATATGGGTAAGGTTATGAAGCATATGATGCATAGTCATTGAACAAATAATGCATGCACTTAGTCTAAGGAGAAAAGATGATCTAAAATATGTTATAACGGATCATGCGCTAAGCCAATGATCATGCATGCAAGTGCAAGATAGTATTTAAGCTCATAATAGTACCTATGTATTAAGATTAATTTAACAAGACTAAGAAAGAAGAGACTATACTAATTTTCTGCCAATCGTCACAGCTCTTCAATCTTCAATATCGATCCACTCTTTAAATCAAACCTTCAATTTGCTCCCCTACTTTTGAAAACATATTGAAATACTTCAAAGTAGTAATTAGTTATATAGCATGCAATTATTGCATCATCAAAACTAGATAAAATAACCATAGGTTCAACATCTTTAATGATCAAAAGGGAACTAATGTAACTGGCTTGGCAAATACTATTATCTCCCAGAGGCTTAAGAGCTTCAATTATCGAAAGGTCCTTATTCTTGGTGTGAGACAAAGGTTAGGTTGTCCAAGCAAAATATGGGATAGAAATTGAATGTAAATGGCTATTTTAAAGGGAAACCAAGAATAGCAGGACCTGCAGGTCTTTTTAGGGATGAGTTTGGTAACTGGAAGGGGGATTTATAGTCAATCTTGGAGTGTTATCTAAATGTAGAGCAAAGGTCATTACATCGTTAGAGGGGTTACACACAGTAGAATTATTAGATTTAGAATTACTCACAATTGAGACTGATTTGATGGTAACTGTTAGTTTGTTGAATGGTCTTATCCCGAGGACTACCCCTTTGAGACCATTCTTGAAGAACTATAACAAGATTCTTACTAATAAGAGGAGTTTTAAAATTAGACATATTTATAAAAAAGCTAATAATAGCAGGATTGGCTAGTAAATCATGGGGTCAGTAAGCTTGTTGATTTTTGGATCATCTCTAATGTTACTAGTCAGCTCTAAATTCTTTTGGATGACTATAATGGGCAACCCACCCGAAAAAGATTGACTTTCAACAGGCTTAGTCTCATTGTATAAAAAAGGTACTTCATAACTAATATTAGTGACATCTTCTATATATAATATCAAAACTAAAAAATATTATAGTATTCTTGACAAGTCTTCATACTTTGATAGTCATGCATGATAATTTCATTATTGAAGTAATAAAAATATGTCTCTCAATATATATAATCAACATAATCCGTCATTTACTTGTCATTCATTTTATTATTTAGTCAATCATTTATGATTATTATAGCTAAATTACCCTCTTAATTGTGACATTTGTTGACCAGAAAATAGGTGACCCTTGCAACACGTGAACTTTTTGTCCTTTTTTTTTTAGAAATAAATTTATAAGCTTGTAACTAATGAAAGTAAAGTATCCTTCTTTATCTTCACCATTCTTTTAGCAAGATCACTAAAATTGCTATCACATTTAATTGATTGTCTTCTTCTACGTTTAGAAGAAGGAACCGATTGAATTTTAATTATAAGGGAGAAAGATGAGTGTTTAACTTGTTTCAATTTATTATTTTTAAGATATATAATATAAAAGGAAAACTAACTTATAACAATGAACAAATTTTAGCTTTTGTTTTTATATAATTTTTCATACTATTTAAAAGATAAAGAGGGCAGTGCCCTCTTGTCCTACATGCAAATTAGGATTTCTCCTTCCAATTCCATGAAAGAACTATTGATATGAGATAATCCTAACCCCATGCATGAGAGCTTCGCCACCAAATATAAATTTTCTTAAATTCTTGTGGTTAGGATCAACTCACATATCAACTCATTGCCGTATTTCATCCGTTTAGGTTAATGAAAAGTTTAAGTTTCATTTATTTCATTATTCACAATTATATTACTATGTGAACAATCTATTACAAATATTCCTAAAAATTATTAGATAAGTATGGAAAGAGCCAAATCCCTGCCTCATGTTCGGTTGAACAAGTATCAAAAGAACCAAATATCTATATTGGATCGATCCAAAATCTGGGTCGCTATGGAAGAGAGAACGTTTTTTATATGATTCTAGTTCTAAGCAAAATGGATACTATGTACCCAAAACATCGTACACGCTGCCAATAATATTGTGCACTGCACAATGCATGAACAATATGTGCATTCACATACTATACGTTCCCAATTTTTATAATACATGTTTATAATTTTAAATTATTTTTAAATTTCATATTATATGTTCACAATTTTAAATTATGTTTAAAACTTTTAATTGTTCATGTATTTTATATAATATGTTCATAAGTTTAATTATTTATTACTCTTACACTATATGTTGAAAAGTTTTACCTCATATGTTCACAACTTGTACCTGACATGTTCACAACTTTGACCAAAACATTCGCAATTTTTAAATGAAACATTCATAACCTTGAAAGAAATATTCATAACTGTGAATGACATGTTCACCACTTGTCTACTTTCTTTATTTCTCAATTTTTTATGATTGTAAACACATATATATTTATATTCACACACGTTCACAAATAGATCTACATGCACACAAAAACATATCTATATATATATACATAGAAATAGATTTGTAGTAGATCTATATATAACACACACAAACAAATCTACCAAGTTTGTGTATATATTAGTATATATGCACAAAAACAGATCTATTAATAGAGAAAGAGAATTTTGACCCAGAAAAAGAAGGTGAAAGAATTGTAAAGAAAGAGTCAGAATGTATTCCGGGACATTGGCTGCCGCCAACAGTAAACTATTGAGGATCGCATCCCGCTTTTATTTGAGCAAGATGACGACGGCAGCCTACAGCCAAATATTTTTTTTTTTAAGTGAAGAGTAGCAAAGAAAGAAACTTGAGAGCAAGAGAGGGCAGGGAAAATTGAGAATTAATAATGACTAAGCGTTTTCTCTTTCTATATAGGCGCATGTAATGCACAATAGCAATAATTCCACGGTGCTGCCGTGGTATATGGTGTGTAAGTGTACGGTAAATCTCCAGATTGAGCTAAACTTTGCACAGCCCTACTAGGTAGACTCTCTACAGAGGTGGATCCACTTTATTGCTAATGAGTATTTTAACTTTCACTAATTTTAAAAAAAATTCAAATATCTTTTTATTTTAAAATTTTAAAAATTTTTAGTCCAAATAATTAACTAGCTCGATCTAAAAAAAAAAAAGAATCATATTCTTAGAATTGTAAAATTATCAGCCTATTTAGCTAAGCTTATTTGGGACTTATAAGTTATAAATAGTAAAAAATATGTGAGGAGTGCTTTTTCAAAAATACTTATAAACTGTAAAATAGGCAGAGTCAAAACAGGCTCTTAATTTTATTTTCCAGCTTTTTTCTTCCATTACTCGTAGCTTTTTTATGAGTAAAGCTTTATCATGTCTTTCTATCTTTCTTGTGTGTTAAGAATTCATCTGTTAATGTTGAACTTTTCATGTACATAACAAGAATTTTATTATATAAAAGAATGAATAGATAATATATAATAATGCACCAAAATTCTTATACGCGCGGCCATAACATATAGTATGGAATATAAATAGTAAAATTTAATTTGTTGGGGGCTTCCTCATTTGGTTACCCAAAGTGCAAGTGATTCACCCAGTCATCTAAACTTAATCTGATTAAATTCCAAGAAAAAAAAAATTTTAAGTAGGTATGACAAAAGACACAAGAAGATATCCCATCATGCTTCCTTTCTTTGATGTTAAGATGGGGACAAGTGTTCCGACAAAAAAAAAAAAGATGGGGATAAGTGTCGCTTTTTAGTTTATAATATTTTCTTCTTGTTATCTTTTAGTACATTGAACTGAATTCTTTCTTTAAACAAATACTAAAGGTTGAAATTATGTTGGTTCCTTATCCATGGACATGAATGAAAACAACAAAAGTGTCATTTTAAGGTTAGTGATTATCAAAAGAAAGCAAGCCTGGCCCTCTAAAGATAGAAAGGTCATTTAAATATTGTAATGAAGAATAAAAGAAAAAGCAGCTCCAAACGTCTCTAGATATCATGATGCAAAAAATAAGATAATCTATTATATACAATTAGAAAGAGGTTGTTAGTGATAGCACTTGTTGCTTAGACTTACACAAATTATACTCAGCAAAATTTAAGATGATTTATAAAATTATATGTGTTTGAGATAAAAAATTTTAAATAAGCATATAACAAACGCAACAATAGTAAAGAATTCAATGATCTATTTTGAAAATCTATATTTACTAAATAAATAATATAAAATTGATTGTCTCAGACACACGCGCACAAATATATTATTTAGAGTAGATTTCATATGTATCTTTGAATATCATATATCCTAAATTCTATCAATTCTTTAGCAAAAGAGTTGAACTCTAATAAATATATTATTTATCTTTTAATTTTTTTTCTTTTCTTAAATCATATCTTTTTTCTAATTTTAGTTTTCTAATTTAAATTTCTAATTACTGCAAATCTTTTATATAAAAAAATATGATTAGTATTAAAAATTACAAATAATTAAATTTTACAAAATGTTTTTATCAGCCAATAATAATAAACAAAATATTAAAAATATTTATTTATCTCGTACATCGCACAAGATACACTCTAGTTTTGAATCTACAAGTGTTCATTTTAGCACGTCCTGAAATGACGACTATCAAAGTTATAATAGGCTCCATATTGAATTGACAATACCGAAGAGAAAAATTACGTGTTGCTTTGTGCAGATTGGTTATAATAAATTGATTAAATGGATAGAATTTTTTTTTTTGTGAAATTAAATTAAACCGATATATGTTCATTGTGCAACTAGATCTATATCTCTTTTTACGGAAATAATTTGGTGTAATAAATGCCATTTAGTGCTTATAATGCATAAAACTTTTGAGTGTAAATATCTGCATGATATATTGTATTTTTAGACCAAAGTTCTCTCGTATTAAACGTTACTATGATAGGAATTACACTGCATGCTGTCTCCCAAGAATGCCCTGACAGTTAGAGTTGGAGACGGACACAGTTCATGACTCGGGTTTGAATCCAGTTTACTGCCGAGGGTTGAATGCTCTCGACTTACCACGTGTACAGTATAAGAGATGTGCTGTATACCCAGGGTTTGTCACTTAGTGATTGAGTTAGCTGGGTATACTGGTGATCGAGTTCCGCCAACTGGATTTCTCTTGTCACCAAAAAAAAGAAAAGAATTACACTGCACGCTACCCACACGTATTGCACATATATATCATACATTATATATATACATATTACACATTGTACATATACATTAAACACAATAGACGTACTTTATACACACTTTACATATTGCACGTATACATTATACATTATACAAACAATCTTGATATCTTTATATTTTTAAAATTCGGAATATTTTTTTAAAAGCAGCTCAAAATTTCTAAAAAAATTGAGTTACCAAACATAATAAATAAATAAACAAATAAATATTTTTAGAAATTATTTTAAAAAAATATTCTTATAATGTCAAAATAACTTCAATAACATCCTAAAAATATGATTTTTGAAAAATACGAAAGTATTTCGTGAATTCCAAATTCCACTTTAGTAAAAATCAAATCTCATGACTTCGTAATCCACTTTATCTTGAGAAAGTGAAGGGAGATGAGGATCCATTCCCCTACCATCAATCACGTTTCCCCCCACAAGCGAGCAACACCTCATCAATCTCTTAACGCTGATTGAGGCAGAGGAAATTTCTATGCGCGCGTGGGCCTTCGACCATCCTTAACCTTTCAATGCAACTTTTAATCCCTAATCCAAACACTACTTGTAGGGTTAGTGAGCCATTTTCTCACCATTTGATTTGATAATATTTTATTGTCGGTGGGTGTCCGCTTTTCTTTGTAAAAATGTTAAATAGGTTTTCTTTTTTAGATCTAATTTAAAAATGCATAATATACCAGTTTTTGTTAATGGTCAATGATGGTATTTCCTACAACAGTCTTGGCTTTCTTCCCATAGTTATGTTTCGGATTTTTTGTTGTAATAATTATGTACTTTTTGGCTAGCTTTATCTGGTCTTGAGTATGTATATATACATATATATATATATATAATATATTTTAAGTAATGAAATTTTATTTTGTGACCAAAAGAAAACATGCAACTTTTTCCATTGCACAACAACAAAATAATTGACCAATTGCGTGTTCGGCAACAGCTTTTTAAGTTCAAAATGTTATTTTGCTAAATTATTGCTGTTCGGTAAAATAGCATTTCAAGTAGCTTTTTAGGTAGCTTTTAGCATTTCAACTAGCGTTTCTTAAAAGCTAAAAACTTTAGCGTTTCAGGTGACTTTTAGCTTTTCATTTTTTTTGGGCAATTCTACCCTTTTGCATTTTTTGATTTTTCTATTTTCTTTCCAATCTCTCTCTATATTTTTATCTTTTCTTTCACAAATATAAATAAGAAATAATATAAAAATAAATTTCAATTTCTATATAATCAACATTACTAAAAGCATAAGTTTAGTACATTTTTTTAACAAAATAATTTTGAATCTATTAAAATTAATTTTTGTAATATTGATATAAATATTTTATCAAAAAATTAGTTATACTTTAATATTAAAATATGATTATGAAAATAAATATCTAATTATGAAATATATTATCTTATTCCTATAATAGTAATAGTAATTACAATTATCATAATAACAACAATAATAATAACATGATACCAATGTCTTTTTACGTCATTTAACATTCATCAACTAATCTAACAGCTAATTTTACCGAACATATTTTATTTAATTAGCTAGTTAAACAGCCATTCGCTAACAGCTAAAATACAACAACTATTAGCTGTCAGATATTAGCTACTCAAACAGCTATCAGCTACTCTAACATCTAAATTTGCCGAACAGACCCCAAATGTTGTGTTTGGTTAGAACTTATTATAAGATATTTATCTTATTTATTAACTTATGTGAAAAAATGTTATTTATTATTAGTTTATTATAAGTTATTTATAAAATACTTTTTATGAGATGTTTTATTTGTAGTTATAAAAGATAAGTTGGGTTGAAGGTACTTATATTTTATATGCTACATCTTTTACATGTTAGAGATTTAAAATATATATATATATATATATATATATATATATAACATTTGTACTTTCAATAATATCTTTACTTAAAAAAGATAAAAAATTAAAAATTAAAAATCAAAAATGAAAATTAAAAATTTAAAAAATAAAAAGAATCAAAATTTTACCCTTACAATTCATATAATGAAATAGTACCATTAACACAGGTGATATGTATATATGTATATATGTGTCTATCTATCTATCTATTTATCTATCTATATATATATATATGTATGTATGTATATATATATATACATATATGTATGTATATATAAATGTATGTATATGTGTGTGTATATATATATATATATGTATGTATATTATGTTATATGAATCACTTGTACCAATGGTATTATTCTTACTTATATTTTATATGCTACAACTTTTACATGTTAGAGATTTTAATATATATATATATATATATATATATATATATATATATAAAACATTTGTACTTTCAGTAATATCTTTACTTAAAAAAATCAAAAATCAAAAATCAAAAATCAAAAATGAAAATTAAAAATTAAAAAAGTAAAAAGAATCAAAATTTTACCCTTACAATTCATATAATGAAATAGTACCATTAACACGGGTGACATGTATATATGTATATATGTGTCTATCTATCTATCTATCTATCTATCTATATATATATATATATATATATGTCTATTATGTTATATGAATCACTTGTACCAATGGTATTATTCATTATATGGATTGTAAGGATAAAATTGTAATAGGGATTCGGGAGTTGGGGGTTTCAAAAAATAAAGAAAACTACCATTTCTAATATTATTTGCAAGAATATCTTTTATGTTTCCAACCAAAATGATGTGTTTTATCTTTTTCCAGTTAGCGTTTGATGTCACCTCTACCTAGAGGTTAGAATCTTTTCGAATTTTCAAGTTCATAATTTCGAATTTTGATTGGGCACTAAAAATTAAAAAGCTGCTAATTTTTTTATATTCAAGTTTTCTTGCTATTTTCTAAATCATATTAGACTAATTAAATAAAATGTAATGTCAAAGTTGCTACTGACAAAATTGTGCAAAGATATAGTTATAATTCACATCTATTTTATTATTTAACTTCTTTCTTCGCTTCTTGGCTAATCACGCCTTATCACTAAGCAGTGATTAATTTAGATTTTCAAATTTTGAGAACAAAAAATTTTTAGATTGAATATTAAAAATAATAAGATTTGATTGAACTTTGAATGTTGGAATTTTGGGTTTAACCAGATTTTTGTTTTTATTATTTTTGCTATTTGGTAAATCATATTATGTTAATTTAAATATGAAAAGTTGAACAAAAATGAATATGAAAATTTTACATTTATCTAATAATTATCTAAGTTAAAATAAGTGATGAATCTCATCAAATTATATTAAAGTAATTATAAAAAGTAAAAAAATTGTGGTTTTGGGTTAGGTTCGAGTGTAAAAATCCAAACCCAATCAGATGGAGTAAAGTTTATTTATTTGTTTTGAATATTTTCACCTCTATCTACAGCCAACCTGTTTGATTCTCTAAGGTGGCGATTAATATGATGAAATGAATTTGACAATGAATAGAATGGACTTGATAGTGAATATACAATATTTGGTATACTCTTAGGAATGATGCTAGGAATGAATATATTAATTCTAAAACTATATTTGGTAGTTGGTATATTAGCATAGATTATCAAAATTATTTACTTAAAAAGTCAAGATTACCCCTGTATTATTATATAAATTATAGTTTTACTAGTAATATTAGTAACAATAATAACAATGATAATAATAGTGATAGTAATAAAATTAATTATACCAAATATTACTAGAATATTACTAAGACTAATATAAATAATACATACATATATATATATATATACGTATATATGAATTCATAATTTGGTGAATTTTTTTTGCTTTTATTTTATTTTTATTTTAAGTTTAATTATAATTTTTTTTATCTTTAAATTCTTACTTTTTATTTTTATTTTCTATTTGTGTTTTATTTTTATTTTCTAATTTTATTTTATTCTTTATTTTATTTATATTTTTAGTTTCTATTCTCTTTTTTATTTTTATTTTTGATATAAATTACTAAATGTTAGTTTTTGAGAGGATATTTTAGTCATTTAACAAAAAATCTCATTTTTATGAACATGAGAATGAGAAAAATCTCATTCCTACGAATATGGAAGTAATTCATTTTCATGTGTTTTGTTAAGAATGGTTATTTTCATATTCATGAGAAATATAATTTCCTTGGAAATGAGATTCGTTGGTTCATTATATCAAATCAATCTTAGAATTTAGAAGAATGCAAAGAATGTCATTCCATTTCCAAATCATTCTTACATACCAATCGTCACTTAATATTTTTCCACCCTTCTAATTAATCCGATCTCCAGTTTGTTAGAATAACAAACACACAAAACCAATGCCTTTTTCAACTTCAAATTTTTACAAAGAGTAAATATAGGCATAACTTCTCTAACTTTTTACAAGATTATTATATTTTTTTAATATATATTTATTATTATTATATAGAATAAGTATTCTATTAATAAATTAACATTAGACATAATAGTGGTGCCTTCGCATTATCTCGTGACTAGTTCATACTAAAACGTTTTCCAATTTCTACAAAACAACAAGCTTGGTGAAGACCCAAGGCTCCGACATGCATGGCGTGATTAGTTTGTCCCCCAAGAAAATAATAATAACAAAAAAGGCGTGAAAATTCAAGTGGAAAAATTTGATATTTTTTGTAGTCCTGAAAAAGACTTCTACAGTATAATAGCTTGCAAACAAATCAGGGACAAAAGATAAGCCAACGCGTAAACGGAAAGATGTACAGCCTTCACGCAACGGGACCTCATGCTCGAAGAAACGAACGAATTCGCGTACTTAAGGACGGCTGATTGAATTCACTTTTTTAAAAGTATTTTTTTAAAAAAATATTTTTTTAACAATTTGAGAATTCTGATTTTTTAAAAGAGATGTATTTGAATTTTTTTTGACAGTTTTAATTTTTTTAAAAAAAATCAAGTCAAATAATTATTACAAAAAAAATGTATATATATCCAAACAGTTTATAGTATGAATTGGTTAGTTAATTTTGAACCGTAGTGATTTCAAAATTAATGGTCAGTAGTTGATCATCCCAATTCTTGAAATTTATTCTTTAGAAAGACGAACGAGAAGGAACTTTCTCAAAAATGGTGTTCCAACATTAGGAACAGTTACTTGGCTCATTTGGATTGAAGTGTTTTTTATATAATTTTTGAAAAAAATATTTTTTTGAGAAGTTAAAATTTTTAATTTTTTAAAAAACTTAAACTTGAGCTTTTTTCAAAGTTATGAATTTTCTGGAAATGAAGAAAATGCTTATAATTATTATAAAAAGGATAAAATTTTTTCTAAGAAAAGATATCTTTTCAATAACAAAAAAAGCCAATCCAAATATGAAAGAGTTAGGTAGAAGCACATGACTGGACTAATATAACTCTTTTAGTTTATATCCTTTCATTATAATTATATTAGAAATTCACTAGTGCCGATAAATTTTACTTTTATCAGATTATAACTTTATAAACTAAATGAACCTAGGGATGAAGCTAAGCAAGGGAGGTCATTTGACCCGTTTCATTTTCGATAAATCATAAATATTATATGTAGTTTGGAATGTTACTAAAATTAATTAACATATATGACTTACTTTAAATTTATAAACAACCTTTTATTATTTCACATTTCATCTCCACCCCTTAGACTCTTCAAAATAAATAACGATTATTATAAATTGATAAAAAATTTAGATTTGCATATTCGTTTTTAAAACTATTTAAATTTTCTTTACCCTACTTGTCCTTGATAAAACTCTTGGCTCCATCACTGCATACATGGATGCGTCCAGAGAAAATATAAAAAATTAATATCGTGAAATTAAATAAACAAGAACACAGGAAGCCACCATAGCCATAAAAGTACCCATCCAAAGAGGAACAAAAGATTTATGCTCTGTTTGGTATATGTTTATTGTATGATACTTTTTTATATAAAAAAAATATGACTTATTTTGAGTTTCGTAATATACTTATGATAAGATATCTTATCTCTATAATTATAAATAAATAAATAAAATAAAGATGAATTACTTATATATTATAAGATAAAAATATAATTTATATTAAGTTTTCATAAGAAAAATGATAATATGTTTTTTTTTTTTTTATTTCAATAGAATAAGCATCTGCAAATAAGTTCATCCTGAACAAACTATTAGTAACGTGGAGATTAAAATAACAAGCACAGGGGGGACAAAGCAACCATAACCATACATGCAATCATAATAATTATAAAAAATTAAAAGTTGGTTAATGTGTAATTAAATAATACGCCACAGCGATTCCTACTGGCGTGCTCACTCTCCCCACACTTTTTTCTTTATAGTCTATAAATTGAAGTCTCACTCTTCATTCTCCCTGACGAACCAAACACCCAAAACAATCATCATCACTCTCTCACATCGCCTTTCTGATCTTCTCCATCTCACTCAACTCTAGATCGCCATGGTTCTATCCAAGACAGCCTCCGAGACTGATGTCTCCGTGCACTCGACTTTTGCGTCGCGTTATGTGCGAACGAGCCTTCCCCGGTACTGATCAATCACTAATATTTCGTTGTCCTTTTTTTCGTCATTTTTGTATTGTCAAATCATATATTGATAAATTGGGAATCGAGTTGATTAGGTTCAAGATGCCGGAAAGTTCGATCCCGAAAGAGGCGGCGTACCAGATCATCAATGACGAGTTAATGTTGGATGGAAATCCGAGGCTGAACTTGGCATCTTTCGTGACGACATGGATGGAGCCGGAATGTGACAAGCTTATGATGGCTGCCATCAACAAAAACTACGTTGACATGGATGAATATCCTGTCACTACTGAGCTACAGGCAAGTTTTTCTATTACTATCTTCAGCATAATACTTCACTTAATTAGCTTTTAGAAATAATATAATTACATTATATATATCTTCTCTCATTTTCCGTCGGCGCAAATGATTTTTTTTTTTATTCTTCTAATTTGATGAATTTCATTAAAATTATACTATTTATCATACGAGATTCAGTTTTGCACAAGACTCCTACTAGTATAAATATATTTATTTGCTCATAGAAAAGGGTGGTTAGATCTCTCCTATGAGTAATATATATTATCTCTAAACGCGGAGAGAGATTAATGTACGAATCTAGATGTGGACGAGGGAAATGAATTTATTGCTTTATGATAATTTATTAAGAAAAGTGTATTGGTCCAATTTGGACATTATGGTAGGAATGGTGCAAAATTCTAATGGCTTTCCACTAGATCTTTTCGGTATCATCGGTTTCTACAATACCAAAAGGGATTATTATTTTGTTCTTCCAATGGAGGCAGTCTAAAATGTAAACGATTGTTTTGGGATCTGGAGGATGCAACCTTGATTTTAATTGGATTCAAGTATCAAATACCATTTTTTTTAACAGCTTGCAAGAAGTATGTAAATTAAATCAGTATTGAGTTAGAAACTTTTGTTTTTTATTATCCATTTTTATTTTTATTTTTATTTTCTAATTATTAATTTTTTTAGCATAACTCAGACGTCAAAATAACAAATCCTGTTTTGACTAGTTTTAAAATGATCAGTAGTTTTTTTAATAATCTCATTTAAACCATTCTATTAAAAAAAACTTATATATTGTGGTTAAAACATAAATTTAAATTTAGAAGTCTCAAAATTATTTAACTAATCCTTTTTTAATAATCGAACTATTTTTTGTTTTAAAAGGACCACTAATTTTTTTTTTAAAGTGGTCTCATTTAAACCATACCACTAAAAAAAACTTATAGATTGTGTTAAAACATAAATTTAAAAATTAAATGACTTGAATTTTTTTTAAAATTTTTAATTAGTTTCTAATCTCCTTTTTTTTCTTTATCTTTATTTATTTATTTGTTTCCCTTGTCAACATCCATACTACATGTTCATCATCACCCACCAAATACCAATTTCCATAAACACACTCTCTCACTTTTAGTAGAGTCCACAAACATAGATACCATTATGCGCATATTATTTGAGAATGTGATATTTAGATCTAACTATGATTTAGACAAATACAAAAAACTCAAGAAAAGCTCAATATAAAGACTGATATTTTTTATGTTAGGGAACAGTAATATTTTGGGTGTTAATTACATTGGAAATAAACGTGGAAGAGGATATTGTGAAACAAATGTTGTGGATAACATTTGAGCTTGAGCAAAGAAAGGTTGTGTGGAAAAAGTAAAGGAGGTGGACGAAGACGTGTATATAGGAAAAAGACAAACGATTTAAGCCACTTAATGTTTAATAAGTATGTTTTAATCTCTATCTGTTATATGAGATCGTTCTGAAAAATTAATGTTTTTCTTAGAATAAAAAAATCCAATAATTAAAATAAGATTACATGAATAATTTAATGATTTTTAGAATAATTTATTCTTTTCTTTATCCTGCTATCCCTTTTGGATTTTTGCGGTTTTCCTCTACTGTTGATTGTATTCTCCTTCTCCCAAGACCAAAACAGAGAAGGAAATGAAAAGAAAATAAAAAGAAAATGCTCCTCATTCTCTTTGTTGTTGAAGAAAATTTAGAACTTGTGAATTGTGATGAAGAAGTGGGCAAAATTGTTTTAGTTGGGTTCGAGGTTTTACGCTCTTAATTTGGACACTTGTTGGGCTCTGTGTTTAGAGTAGTTTTGAGTTTTTTCTTTTCCTTTTTTTTTTGGCAAAATCAAGACAATTTCCGATGAATTTTCAGAATATATTGTAGGTTTTATCAATAACTGAGTTTGAAACTTGTTTTCATCTCATCGGCTCGCTTACGCAGCTGACAGCAGAAGATTGTCGAGACTTGCAAATGATGTGTTGCAAGAAGTGCACTCCTCTTCTAGATTGCAAATGATGTTGGGGGTTGTTGTCTGGTTGATTTTTCTAAAAGCTTTTTTCTTATAATTTAAATTTTTTAGAGTTTGAACTTTCATTTTCGTAAAATCCAAATTAAATATTTATTACAAAAAGGTTTTTTTTTTCAATTTTTTTAAAAGAAAAAAGGCCAATTCAAAATGGCCTTTGTGACTATTTTGTGATTTGATTTTTTTTTTTTTTTTGGTATCTGTTTCGTGGGGGCAAAAGTCCGATTATATGATTATCTTTCTAGCGAAAGTAATGCCTTTTATCCTTTCCTAATTGCATCTGTCGTTATTCTTTTGTTTATTTATTTTTTGGTCTAAAATAAACACTTTTCATCAATTAAAAAAAAGCCAACAACTAATAATTAGTTTGATTGGATATTGTTAATCCGACTTCACTGTCAATAGTGCGTGGCCCACTGAAGAAACTAGTAGTAGCATGCGGAACTGTGTGGGCCACTAAAGAAACTTGGTATGGTTGGAATTGGGAGTCACAAAGTGGATAGATTCACCCCTCAAGGCTCTAGTGACGATGAATGTCGGATTTTCTCTGCTCAACAGTATTCTATCCTGTGACTACTAGTGGGCACAAGATATTTTTCCTTTTTTTTTTTTTTTTTTAAGCGAAAACTGGATTGACATTCACTTTGAAGCAGAATCTACAGTTTTTGCCTCCAGGGGCATAGGTGAGTTGGTAAGTGGCCAGGTGATTAGGGTGGAGACACCCTGACAACGCGATCGAATCAGAATGTAGCGATCTCGTGAAATATTGCGGCATTCTTTGGATTTTCACGCCCGTTGGTCCTCTCAGTCGGCCGCCACTCACGCACATCCTCGATTTACCTCCCGCGCCGGAAAGGGTTCTCCTTTGGTTAACCCTTTTAGAATCTACAGTTTTTAACTTTTTCCTTTTGTGATGGAATTTTAAAATGTACTAGTTTTTGAAAAGAGTTATAAAAGTGTATAATATTTTGTGTAGTTTCGGAATTAATTGATATTTTCATATAGTTTTAGAGTCCGTTTGAATTAATTTTTTTTAAAAGTGCTTTTCTTAATAACTTTTAAAAAATAATTTTTTTTGAGAAGCCAAAAATTATGGCTTCTAAAAAAATTGTATTTAATTTTTTTTTAGAGTTTTAGTTTTTTGAAAGCTAAATCAAATAGTTATTGCAAATTTAATATAATTTTTTTTAAAAAAAGTTTTTTTTTCTAAAAAAAAGCCAACCAAACAGGTCTTTAAAAATATTACAAATTGATTTCCATGGTTTTAAAATTATGTATAGTGCTCAACTGATTCCAAAATGAATGCATATTCCCTCTTTCATTTTATCCTTGTAATAGTCAATGTGTAATGTTTTCTAAACTACGTGTATATAAGTGAGTTTTGGAAACAGTAAAATTTTTTTCTTAAACTTGTTTGCAAAATATAAGAAGTAAAATATATTTTAATCTCTTTTAAAATGAGATGTAAAACTAGAACTGATATTGCTTACCCACAAATAGTACGTCTCTGTTTGATATTGTGCGTTTTGATTCCCTTAACCAATTCATTGAACCTTTTTGCCAATCTTTATTGCGTAACCATGTAGCACTCCACTGTGTTCCACTGGTTGTCAATCTATAGCTCCAATTTATCTCATAGGAATGATTTACTCTTTGACGTGAAAGGAAATGGACCCTTCCTTTAAAGAGAGCTTTAGCCAAGCAATAAGAATTTGTGGGTTTAGTGGTAATCCAAATATGGAAATGACAAAAAGTTGATAGAATAATGTACTGAGTTAGAGTCTGTTTGGATTGTCGTTTTTTGAAAGTGTTTTTTTAATAATTTTTGAAAATTAATTTTTTTTAAGAAACTTAAAATTTTGACTTCTAAAAAAATTATATTTGAGCTTTTTCAGAGTTTCAGTTTTTTTTAAACCAAATTAAATAGTTATTGCAAATTTAATGTAACATTTTTCAAAAGGAAATACTTTTTCTTAAAAAAAAAAACTAATCCAAACAGGTCTTTGGTAAAGCAATAGTCACTTTTGTAAGATTCCGTGGTACTGAAAGTGTCACAAGATTTTGACGGGTCTTCCATTGTGCTTATTTCATTGTTTATAAATATTTAAAATAAAAAAATTAATAAAAATATATACTTTTAATTTTAGTTACTTATAAGTATTATACATTTTTAGGGTTGTAGAATGATATTCTTTGATTATTATTATATTTCTAATATATAATGGTTGTCGACTAACTAAGTTATTTGTATGTTACTGTAGATTTGATTATGGATTTTTGTTTCTAGTGGAGATTATAAGATATGATTTAGCAATTATATAAATGACAACTTTTTAATTTGAAAATAGATATATGAGCCTGTTTGGATTGTCTTTTTTTTAAAAAAAAAAAATACTTTTTTTTTTCTGAAAAATTACATTGTTTTTATAATACTTATATGGTTTAACTTTCAGAAAAGAGATGAAACTTTGAAAAAAGGAATTAAGAGATAGTTTAAATAGTTAAAACTATCTCCTTTAATCGTGAAGTTTTGGATTCAATCTCATGGGAGTGTGGGTTTTAAAAAGAAAAAGAAAAAGAAACAGAAAATTCTGAAAAACCTCAAATACAATTTTTTTAAAAGCCATAAGTTTAGCTTTTCAAGAAACCATTTTTTTCAAAAAGTATTTAGAAAAGTGTTTTTGAAAAAAAACGAATCAAAATGAGCCCATAGTTATAACTACCAATGCACGTAAAGTGAATATGCGCAAAGTTTTGATATATGAAATAAGTCTGATAAATTTTGTGCAGAACCGATGTGTTAACATGATAGCACACCTTTTTAATGCACCACTCGAAGAAGGGGAGACTGCAGTTGGATGTGGAACAGTAGGGTCATCGGAAGCCATAATGCTTGCTGGTTTGGCATTCAAGAGAAAATGGCAGAACAAGATGAAAGCCCAAGGCAAGCCCATTGACAAGCCTAACATTGTCACTGGTGCCAATGTACAGGTAATTATATATGCTAGCTCTGGCCCCTCCTCCTATTTCTTTTCTTTTACGTATGTTTGTTACTCGGACTCAAATACGAGTATCGGATACAAACATGAATTTAAATATCAGACATAGTAGTTGCCAAAGTTTAGGATTCTAAGACTCGATCAAATGTACGTTGACTATGACTTTGAATGTACGAGGACATGGGATCCTCCAAAACTTTAATTATTATATTAGAATTTCAAACTCATATGAAAAGAAGAGAGAGGAAAGGAAAAGAAAATAATAAAAAAGCAAGCAGGAGGATATGAAAAAGACAATAAAATATCCAAATGTCGATCACCCAATCCCCCTGTTTGATATGTGTTTGAAAATTGAAACTTGAGTATCGACATGAATACTATACTCCTAATTGAGAGTTTGAATAATATAAGCTTTTACCCAGGGCTGGTATGATGGCCCTTCATGGATTTGCACTTTCAACTTTAGCATTAGGGTGGTCATTTTCAGAAAAAAGCAAATGATGTCCACTCAGCCTAAGTGCATTACCTTTGCCTTTTTCATCCTAATTTCATTTTAATTACGGGTAAAGAAAATTTTATTTTGCAAATGTTTGGCACTTGAAAGTTGAAAATCAGAAAAAGATTAATTTGAAATAGTACTATCAATTTTAGCCATAGAAACTAAGAACTAAAAAGTGAGGTAGAAATCAAATAGCTAGATTGAAAATGCAGCTATCAGCAAGTAATGTAACAATACTCTTGCACAGGTATGTTGGGAGAAATTTGCGAGGTATTTTGAAGTGGAGCTCAAGGAGGTAAAGTTGAGAGATGGGTACTATGTGATGGACCCTGAGAAAGCTGTGGAGATGGTAGATGAGAACACCATTTGTGTGGCTGCTATCGTGGGGTCTACCCTAAACGGCGAATTTGAAGATGTTAAGCACTTGAATGATCTTTTGACGGAGAAGAATAAGGAGACAGGGTGTGTATTCTTTCCATGCTTGATGCCTTTTTTTTATAGAGTTGTAGCACATAATTCAAGAACGAACTTTTTTTTTTTAATGCTTTGGTCAAAATTGAAACGATGTTTCTAACAGCATTTTCCTTTTTCTCAGGTGGGACACACCAATCCATGTGGATGCAGCCAGTGGCGGATTTATTGCACCATTTCTTTACCCTGAGCTGGAGTGGGATTTCAGGTTACCTCTGGTGAAGAGTATCAATGCGAGTGGGCACAAGTATGGCCTTGTCTATGCTGGTGTGGGTTGGGTCATCTGGAGGACCAAAGTGGACCTCCCTGAAGAACTCATTTTTCACATCAACTATCTTGGAGCTGATCAGCCTACTTTCACTCTTAACTTCTCGAAAGGTAAAGATGTAGTTAGAGATATAAGACGTACATAGCTCAACAATCTCGCTTGCGTTTGGGAGAGTTCTGGAAAATATCGTTATCACACGTCACAGTTTTTGTTAACTTGTTAGTAAATTTTTGGATGTTGATGTGCAGGCTCAAGTCAGATAATTGCTCAATACTACCAATTAATTCGTTTAGGTTTTCAGGTGACATCTAAGATTACTCCTAAAAATTCATAGAATTAACGTTATCATTTCATTTGTAATCATGTACGTCGTGCCTTTGTTAATCAGGGATACAAGATGATCATGGAGAATTGTCAAGAGAACGCAAAGGTACTGAAGGAAGGCTTAGAGAAGACAGGGCGGTTCAACATTATTTCCAAAGACACTGGAGTCCCATTGGTTGCCTTCTCTCTTAAAGACAACAGCTGCCACAACGAGTTTGAAGTGTCGGACACGCTAAGGCGCTTCGGCTGGATTGTGCCAGCGTACACAATGCCCCCTGACGCGCAACACGTGACCGTGCTCCGGGTAGTCATAAGAGAAGACTTCTCCCGGACCCTGGCCGAGCGGCTCGTCGCGGACATCCAGAAGGTCCTGCACGAGCTCGACTCCCTCCCGGCCAGGGTGACCGCCAAGCTGACTATCAGCGACGAGAATCATGAAGGTGCAACAATGATCCCTGTGAAGAAGTCTGACATTGAAGTGCAAAGGGAAGTCACTGCGGCCTGGAAGAAATACGTTGCGGATAGGAAGAAGACTAATGGTGTATGTTAAATTTAACTACAGATGGTTTAGGCTTTTGATATAATTATTGAAGCCATTTGCTAATTGGGTATATAGCTGGAGCGTTATGGTCTCCTAATAAGCTTTTCACCCACTTTATTAAGGAAGAATATTAATGTGTGAAGCCTGGATACTGCATCTATTTAATGTAACGTTTTAACATAATATTATTTCTGTCGTTTTGTTATCTTGCTTTTGTTTGAAAACCTTTTAGCTTATTTGGATTGTTTTTTTTTTTTTAAAGAAAAAAATATTTTTTCCCTAAAAAAAGTAACGTTATTTTCTCAATTATAATTTGATTTGGCTTTTAAAAAAACTAAATCTTAAAAAATCCTTAAATGCAACTTTTTCTCGAAACAAGAATTTTAAATTAAAATTTTTTTTTTTTTCAAAAGCAGTTAAAAAAAACTTTTAGAAAAAGTTAATCCAAATGTCCCTGAATTCGGCCGTTCCAATGAATGTGAAAACGATCACATAAGTTCGCTTGACCTCACCGGCAAAAAACTAAGATCTATTTGACACCACGACTCTCAGTTGAGTTTCATATGAACCCACATATGGAAAACTTATCAAGAACTAAATTTGAAGATATATGTTTTACTTCATCTTTACATAAAATATAAAAATTAATCATCAGTAATAAACAAAAATTTGAAAAATACAAATTTTTTTAGTACATTGTACGGAATATACTCTCAATCCTATAATAGAGTGGGTTCAAAGTTTTATTTCAGTGAAAATTAAAACATTGATAATTTAAGTATTCTCCATTAAGGAAACTATACTTCCATCATTGATCATCATGGATTAGTGAAACGAGATAATAGCTGAAAAAAGATGGAAGCTGAAGTAATAATAGCTGATATTAGATAATTTCGTTACTTTTTAGTGTTCCATATTAAATTCTTATAGCTAAACAATTAAATTTAAGAACTAAGATTTAACAAATTAAACCTAAATTAACTCACCTATTTAGCATCATCTCATTGACTCACCATCTTGATCAAACATTTTCTTTAGTTATTTGCAGGTAGCGATGTTTGTAAAACTTGTAAGAGAGTGTCTTTATTCAAAAGTAGTGGTATTTTAAACAAATTTAAGTATTTTACACCAAGTAGAAAGTGTTCATGACTTGGAGCCTGTGGAATCAAAACCATTCATCCTTCAAAGAACTCCTATATCTTTCTCTCTTGAAGCCATTTCATTCTTGAAGCTTTGCCAATTCTTTCTCCTAATGGAAGCTTCACCTAGCATATATGTCAAGTTTAGTTCTACACCACACACCTGTTTGCAAGCTAAACACCTATAATGAAGTTGGTCCAGATAAACATCCAGCTACTTGATGCCGAAAAGTGATTGTGTGTGTACGCAAAAACCTAATCAACTTACCATGCCAAATAGAGGCCTTTAGATGAGTCATAAAAATATACAAATTGATAAAAAATTTCTCGAAATAATGAATATTGTTAGCAAATAAGTTGATAAAATAGTGTGTGGCTGATCTAGAACTGTAGAAACTAGATTGAAATGAAACTGAATAATAATATTAATATTGAAATTGAAATATAATAGTAAAGAAGTACAAAATGCAGTATATAAGTTATCAAATCGAACCTCATAAACACGATCTCCTTAAGGGATTTATGCCCTCATGATGGTGCTAATGGCTTCTCTGCGTATCCGTTCTAGGATATAACAATTTACTTCTCGCTTAGGTAGCACTCTGGAGTGAGAAGTGAGTGCCTGCAAACTGGTATCGTAGAACTCTTCTATGAAAAATGTTATGTAGAATGTAAATTACGTTGTATGCTATGCAAGTCTGGAAAACTGCTTGGAAATCTCATCACTTGGTGCACCAGAAATCCGTTATTTAAAATTATGAATAAGTGGTCAATAACTGACGTATTTAGTTGAGTGCAAACCATTGCTACAATGTGTAATTGAAAAGTTTAGTGGGTTATAATGACCATCATTACAATGTGTAACCGACGTAACCTCCAAGAGCATTCATTGTATAGAATAATATTTATAATAGACGTAACCTCCTGGAGTATTGATTGAATGGAGTAATATCTATAATGCTATAACAATCAAATAGTAATATCTATAATGCTATAACAATCAAATAACGTCCTAGTGTGGTGCCATAACCGTCCAATAAGCTTTGCTTGCTAATTTTTCATTCACCACATGCTCGTTTTTTACATGTTAATCTATCACATTTATCTATTTGGAACGAAGAACACAATGGTACCAAGAACTGACCCAATTGACAAATGGGACCCAATCTAAATATTTAGTCAAAGTGGCTTTGACCTTTATGTCAAAAACCATCCAACTAATATTTCCCCACATGAATGAAAATTAACTGACCATAATGCACGTAAATGCAAGAAAAAGTTTACAGAAAGATACTACCTTAGGATAGGTAGCTTTTGGTTTTGAACCTTCGTTAATGTGTACCATCAGGTTTACTTGCTAACCAATGGACTCGAGGTTTTAAACTGTTCAGCTTTAGTGTAGACCAAGACAACCACACACACATATGGCACCTTGTAGTACACTACCAATTCTCAGGTTGTGTTTATTATGGCCCTAAACAACTCTTGGTATTCATGAGTACTCAAAGAATTTAGACTCCAATTCTCTTAGGTCCAATTCTCTTAGGAGCAGCCCGTCCTTGCTCATATATGTGAATGTTCGTGAAGAGTACCTTGTTACATCCTACCTGGTCTTGTTGGATCTAGATGCTATTCCCATGGCTAGATGTTATTTCAGATTTTCAAAAAGCAAAATCATATTAACAATAATAGGAGTGGAAACATAGTATAAATAAAGTCTATTATAAACATGGAAATTACATTCACGCAAAAAACACAAGAGTAAAGTCAAGACTTGTTACTTAACACATTAGCATAAATAAAGTCTATTATATTAAGAAGCAACAAATCTTCAACCTTTGGTTCTAGCCATCAAGGATACTCAACACATTAGCTGGAATATTACAAATATGGAACTAAGCTTAAACAAAATTTGTACCACAATCACATTTCTCGTAATGTCCTATGTGATGCCTTAAATGGTACCAAATAGAAGATGTAAACTGTCATCTCAAGATCACACTCCCACTAAGACATAGGCAGTGATATAAAAAATATTATTAACTTTTCCATGTCTAGGAGCGTTCAAGATTTTTCTTGTGAGGAAAAATCTTGACGTATATTATTGAGTTACAATCTATAATGTCCAAAGCACTTTCCCAGTTCACATGTAAGGCATATTCCACTTTGATTAAGATTAAAGAGGCTTTGATATATTCATCTAATTTCTGCTCCATTAGGATCAAAGAGTCTTTAATGTATTCATCTAATTTCTGCTCCACCTTAGTCTCAAACCACTAGAGACTTGTGTAACATCAGATGATCTCATTTGTATTCTTGAGCAATCTCTAGTCAAAACTAGTACTCACAACCTTACAAACTAGTTAGCTCATGGAACCTCATTATTAATGTGAACCAATTTCTATCACCTTCTCAACTCCTTGTCACCTAAAGAAGAGGGACCTTTCTTCGAGATCTAGTAAGCTGTGAAGCCCACACTCGACTAACTTCTTGTCATGCTTTTAGACAATATGTCCCTTAGACAAAATTGGAAGTTATGTCTTCAAGATCTAGTGAGCTGCGAAGCTCAAACTCGACTAGTTTCTTGTCATGCCTTAGACAAGATGTCTTATGCATGAGTGTGTCCAAAGTGTTATTAGTCAGAGAAATTGTCTTTTCATGGATCAAATTTGTTCTATATTATGCAGTGATAGTGTAATAAGATATTTTTAAACCGTTATGTATTCTACCAAATGACAAACGTTTCTATATCTATTGATATTGAAACCAGATTAAAAATATGATGTCCATGAAGTATAGAGCAAAGTTCTTTTGCATGTTCAGAGACATAAATATTAACATCAATATCCAAACACTATGTAACTCCCACTGCATAAGCCTATACTTTTCTTCGATGCACATTCTGCAAGTAAAGCTTTCTCATTTCTTTTCCACGTCTCTTGAAACCTGTACAAGAGATAGCAGTTATGGTTACTAGCTTAGGGCCTACTTACAAGAAGGACCGACCACCATAAGGGTTTCATCATGAGAAGTGAAGCTTATATCTTTTTAGCGCTTGGCTAGGTATACAGGACAATGCATCCTCCAATGCTCTTATAGACCACACTAGAAACATTTCTCTCTGGGCTTGTCATTTACTACCCTCTTTCGTTTCTTTCAAGACTAGCATCTTGCTAATGCTCAACACTGTCCAACTGCCCCTCTCCATATTCCAATTATTTCCCTTTATCATTGGACTAAACAGTACCAGAAGGTTTAACTTTAGGAATAGAAATTTGGGCCTCTTGTTGAATGATAGACTTTATTTCCCGAAGCTCCTTTAGTAAATCAAGAAGGGTCAAGTTCAACTTGCTTAACTCAAAAGTCAACTTGAACTTCTTGAAGGATTCAATTAGTGTCTCGAGTATTATCTCAACATGAGTTGTAATGTTAATCTGAGCACCTAGGATGTCGATAATACTAAAGTTATCCATCAACCTAAGCATATGCTCTATAACAAATTCCCTTCTTGCCATTCTAGAATTCATGGTCTCCCTCGTAACAGCTTGCTTAGTCGGCCTGCTAATGTCTTTAAACATCTCCGACAATGAGGTCATGATTTCCGTAGCAGTCCTTATGCCCTCTTGTTCTATCAATAGATTGTCGAATAAAGATACTAATATATAGCACTTGGCCATAATCGGCTCTCATTCAGCTTTACTCAGTGTCTTGCTAGTTATTAGTAGAACCAATCCTTATCCGGGGATAGGATTGGGTAAGGACAAACTTGTACCGATCCTCACTAAGTACTTTGTCCAAGTTTCTCTTCCAGTGAATATAGTTTGGGCCGGTTAACTTATTCTCAAAGATAATACCCATCAAACCACTGGAGGAACTACACGACATTATACTGGATACACATAATGATATCATAAATGAATAAGGAGAATAATATGATGCAAGTATGATATGTACGTAATAGTGGAAAACAACATACATTAAGCCTTTTTCCATCGTTTGCCATTTAATAGATATACCCTCAAACTATTATAATGTAATAGTGTTTCAACCTTATCAACTTGAACTCCATGGGCGGCATGGCCGAACAAATGGATAATTGAGTTAGGCTTTAGCTTATTTGGATAATGTTTATATAGATAGATGCTATCTAACGATATTCAATCACTCTTTTGTTTGGCCTCTCAAATTGCCTTGGGGCCTTCGCTGACGAGGTGGTCGAACCCATGATTCGAGTTGAGTGTTAATAACCATTTCTTAATATTCATTCCCTGTTATGTCTAGATTTGAGCCCTTCAATGGGGTAATGATTCTTATCCACATATCATAAGACAATCCATGAAGAAGAATTCTATCGACGGGGTGGCCGACCTCCATCAACACCCTTATATTGAACACATTAAGTCCACCTTGCTAAATCTAGGTAATTGTGACACCCTCTTACGAAGAGGTTAATGCCACTTATCATTAGCGTGAACCGGACATGGATGGCTGTGGGGTTTCCAATCCCCTCTCCCACTCAATATTTTTACTTTAAGGGTTTTATCTATTTATCTTGGTCCCATATTTTTTGGATCTAAACACCACCTTTGAATCAAAAGACCCTGGAATGTCCTTGACTTGAGTCATCTAATGGGCTAGACTTCTTGTCAACATTCTGTTAGGTGATCTTTAGTAAAGAACTCCACCGATAGGATGACCGAACTCACTAACACTTTTTATGCTTTAAGATTCAACTCTGTGTTTCCAAAAATATTTCATGGTACTCAGATATATTCAACCTAGTCTTGGGCTTTTAGCGAATCCGTAGGTTGACAACTTGACTTCCTCTATTAACTATGGTACTTTGACATTAGCTCTAAACACCTTTTGCATTGAAATTCATTTTGTGTTACTAAGGCATATCCGTACCAAAATAGAGAGTCATATGGAATCCTGAGGTTGGCGCACTCAAGTTGTCTAGATAAGTCCATTGGTTAATTAGTGTCGCAATCAACTAATATCCCTAACCAATTTTGTGCATTGCTCTTTAAGATCTTTAATTACCGAATAATTAGCCTAAGCAATCTCAAGGGACTTATCAAACTCAAGCCAAACAAGATCCAAGGGTTAGCCAATTTTAAACCCTACTTGGGTGGACATGTTTTTATATGATTGCATTGCAATAATCTATACATACAATCAAACATGCATATAAATATCACAAAATAAACATCCATAGCATAAATAAATGGTCCCCAATCAATGGCTTCCTGTAATACCGCTCTAAGCTTAAAGCCCAAAGTAATCAAAATGCCAAAACCAAGCTTCTGCTGCAAAACTGCTATAACCGGTCGACTAGCACTTCTAGTGAATCAACATCCTAGACGGTCGAGTAAGGGCCTTCTACCGGTCGATCGGCTTGGTTGACTAGCTATTCCAATAAGCTCCTACTTTTTGTCGGTTGGGTCTAGGACTTCTATCGATCTACCGACTGCTCTAGAACTGCTCTGAACTTCATGCAAAGTAGTGTTTTTGGCTCTGAATTGAAACATGACAAGGAATTACATAGAAAATCAACCAATACAAACTTCATCTATGAAAAGAAACATAAATTTGACCACAAAATACAAGTCATTTCCCATTCTTATGCATCTCTCAAATTGAAGTTACGTTAACTTTCTATGCAAGAAATTAAATCCATACACTCAAACCATCAATTAAGACCAAAATCACACGTGTGCTCAACCACAAAGGTTAGCTCGTAACATATACACCATAGAAACATATAAATCTTGCTGCCCACAAGATTATTACTCATTCTACTAATTCATATGTAATTTTAAGTCGTAATCATGTGTATAACGGTACCTAAGCTTTGATGCCACTTATTGAATCTAGATGCTATTCACATGGTCAGATGTTATTCTGAATTTTAAAAAACAAAATCATATTAACAACAATGAGAGCGAAAACATAGCATAAATGAAGTATATTATACACATCAGTATCACATTCAAGCAAAAAACATAAGAGTAAAGTTAAAACCCGTTACCCTTGTAGTGTGATCCGAATGCAAAAATTACTTCTTCGCACAATACTTGTCTCGTATTAGCCTCCTAGTGGTCTTTTCCATTATTTTCAAATTTCTATTGCTAGGATACACTTTGCTATATAATGGGCAAGAAATAATTGTGGCTAAATTGAGGCTATGAAATTTAGTGTGTTCTTGGTGCTAGTGTGTGAAAAATCCTGCATACACCTACCAAGAAAATATCTTATTATCTTGTATTCTCTTATGGGTTATGTCTATCTTGTACTCTTTATAGTATAAGACAACCCTAATAAAGATAAGATTCCTGGAATATTATGTTTCATCATAATACCTTTCCTTAGTCCTTCTAGAAATAAAATATTCCCTAGGGATAAAGCTATCCCAAATATTCCACCTCACACATTAGATATCTTCCATGTGGGATTTGTTTATCTAATTAAGATATTTATAAGTTATATTAAGAAGACCCAGATAATTAAATCCTTTCTTAATTCTAAACTTAAATCTTAATCAAGCAATCCACATAATTAATTGACCTCAATTAATGTATCTAATTAAGTACTGACTAGTAGAGAGACTAAAAGACATAATTACCCTTAGCTCCTAAAATGACCAAAATGCCCTCGCCACCACTTTGGCGACACTAAGGCCATTTTGACCTCGATCTATGTCCACCAGAAGGCCAAAGCCGCACTCCAAGAATAATTACTGGCTAAGCAGGAGCTTTTCACCCACTCTGATGACCTATGTCTTTCACCAACCGAGTGAAATGACCAAGGTACTTCTCTATGTATACCCGTAGTCAAGGTCGGTCATTGAAAGTACCATCACCTCTAAGACTACATCTAAACCTTGGAATTTCTAGTCCCATATGATGATCATCCACTGGTTACGTATCTCTTGATATAGGGAGCAACCCACAAGTCAAATGATCGATATACCCTCGAAGGGCAATATCACTAGTATTAAATTTCTGGTGATCAAGTGGACAAATCGAAGAGGGCATATAGACTCTTATGTTGCATATGCATGTCCCAACTAAATTAGAATACAAGACCCAACATATGAGGCAGACAATCTTATCACACACGACCTCTCCTTATGGCACATCAAAGTATCGCACCCTAACTTAGTTAGTTCATCCGCACATATTCAAGATTAAGAGCATTGGTCACTCGAAAGCTGTGAGTATCTCGTCTTCTATATATGATGGTATGGTTCCTAGAAGGCTTACTCACAATAGCTCTATCCAATACATGAAACACATACTAGAAGCGTAATCCAAAAAATCATCCAATGACCTAGATAGATCACCCTTTCAAGGAGACTCGCCTTCCTAGTAGTGTGCCCAACACTACCATCCGGCTTAGACCAATTATGGTATCACCAAATCTTGACTTGGACCTATTGTGCGTCTAGCCTCATTGCGTACCCAAGTCATTGATTTATATCATTGGACTTGCATACTTTGCACAAATGCATAAATGGAAAGAATATGCTGTGCAAAACTCAATTATATGAAAAATATCATGAGTGAATTTTATCTAGTATCCAGTAATCACCATATGCTTGTTGTCTTTAGGGTATACAATCTCAACGGGTCTTCCCAAGCATTGAGTATCATTAAAAGCAAAGTTATATTAGGCCTTGTACAGTTCTTTATGTACATTAGACTCTCTATAATCAATTGAGATACCCTTCCACATATATTTTACTTATTTATACATTTTCATCAAGAGGAATTCTTGTAATCCCGTTATTTCTCTTATTGACTTTGTCCAATATTCTTACAATAAGATAGGGACGAGCCTGGCCCATTGGATGTCCTTATGATTTTAATGCCTAAAATCACCTCTTCGACTCTTATGTCTCTCATTTCATAATACCCGAGAAAGCATTTTCTTACTAGACATAATTGTTTCATTATTACTTTTTAAATAATAAGCATGTCGACTTCATAAGAACAAATAATGGCAAAGTTTTGATTTGTTTCTTTCTAATTGACACTCTAGTCATACTTGTTGGTTTTAAAATCTTTTATAAGCATGGATTGATCAAGCTTCTCATGCCATTGTTTATGTGCTTTCTTTAATCCGTAGTGAGATTTCACAAGCTGATATACTTTCTTTTATGGCCCTGAAACTATGAACCCTTTCGGTTGTTTCTTGTAGATCTCTTCTTTTTAATCACCATTTAAGAAGTAGTCTTCATATCCATTTGATAGATCTCCGAATTTTATATAATTGCTACAATTATCAGCATCTGAATGGGTGAAATTCTTGTGAGTAAGTTTCAAGATCATCCTTTCATAACTGGACAGGCCTTATTCCTATCAATTATTCCATCAGCCTTCATCCAACTCTTAAAAATCCATTTACACCCATTTATTTCCAAGAGGAAGATCCACAAGTTCCATGAATGGTTATAGATTATGAACATAATCTCACTGTTAACACCCATTTTCCAAAGAAGTGCTTTCGGTATAGACATGGTCTCCTTGAAAGTTCTAAGCTTACTTTCTAACATAATAATAATAAAGTTAGGCCCAAAGGACATAGACATCCTTACTTTTTACTATGTCTTGGTTCATCGTTGTAGCCTTTTTATCTACATCTAATTGTTCAAGAGTTCCTTTACAAGAACTAAGCGAAAATGTCATTTCAATGGACCTGACATTTCATGACTACATGTCAGATATTTCTAAATTTATATGCACCACTATTTTGTGTATTTTGACTATCTTAGGAGTTGGGGGCTCCTACTTTAGCTAGACAGTCTCTTTGCAACGCAAAGTATGACTATCAACTAAACCAGATCAATTAATATTATTACAACAAGGGAGAAACATACGGGATTAAATTACTTTGGAACGTTCATAACATTTTAGCCAAAAAAGCAAAAGTAATGCAAGCTATTGCATTTCTTAACATTCCTTCTGTTTAAGTGCTCTATCCACTTAATATGCAAGCCACCACTGCACCATAATCACAAGATTTGGATCCTCTCCTATTTTTCTTCTCTCTTATATGTACGAGGTAAAATCTCAATCATCCATATAAACTTTAAAGTCAAAATACTAATCATTAGATTAAATTAATATAAACCACTAGGTTAGTTACCAAATAAAATCTCAATTGTTATTAACCATTAGATTAAATTAATATAAACTGCTAGATTAGTTACCAAATAAATTACAACCATTTATTAACTATTAGATTAAATTAATATAACCACTAGATTAGATTACCAAGTCCACAATCACAAGACACTATTGCATTGTAATTACAAGCTATCATTTTTAGCCGTCATTGCCTTGTAATTATGGTCATCATGAGCTTATGATTATGGTTATCATATGTTTTCATGAAGCCTTGAACTACGTTTGTAATGTCTATGCTCTTGGTATGCTATATATTTCAGAACACACTTATGTTTGGTTATAACCAATTAAGAAGTCAAAATAAAATGTCTATTTTTTTCATCTATTTTATAAAACAATTTTTAACATGCTAGACCCAATTGAAAAATATAATAATAACCAAAAAATTTAACTAAATTTAGTATATTATTAAACAATCCAAAAGGATATAGTACTAAATATTCAAAACAAACTTAATTTTACAATAAGTATTTAAATTAATTAGTTTTCAAAGAAATTAGAATTCTTAGAAAAGCTCAATTTTACCTTTTCTTTTAAAATTCAAAAGTTTGGGTTTCTAAAAAAAATATTTTTTTCCGAAAAATATAAAGAATTTTTTAAATTAAAGAACCAATTCAAATGCGCCCATGATAATCTCGCTAAAATAGACACTCAATTCACCCGAAATAGAATAGTATAAAGAAAAAATGGTTGATTTGGCCAAAGCTAAAGTGTCTTTGTTTCCTCATTAGCCACTTTGAAATTCTATAGCTCTTTTAAATTGATTTTCAAACTAAACAGCTAAAAATAAAAAGGATGAGTCAAACAAGTCCAAATGACTAGGAAAAGTTGTACACAACGTAAAAGGTATAATTTATGTGCAAAAAAAAAAAATTTAGTCTATTATCGATAACCAAAAGCACACAAAGTTATATTTTTCACCCAAACTTAGTTCTAGTTTATCATCGATAAACATTAAAAGCACCAAACAAATTATAGCAGAAAAAAATTGTATATACGAAGACATAATAATACGTCTTATGAACATATTATTTCTTTTGGTTTTTAATATTTAAACAAAGATAGAAAAAGTACTTGAATGGAAAAAGATGGAGGATTTTGTATAATGCTAAAACTTGGGAGGGTTAGATGGGGGGAATAGGATTTCTTTTAAAATTTCTTTCTTAAGCTAGAAAAGTATTTCCTTGGTTGTGATAATGAATGACTTATTTTATTTATTTATCTTTTTTGAAAAGACCATTCCTCTAGAATGTGAGCTTTCCAACTTTAAAATCTTATACCAAACTAAGGAAAAGGAAAAAGAAGTTAGAACGCCAATCTTTTTTAAACCATCCCATTATAGTTACAGGTATTGCTTTGAAAGTTCAAAGAGTCCCAAAACAAATAAACTTTAATAGTTACAATGAATTAAATTTGAATTGCAACAGCTATTTTGTTGCCTCGATTCATGATCTGATCTTTGACCCAGCTATTGATGCCGAGGTGAAGACTCTAAACAACTTGAGTCATTATCACATATGACTCATAAAAATTTTATTA
Source organism: Cordia subcordata (assembly GCA_028554755.1). Taxonomy (NCBI): domain Eukaryota; kingdom Viridiplantae; phylum Streptophyta; class Magnoliopsida; order Boraginales; family Cordiaceae; genus Cordia; species Cordia subcordata. The sequence continues at coordinate 10,381,065 of JAPTOF010000019.1, forward strand.
TGTATTGAAAATATTTTGTTAAATAATTCTTTTACATTGTAACAAATAGAGTATAAAAGCAATATTAATTCTCTAAAAGATAGTATTTCTAGTTTGTGGTGCATATAGCATATTTATATTGTTTAGCTGTGTCTGTAGTGTGTATAATGTGTGTATCATACGTGCAGTGTGCATGTGCGAGTATTTGTGTAAGGATATTTTTTCGTATGTGTGTGCGAGAGTATGAGTTGGTTTATTAAAGTGTGTTTATGTGTATGTTCATTAGAAAAGTATCATTTGAAAAACAATTGAAATAAAATTGTATGTTCATTTGAAAAACAATTGAAATAACACTTATATAAATTAAATCAGATGTGGACGACTTGTGTTATGCAGTATATCACAACAGTCTCCTATAACACATTGTTTAATGGGGAAATGTTGCCTCCATTCTTACCTAAGCGGGGTTTGCGTTAAGGTGATCCTTTGTCACCATTTTTATTTGCCTTGTTGATTAAAGTTCTTTTAGCCCTAATTTATTTGCAATGCTCCTGAGGCCGACTAAAGGGAATTAAGCTCGCCTAGAGGATGTCCTCTCATTAGTGCACTTTCTCTTTGCTGACCATTCCTTTTTTTTTTTTTTTTAATTAGGGCTGCCAGGAGGGAAGCGTTGACACTTAAGGAGGCACTTTTCTATTACTGCTTTACTTCAGGTTAGTGGGTTAATATTGAGAAGTTTGTGATATCTTTTAGCTGTGGGACTCCTTCTCCTGTACGGGAAGGCTTAAGAATTTATTGGGGATTAACCAGGTGCAATCTTTTGGTTCTTATCTGGGAGTACCTTTTGAAAGGGGATGTTCAAAAATCAAGGCCCTACAATGGATTAAGGACAATATTCAGTCTAAAGTTCGATGATGGAAACATAATCTACTATCAGAGAGTGGCCGTGAGGTTCTCATAAAATTAGTTTTGTAGTCCTATCTATCGTATGAATGTCAATATTTTGCTTTCCCAAAACATACTACAAGTAACTCAGGTCTCTAGTCTCACGGTTCTAGTAGGGCTATAGTTCAAAAGATATAAGTCACTGGCTTAACTGGTCCACAATTGCGAGGCCAAAACAATAGATGGATTAGGTTCCCATGAGTTTGAGACTACGAACACTGCATTAGTTGCTAGCCAGGTATGCCATCTCTTTTATAATCTTGGTGGTCCAGTGGTACAAATAATTAGAGGGTTGTATTTTCTTAATAACCGTATGTTACATGCTACGAGGGTAAGAAGAGCTTCCTGGTGTTAGCATGGATTATTTTGAGGATTATAGTTTATGAGAGAGCATGTGCTTTGGCAAGTGGGAGATGGTGCCTCTATTAATGTTTGGATAGATAGGTAGATTCCAGGTGCTCCCTTTCTCCAACCTTCGCTGGGTTGTGCTGTATCTAAGGTTGTGGACCTTATCCATCCTACCATGTGGTAGTAGAACTCTTCATTGGTATCTAATCTTTTTCCCATTGAAAGTCATTCCTAGAATCCTCAGCATTTCTCTGCCTCTTAATTCTGAGAAGGACTCATTAATTTGGCCACTCTCTGTGACTGGTGACTTCATTGTTAAATCAGCTTATCACATACAATTTGTCAGCTCTTCACCCCCAGTACCAAGGATGGCCTCCTCTTCATATTTTTTTTTCCAAAAGAGCTTTGACAGGATGTTTGTGTTAAGATACATTAGTTAAGGCCTATATACATGATACATAAATGTATAATAGCCAAAGTATTAGTGTTTACCCTTCTTGTAAAGTCAAAGCATAATCTTAAGCATATAATTAGAGATCAATAGAAATGTCTGTCGTATAAAAGGATGCAAAGATTACTTCAGAAGCATACGAACAACATTACTTTTTCATGGTGTATAGAGCCTAGGTTAGATTTTTTTTTCCCTACCAAGGCTGCCCCTTACAACCATACTTCTACTGATCTTTCCAACACTTTCTCTGATGCCATCTCAGTTCAAAACACTCCCATAGTGGTTGCAACTCTACCCACTATTCAGCAGAGCTATCAAGAAGTCTCCCTCAAGCTTAAAGTGACAATTATTTACTATGGGAAACACGAGTCATGCCAGTATTATGTTGCCATGGCCTACTTGGTCTCATTGATGGTGCACTAAAGAAACTAACAGTTAATGACAATGATATTGCCAAATAGGTTTGCCTCGACCAAATGGTACTTGGTTGGCTTCTCATCTCCTTGTTTGATGCTGCCTTCTCTCAAGTGGTGGATAAAACAACTTCCCGAGATGTCTACCTCATGCTTGAAGTCCTCCATGGATCTCTCTCTCACGCAAGGATTTAACAACTCAAGACTACTCTTCAATCTCTATCTATAGGCACATTATCTATTCATAAATATATACAGCACGCTAAATCGATTGCTTTGGCCCTTGCGAGTATTGGTCGTTGTTTAGATGACAAGGCTCAAAATTTGATGTAATCGTCACTGCAATAAACTCTCGCTCAAATTGTCCTATTTTTATGGAAGTTTGTGCATTTTTTATTATGAGTTACGCTTAAATCTTAATGCTCCAACTGTTACTGACTCTACCATGGCTTTTCATGCATCCTCTGCCTATACAACCTGGATGTTGCCCTCCTACCATCCTTCATCGCAATGATCCAATCAATTTTCCCAGCATCCCTCTACTCCACAAGGTAATCACAATATCTTTACTTCTTCTGATGCACAATCCATAGGTGGACGCTTCTCAGCCAAGCGTGGGTATGCTGGGCGCAATTCTGGTAGAGGATGGGTTCGTTCAATCAAGGCACTTCTAAAGTTTTTTGTTACCACTGTGGCCATCCTTTTCGCAAGGCAAGTAATTGTTGGGCTCCTGATGATATTGTTACTGAATCTGCAAAATCTCTCAACTCCATGACAATCACTGACCCCTCCACCCTTGCTTAGTATCTTGACACAGGAGCCACTCATTCAATGACTCTCAATGCTTCTGACTTATGGGGTAAGACCTTTTATTCTGGTCTTCATACTATCATGGTTGATAATGGCATTGGACTTTCAATTTCACATACTGGAATTGCTGCTGTTATGTTATCAAATGGTTTTTTTTTCATAAGATCTTCTACTTTGCATGTGCCATCTCTTAGCAAGAAGCTTATTTCAGTTGCATAATTTGCCAAGGATCATAACTGTTATTTTATATTTGACTCTTCTGGTTATCTTATCAAGGATGCGAAGACGGGTCGTCCGTTGCACCAGGGAACTCTAAATAATGGCTTGTACTCTCTTAATCCGACTTTGAAGTAGGTTCTTCCTGCCAGCCATGTATGCACTGATGTTTGGCATGCTCGTCTGAGTCACCTTTCAAATCGGGTTCTTCAGCATATTATTCCATTATCTAGCAATTTTTTAAATGATTCCGTTTATAGTAGTTGTCAATTTGGCAAGAGTTATCGACACCCTTTCTTTAATAAAGTTCAAAGTTCATCTAAGTTGTTGGAAATTGTGTACTGTGATGTTTGGGGGCCTTCCCCGACTATTTTTATTGATGGATTTCGTTACTGTTTGATTCCAATTGATGATTGTATTACTTTTCTTGGTTATATCCTCTAAAACGAAAATCAGATGTGGTACAAATTTTTCCTATTTTCATTTCTATCATTCAAAATTTGTGTCAAAAGACTATCAAATATATTCAGTCAGATGGTGGGGGTGAATTCATTAACGCCTCAACCAAGCAGTTGTTCTCTAAACTGGGCATATTTCATTGAATCAGTTGTTAGGGCAAACTAGAGCAAAATGGCTTCACAGACCGTAAGCATCGTCATATGGTGGAAACTGGCTTGACACTTTTAACTCACAGTAAATTGCCCTCTCAATTTTGGACTCATGCCTTTGCTACTGCCATCTATCTTATCAATAGGATGCCTTTTCAATTGTTGGAATTTAAATCTGCATATGAAATATTTTTTAAAAGCTCGCCTTCTTATGATCATTTGTGTGTTTTTGGTTCGATTTGCTATCTTATGTCTAACACCATTTGGCAGGAACAAACTAGCCTTCAAGAGCTGTCAGTGTATTTTTCTTATATACAGTCCAAATCACAAGCGGTATAAATGTACAACTCACTAACAGGCAAAATATTACTTTCTCGTCGTATTTTTGTTCTGATGAAACCAGGTTCTTAGACTCACTTGAGCATGATGGCACACCTTCCGGAGTTTCGCCTCAATTTTACGTTGCTCCATTTCCCTTACAACTTGTGCAGCCTTATGCTCCCTTTACAGCTCCATTACACAAGCCTGTCATGGCCTTATTATAGCCTCAAAACATGCCACAACAAACTCTCCAAGACCATGATGCTCCACAGTCACCTCTATCTTAACTTAACCTCGTCAACCCCCACGCCGCAAAACTCACTACACTTGCACGGCACACATGCCTTTTTTTCTCTCTACTTGTTGGCTCCTAATGATATATCATTCTCCCTTAACGAACCAGCTCCACCAACTGCTCTCGATACACCAAATACCACCACTATGGCCTTCGACTCACCTCACCTCCCAAATGAACTCTGGCCCCTTACTACCACTCGCATTCCTCACATGATCACCTGAAATATGGATGGCACTTGTAAACCAAAAGTACCATTCTTTACCAGTTATCCTATCCCTAGCTGCCTCTTGACCTTTGTCTTTACTCCACACGTCGAGCCCACTTGTTACAAGCACACAATGATCCCAACTGGCACAGGCAATGATGGAAGAAGTTAACTCCTTCTTAAAGAATTAAACCTGGTCCTTGGTCCCTACAAAACCAAAACGAATATCATTGAATGCAAGTGGGTTTACCATATCAAGCAGAAGTCTAATGGTTCTTTGTAGCGGTACAAGGCATGACTAGTTGGCAAAGGCAATAATCAGCTGCCAGGACGAGACTTCGGTGAAACCTTTAGCCCTGTTATATGCTTAGTTACTATAAGACTGGTTCTTGTCTTAGCATTCTCACACAATTGGCCATTGAGGCAAATGGATGCCAAGATACATAAGTTAAAGGCTTATATATATGGTACATAAATCTATAATACGCAAAATATTATTGTTTACCTTTCTTACAAAGTGAAAGCATAATCTTAGGCATAGAATTAGAGATCAATCGATATGCCCGTGGTATAAAAGGATGTAAAGATTACTTCAGAAACATACGAACAACATTATTCTTTCAGTTTGGAAGAGTAAGGCCGTACCTAATGTAATGTGAAATGTTTTATGTGGCGAGCTTGTCGCGGAATTCTTGCAACTGCGGACAACTTGTAACAAAAGGCATTGTTCTTTTTCTCCTATGTGTAAAATCTGCAATCTAAGTAGAGTCTATTGAAAATTTGTTCTTTTATTATCCATGGAGTACGAGTTGTTGGTTTAGTTCCCTATTTCATCTTTGAATTGAGGAGTCTGAATCTCTCACTTTGATGCTTGGTTTAAAAGCTTTCTTGATTCTTGTGTTGCAGTTAGGTATCCCTGGTGCTATGCTGTAAAAGTGACACCCCTGATTTGCTGGGAGATCTAAAGAGCACGAGATGCTTGTATCTTTCATTGTAAGTCCCCTGATTCGCACATAGTTGTTAATAATGTACTTTTGTCAACCGAGGGAATTAGACCTCTTTTTTAGAAAAAAATGTCTCCTGCTTTTCTACATTCTTAGGGGGCATTTGAGGTGAATGGTGCTAATGAGAGACAGAGCCAAACTGATCACTGGATACCTCCCCCACCTGATCTCTCAAGTTCAACTGTGATGCATCATTTGTAGATACTCAACATATAGCAGGTGTGGCAACAGTTTGTCGTGATTTTAAGGGAAGAATTATGGATTGTGGGGCTATGAAGATTCAGTGTGTTTCAGTAGCATAGGCAGAGGCTTATGCGTGTCAGTTAGCTTGCTCCATTATTTCCTCCTCGCAATCTGGAGCGTGTAACTATCAAGTTGGATGCTCTTGTTGTGCTTCGTATGATTTGGGAAAATTCTAGTTTTGATTGGAGTTTATCTATAATTATCCAGAATATTCACTCCCTCGTATCCTTCAATGCTGCCCATTTTTTTCAGCATATCTCCCAACAAGCTAATCATGTGGCGAAGTGGGTTACATCTGTAGCTCGGATAGGCTCTCTCCTTCCTCTTTGGATGTGTTCTCTTCCTTTAGAATTGGTTGTACTTGTAAATGTCGATTTTGACGCCATTGGCTATTGTGATACGTACTACTTCCTTGTATATAAAGTACTAGTTTTCCTAACAAAGTATATATAAGTTAAAATCACGTTTAGCTAATTTCTTTATTATTATCTCCAAAGATATATATATTATATTATATATATATATATATATATATATAGATATGTATGTATTGCGTATGTATGTATGTATTATCTAATGTTATAAGCGGCCATAACCACTGCCTATAGGCTCCATTAGAAAAATAGAAATAACCACTTATTTAACCCCTTGACTACCAAAAAAGAAAAAAAGAAAAAAAAGAAAGGAAAAAAGAGAAACCGTATCCAACCGCCTTATTTCCCTAGAGGAGGTTTTTTTGAGCATAAGATGTATATCAATAGGGCTACACATAGTTTGACTTGGTTAAGTTTTAAATTTATTTTGAACTAAATAAAATTAATTGATTTTTACTAAAAATTAATCAATTAATTTTTAATTATATAAAATAACTAAATCAAACTAACATCTTTAAAGTTGGTTTAGTTTGATTTGATTTCAATTTTGTAAAAAAATTAAATTTTATAAAAATAATTTAAAAATACAAAGAAATAAAATTTTACCCAATAATCTAAAAGAAAGAAAATTAAACCAATAGATTAATTTTGATTTACTATCGATATTAAAAATTCAAATAATATATATATATATATATATATAATTAGAAGTGGATACAACTCGTACAAGTTTAATAACATACACATAAAATTAGGGATTAATATAATTTCCTTTGGTAGGTTTGTTGATCTATTTCATATTAAATCAAAGTAGTTGGTTTTTAATTATATAAAATAATCAAACCAACTCCAATTTTTTAATTAATTTGGGTTAATTTAATCAACTCATGTTTACTCCTAAATATCACATTTTTCTCTTTTTTACTTTACAGAAAATTTTGAAATTATTTTACATTACGTTTCAAAAAATATTTTATATGCTAAAAATTAATTTCCTGATATCTTACTCCGCGAACAAAATCATCTCACTTGACCAAATGCCTGGTGGCATTATATTGACATCATATCGTATTTTTCAGCTAGCTGTTAGGCTAACCACCGGCCCAAAACCATTGGCTATTTGACACTTTTCAGTAATTGCGAGATAAAGTGATAGAGATGATTGATTTACAAGCAAACACGTGTAAGAAAAAGACAGCAATGTGTGCTTTTTACTCAATGATAGGTTTAACCGTTAAGTTTAATGTTATTTAAAAACAATTTAACTCACCAAAAAAAAAAAAGTTCAACAAGTAATCTTAAATATCATCCAACTTGTATTACATATATATTAACTCTTATGTAATATATGTCTAATTGATAAGTTAAAAGCAACGAAAGAAATTAAATATAATTTTAAGTCTACATGTCAACTTGATATATACATAGCAATTGAAGATTAAGTAATAACTACTCGTGTGTAACACAGTCTTCATGCATTAGTAATTTTTGTTTTTTTCACTTTGTGTTCAAAATTAACGATTGAGATAAGCCACTTATAGTGTGTTTGGAATGATCTTATTTTAAGATGCTTATCCTATTAAAATTTAGAGATATCTTATAAGATTTAAGATATTTTATCATATGTACTATGCATTCTATAGTAATAAAAAATAAGATAGGATGGATTGCTTATTTCTTATAAGATAAAAAATATGATTTTGGTTTAAATTTTCATAGAATACATGATAAGATTTCTTAAATCTTATAAGATATACCCTTATTTCAATAGGATAAATATATTAAAATAAGACTATAACAAACAGAGCATTAATCATGATTTCCTCAAAGAAGGTCACTAGTAAGTGGCTAAGAGGGTGTTTGACTTTGCTTATTTTAAGTGTTTATAAGCATTTAAAAACAAAATATACATATGTATACTTTTATTTGTTTGGGTGTTTAGAAGCACCAAATAAGCAAAGCCAAACACCCTCTAATCCAATCCAATTGTAGAGTATATTTGAAATATTGTTACAAAAAAAAAATTTTGAATCAAGATCTTTTCATATTAGGACATTTATCATATTAATATGAGAGAATTTTCTCAACCATTCATATATAAGGTAAAGTTATCTTAACCATTCATCTGAGACAAATCCCTAAAAAGTGAGTTATGGGAGAGAGAACAATTTTTTGAAAGAAATTTAACATAAATGGCTAAAGCATTTTTACCAACCCATGAATGGTTAGAATTTCCCTCATATTAATATAAGAGAAGTATTAATATGAGAAAATCTTAATCCAAAAAATTTATATACGTTTAAATTACATTATAAAGAGAGCACTCTTCTTAAAAGTGACCATCTGAATTTAAATTTTATAGGGGACATAATTAGCTTAGAGGTGAAGAGTTTAAAAGAAATTTCCGTTACATTAAACGGGCAACTGCCCCCTCTGATTAGACCGGCAAAATTTAATAATGCACACATAAAATTTTCTTATTTCTTAATCATTGGTTGGCTTTCTAAAGTATCTATTAAGTTGTTAGAGTAGCTTAAGGCAGATCTCCAACCAGCTGGCGTCGATAGTTAATTCCATATATTTCCTTTTCTTTTTTTGTCTGAAAATTTCAGCAACTGCTATCAACAAACAAACAAAGTTGAAATATTGATACATCTGGAAAATACAATACAGGAATGCACACAAATATCGGATACAACCCCACAGATTTCTTGTCCCCAAGGACGCCCTAGCGGCAACAACGGAAGTAGAACATGACTCAAGAATCGGAGTTGACCCCAGTGTCCTATTTTAAATTCTGGTAATTAAGGTTGTGAGACTTCCAGAATTTACCATCTAAAAAGAAAGAGAGTGAACTCACAAATTTTTTCTGTACAAAAGTTCAAAAAAAAAAAAAAAGAAAGAAAAAGAAAACCAGAGAATTGAAGAATACAGACAATCCAAAGGCAGAAGGCTATCTCTTAAGCTGGACCACATCATTTAAATTTTTCTACTTATCTGCCTCTCATCTCTTGCGGCAAATGCATTGCTGCAGACGTGTTATTACAAAGCTAGCCTAAGTTTTCGACACCGATGACTCTTTCACAACGGTGACCGCGCATGTGGCGTTTAGCACCACGTAGTTGCTGACACTTCCAATCAACACCCTGCATGCATTAAAACACAAATTAAGCCCATTCGTCATCATTCTCCTGATCCAGGCTCATCATCTGAAATTTGAAATACGATAAATAAGAGTAAAATTGCATTTTATCTGCTGTGTTTCGAAAGTTACGTTGCATAAAATCTATTGTAATTTCAAAATTCGTTAGCATTCTGTAGTTTAAAAAAGGGTATAAATTAACCTTTTTAGTTTCACTTAGGATTGGTGCATGTTCCTCCATCTGATTTCAAAATCGACACATATTGTTACATACCCATTGGAGTCAATGTGCAATACTTTCTAAACCAAATGAAGTATCAAGTTTCAAAACTACAGAGTTCTATTATGTAATTATTTCAAAACAGAGGGATAAAATGCACTCTAAGTATAATAATCCTTATAATAATAGAAACTAATGAAACTGAAATTTACCCGTTGATGAGATATGAATGCTAGTATTGTTTCACTGCTTGGTGGGGTGAAATTACTACATACGTAAAAAGGACAGAAGCTTACCTTTTGAGCCCAACTAAACCTCTGCTTCCAACAACAAGCGTATCAAGCTGAAGGTGTTCGGAGGCCTCGCAAAGTTTCTCTCTCGGATCACCCCAGTATACCTTGGCCACCACCTTAACCTATCCCACCACAAAGAAGAGTTTTACTTTGCTTAGCTCAACAGATAAAACATAAAATTGTTAGATACGTGTCCGACGCGTGCCAAAACATATTGAAAACTGTGTTAGAACCATCCTGAAGCCCTCCGGAAAGCATCGCCGCTTTATAGCTCGTGTTTGCAATTGTATTTTTTATTTTTTTTTGGGAAACCCCACCCCCCAATACAACCCCGCTCTTTATGGGATTCGAAGCTAATTCATTATCTCTGAAAAAAGTAGTGTCAACTAATTGAACTACTCTCCTGAACTTCTCGTGTTTTGAATTGTATGTGCCATACAAAGATAAGAGAATAGAGAACATACTTCTTTGGCCTTGGACAATGTATCAAGCATGTCAAGAACCTCAGCATCTGGAGTAAGCCCATATAAGTTAGAGACATTAATCTCTCTAAATTCCTCCAGAGGTATCAAAGCTGAAATACCAAAAAAGATAAGTTCGTAGCATATAAAAACATGGCTTACTAAAGGTAATTAAAATTAGACATGAAGAATTAGTGAAGTTGGGTTACGTGATCCGGTGTCTTCAAAAAGCTGCTTATGAGAAGGTTCAGCTTTTGGTGACACAACATGGATAAGGATGATGCAATCGCCTTCTTGAATAAGATTATCAATTGCCCACCGCAGCGCTTTCTTGCTTGTTGGTGAGTAGTCCATGCCAATTCCAACTGAACGTGCCTTTGCCATTATTTTCTTTCCCCCTCTTGTTTTCTCTCAAATTGAAGGAAGCGCTTATGGATTGAGCTACACCCGCCTTCTACAGGCTGAATTATTAAATATGTCCGGTTTGTACTCTTTTGGAAGAGGAGTTTCTTGAAGGAACTAGAAGGAAAGATCTTATATTTATCATTTTAATGTAGTGTGGAGCAACTGTTACATCACAAAAACTAATTTCTTTTTGTTGTAGACATGGGTCATCGCGTGTAAAAATAATATATACTATAACTGAGAGTTGATGGGGTTGTGGACACATGTGAGTAGGATTACACCAAAAATTAAGCTCTCATATTATGTTGAGAATTATTGAAATTTTATTATAAAAATTAATTAATTAATGTTGGAGAATGGGTTACGACCTTATAAAGTGGTCTTGAATATTGAAATTTTTTCAATATATTACAAATAGTGACGTACCCAAGTTTTTGTATAAGGAGTAGCAAAAAAGTATTCACATTATATAATGATTTGATTCAAGATTTCAATTCAAATAACAAAATAATGATTTTTAAAATAACAATCAACTATAAAATAAAATATTATAAAACTAGAAAACTTAATATAAGTTTTCAGAATCGCATAATACAAATAAAGCACAAAAATCTGAATATTATATTTTTATATTAGATATAAGTTGTGCTCAACGTGTTTTCATTCTTTCAATTTCTTTCTTTTTTTATTCTTTACCCCACATGATTGAACCCAAGATCTCACGCCTAGAGGAGATAGCCTTAATCACTTAACCTATCTCTTAATCCCTTCTTTAAAATTCATCAACTAATTTAGTGTCGGTAGTATAAAAAATCTCTTTTTCTCAATGTAAATGATAAGGGTACTAGACCAAAAAAATAATAAAAAATCATAAACTCTCTTATAACAGCAATCTTATCTTTATAATCTTTGTTTCTATGTAATCTTATCTTTATAATCTTTATATAAAATGGAAGGGTTAGAATAAATCAAATCAAAATGTCCTACGAAAGGATATATGGCCAGTGTTTTAAAAATCAAATTGGCTGGTGAACTGGACCCCTTACTAGTTCTCGAGTTAACTGGTCCGACCAGTCAGATCAGTGATTTGAGCAAACTGCTGTCTGCATGACGTTATTTTCATATCTTAGCTTTATATGCATCTAATAAAGAGTAAAGGCTAAAGAAAAATATGATTTATATGTGTAATGTGTATAAACATTTTTAGAAAAGATACCAGCATAAGCATCCTTGACAATCAAATATTCAAATACTCAAAACAAAGCCCCATGTTTAACAAAAAACCAAATTGACCAAATAAAATATCCGTTTCTTGGGTTATGACTAAAAACAACAAAAAGAACACAATAACTCTTCTAATAATAGATCAGTCACTATCATCGTCATTGGCAACAAGTGTTTCAAGAACCATTAAATCTTTATCATGATCAACAACTACAAAGTATTGAAAGGGACAAAATTTTCAAGAAATTTCTAATGTTTATTATTATATCTTAAGCATTAGATTAAAAATCTACATTACCTTGAGTATGAATTTTAGGGCTTGATGCAATAGTTTATCTTGGTAGCTCCTTTTCAAGCATTTCCTCTAGTTCATAATAGTTAGGGAAAAACATGCAAATTCAAAGAATACGAGAAGAAAATGACACAAGAATTTACATGGTTCAGCCTTAAAGTCTACGTCCACGGGCAGCAGAGAACAATTTCACTATTGATTGTGAATATTACAAGGATCTCACTCTGGTTTCTCTTCTGCACATAATACATTGAGTATTGCCACATATTTTATAGTGCACAGGTTTCCTAAAACCAATTGAGCAGAAAAGACAACCTATTAATTATCTACAAGTAAGGTAATAAGCTAATAAGGTAATTTGTTATTCTTGTTGCCTAGAAATATAGGCCACAATCAACAAATCTCCACCTTGTTATGTATTCGCTTCAATCAACATACCATTATCCTTGCTACAAACTACCCCTAAGGGCTTAATGCTTCGCACCGCAAATAGCAACCAAGTCCAAGCAATGCTTGAACTTGCTGACTAGAATCACCTTGGTCATCATATATGCTAGATTCTCATAGATAGAAATCTTTTACATTGATATGATCCCTTGTAATACAACATCTCTGACAAAGTGTATTTAACGTCAATGTGTTTAGTCCTTTTATGATACATCTGATTCTTCGTCAAATTAATTGCACTCTAGCTATCACAAAAGACTATACTCCAATCCTACTACAGTCCAAGATCATGAACTCGGCCTTGTAACCACATGGCCTTATTCATAGCTTCTGTAATCGCCATGTACTCTGCCTCAGTAGTCGACAATGCCACAGTAGACTGTAATGTTGCTTTCCAACTAATAGTATATCCAGAGAGAGAAAACATGTAACCCATCAAAGATCTTCGCTTATCAAGATCACCTGTAAAGTCTGAGCCACAATAACCTACCAACCTCGCGCAATCTCCAGTCATCTTATGCACCATAACTTCCCAGTGTGCTTTCCCAAGTGATGTTATATACCTGCTTACATACATCAAGCTACCAACAGCACTTGAGTACAGAATACGAGACATATGTTCCACCTCCTCCTCATTTTTAGGTGACAAATCTGCAGACAACCTGAAATGAGCAGCAAGAGGCACACTTACAGGCTTTGCTTTATGTATCCTGAAATGCTCTAGCACCTTGTCAATATAACTCTGTTGAGACAATAACAGCTTCCTAGCATTTCTATCCCTGTGAATCTTTATGCCAAGAATCTTCTTTGCTGCTCCAAAATTCTTCATCTCAAACTCATCACCCAGCTATTCCTTTAATTCATCGATGGCAGACATACTTTTAGCAACAATAAGCATATCATCGACATAAAATAACAAGTACACAAATGAACCATTTGAAAGTTTCTTGAGACACACACAATTGTCATAAGCACTCCTTGTGTATCCAACATCTACCATGAATGTGTTTACCAACCCATTGTCAGTCCTAAGACGCTTAATCTGTTTACGAGTCTACTTCTCAATCAATGTCTTCCACTAAACAAATGTTGAAAACGTCTTATCTTTAGTTTTCAAGAAATAGACCCACGCTATCAGAGAGTATGCATCAATGAAAGTGATGTGAGACCTGGCATTCTTCTTGGAAGGAACTTTATTAAGACCCTAAATATCAGAATGAATGTAATCAAGTGTATCTTTGGTATTCTCCTGCCCCTTGCGAAACTTTACCCTAGTTTTCTTTCCAAAGACACAATGCTCGCAAAATTCAAGCTTTCTCATTCTTTGTCCACAAAACAAATCCATCTTGCTTAGCTCGGTCCCCTCTCGCTCATATGGCCCAACCTCTCATGCCATAATTATGTGGTGTCATTATCACTCTCCTTAAATGCAATAGCTGCAACACCTGTAATCGTACTACCTTGAAGAACATATAGGCTGCCAATCAAGTTTCTTTTCAAGAGCACAATAGCATCTTTGGTTACCTTTAAGACACTATTCTTATTTCGGAATTTGTACCCATGAGAATCTAAACACCCAAGAGAAATCAGGTTTTTCTTCAGCTTTGGTACATGCCAACACTCCAGAGATCTCGTAATACCATCAAGTATCTTGATATTTATGATGCTAATTCCCTCTACCTTCAATGTGAGTTCATTGCCTAGAAAAACTTTCCCTTCCTTTCCGGAATAAGAAAAGAACTAGTCACGCTTAGGACACATATGCAATGTTGCACTTGTATAAAAAATCTATTGATTATGCCACTGCGACTCATTCATAGACAAAACATCTCCAGTACTACTGAAGCTCTCTCCATCACTGTCAGCACTTTTCCACTACATTAGCTGAATTCTCCACCTTTTTCTTTCCTTTTTTCAATTTTGGATATTCTTTCTTAATGTGACCTTTCTCACCACACTCAAAATAGCATAGCTTTCTCGTTCTTGATTTTGACATTAGCTTGCTTTTCTTTCTATCCAAAGATCTCCCTCTATTATCTGATCTTCTTTTACTCACTAAACCCTCCCTATGAACTTCCTCCTTATGTCCCGGGATATATGTTTGAAGATCCTTCAATTTTAATGAAGTAATCACATCCTCAAAGCTAATTTTGTCCCTCTTGTACATCATAGTGTCCACAAAGTTGATATACGAAGCCAGTAAGGAGCATAACAGGATAATAGCTTTGTCTTCATCATCAATTTTAACTCCCATGTCCTTCAAAGCAATAACACAAGAGGTAAACTCATCAATGTGTTGTTTTAGTGGTGTACCTTCTTTCATTCTAAGATGATACAATCGCTTCTTCAAGTAAAGGCAATTCATGAGAGATTTTGATTCATACAATCCCACCAAAGTATTCCAAGCTTCAACCGTTGTCGTCTTCTCAGCAATACTTCATTCGTCAGAGACATGTGTATTGCATTCAAAGCTTTCCCTTTAAGTTCTTATTTCGCTGCTGGTTTCTTCTCCTCCCGAATCACTCCTTCAATGACTTGCCAAAGTCCTTGCATTGTCATAAATGCCTTGAATCTGAACCTTCATAGACTGAAACTTACTCTCCTGTCAAACTTCTCGATTTCAAACTTTCCATTTATGGAAGACATTTTTGTTTGCTCAAAACTCACACTTCAAGATAGAATTTGGCACAACAGACCGCAAAAACGGATTCAACACTTCAAAAAAACCTTAGGAACACTTCCGGTCAACTTTGGTCAACACCGGTCAAAATCAAACTTATTGGTCAAAGTCAACACTATCCCAAAACACGTACTTTGGAGTAGAATATGACAAAATAGAGGCCAAAATCGAACTCAATACATAAAAAATATGGGATAAGGCTCTGGTCAAGCTCGATCAACCTTTGATCCATGGTTAACGGTCAAAGTCAAACTCCGGTCAGCTGGTCAACGCTTGGTTAGTTGGTCAAATCAATTTTTTTTTTTGTGGTTCTTTAACTAGACTGTAAGCCCAATTACCAAAAGAAAGTATTTTTTTTCTTTGAACTATGCCCAAGCCCAAACCAAAAGATAATTAAAAAAACCCTAAGACCCAAAACCCAAAACCCAAAAAAAAAAACTTAACACCTAAGACCCAGCGTAAGACCTAACCAATATGGACAAGGCCACTACCTAAGCCCGATTCAAGCAAACCCCAAAGACCCATAACCGATCCAAGCTCCTGTTGCGCCAACTAAATTAAAAGAAACCCGGTCCAGGGAAAAAAAAAACCAAAAAACCAAACAACCCAAACCCAAAACTAAACCTGATCCGTAAAGAACCAGAGATCGAAAATATCTTCTTCTTCGCTTGCCAATACAAACCCAAACACAAACCCAATTCCCCAAGCTTGACCTGGATGCTTTACACACCAATCCAACCAATTTATTGTCGATTAGAACTAACCACCGTGTTTGCCTAATGCCAGACAACACTTCTACACCGTCCGTTTAACTCAATGAATACTGATCATCGTCCACTGCGACCTCCTACACCTACGACTTTCAAGTTCTTCTTCGAAGAGATCTCAACCACCTCAAGAGACGTTGTAGCTACATTTAGCTTTGCCTTGAGCCTACAAAGCTATTGGTACCTTCCATTAGCAGTTTGGATGCTCCAATGAAGAGTTTTGAACACGGCACGAATACAGGAAAAATAAGGCTCTGTTTGGTTTTGTTTATTTTAGCTTTATAGGGCTTTGTTTGGTCTAAGGTTTAATTTGTGAACTGAGTTTTGATTTTCTTTTTTTCCCTCAAGCAACGGAATAAACCTAAGCTCTGATACCAGTTTGTTAAGGAAAAACATGCAAACACGAAGAATACAAAAAGAAAACGACCCAAGAATTTATATGGTGCGGCTTTAAAGCCTACGTCCACAGGCAGAAAAGAACAATTTCACTATTGATTGCAAATATTACAAGGATCTCACTCTGGTTTCTCTCCCACACATAATAAAATGAGTATTTCCACATATTTATAGTGCACAAGTTTCCTAAAACCTATTGAGTAGAAAAGGCAACCTATAATTATGTGCTAATAAGGTAATTTGCTATTCTTATTGTCTGAGAATACAGGCCACAATCAACAATAATAATCAAGCTCTCTTTCCGGTTCTTGCTCCGCAACCCAAAATTTTGTTTTATCAATGGACTCATAATCAATCGGATCATATAACCTTTTATATTCTTTTACCCTACATAATTACAATGAAAATAATGTGAAACAAGCAACATGCAAACTAATAGAGAAGCCCAAGGACCAAAAATTTTAATAAATATAGATCAAACCTATTTTGCAATCGTAAATTATAATGAACATTGACAAGATCAATAAGTTTTTTATGTTCCAATTAGATCATTTTCTTGGTATAAATCCGTTCAAAAACACTCAAATTGCCTTCACAACCGGAAGAGAAAGTTGTTTGGCTAAGGAGACAAATTGCTAGCTTTTGAAAGTTTGAAGCATCACCACCAAATAATCCCTACTATTCATCTACATTAAAATTTTAAAAAAATATTAACAATGTAAGAGTAAAAATGAAAAGTAGTTGTGCATTGATGGATAACTATGCATAAGTATAATATAACTAATATAAATTTTCTTACCTGGTCAAGTAGATTTGCATGTTTGATAGCAATTTCTCTTTCAAAACTCTTAAACGCACTTGGAATAGTCTAATGTCATACAATGCCTTTGACTTGCTCACTACACTTGTTGTATCAATAACATCCAAAAGATCTGTCATAACTTTTGGCTTCTTATCACAAATATTCATTAGATCATATTGAAATACTAGATTCAACTAATATGTTGTGGCATGTATATTTTTCCTCAACATATTATCCTTTCGATTCTTGACAATTCGATGTAAGGCTTATATAATCTCTTCTTGTTTTTGAACAAATCATTAATGCATTTCTTTTCCATATACATGCCTTCATACACATATTCTAAAGTTGGCTTTTCATTGGAATCACAAATTTGCAACAACCATAAAAGAGGAGCCATAATTCTCACAAACAATAAGTAACTATTCCAAAATTTTTCATCAAGAACAATTTTCTTAGCCTCTCTTCTATTTTGTGTTTTCAGGAACCTTTTGAATTCTTGAGAAGTAACAAAAGCTTACAAATCATCTTTGTGATCATGCAAGCTTTTCAAAGTAATAAAAGTAGCGCCAAATTTAGTAGTTGCTAGTTTAATGATTTCTTTCCAATTTGGCCTTTTCCTTAACTAATTCAATGCCCATTTATGATTATACACAAATATAGTCACTCTTGAAGAAAGAGTTACTACATGTTCCACCTCGGGCATTCCTATCGTGTCACCCATAATCAAATTAAGGCAATGGGCTGCACAAGAAGACCAATTAATATTCAGGTACTTCTCACAAATCATTCTCCCTGAGGCCTTATAATTTAGCTACATTATCAGTCACCATATGCACAACATTGGAGAGGCCAACCATATGAACAATTTCAACAAACAAATTGCACAAAGTAGTAGCATCTATGGAGAAACTTGAAGCATCAACAAACTTAATGAATGAAATTCCTTTGGAACATTATACCAAGAAATTAATCAACGATCTACGGCAACTATTAGACCAACCATCACCCTTGATAGTGTAACATATATCACTCCATGTACTACAATAAGAATCAACAACTAATTTCACTTGAGCCTTAGCATCATTCACTAAATTCACATGTAGCGCAAGCTAAGAAGGACCTTTATATCCAAACCCTATTGATGCAATTTTATCAACAACTGCTTGATGAAAGAGAAAATTCACAATTTTGTAAGGTATGCAAGCATCATAAAACCAAAAAACAATGGCCAAATTAGTTTCATGCCACCTTTCTTTACTTTGCAAAGCAGCTTTAATAGTGAGGTGAGATGAATCCTTTACTCCACCTTTAAAGTAATTCTCTATCTCTTTGCTTTTCTTTTCATACTTGAGAAGATGTCTCGATATCTTTTTTGATACCTCTGTCATCTTTAAGATTTAGCTTATAACTCT
Source organism: Cordia subcordata (assembly GCA_028554755.1). Taxonomy (NCBI): domain Eukaryota; kingdom Viridiplantae; phylum Streptophyta; class Magnoliopsida; order Boraginales; family Cordiaceae; genus Cordia; species Cordia subcordata. Next base: position 10,399,824 of record JAPTOF010000019.1, read on the forward strand.
CCAATTGATATGTACTAGGGCCCCTCTCAGATATAAATATCCCCTTCTTCTCGTGAGACTTTTGAATGTTCTCTTGCAATATTGCTTCAATTAAAGCTTGTACTTCATGATAAACTTTCCTACATGCATCTACATTACCCTTTCCCCCCTGCCAAATGTTGTTTCATCCTGTTAATTCCTCTTCCTCTCAACTTTTTGTTGCAAAAAGTACAAATTAAGATCCTTTTCCCATTTTCATCATGAGTTTCGATTCAATGATCCCAAACTTTAACCCTTTTAAGTTCAAACATTGTGAATAGAGGGTGTAGGATTCAAAGAATCAGCTTCTGATGGAGTTGTTGTTGATTGAGGAAAATCCATTTGATAACCAAGCTAAGGACTCATGCAAAGCAAGCTATAAATCAAATAGATAAGCACAAATCTTGAGCACATGTATCAGATATACTTCTATTGTCCATTAGATAGAATTATATGAATGGGGAATGAACAAAATTGTATTTGCTTCTATAGATGAATGGTGCTTGGTTATGGGTTGTGCATGACATAAGTTATGTACTATTATATCTGAATATACAAAAATTTTTGTTTGAAATCAATGAAAACAATTAACAAGAAAACTAAAAATAGATAAAATACCATGGTTGGCTTTGGAAGAATGTTGATTACTGCCTGCAATCGAGAGAATCAATGGGGTTGCCATTGAAACTTGAATGAACGAGTCAAGAAGAAAACGAAAAGTCAAAACTAAAACCCTGTTGTGCAACTACTGATTGCATGCAAATAATATGTTTTGTTTTCTTTTTCCCCCCTTCTTTAAGTTGTTTTAGGCCAGTGCCTGGTTATGGTTAAGCCTAACAAACTAAAATAACGTGCAACCTAACAAATTAAATAACAAAGTTACGCAAAAACGGGGTTCAACCTGTTCTATCCAGGTCAATCAGTTTGCCGGTTCTAATCGATTTTTCCAATTTTTTTTTTCTTGGGTTATAGATGCTGCTTGGCTCGTTTATTTCATTGGTTACCTTTCCGACCGACCAGTTTGGTCTGATTTAAAAAACATTGTATATGATTGACATTTCTATCTTTGATATTAATTGACAAAATTCCAGGAGACTTGAAACACTTTGGGAATAATAATAATAATAATAATAATAATAATAATAATAATAATAATAATAATAATAATAATTCATATAAATTGCTAAACAAATATTATTCACTAAAAAATATTTAATATTTTAATATATTTTAGGTATAATTTTAAATTTATAAATTAAAGCTCAATTATAGTGAAGTAGATCAAATATAAAAAGACCAAAAATAAGTATCAAACAAAGAGTAATTATATTGTATAATTATTACCAATTTACACAAAATTAAGAAAAACATTTAAAAAATAATATGGAAGAATACTTCTATTAATAACCAATTCACACGTTACCCGTTGTAGTTAAGAATTCGTGTCAGGACACGAGGCGAGTGACTAAAAAGCCTTCTTCTTTACTCAAACAAGACAATAAAAATCTGATTAAAAAAATAATAATAATAATATAAGTCTAAAAATTTATCAGAAAAGAAAAAAGAAAAAGGAAAAAGAAAAATCCATATAGCTTCTACATGTAAATGCAGTCCTGGTTTCAGGGTCCCAAGCTCTTCAGGAGATCGAGATCGAGATCTGTGCGCTAAATCTTTCTCTCTCTATACATATACACACACACAAGCACGCACAATCACACACTTTGACTGCGTGTGAATGTGAAAATGGGAACGACGAGGATGACGCGATGGTACGGCGTCGTATCGATGGTGGTGATGATAGTGTGCAGCGTAATGCAGCAAGTGAGATCGGATGGATCAGACCACAAGTACAAAGCTGGAGAGCAGGTCCCTCTCTATGCCAATAAGGTCGGCCCTTTCCATAACCCTAGGTATCGTCCGCACCAGATCCCTCCCTCTCCTTTTCTTTTTCCTTTATAATTTTTCAGTTAAATTTTGGATTATTTTTTTTGGAAAATTATGAAATTCTTATCTTAGTTTGAGAAAAAGTTGGGGAATTGACGTGTCAGTGAGTGTAAAAGATGATCTTTTTTTTTTTTGGGGGTGGGGGGGGAATTAAGTGCGAAATGTGAATAATTGAGGCTTAATGTAATGGATTTTGACTAGTTTCAACTAGAAAATTTGATTCACTTGTTGTTGATCTAGAATTAGATTGAAATTAGTTTCAGATTGTTGCCTCTTTCCTTTACAAGTGTGTTAGGAAAGATTCTTTATATTTCGTGAAATTAACGTTCAGAAACAATTTATGTTGCGAGATCGAACTGGATTTTAGTGAGCCGAGGTAGGTGCATAGTGTCATCGTTTTCCATCTCTGTTCAATTAGCATTTTAGAGTTTTGCATGAGCTAGTTGATGGCGGATCTTAGTTCTGCCACAGAATTTCGATTGTGAATGTGGGAATACTATGATATTATCTTGGTTCCAAAGTTTGTGTTTGATTTCCGTTGAATTCTTTTATATATTCCATGGTGGGCAAGGACATAGATCGTGGACAACTTAAGTTTGGGTTCTAAACTCCCTCTGGTTGTGACTGTGATTTAGATTTGAAGTACTCTCATGATGTGTTCATTTGTGATCGGCTATTGGAGGCACGACGGTTTTACTTAAAAGAAAAGATGGTTGTTTGTTGCTTGGGATTAAGCCAGTGGTGATACCCCTGATAGGAAGCTCATTGAAGGAAATACTTGGCTGTACGATATTTGATGCACCAAAATAAACTCTTTTGAGTAAATGTATCCATGCACTGCTTTTGGAACCATTAATCTAGAGTTGAGGTGCTTTACTACATTATATGTGGATAGAGGAAGAGGGAAACTTTTGATTATCAATATTATTATAGGTCCTGTAATTGATAAAAGGAACCAATGTTTGTCTTTGGAAGATAATTAGCTTTGAGCAGTTCACATCTTCTATTTCTCCTGAGCTTTTCTTGGACAATTCTACTGGTTTGGACTTTGAATTGTGAATAGCTGCTGTCCAAATATGAAAGTTGTTAGCGTGTATAGGCATAGTCAAGTCTGGTTTATATTCTCAACAAGTCTGGTATATGTGCTCTACTTTGCACGGAAAATGATATTGTTAATGGACCAACTATTAGTTGACACCAATGGACATGTGTTCTATGAGAGAATCGATGCAATACATAACTGGTGTTGGGACAGCTGTTAAAGTGTCGAATTCTGTGAGTCATAATCTATAACATTCAATTATAAACATGATTGGCATCACTGGTTACAGGAAAAAATCATGCGCTTTAAAGAATTTTTTCACTCATGGTGAGCTCTGAGTAGTATCTTACAATATTGTGGTAAATTAGGTAACTAGAGAATCAAGAAACTATCGCTGAAATTGATGTGTTAAAGACTTGAAGTGCCTAAAACTACTAAGTTCCAATATCGTGAAGTTATAGGGCATGGCCTATTTTAAAGTCAACAACGGGAAAATGTGGCAAAATATTGTTAGATTGAGACCATAGCCACACTCATGGTATTGGTCAATCATGTTTTTGCTGTGGCATTCACAATCCATTTCCTAGTTAAAAGTTTTATAAAAGGCCCTTCCCTTTTTGCCAGTTCGATCCCTCTCTTGCCATCACACGTGAAAACCCACACACGAGCCAAGGCCCATTCATTGGTGTTCATGTTGTCCATAGATAATGTAATTCACTACAGACATATATTCCTGACAAGTTTTGGGGGAGTATATTGTATTGGACTATATGGAAACAGTAAGCATTTAGATGTCCATCTCAATTGACCTGGAAATAGATTCCTTTCTTCCCTTTATCTATTGTTAAGTCACTTTTCTGCGAGTGTGCTGGATCTAGGAGCATCTGAAATGTGTGCAAACGGTGGGGAAGGCTGGTAGGTTTGTTGGGGAGGGGCGGAGATGGGGTTGTTGGAAGCAAATGGTGGTGTTGCTGGCGGAGGTGGTGGAGAAGGGTGCTGCTTTAGTTGGAAATAGATGGCTTGAGTTAAGTCCCTCCTGAATAAACCTACCAGCCTTCCCCACCGTTTGCACACATCTCAGATGGGTTTGTTGGAAGCAAACGGGAATGTTGCTGATGGAGGTGGTGGAGAAGGGTACTGCTTTAGTTGGAAACAGATGGCTTGAGTTAAGGGCTCTTTCTAGAATTAAATGATTGATTGGCACCATAAAAGTGGGGCCATGGTTTCAGTCTAGACAATTCAGTCTAGGCAATTTTTTGCTGAAAAATGATGAGGGAAGATGAAGTAAGATTCATTTTCCAGGGTTTCATATAAAAGTTAATAAAGATCCTGTTTCTCATGAGATATATCGAAGGATTTGTGGAATTAGGCATGACGGAAGCATGATTAATATAATGTTGTGCACTGAAAAGATTACACTTTACAGGTAGCAATCAGTAAGGCATGTGATTCTTAGTCCTGAAAGCAATAGAGATCTTTGAATAGTCTAGCTAGAATTTATCTGCTCTAGTTACAATTTCCTGTCATTTCATAAAGAACTTCATATCCTATAGCTGTCATTAGTTATATGTTTGTTCTCTAATTGCTGCTGCTTGTTAATTTCAGTGAAACATACCGCTATTTTGACCTTCCGTTCTGTTCTCCAGGTTTGCACTTCACCTCATTTATTTCTTTTTCCTATTTCTGTTTTAGGTAGTAGTATTTGTTTTGACAGGTTTGTCTTGGCAGGTCATATTACCGAGAAGAAGGAAGCTCTTGGGGAAGTGTTGAATGGAGATCGCTTAGTTAGTGCCCCTTATATTCTTGACTTTTTGGTTGATAAAGACTCTGAAATTGTTTGCAAAAAGAAGTTGACAAAGGAAGAAGTAGAAAAATTTCGAGATGCTGTCACGAAGGACTACTACTTCCAAATGTACTATGATGACTTACCCATCTGGGGTTTTCTGGGGAAAGTTGATAAGGAAGGGAAATCTGACCCCAGCGAGTATAAATATTACCTATTCAAACACCTTCATTTTGAGATCTTCTACAATAAGAATCGTGTAATAGAGATCAATGCTCGTACAGATCCTAATGCCCTTGTAGACATCACAGAGGATAAGGATGTTGATGTGGACTTCATGTACTCTGTAAAATGGAAAGAAACTACCACTCCTTTTGAGAAAAGAATGGAGAAGTATTCTCAGTCTTCTTCACTACCACACCACTTGGAAATTCATTGGTTCTCAATTATTAACTCCTGTGTGACTGTTCTCCTTCTGACTGGCTTCCTTGCAACAATCCTTATGAGAGTGCTTAAAAATGATTTTGTTAAGTATGTACACATACATTTTTCTTTCCCTATTATTTTTCCCCTTTCGTTTGATTTTCTAATATCCATTCTATTTTATGAAGGTATGCTCATGATGAGGAGGCAGCTGATGACCAAGAAGAAACTGGATGGAAATACATCCATGGTGATGTATTCAGATTTCCAAAATACAAGTCTTTATTGGCTGCTGCAATTGGTTCCGGAACACAATTGTTCACCTTGTAAGTATGCCTTCGTCATATTTTTTGTGAGCTAAAAATGCTACATAACCACTGTCCTAAAGAAGAAATAACTGCTAATTTCAGATGCTTGCCTGTTCTTCTTTCTTTAAAATGTGATTGGTAGGACCACTTTTATTTTCATTCTGGCGCTGGTTGGTGTATTTTATCCCTACAACCGTGGAGCTTTGTTCACTGCACTGGTTGTCATATATGCACTTACATCAGGGATTGCTGGTTATACAGCTGCCTCCTTCTATTGCCAATTAGAGGGAACAAACTGGGTATGTTTCACTCATTCTTTTATTTCACTCTGAAGTCTGAGCTTACAGGCTTATTTATTGTCAAGGAAAAAGTTCCCTTGATGTTTTTGTGGTGTTTCCCCATGCCATTTCATCTTCTCTTGTGACCACTTTCAGGAAACATAGAACATGTTAAGAGAGAAAAACAAACGGTATTATATTCCTTTATGTTGTTGTTTGTTTGCTTTATTTTTATTTAGTTTAGTCTCCTTTCTTTGTTTTCGACTGTGCCATTGTTTGGGACTAGAGAGAAAATATATGTACACTAAGAATTCTAGTTATTGGCCCCTTGTTAACTTTATTAAGTGTCATGGAGAAGTTCATATGATGGATAGGAGAAGTTGATAGAAAATGCATTTGTGTTTCCCTTTTTTCCCCTCTCTTCTCTTTTCCGGGTAGATAACAAAATGCATTCTAGTACTTAAGCAATTGATTTTTTTTCGCTTGTCACGTGTGAGCTGAAAAGGGACTTGGAACTCAATGATGCTGCTGATATGAAAGCATTTAGCAAAATCTTTTAAGGACCTAGAGCTTTAGTATCTTGCTTTACCAGGAGGAGCTAGGTTTCTGTACATTTCATGATCCTTCTAAATTAATTTCCTTATTCCATGTCACAGACCGAGATGCCTGCTTTGATAGTCAATGTATGCCTCAACTATGGCTCTAGTTACTGACTTAAATATTACGAGTTCACAAAAGTTGAAGTATGGGCATTTAAAATATTTGCTGAAGTATTTGTCATGTTTCCTTTTGACAGGTCAGGAATTTGTTGTTGACTGGGAGTCTTTTCTGTGGGCCGTTGTTCCTCACATTCTGCTTTTTAAATACTGTTGCTATTGCTTACAGTGCTACCGCCGCCCTGCCATTTGGTACCATTTTGGTCATATTTCTTATATGGGCACTTGTCACATCACCTTTGCTAGTCTTGGGTGGAATAGCGGGAAAGAATAGCAAGGCAGAATTCCAAGCTCCTTGTCGTACCACAAAGTATCCGAGAGAGATTCCCCCTCTACCATGGTATCGTGGAGCTCTGCCCCAGATGGCAATGGCAGGGTTTTTGCCTTTCAGTGCCATATATATTGAACTTTTTTACATATTTGCAAGCGTCTGGGGCCACAGGATTTACACTATATACAGTATTTTGTTTATAGTGTTCATTATTCTTCTGATAGTCACTGCTTTCATTACTGTGGCGTTGACATACTTCCAACTTGCTGCTGAAGACCATGAATGGTGGTGGAGGTATGTATGATTCTGTTAGTTTCTATGACACGCTTTCAAATTGACCTGCACCCTGTTAGAGTGAATCATGCCAGCTTTAGAAGGTAACTGAGGATTGATCAGCACTATTTCGATACTAACATTTCCCACTTTGTAGGTCTTTCCTTTGTGGTGGATCGACTGGATTGTTCATATATGCCTACTGCTTGTACTACTATCATGCACGTTCCGATATGTCAGGCTTCATGCAAACGTCATTTTTCTTCGGGTACATGGCTTGTATTTGCTATGGTTTCTTCCTCATGCTTGGCACTGTTGGCTTCCGTGCAGCGCTCTTTTTTGTCCGTCACATATACCGCTCGATCAAATGTGAGTAATAAGTGGATCATCGAATGGTCTTCTCTGTTCTACTGTATGCTTTAAAACTTGGGTGGGAAAATCTACAATTTAAGAAGACCGGGTACGGCAGTAGGAAATATCAAGAGGAAGCTTCGTATCATCGGACAAGGGCATAGAGAGAAAATCCGCTTGGTTTTTTGTTTTTTGCATTTATAGCGTAACAGTTTACATTGTTATATTACTTCTATAGAATTTGGAAGTTACATCAGATACCTTTCAAAGTTAAATATTAGAATGAGTATCAACAGTGGCCTCCGACATTTTATGCTGCTTTTATCCATCTCTAGTTTACTTGAGGATGTTTGTGTTAAGTGGCAACTAGGAAGATTGAAATTTTTTTAGGGACTTAATTGAGAAACACAAAAACCTTTGGAGATGGTTTTAGTTGGATTTCTCTTGATTATTAGGAGACACTAGAGATTAAGAAGTGAAATTTTAGTCGTTAATTTTATATTAAGTGGTTGAGATTAAGAGAGAGAAGAAAAAGAGAAGAAAAAGGAAAAATAAAAAATAACAACTAGAATAAGAGAACTAGCTGATATTAATTGATTTAGTAAGTTTGTTTGGATCATCTCCTAATCACTAAGAAATTTGGTGGTTAAGAGAGTAATCTAATCCGATGAAGTGTTGGTAGGCATTAGAACTTGAGACAAAAAGTTACACAAAATAAGTTGAATTTAAGATGATTGAATTTAATGGACAAAATACGAAATTATCATAATCAAGCTTGAATTGATGACTTCTATCACCTTAAGGTGACACTGCTGCACTCCGCCAAAAAAAATTCTCCTCAAAAAGGTGACACTACTACTGAACTATACCCCTTCCCTGCCCCAATCGAGAAATAAAACTAACTAATCCTAATATCAAAGGACCGACTCTATACAATTTAATAAGATAAAACTTCCATTCGTTAGTAAGTGATGGAGGTAAATCATTTTCTGATTTAGAGAGTGTTTGGATTGGCTTATAAAAAAGCTACTTAAAGCATTTCTAACTTTAAGTGGCTTTTTTTTATTATCAACTTTAAGTAGTTACGTGTTTGGATAAAAGTTGTAGTTATAAAAATAAGTATTTACATGTTTGATTAAAGTGGGCTAAAAAGTAAATTATATAGTTAAAATAACTATTAAAGACATTAAAATATAATTTAAAAAGGTAAGTATAAGATAAAAGAGTGAAGATATTTTAGTAATAAAAATAAAAAAATAAAGATAAGATAGTAAATAATTTGGTCAAACTTGCTTTTTTTTCAACGTGCTTAAAACCATAAAAAGCAAAAGCTAAAATTGGAAAACTTTTTATTTTCTACTTAAAGCTATTTAAAAAAAAACACATTTTTAATTAAGACAAACACTTCTATTAACTTAAATTAGGCTTTAAACAAATTTGACCAGAAAAAAAGCTAAACCAAACACCCTCTTAGGCATGTGCAAGGGGCATGAATTCTTAAACTAAAACCTTGAATTTTTCTTCTTTTTTTTTCAATTCAATTATTAACTCAAATATTCGTACTGTTAGCTGGGAGAGAACATAGAAACATCATCTTCAGCAGCTAAACGCAAGCAGAAAGCAATCACTATCTGTTCCAGAGAGATGTCTGTAGATGACACACTTGGGTACAAAAGCTCAAGTAGTTAGCAGTACATACACAAGATATCTTGACAATTGATCATAGCTCGACCGTCACTCCATTAGGCATCAAATTGAGAAAAAGACTAATTAGACAATCACTGCTTGAATGTTACAGGTAAGGAAAAAGAAGAGTCACCACTAAAATACAAACGACCAACAGTTTTATCACCAAATAAATCTACCCAAAGATGACTTCATCAGTTTTATTGTCGGCATAATTCTTACACAAGTTAAGAGGTAACACAGAGGAAATTGCATACTAGAAGTTGGTATAGATGTAGCTCTGCCGACTGCACATTCACCAAGAGTTAAGAATGGTTACAATCATCGGTTGGATGTCTAGCTCGGTAAAAGAAGCCCAGGAAAACAGTCATAAAAGAAGCAACAGTTGTGATCTGGCAGAGATGGTATTTGCATCACCTAACAGGGCAGTTTGAGCCTACCTCATAAACACCATTGAGTATAACACACGCAATGCAAAAGATATCCAGGGTCCTTCTCTACCTCCAAGTGGAACCACCAAGTCTGATGACTTCCTCAGTTCCAGTGTCTCGGTTAGGACCTCTATCTTTTCCTGTGTCCTCCTTTTGGTTGCTCAAGTCACCATATAGATCTTTAAGCTTGGCCAGATTGCTAGACACTGGTGCCTTCTCCTTGCCTCCAACTCTTGGCGGACTCTGCTTATGATCTTGACGCAAACCATCCTGCATACTTTGGCTTCTGCTTCTACTCCTGCTCCTGCTCCTGCGATAACTGGCTTCTCTATGATATCGACTACCTTCACGGCTGCTCCTCTCCCGATCCCTGCTGCTCTCTCTATACCTTCGGTCATAGTCATACCTCCGATCTCTTTCTCTTTCACGCTCTCTATCCCTATCTCTATCTCTGTCCCTGTCCCTTTCTCGGTCACGTTCACGTCCTCGGCCTCGCTCTCGGTCCCTGTCACGGTCCCTATCTCGGTCCCTTTCTCTGTCTTGGTCCCAATCTCGATCCCTTTCTCGGTCCCGTTCTCGATCCCTTTCTCGCTCACGCTCACAACCCCGGTCCCTGTCCCGGTACCGGTCTGGGTCTCTGCTGCCACCCCCGTCTCTCTCAGAATATTCCCGGTCAAGTAATTCACGGCTCTGGCTCCGACGGCTGCTGGGAGATCGTCTATAATCGTCCATGTTATCCCTATCCCTATCATAAGGTGGTGGCGGCAAAGTGCGGCGAACAGGAGAAGAATCTCTAGTGGATGCACGATGAGGAGCACGCTGACCAAACGAGACAGAAAGGGCAGCTTTGACAGAGGGTGGCCGTCGGGCAGTTTCATCAGACCCACGGGTAGACTCCCCCGTCGCACCAGAAGGCTTAGTGGGGAGCTTCATCTTTTCAAGGTTGGATACCATACTCCGCATAACAGGAACAGGGATGCGGGGAAAAAGTGTATCAAAGTAGTACTGCAACAGGAGATAAGATTTTTAAGTCCTAGTATCAATCTAGAAACTCATAGCCTAAAGAGTACACGACAAGACATTGAAGCTTCATGCCAACTAGAATACTTCCATTCTAAAAGAATAAATTATTTATCCATCCTTTTTAAGTTGACCAAGCAAATAAGAAAGGTTAATTTCTTACCTGTCAATAGTCAAGACCCATAAGCGGGTTTCTGAACAGTGGAAAGACCACAAAATCACGTGAAAGTATAAACAAGATGTTCCCCACTAATAATAATATGTAAAATACCAATCACAGGCTCAAATCGAGATGGAACCACCACTAATTGAACAAAATAAATTTCTAGTTCTAGTTATCTAGTATTCTCCCTGCCCTGAGGACTTTAAGCCAGGTATAAGGTGCATCAGCAATTGAACCAGATGCAGTTAACCTTTTCCAATGTCTTAAGAAAAACTTGGCATAGTTAAAACATTAAGAAAGAAGTATTAACTTCATAAAAGATGCTATAGAGAAATTGCACACAATATCTAACAGCCACCAAACATTTAACAATCAAGTATTCAAGTCAGAGCCGCTGAATCAATCAAATGCCGAGATGTAGAAGAATGAAATAGCACCTGACCTGTCCAAGAAGCAAATCACGCACATACACACCCATCGTAGTCATTTGACCGCTGGATCCAGGAGAAAATTCCTATAGTGGAAAGTCAAAACGAGAGAGAGCTCTATGAAGCAGTTATGGGAAAGCATAAACAAGCAAACCTATAAAGAAAGAATACTGATTATGGTTCTGGAATAAAAAACTAGAAGTGGAATAGTCAGATAATCTGGTCGATTACGTTTTCACTTTCTTCAAACCAAAAATCCTGCCCTGAGTCCTAGAAAGCAAGAACAATTGAGGAAAGATGCGAAACACATGATTATGCAAACTGTATAGCTCAATATTTAGTATAAGATGATTGTTATCATATGTGAGGATGTTATATGTGAAAAACAGTTCACCTGCACCAAAATCATGTCCAGGCTCCACCGAGCAACTGTGGTACCGTTGCATCCTAAGCCATCAGGTATTAGAGACATGGCACAAAGAGTTGAAAATTATATGCAAACCTTATGCACACAGCAGCCAGAAAAGTTCTCTTACTGGGGGCAGAAGAGAATAACAAGGTAACTCTTTTTAATATAAAATCTTGCATAAGAGTTAAAAGAATGAATGCACAAATCCATAAAGGAAGTTTTGATACTGGACATATTTTCTTGTCACTCTGAGCTAAAAGAGGAGCAGGACTTTTCTGTCTCTTGTCACCTGAATCCTTATTAATTTCTTTTTCTCATGAAAACAGAACTATTAAAGCATAGTATATGGATAACCACAGAAGGAAGATGTTAAGAATTATGTAAATGAGGAAAAAGCATTAAGGCATGCTCATCAAGCGTTCTATATTTTACAAAGAACAATATTGTGCAATTAACGTAGCGAATAAGGTTAGGATGTTTAGAAATAATTATACAAATGGAAGTTCAAAGAAGATGATTTCATCTCTTCTCCTAATATCAAAACTCAACATGACATGAACAATTATTTTGAAATCACATGACAACCAATTTTAACATAGTTAGCCAAAGCACCTTAAGCATACCTCTTCATCCTTGAGATATGGTTCATACCAATTCCACAATGCCTTTGGATCAGCAAGATACCTTAAATAAAGGAACCCAATCTGCCAAAAAGATTGTTCCACATAAGTTCTTATAGTAAAGCCCATTTCCTTATATCAGTTGACTGGAGAACAGAAGCAAACCACATCAAAACAAGAAAAATCAATTCCGGAACTTAAATTTCAAGCCAGATCAACTGTAAGAAGTCAATCTGTACAATCCTCATCTGTAGACTTTTTTTAAAAGAACTAACCTACACAAGTAAAGCAAGCCCTACTATATTAAAGGTTGAGAAAAAGAAATAGAAAAAATTTGTGAATGTTCGATTCACTTCAGGCCGTAGCATATAAAGTTACCAAAGCATCATCTTTTTGCCATCCAACTTAGTGTAAATATACAGTAAATGCAAAATCATAGAGAAATGCTAAAGAACAATACTGAGATACAAAAATTAGGTATAAAACAATTTCATATAAAGATAAACAGTCAAAAAACAGCAAGTTAACTAGAAGTTCAACCTTCAAAAGAGTTTAAGATAAGGTATGAGGAATAGTTGTTTCCATTCGCAATCTAAAAAAAGCCTATCCTATGGAGGTTGAGACTTTAGATGTTTAATGCCCACTTCCTTCTGAGATGCTACTACTTGAATGCTTAAACTAGGTACGAAAGCCAGTTTTGACCCAGAAAATGTTAAATTGGGCAGGTACCCAATAATATTTTATGCGAATCACAAGGTTAAAGTTAAGGAAACTTCTAATCGCCCAAATCACCATGTCAATGGTTAAGCAAAAGTACAACTTACAGCTCTGATATAAGGAGAATCAGGATGCTTTAAGAGGCCATGCATTTGCTTGACAGTGAGCTTCATGGTAAAGAACTTGTATAGAAGACAAAATGCCGTGGATGGTCCACGACAGTTACCCGTCATCCATGGTTCCACATGATCAACTTGATTATAAATTTCATCAATCACTTCATGGTAAGTTTTCAATCTCAAAAGGTCTCTGAAGTAATCGGAAGAGAGAATATTCATAGATAACACCTTCTCCAAGCACTGATCAATTGGTCTCCCGGATGTCTGTATTTCCGCCATGACTGCTCACAAGAGGAGCAGACAACCAACCAATATATGAAGAACCAGATCTTTATTTTTCTATTGCACCAACTCAACAGAACCCTTCTAATACAAGAACAAGAAATTAACCCTGCAGAAACGATAATGAACAATTAATGAACTTCAAATTCAAATAAATCGAGCAAATGTATTTAAGTCTCTTCAAACTAATATGATAATTATCTAATGTATTAGGCTACAAAAATAAACCTCCAAAACCAAAACAAATAAACAAAAGCTAACAGTTCAAGATTAAAACAAACAGTTTCAATTAATGCTAACTATTGCCATCTGATAAACAAAACTCCGGTTTTTGGGAAGGGTTAACTCCAGTAGGTCTACAGCATGCAGCCCCAAAATGCAGAAAAAAGGATAATTATCCACAGCTCAAGCACACAGCACCAAAAAAAAAAAAGAAGCATCTTTTGAAGTATTTTCAATCGTTTTCTTGCACAATTCTATTAAAAAAAATTAAATAAACACAGAAATAAACCAAATGAACAAAATTACAAAGCCGCGTTTAGTGCTGCGGAAATAATATTCTGACGTCAAATCGACAAAGCCGGTCCTGTAACTAGTATGCGTTTAAGCTAAAGTAACAGTTAGAAAAGCTTAAACTTAGCATTCCAAACGCAGCGTAATTGAAATAACCAAAACAGCACATAAATCAGAAATAAAACTATATAGCAAACCCCAAAAAAACATATATGCACACAATTTATATAAACAATCATGAATTTATAGGTTAAAGACAAATTCTTTCATTTGATTAATTAATTTACTTTTCATTTTTTGCTTTTCGCTTACCTCACAAAAGAGTTGAATTGGAGATTTCAAACCCTAGAAAGAAAAAGCGAGACGCGGTGTACTACATATTTCCTTATCGACGCACTATTGGGCTTTTAAACTATTTGGACTGGAAATTCTTGGTTTGGGCCCAACAATTTGCGTTGAAAATTATTATTATATATTATATACTCCAAATACATGTCAGGCACGATATTTATCTCTATATCCACATCTATATTTATATTTATATATATGTAAAAATTTTACTGTGCGCCATTGGTATGGTACGCCCCCTTGAGCATTATGCTCCTTATAATACAAGTATTACACGCTCCTGTTTATTTGAAAAAATATATCTCAACCGTTCGCTCTCTTTCTCTTTCCCTCTTGCTCCACCAATCCTTCAAATTTGACCTTCTTTCTTCCTTCTCTTTGTTTCTCTTTGTTCTGTCTCTCTTTCTTCGTTCCTTTTAATCTCTTTTGCTGTTGTTGCATTATTGTCCAGAAGTAATAATGAAAAATAGAATAGGGAGAACTAAGTAGACAACCATGAAAGCTAAGTCCAAAAAAAAAAAAGCTTTAAATATGTTGTAATTGTAGATAAAATTGTTGAGAAAGGTTTTGGAAGTTAAGAATGATGATACAAAGGTATATAGTAAATAGTATGATCTTAAAGTCATTGATCCATTGAAGAAAAAATAATGTAGATTAAGTGTTTGATATTTTGGCTAAATTGAATTTGTCTATTCTTTCTATGAAACTTTTGTGAATATACAATGTATAATATATGAACATGTAATATAAGAATTTTAAACATAGAACTTAAATGTTCTAAACATGTATTATAAAAAGTTATGAATACAGTATAAAACTTGTGAAAATAAAATTTAACATTTATAAATATTCAATAATGAACATACTATCTAAAACTTTTGAACATGTAATATAAAAGTTAAAAATTAAACTTATGAGCTTATTTTTAAAAAGTTGTGAAGAATTAAAAGTGTTGAATATAAAATAAAAAAATTCTGAATATATAATATAAGAGTTTTAAATACTACATAAAACTTTAGAACCTGTACCATAAAAGTCATGAAAAATTAAATTTATGAACTTATTGTTAAAAAGTTGTGAATAATAGAAGTATTGAGCATAAAATGTAAAAATTCTAAACATATAATGTAAGAGTTTTGAATGCTATTGAAGACTTTTGAATATGTAATATAAGAGTCATGAAAAATTAAATTTATGAACTTATTGTTAAGGTTGTGAATAATAGAAGTGTTGAACATAAAATATAAAAATTTTGACACTACAAAAGCAAGAATAGACGGTGGTGTCTCTACAAATTAACGAGGAATAGCCTGTGGTTTTATGATATAGGCAGGAGTTTAGGTAATACATAGATATGCTGTTGTACAAGATAATTAATGAATATATTTTTAGTTTGATTAATGGATGGATGATTTTAGAGTCATATAATAAGGAAGATCCAAGGTTTAAACTGTGGATAGAGCATGGTGTAGTTTTCTTTTTCTGGAATTATATATAGGTAGCGCTTTAAATAGCCGATGCCCGTACTAGTAGCAGTTTTAGAATAGCCAACGAGCATATAACCGATGGTAAAACCGTCGCCTATTACTTAATTTTTTGTAATGTTAACATATAAAATAAGAGTTCTGAACATACAAGCACAAAGCTGATTAAAGTCTCGCAATTGAAAAATAGATATGGAGGAACAATTAACAGCTATAGACATTAACGTTAGCATTGATTAGTTTGTGTGTAACGTCCATGAAGGTTTTGAATGACAAGAAGAGTAACACACACACACACACACATATATATATATATATATCAGTTTGGCATGTAATCAAGAGGGAGACAAGGAAATGTTAGGACGCAACTAATTTTGTGTAATGCTGAGGGAGAGAAGCAATCATAAGGAATAACGTAAGGAAGAATAACACAAGAAATAATGACAAAAGTCAGAATTTGTATTATTTAAGTTTATAACATTATAATGTAATAATATTAATAGTAGAATTTCTATTGGCTTATATTAATAGTACTATTTTTGCTGACTTGGTAGATGGATAGGAGCTAATATGGCACCCTTCCTTAAGCTTTATTTTGTACAACTTTAAATTATATATAGATAATATAATAATTTTGAATACAAGTATTGTAATGCATTATGCGCATATTGTTTATATACAGTACATTGTACAATACTTATGCAGAGCACTGTATACATACATACATATATGTATACATATATATATGTATACGTATGTATGTGTACATACATACATACACACACACACACACACACACACATATATATATACATATAGTTTTTGAGGAAATGCCACATCATGCTAACAATCTTCTAATTTTAGGCAATATTGGTAATTTTTAATTTTAATTTTATTAATTACTCAATAAAAATGCTAAAAAAATACCAAAAGATCACATTTATACAATGTTTTCAAAGAATTCAAAAGAACACAAAAGTACAAAAAAATGAAAAATAAACCAAAAGAATCATGTTTACATGATACTTTTAAAAAAATAAAAAATACAAGAAAAATCAATAATAACAATACTAATCTATATATACTATATATAAAGTTATACCTTAAAAACTTAGGAGTTTTGAAGAGATTCTACATCATCTTTTAATAAGTGTCAATGGGAGATGCCACATCATCTTAACAATCTCTTAATTCTAGGGTCAGTATTAGTAATTTTTAATTTTTATGGGCTTTGTTTTTAGCAATTACTCAATAAAAATGCTAAAAGAATATCCAAAACACACACACACACATTTATACCATGTTTCCAAATAATTCAAATATAACAAGGCATCTCTTGATACTTCTTAAACTTGGGTGAGGTATAACTTTATATAAGTTATATTATTATTATTATTATATAGATATAGGTGCAAATTATATTATGTACCTGGAGGAGCACCTAGTATGGTGTATTAGACTATTTGTTTAATATTCATAAGCTGTTTGTCTAGTGAAATTCATAGAAACATTCATACATAAAAACAGTCACAGATATTTGTTCAATTTTCATAATCTATTAGTCCAATAAAATCCACATAAATATCTATATATGAAAATTGTCACAGATATTTATTCAGAATAAATAATTCATAAGTTGTTTATCCAGTAAAATTAACTGATCATCACAATATTTGTTGACAAGTGTAAAATTAATAAATATCTATACATGAAAATGGTCACAGATATTTGTGCAGAATAAAAAGAATATTTATTCAGCATTCATAAGCTATTTGTTCAAGAAAATTCAAAGATCATCTTTGTTCAGTACCGATAAGCTATTTGTTTAATACATTTACAGCCGCAAGTACATGTTGCACTGTGCACTTACGAGTGCACGAAACAAGTTCCTAGATATAGGTAATCATAAATATAGTTATATAGATTGATTCCAGAACATTATTCTACTCTTATGTATTGTTATTTCTTATTGGTCTTATTAAAACCTTTTAAAATAATGAAAGCTCACTTAAAAAGGGGAAATAACGGGACATACTATATAATTTTCTCATATGTTAACGTTGACTATGTTTGTAAAATATATAACCTATAATATTATATTATCTAATGATTCCAAACATAATTTTGATTTACAAATGATAAAATTGACTAAAAACTATTTTGTAGTTCTAAATAATAGAACTCATTTAAAAATACATATTCTCATGAAATTTATTTATAAATGAAATGAATTCTGTAAAGAAAACATTTCTAAACACTTTGTTACCTTCATAATATAGATACACATGAACACGATTTTTACTCTTACGAGTAATTATGTAATTTCTAATTGAATCAAGATTGGTCTAGATTAAGAAAAAGTCGTTTCAAGCAAAAATATTACTTGTCTCTAAGCTCTCTTAAATTGAATATTTGTTACAAACAATAAAGGACCATACCTTTTATATAAAGATTGATAAGATATGTGACATCCAACTAATCAAAATTCCTTAAATTTCGAAGAACTTGCATCCTTTAAAGATGTAAAAAAATCTAGTAATTAATAGAAATAGTAGAAAAATGAATCACTTCAAAGAGAACTATTTTTTCTAAATAGGGATGATATTATGGCATACAAAAGTTGTACGTGTCCTAAATCCCACTCTGTCATCAGATAAGAGGCCAAAATAATTGTTTGAATCGTAACACTTTTATGCTTGAATTATCTATTGAAGTAATTACTGAAGTGTCAATACAAAGGCAAATGAGCTTCAACCCCAAGGGGTTGGTCTAGTGGTGCGGACCTGGGAATTAGCTTTGCGAGGTCCCAGGTTCGATTCTCGCTGCTAGCATTCTTTGGGGCCACCCACCTGGCTTTCCCAGTCTTACCTGGTGCATGGGTCTTGTGGGGTGGTTCATGTACCCAAAGGTTTTCCAACTAGTGGTCGGGCTCCGCCGGTTTCCGGTGTTCGGGCTCCGCGCAGTTGGCTTCCTCCGTTATAAAAAAAAAAGGCAGATGAGCTTCTCCATTTTGAACTATGGGGCTCGTTTGGAATGGCTTTTTTTAGAAGCACTTTTTTTAGTAGCTTTTGAAAAATAATTTTTTTAGAAGCTGAAAATTTTGGCTTCTACAAAAAGCTATATTTGAGCTTTTTTTAGAATTTTAACTTTTTTTTTTAAACAAAATCATGTAGATATTGCAAAAGTAACTTAATTTTTTCAAGAAAAAAAAGTGTTTTTTCCTGAAAAAAAGCCAATTCAAACAGGCCCTATTTATTCCAAAAAATTGTCAAGAGTGCATGGTTTTAATAAGCAATAAGCAAGAAAAGATGTACAGATGTACTCTAGAAACTAAAATTTAGAACTTTGAAAAATAATTTTTTGATGAAATAGTTAAACATTAATCTAGTAATAAAAGAAATCTATTCTCTCTTCATTGCTATGTCACGGAAATCTTTTTATTTAAGAATGTAATCAAGATGATTCTAAATTATTTTTTTTTTTAAAAAGGGGGGCGGAACTCCCTGAGTTTTATTAATGATCAAAAGGAAAAATACAGTATAGCAGGTGGGCTGAACCTGCATTAAGAAATGCAATGCACCCTATAAGACGAGGTATTACCTCACCTCAAATTACACATAATGTAAAAAAATAATAAACAAGGTGGCATTACCACATTTACAATAAAGCCAAAGAAAACGATCCTAAACCTATAACTATCTACGCTCCTTAACAACGCAGATAAGGCACGCCAATTCTATCACAATGTGTAATGCCTCTAATTAGCCGTGGAAACTCTTCACAATCTTGGAAGACCCGCAACCCTTCCTAAGAGGCTCCAATAATTGCAAAAAAATCCGCTGCAAACATTCCCCTCTCTCTCTTCTCTGAAGAAGTACTCCGTAAAACCACACACCAAATTTCCTTTAGTATTTCGTAAAAGCCCACCTCCTTCTGCACAACACCAACAATCTAACACACTCCCACCTATATTCAATTTGATCCAGTCCTCCATCAACCTACTCCAGCTTTCACAAACAACATGCTGCTTTGGCTATAAAGCAATGGAAGTCTGAAGCCAGATGCTGATCCCTACGCCAGTGTTTATCGGCCAACAACCCTGCTTGGCCAAGTTGGCTAATAAATCTCTGAACCCTCCAAATAGAACCCCCACTCCTTGATACTTTGTATCATTTCGTTCCAACCAAATGGCCCATAAAATAACAACCGGCATGATCCTATGAATATGCCCTTTTCTTCTGTTTACTTGAAACGAAACACTGCATTAAAATAGAGCAGAGATGTCGCAAATCATACACATCTATAGTAAAAGCATAGCCAACATATCTCCAAACCTGTTGTGCCACACCATTCGAAACAAAAACATGCTGAATAGACTCCTCGCTAGCACAACACTGACATTTCGAAGCTAGCTAATTCCTTTCTCTTTCAATTTTTAATCGATCGGAAACCATGGTTAAGAGCTTTCCAAGCAAAGAACGACACCTTAATAGGAATATTATGATGCTATAAAGAATCAAATATCAATGTCCTTGATCGCCTTTTCCTCACAAGCTCCCAGGCACTTGCAACACTAAAGTTCCCATTACTCGTTAAGAACCAAAACGGTAAGTCCTCGTAGCCAGCTTTAACAGGTATGCTGCTTATCTGTAGAGCTATATCAGCAGGCACAAGCGTCCTCAGCAGCTCATCATTCCAGTAGTCATTTCGCATTACATTTGACACTTCGAGAAGGTCAATTTCAGCGGTGGGCAAAATGTCTTTCGGCGGTTGATTCCCCCACCAAATATCGTGCTAGAAAAGGACGTCCCCTCTGCTTACTTTTCATCAAATCTGCCTCTTTGCTTCATTCCAAACTTATTTCAACCTTTTCCAGAGCATCGAATCTGTTTGCTTGATTTCAACCAAATATGGGGGATGCGAAGGACAATGCTTTAGCACGTAGGTGCCCAGTCTATAAACCTTTTGATGTTCTGAATCTCCACCATAGTTTTAATCTCATCGCCTTACAAACATCTTCAAGCCTCCTAAAGGCTAATCCTCCTCCTTTTTCAGGGTAACACATCCTAGCCCAAGAAGACCAATGAAGTCTTCGTTGCCCAGCTGTGCTTCCTCATAAAAAACCATTAAACATCCTTTCCAACTTGTCTAGAACCATCTTGGGTGCCTTAAGGACCTGTAAAAGATAAATAGGGATAGTGGTCAAAGTGCATTTGATCGAGGTCATGCGTTCTCTTGTTGATAGAAGCTTAGCCTCACATCCACCAATACGTTGTTGCACTTTGTTCACAATATTCTCAGAAAAAGCCCCTTTGCAGCAACCCTTAAATAATGGAGCTCCCAAATATAACTGATGGTGCGAAAATCCAGTTGCATTAGCAATAATCTGAGATCTAATAGTGGTTACTCTCTTGGCAAGACAAAAACCACTTTTCTCCTTATTTATTTTCCGGCCAGAAACATTCTCATGATGCTGCAAAAGATCTGCAATATGCTCCATAGTCGCTTTTCCCCCACTCGCAAAAATTATCACACCATCGGCAAAAGCCAAATAAGAGATACTTATATCACTGCCTGAACGATACCTCAGCTCAGAAGCTTATTAAATAAATTATTCAGACCTCTGAAGAAGTACTCTGCAGCAATGATGAAGAGTAAGGGAGATAGCGGGTCCCTTGACGTAGACCTCTTGAATATTTAAAATACCCATCCATATCTCCATTGATAACCACCGAAAACCAGCAATTATGAACACGATGCCCTATTAATCCAGTAATGTGTCATTGTACCCTAAAAGCCATGAGAACCTTTTCGATAAAGCTCCAATTAACCTGGTCATAGGCCTTCATCATGTTGAGTTTGAGGACGATGATTCTAAACTGTATTTATTGCCAAAGAGAAAGAACTTTCAATTAAAGACAATCATACAAAGTCATTTTAACACGCATTTCAACACATAGAAATCAATATCATGCCAATATGTAAGGACCCTAATCATAGTTATCATTCTATTTATGAGTTGCTAGCTCCTTGATCAAGAGATGAGAGTTGTCAGATGAATTTGATTGGTTTGAAATAACATTTCGAAGGACTAAGGTGAAGTAACCCTTTTCAACAATAATTCAACAAGTATTCCTATTGATTTTAACTTTTTTTTTTAATGACATTCTTATTAACTGTTAAAACTGTTAAAAGAGAGAAAATTTGACAAGAATTTGCAAGTGCTATAGACTTGTATGAGGAGTAGGAAAAGAGAGATTGGAGTAATTCAAAATACAAAATTGTTCACCGCTAGCTTTATAAGTTTGCAAATCCTTGTGGCCCTTTTGGAGTAGAGAAATTAAATGAGTTAACAGAAGAAACAATGTAATCAAAGATATTAAAATTACTATAATGAGTGAAATAAATCCTTTACAATGCTTTGAGTATAAGTTAACAAAGAGCTATCTTATTCAAGCTTCAAAGAAATTAGCATTCAAAAAATATGATCTGATTGTTGTTAGCACCCTAACAGTCCCTTAAAGAACAAAACTTGATAGAGTACACCTATATAATGCTTTCATAACCCAACACACTCATTATATAATTACACAAAATAAAATAGATAGTTAATTTCCATGACCTCTGTTCTCTTAATAGCAATTGCTCGTTCAAAGCTTTGCACACTTATCAAACACTTCATCGTTCTTTTGTAAAATATAGGCTACTTGAGGTTTAAACCTGGGGATTTGCACTAGTGTGAAGAATAGTGATTTACTACATAATTTGCCCACCTTTTGAAGGTTATGATAACCAGGACGATCTATTTCTTGATTCTCAAAAATATAATACGCAATCTCTTCTCCACATTTTCTGGTTAGCACATCAATGCAATCCCTTAGAAACTTATAATACCCAAGCCTTGGTTGTGGAGGTAATGGTTGCCTATACCTTGTGTCACGGCCCCAATGTTTACCTAAGTGAATCGTAAAAGCGTGACTGCTGCGAACCTAAGAAAGAAAACTTCCCTAATCCCCCAAAGCATAGAATAAAGAACACAAGCATCAACATAATTTTGTAAGTCTCAGAGCATCTAAAACCTCGATAACAAAAGAGAACATAGTTTATGTCTCCAAAACAATAAAACTCCAAAAAAAGTTTACATTGTCCCAAAAGTTTAATAAAAACTAACATGTTCAACAACTTCAATTAACCAAAGTCTTAACCTTAAAAGAAAAAGGTAAACTAGTCCGTAGTCCTTGGAGAGGTCATCTACCCCAAGCTTAGAATTACGAACCTACTCCTTAGTATATGCAGAAGACCATTTTCAAAAGGTAAAAAAATAATAAAATAATGAGATGTAAATCTTAGTAAGTAGTAAGATTCCCACAATAATTAAATGTAAATATGCAACATAAAGTAACATGATAGTTTTTTTTTCCTTTTGAATTCATAAGGAATAATAGATTCCCTTTTTCCTTTACCAATATAAGTAACATGATTCAAGAGTGTGTACAACAGCATCAAGTGTAAACAATTAGCATCTAAACCAAAATTATTCACATATGCCATAACAAAATCAAACCCAATGTACCACTAATGAATCCACAAATATATTGCCGAGACTACAATTTTGGAAGCACAGTCCAAAAAGTGATTTGTTGTTGCACAAATCACCAAAAGCAAGCAAGAATCCCTTTCAAAATTATAGCGCACTACCCCACAATGTGTCGGTGTCCTATCCCCACCAACAAGGGCTCAAAATCACGACTTCAAATACATGGCACTATAGTTCACTTCATTACGTACATAACACACATTAAGAAAACTTCTTTGTACATGAATCAAATCCCAATTTTAGCTCAGATCTTTAGCATTTACAATTTTGATGATATAAAAGAGGAATGACCCAACATCAAAATAACTAGACTTTAAACTGTGGGTTACTACTAGAAAGACGCCAAAAGAAGGAATATAATAAACTCGAAGTAATGATTAATAATAATAATAATAATAAGAACAACAACAACAACAACAACAATAATAATAATAAGAGAAAGAATATGTAAATAAACAAATGGTTATATAATTTTGGAACAGTTACGTGAAGAGCACTATTCCCATGAACAATAACCCAAAACTTTCTTTTCCTTTTTTTTTAACCAAAATATATTTTATTCTTTTAATCAAAATAAGTTGGTTCACATCATTAACAACAACAATAATAAGCAAAAATAGTTTCAAAACAGTGAGGTTACTGTTCAACTGAATAGTACTCGAGCACTATTCCCATGAACAGTAAGCAAAATTTTCTTTTCCTTTTTTTTAAAAACCAAAACATATTTTATTATTTTAATCGAAATAAGTTGGTTCACATCATTAACAAGAATAGTAGGTACATAATTATAAGCATCAACACTAAAATAATATGTAACAAACAAAAATAATTTTGGAACAGTGAGGGTACTGTCCATGTGAATAGTCCGAGCACTACTCCCATAAGCAGTAATCAAAATTTTCTTTTCTTTCCTCTCAATACATAAATTTAGGCACTACATTGTGCTTTTCTATTTACGTGTTCCTATATCTATTAACTAGAAAATCAAACCTTACACTAAAAGATTAGGGTTCCTACTTACTTTTCTCGAGCAAACATGATCTACACCTTTTTAGATTCAACTCCTTACTCGTAGTGATCAAACAACTCCCTATGGCACCTAGATGTCGTTCCCTTCTTCCCCATCTGAGGAGGCTACAAGTGAAAAAAATAAATATTTATTACCTTTCCCTTGGTTTATAATTGAGTGTTGGGCTTCTAAGATTCCTTTTTGTCTAAGAGCTTACTATAACCTAGTCCAACTAGGACTTTGCCTAACAACAAAAAATAATTGTGTTGACAAAGCCCAAAAAAATATTATTTTATTCTATTATAGTTTATTTATTCATTTAGACTAGTTAATTGGTCCTAATCATGTGGGTCATTACACCTTGAATCATCTGGTTCAGTTTCAATTGGAGGTTTTTCACTAGATACTGATGCTTAAGAAACTACGACCTATATAATATGAATATGAGCAAGGCAAAAATGGCTGTGTGAAGCCAACATACTATCTTTGCCATTGAGTAACTTTTTGCATATAGTTACATGATAAGGAGAAGGTAACACTTCCCGTTATAAACAATGGGCGATTGTAAAGTTCATTAAATGACTGAAATATAAGGTTCATTGGTTATCCCAAGTTGGAATAAATTGTCTATGTAGTAACTCTTGTGACAACCTATCAATTGAAGATTTCAAAAAGACAAAAAAAAAAAAAAAAGAAAAAAAGAAAAAAGGAAGAAAGTAAAAGCAATGAAATGCATGCACTATTTATTTTGGAATTAACTAAGTGTGAGTAAAAATAAAAATAAATTTTTACGTCTCATAAATTCATCTCTAAAATGTTCATCAAGGTAACATAGCCAATAAAAGAAGCATTAATGAATGGAGCCTCTAACCAATTCCTGATTTGGTGCAAGTTGTTTCTTATTAATGGCTTTCCCTTTATTCTGATGGTGGAAAGAAATGATCTTCTAACAAAAAGGAAAGAAATGATCTTCTAACAAAAAGGGAAGAAATGACATGCTTGAAAAAAACCAACCAAAAAAAAAAAAAAAAGAATGAAAAGTTTGACCCAAACAAACTAAAAGTTGTTAACAAACGTCTAGGGAAAATTGAATTAAGTGGAAAGTAGTTCAAATTTAGTCAAATCATAGAAGAAAATAATCTTAACCTTAGCAAAGATGATATTAAACTATGTTGAATCTTCTAAAGGTAAAGGTTTTCTTCACAAAAGATGGCCATTGAACTTTTTTCTTTAGAAAAGGTCTTCCAACCATGGGATTTGGTAAAATCTATTTATACATTACAAAGTAAAGTCAATGTTTTTTGTTAATACTGTTGGAAAATAAGTTGATAAAATAGTGCGTGACAAATTTGGAAGTGTAGAAATTAGATTAAAATGAGATTGAAAATAACATCAATATTGGAATTGAAATACAATAGTACAAAAATACAAAATGCAAAATATAAACGGTCAAACTGAGGCTCGTAAACACGATCTCCTCGAGGAATTTACGCCCCCACAATGGTGTTACTGGCTTCTTGGTGTATCCCACCCAGGATACAACGGTTTACCTCTCGCTTAGGTAGCACTCCAAAGCGAGATATTGTGAACTGTTATTGTAGAATTCTCTCACAAATAGCCAATGATATGTGTGCAAAAAAGTTTTAAAACAATGTTACGTGTTTTCTTGGAGCTCCTCTGGAAAAGTATAAAGGAAAAATGCTAAAAGACTTGTATCTCTTTTGCAATGAAAAAGTATATCTATTTGTAAGAGAAAAAAGATATGACCAAACTAATTACCAATCAATGAAAATGAATACAAATGGATATATATATATATATATATATATATGTATGCATACATATATATACATATATATATGTATGTATGTATATATATATGTATGCATACATATATATACATATACATACATATATATATGTATGTATATGCATATATACATACATATATATATGCATATATACATATATACATACATATATATATGTATGTATATATGCATATACATACATATATATATGTATATACATGTATATACATGTATATATATATATACATGTATGTATGTAACGTCTTCAGATGTTTCCATTGCTCATGATTTGCATGATTGCTTATGTTACATTTCTTTCAAAATTGTCATGAAGATATAGGCCACTCACAAGCCCTAGAACCCAATCATTACTTCATCATGATTGCCATCATAATTACCATAATGTTTTATAGAAATGTAACTCCATACCATTTAAGCCATTTTCAAGCCAGATGTTTCGTTGAGCAATATTATAAGAATTATGACAATACCACTAATTGAATCAAATGATATAATTAGACCAAATTATATCAAATAAAATAATTACTTTACCGAACTCATGTGAGATAAATCCACCACATCTTTATCATCAAATTTTTCATTCACAATTCATCCGTTTCCGACATTCCCCTACATGAATGGAAATTACATGGTCAAAATACAAAACAATTTAGACACAAAAGAAAGTTCGTAGAAAGATACTGCCTCAGGATAGGTTGCTTTGGGCTTTAAACCTTCCTTAGTGAGTACTATCAAGTTTATTTGCCAACTAGTGGCTCGAGGTCTTGAACAATTTAGCTTTCACATAAACCAAGACGACGGTATGCACAGAGCACCTTTTAGTACATTACCTGTTCTCATGGTCATGTTCATTTTGGCCCTAAACAACTCCCACTATTCATGAATACTAAGAAAATTCATCGTTCAATTCTTTTAGGAGTGGCGCCTCTTTACTCATATAGGTAATTCTTCGTGAAGAGTACCTTGCTACACCCCATTTGGTCTTTCCAAACTATGAGAATCATTAAAAGCAAGTGTAACCTAATTCATGCAGGCAACATTGTCTGCGGGGTAAAGGAGGTCTAAACCCCTTACAGTGATTGAATAGAGTCACACATAATCCAGTTTCCTCTTTGAACCAAGATTTTGGGATCTCCTATCAACAAGGTAGGGTTGTCAATCATGATAACTCTTTAATTACTTCACAGGATTAAGACCCATTCCTCTCAAGAACTTAAGGTCTTGCTCTTTATTCACACCTTTGTTGAGCAAATCCACAATTTTATCCTTTGACTTTCCATAGTTAAAAGTGATAATCCCAGTAGAGTGCAACTACTTAACATTACAATGTCTATAGTGTGTATGCCTTAGACTTGTTGTTATGCTGAGCCCCACCAATCGTAGTAGAAATTGATAACAACCTTAGACTTCGGTCAATTTGGAACATCCTCTAAGACCTGGTCGAAGCCATTTAATTTTTTTCTTAGCTTTGTCCAAAGCTTTAAACTTAGTTTCCATGGAAAATCTAGCTAAGCATGTTTGTTTAGTGGATTTCCATGGTGCAGCTACACCTATAAAAGTAAAGACATTTCTACTTGTGGATCTCAAGTCTTTAGTGTTAGATATCTAGTTGACATCACTATATCCCTTATAGTATGGTTGGATATCTTGTATAATACAACCTATCATCCATGGTGTGTCTTAAGTATTTTAGGACCTTTACAATAGTAACCTAATGGGTGAGACCTGGATTACTAATGTATCTCCTTAGCCTGTTCACAATGCAGGCTATATCAGGTCTTATATAATTCTTTATATACATCCAGCTCCCTATAATTCGGGAGTACTCCAATTGAGACACCTTTCCACCCGTATTTTACTTATTTATAAATTTTCATCTAGAGGAGTTCTTGCAATCCTGTTATTTCCCTTACTGAACTTGTCTAGTATAGGGAAAAGGCTAGACCATCAGATGTCTTTGTGATTTCGACACCTAAAATCACCCTTGTGACACTTATATCTTTTATTTTTTTCCTTATGATACCTAAGAAAGCATTTCCTTAGTAGATGCAATTGCTTTATTATTGTTTCCAAAAATAAGCATGTCATCTACATAAAGGTAAACAATGATAAAATTTGATTTGTGTCCCTCCTACGGACATATATGTCACAATCATGAACTTTAAAACTATTTGTGAGCATAACTTGATTAAATTTATCAAGCCATTGTTTGGGTGCTTATTTTAGTCACAAGCCGAAATACATTCTTTCCTTGTCCTGGAACTATGAACTCTTTCGATTTTTCCATGTAGATTTTTTCTTTTAGATTTCTATTTAAGAAAGCAGTCTTTACATCCATTTGATGGATCTCTAAGTTGCATATAGTTGCAATAACTATTAACATTCGAAGTATTCTATACCCTTCTTTTATAACCAAACAGGACTTATCCCTATCTATTGATCAATCAACATTCTTATTCCTTTTGGAAATCCATATATACCCTAAAGGTTTATTTCTAGGAGGAAGATCTACCAGTTCCCATGTATGACTATGCATAATGGATTTAACCTCACAATGCACTGCCTCTTTCCAAAGAGGTGCTTTAGATGTAGACATAGCCTTCTTAAAGGTCTTGAGCTCACTTTCATCATCAATGTTAAAGTCAAGCCCAAAGGCCATAGATGTCCTTACTTTCTTGCTACATCTCAGTTTATCAATTGTAGCCTCTTTATCTGCATTTGATTGTTCAAGAATTCCTTTAGAAGAAGTTGGCGAGACTGCCGTTCCAAAAAACTCGACATTCCATGACTTTATAACTGTATTAACATATATGCTAGACATTTTGACTTATATATGGTACACTCTTCTTGGGCATATCCGATCAAATACAGTCAATAGTCTTTTGCCAAATTTTGACCATCTTAGGAGATGGTGCTCCTACTTAACTAAACGATTCCTTTACAAAGCAAAGTGCCATTATTCATAGGAGAACAAATCTTATCAGACTTATTAATTCTATTACAAAAAGAGAGAAATGGATGGAATGAAACTACTATGAAATGTTTATAACATTTTTGCCAAAAGAGCAAAAGTAATGCGGACCATTGCATTTCTCGACATTTCTTCCATTCAAGTGCTTTACCAACTTAATGTGCAAGTCACTATTGCACCATAATCACAAGCCATTATTGCATTATAAGCCATCATTGTGTTATAATTGCATTAAAATTGTAAGCCATCATTGCATTATTACAAGCCATAATTGCGTAATAATTATGGTCATCATGAGCTTATGATTATGGTCATCATGTGCTTTTATGTGGCCTTGAACTTGTAATTTGTATGCTAAACGTTTCGGAACACACACTTAATGTTTGAGTTATGATTGTTCTCTACCAAAAGATGATGATAAAGATAGCCATCAAAATCATATTAAAGATATAATTTACGTATCTTTATCATCAAATTTGTCACCTTATGAAAATAATCACATAGCCACAATTATTCATGCAATCTTCAATAGAAGAAATAAAGAATATTTTTCCACTTCAAAATTGCATGAATGATACACCATAAGTGATAAATCCAGTTGTGACTATATGCTTATTTCACATCTCACATGTAAACCAATATCAACTTTAGGTGTCGCCCCAAAATAAATTAGTTTATCACATAACTTACTTTTGACAAGTGGCCCCAAAGTGCTTTTATCAATATTTAATTTGATGGCAACCCCTCGATAATGAAACTAAATCCATTCACGTCAGCTCGAAGGAAAACTTAATCTTGATATTAAGTTTTCCCTAGAGTCCTTCTATTGCACAAGGAAAACTTAATCTTGTTATTAAGTTTTTCCTGAAATCTTTTTATTGCACAAATTGTAGCTTTCACAAAAAGCTATAACTGCTTTTAGGAAAAATATTTATGCCACCCAATGAATAAATAATCATAAGTATTCAGGTAATATTCTCAACAAAATAGTGTTCTCAATAACATTATTTTTTTTATTAGGAACAATTACAAAAATATTATATAGAAATAATATTCTCAATAATATTATTTATTAAGTAAAAAAATTATTAATAATATTATTCTTCATGCAGAAATCATATTTTTAATAATATTATTCTTTAGTAGAAATAATATTCTCAATAATATTATTCTTTAACCCGAAGGCTTACAAAGTTAGCTAAACGGTTTAAACCAGGAGGATTTAATCCTTTTGAAAAGAAAATTTTAAAGTTCGCCAAAGAGGCCTCATAGGATCTCCACGCACAAAATAGAAGTCAAAGAATTCGTCGTTCAAACAACTTAAAATGTAGAATTTTAGTGGCAAGGTCTCCAACCTTCCACTAGAGATATGTGTCTACAGCTTACATATCTGGGTTTTTACGCAAACGTGGAGCCTCGTTGCTCAAGTTTTGGACGAGTCCCAACAAGGTTAAGTAATGTATCATAAAGTATCGCCACATTTTAGACTCCACGCCTGAGTACATCCATGGCTCCCTATATCCATGTGTCACTAGCTCGAATCTAGGAGATTTGCTAGACTCTACTATCGGTCCTATTTGAGTCATAATATTTTTTTGTCGGAAATTTGAGTCATAATATTTTTTTGTCGGAAATTTGAGTCATAATATTATTTCCATGCATGGTCTCATCACCCGGTGCAGTCCCATTTCTAGAAGCATTATTGTTTCCAACGTTGAGGATATTTCCAGTTTCGGCACTCATATTCTAGTTAAATTAAGTCACTCAATTGTAAAAATGTTCTGCACTGACAAGGCAAAAGTTAGTATAGTAAATCCAAGACTAAGCAAATAGAAACAACGGTTTCTTCAATTCCAGAATAAGTCACGAAATCGATTTCTAAAACAACTTTATAAATAAAATTAGCTGGGAAACCCATAAGATTGTTGGAAAATAAGTTCAGAAAATAGTGCGTGACAAATCTGGAAGTGTAGAAATTAGATTTAAATGGGATTGAAAATAACATTAATATTGAAACTGAAATACATTGGTAAAAAAAATAAAAATTGCAGAAGATAAACTGTCAAATCAAGGCTTGTAAACATGATCTCCTTATGGGATTTACGCCTCCACAATAGTGCTAATGGCTTCTTGGTGTATCTCGCCCAAGATACAACGGTTTACTGCTCGCTTAGATAGTACTCTGAAGCAACAGGCAGCGAACTGGTGTTGTGGAACTATCTCATATAGCCAATGATATGTATGCAGAAAAGTTAAAAAACAATGTTATGTGTTTTCCTGGAGCACTTCTGGAAAAGTATAAAGGAAAAATGCTAAAAGACTAATATCTCTTTTGCAATGAAAAGAATACCTATTTAAAGAGGAAAAGGATGTGACCCAACTAATTGCTAATCAATAAAAATGAATGCAAACGTGTGTGTATATATATATATATATATATATATATATATATATATATATATATATGCATAATGTCTTCAGATGTGTCCATTGCTTATGATCTGCATGATTACTTATGCTACATTTCTTTCAAAATTGTTTTGAAGATATAGGCCACTCACAAGCCTCAGAGCCTAATCATTACTTCATCATGATTGCCATTATAATTACCATCATGATTGTATAGAAATGTAACTCCACACATGATTTAAGCCAAATGTTTTCAAGCCATACGTTTTGTTGAGCAATATTATAAGAATTATGATAATAAAAATACCACTAATTAAATCAAATGATATAATTAGACCAAATTATATCAAATGATATAACTATTTTATTGAACTCATGTGAGATAAACCCACCTCATCTTTATCATCAAATTTCTCATTCACAATTCACCCATTTCCAACAAATGCCACATATTTTTATTTGGTGAGAGGTTTTTGCTCCAAAAGTCTATGCCTTCTTTTACCATCCAGAGTGAAACCCATATCATGTACTAGAGAAATGAGTTATTTTATACAGATTCTTATAGTTTATAGCATGACAAATATAAATATATTTTATTAAGTATTTAATCTTGACTAGTTTAATAGTAAATTGCAACATAAACAAATTTCTTATTCCCAGTTGTATTTTTGATGCCTTCAAAATTTTTTGATCATTTTTGCTTTAAGAAGTCCCAGAAAATGTATCTAATTTAATTACTGTCATTTTTGCGTAAACTATTTATTGCCTCTGATTGTGTTGCACATGGGAATATATGCATAATTTCAGCCTCAATTTATTGGTTTTGCTAATGCAATGGGCCTTGAATTCTAAGCTCTTAATAATTGTGTAAGAGTATTGGACTACCCCATTTTATTTGTGATGATGTATAAATGCACATAGGAGAGTACGTAACGAATGTATTCTATTTTCATGTTATCTAAGTATATTTAGTATACTTAAGCCTATAAAAGAACATGTTCTAATTATATTATTCCTACTAATGTTTTTGTACCTCATGTTTTGCATGGGTTTATTTAGGTTCTTTCGTGTGTTTTTATTTTTTCAAATACCTATAAATTTGATTTTATGTTTTTTAAATTTTTGCTAAAATATCATACAAACATGATATCTCACATCAAGAAGTCATCAATAACTATTAGCATTCACTTAATTAATACAATGATGGACCTCAACCATTTTATTTAACAAATATTGATAATTAAAGTAAATATTTTTTTATTATTTAGTTAGTAGTTATTTTAGTAATTTTTTGTTAAATATGTAATGGAAGGGACTAAATTGAATATTTGTTTAGAATAATCAGGATTGACTTGAATATCTCAAACCAATGAAGGCTAATGTAAAAAATGAAAAAGAAAAAGGTGGGAACTTGTAGTGATTATATTGATCTATTAGTACTAGAGACTATTAACCGAAATGCACACAAAAATTAATTAAAATATAACATGGCATCCCCTAGTGCTTCCTAAATTTGGATAAGGTACAACTTTATATATATATATATATATATATATTATATTACTATTATATAGATATGGATAATGATAAATATATGTTGGGAAATCGGGGTGTTCGGAATGAATATGAACAAAATAGATAAAGATATAAACATGTTAAACACCAATATTTTGAACGTGATTCAAACTACCGCCAACATCCATAAGTAGCCAAGAGAATTCCAGTATAATTAGAACAAATACATCACACGGATAGATGGCTTGGGCTTGAGGGCCCTTGTCCCTCATGCTCTCCTTACCCTCAAGGTCATCGCTCTTAGTCTCACTTTTCTTTCTTTTGCACAAATACAATAGGCATGACTCCTATTTATAGAGTACAAGACACAACAAATATATCAACACTACAAATGTAGTAGTACTATGAATATGGTAAGACTAAAGACATGGTAGGACATTAAATAAGGTAGGTCTCAAACTTTAAAGCCCATATCCCTATGGCCAATCAGAGTACTAGTCACACCTTACAAATTTTTACTTGGGATCATATTCACTCCTCATCGGCAACTTGTGCTCAAGCTTTTGCCACCGATTTTAGTCACCATGTCCTTCGAGGATAGCATCATTCAATTCCTCTCCTCGTCGTGCATCTTGTGGAAGCTTCCATACGCCATTTGGGTGCTACGTTCACCGCTTACCATTAACGCCGTTGCGACCTTGCAAGCTCCTCATTCATACATGCTGTAGCCTTTAATTGCTTTGTTGCCACCACCAGGATGCTTCTCGACTGACAACTTCAACTGCAACGGTCTTCATGACCAAAAAGTTTGAATTGTCTGATGACGTCAAGGTAGTTCCCTTCTTTGTTTTCCGTTTTCCAGGCCAATCCTTATCCACGAATTCCAATTTCGTTTTCATGCAAAACAATGCAACAAAACAAATCACGAGACAACGCAACTTTTTCTATATGTTTTCACCCACGTGCATACCTAGTTTCGCAAACCAGGCTCTGATACCAATTTGTTGAGAAATCGGGGTATTCAGAACGAAGATGAACAAAATAAAAAAAGATGTAAAATCAATGGACACCAGTATTTTTAACATCATTTGGCCTACCTCCTACTTCCACAAGTAGACAAGAGAATTCCACTATGATAAGAATGAATACATCACACACAGAGAGGGCACAAGCCTAAGAGCCCTCACCCCTCATGCTTTTTTCACTCTCAAGGTCACTCGCTTTGTATCTTACCTCTCTGTCTATTTGTCTCACACAAATACAATAGGCATAAATCCTATTTATAGAGTATAAGACACAACAAATATGATAGTACTATGAGTATAGTAATACTACAAATATAGTAAGACTAGAGATATAATAAGACATCAAATAAGTTAGGTTTCAAATCCTAAGGCCCATATTCTTATGGCCAATCGAAAAATGGGCCACACCTTATAATATAGTTATATAGATTGATTACTTCACTCTATTTTATTCTTATATATTATTATTTCTTGTACCATTATTAATCCTTTATATAGTCTTATTTAAACCTTCCAAAAGCTCACTTAAAAAAATGAAACAACGGGAAATATTACATAATTTTCTCATTTGTTAATGTTGACTTTGTTTGTGAAATATAGCCAATAAATGACCACAACTTTTATATAAATGTTGATAAGATATACGACATCCAAATAAGCAAAACCCTTGAATTTTTCAAAAGCTTGCAACCTTTAAAGATGTCAAAAGTCCAGTAATTAGTAGAGTAATAGGAAAAATGACTCATTTCAAATAGAACTATTTTTCTAAATAGAGATGATATTATGACATACAAAAATCATGCATGGTATACGTGACCCAAATCTCACTTTGTCATTAGGCGAGAGGCCAGAATAATTGTTTGAATTATAACACTATTATGCTTAAATTATCTATTGATGTAATTATTGAAGTGTCAATAAATAGGCCGATGAGCTTATCTGTTTTGAACTATTTAATCCAAAAAATTATCAAGAGGGCATGGTTAGTAAATAATAAGCAAGAAAATATGTACTTTAGAAATTAAAGTTTAGAACTTTGAAAATAATTTTGTCATAAAGTAGTTAAAAATTAATCTGCTGATAAAAGAAATCTATTCTCTCTTTGTTTCTATATCACAATAATCTCTTTATTTAAGAAAGTAATAAAGAGGATTCTAAACTATATTTATTTCCAATGAGAAGGAACATTCAATTAAAGACAATCATAGAAGGTCATTTTAACACACATGTCAAAACATGGAAATCAATAGCATGCCAATGTGTAAGGACCCAAAGCATAGTTATCATTTTATTTATTAGTTCCTAGCTCCTTGATCAATAGATAAGACTCGCTATAAGATCAAGCCAATTCTTCTTGCTTACACTATTAATAATAATGTTTACAATGCCAATTTTGATGCTTTTGAGAAAATATATACTAGTTAATTTTACCCATATGAAGATACTTCTAGATAAATTTGATTAGGTTGAAATAACATTTCAAATGAATAAGGTGAACTAAGAAGATTTAGTGAGCTGAAGGAAAAGTGTATCATTCCACTACTGATACTCACATATTTATAATGCTACATAACAAAGAAGGTAGCAAAATAAGCCTTCAGTTGTGCACTTTACAACAGATTTTTATTTTTGAAATGTAATCGAAAAAGAAGGAATAAACAATTTGAATTAGTCTTCTTAGCCGACTTTGTCTTCGTCAATGTGCCCCCGCAAGATGGTGGCACCATTTGTGACTCTATTCTTGGAGTGAAGAAGTCTGAAACACTATTTATGCAATGGCTTCGTCAGTACATCAGCTAATTGATTCTCAGTAGAAACACGAGCAACCTGCAATGCATTAGATGAAAGCCGCCACGGAAGGGCTGAGAGAACCAATAATGCCCAAAAGAAGAAGCTTGTCTTGGCATTCCCAAAAAACATTTTCTGGGTTGGGTATAGCAGTGTCACCTTTATTTATATTAACAGGGGGACAAGGGTGGATATCGTCAATGTATCCAAGAAGATTGTAACCATATAGTTAAGCATCAAACTGGGACTTCCATGAATAGTAATTGGTAGAAGTTTGAGTGGAATGTGATTTGCAACATGAGAGAATTAAAATTTGTAGCAAATTAGATGATCCAGTGTTAGTAGAAGAAGTAGGAGGAGCTGCAGTTTGAATTGCATCAGTGGGAGGTGTTTTGTTTGCCATTTGAAAAGGTAATGGTGGAGAGGAAAAAAAATGAGAGGCAAAGGACCACTGCTTGTCGAAGCTTTTTAAGGCACTTCTACCATATGAAGATTTAGGGAGCTGAAGGAAAAGTATATGTCATTCCACTATTGATACACACGTATTTATAATGCTACATAGCCGAGAAGGCAGCAAAATAAGTCTTCAGTTCTGCCTTTACAACATATTTTTATATTTGAAATATATTCAAAAAAAGGAGGAATAAACAATTTGAATTAGTGTTCTCAGCTGACTTTGTCTTCGTCAATATGAAGCAATCCTTTTTAGCAGTAAGTTAACAACTCCTATTCCTGTTGATTTTTTCTTTTTTTCGTTTCAATCAATATTGTATTAGCTATTAAAAGAGGGAAATTTTGACAAGAATTTGCAAGTGCTATAGACTTTCTATGAGGAGTGGGAAAAGGAAATTGGAGCAATTCAAAGTACAAATCTTCATGATCCTTTTTGAGTAGAGAAATTAAATGAGTTAAGATAAGAAATAATGTAATCAATGATATTCAAATTACTCTAATGAGTGAAATAAATCCTTTAAAATGCTTGGAGAGAGCTATCTTATTCAAACTTGAGAGAAATTAACATCTAGAGAAAATGATCAGATTATTGTTAGCACCCAATAGTCCCTTAGAGAATTGAACTTGATTGAGTATGCCTATATAATGCTTTCACATCCCAATATATTAATAAATAATTGCATATGATAAAATGCATATTTAATTTCCATGACCTCTATTCTCTTACTAACAATTGCTCGTTCAAAGCTTTGCGTACTTATCAAACGCCTCATCACCCTTTTGTAAAATATAGGCTGCTTGATATCAAACTATGTTGAATGTTTTAAAGCTAGAGGTTTTCTTCACAAGAGGAATATTTTTTCTTAAAAACAAGGTCTTCCAAACCATGGGATTTGGTAAAATCTATATCTACATTAAAAAGTAAAGTCATTGTGTTTTTATTCATACCACATGTTTTTATTTTGTGAGATGCTTTTCCTCCAAAAGTCTCTATTTTTTTTTACCAACTAGAGTGTAGTGTAACCCGTATGATGTGGGAGAGAAATGAGTTATTTTATATGATGGGTGCCGAATCCACCAAAAATAAAATTCTTACTCTATCTCACTATTTGCGATAGTGATGAAAAGGGTCGAACCCACAGGAATTGGTTTAAAATATACTTTTTATGCCAAGATGAAAGAACAAGCGAAATACAAGAGAAGGGGGGTTGTCAAATAAAATTAAATAGACAATAAATAAAAAACTAAATAACTAACAAAAGATTAAAAATAAAGCGAGATAATAAAGTAAAAGAGTTAAATGATAAACTGCCTAGCCTGGGGTGTATTCTCCGTTCAGGCCTACAAATCTGATCCTAGATGCAAATATGACTTTAGCTTATTTTGATAAACCAGTTATGGTCATTGGTACAATCTAATAACCTAATCCTTTCTTTCAATGTTGATAATGGTTTAAATCTCCTACGATTTTTTCCTACTATCATTTTACCTATTAGACGGTCTAACCTCTAGAGATACCCGTAGAGTCTATCTAATGGAAGTACTAGATTCTAGAAAGACCTGATTCTAAAAGTTGATTCTCTTGTGGCAATCACTAAATTAAATTATGTATTTATACAGGAGACCTGGTTACTACTATTTCTAGATTAATTAAATTAATCTATTTGGCTTCCTATGCAACGGAATAATCACAACAAATTAAACAATTACAAGACAATATTAATTCTTAAAACAGTAAATACACAAATACCAAAATAAAGAGAAAGGAGAAAATTAGTTAGATCTCATAGATTTTATAGAACCATAAACTTCGAATTAACCCCGGCTAGGATAAAAATCTAGCG
This sequence comes from Cordia subcordata, assembly GCA_028554755.1. Classification (NCBI taxonomy): domain Eukaryota; kingdom Viridiplantae; phylum Streptophyta; class Magnoliopsida; order Boraginales; family Cordiaceae; genus Cordia; species Cordia subcordata. The sequence goes on from JAPTOF010000019.1 coordinate 10,437,894, forward strand.
ATTAGGCACCTAGAAAGAAAAATATTTGCTGAAAAAAAATAATGGATAAAAGCTTCAATGATTCCTACGTAGCAAATATCCCAACACTTAGACCATGCTTGCCCTTAAGCACAAACTAGTTAAAAACATAGAGTTCATATGCAAGATTGTTTACAAGTGTTGTTTTGACAAGTTAGATTCTAGCTTTTCAAAACTTAGGAACAAGCCTATTCATGAAACAATGCAACATTTTCAAGCACAAAACCAATGTTCCTGTAACTATTTTTTCAAAACCAAACTTCCAGTAGCTTAATTCATGAAACAAAGTTTGCAAAGAATGTCAAAAAACATGCAACACTTATTTCTCAACTTCACAATCATCTTAACAAACTTGAGCTCACAACAATTATCCCAAACTTCAATTCCTTTCATCATTCAATACAAGAATAAATCTATTCAAAATCTGGTTCTCAACACAAGTCATTCATTGATAACTAGTTCAAGCATGCTGCATCGAACAAACAATCCAAAAGTTCTTTCCAAACACAAAAAACAAGCTACTTTTCTCTCCATATTAACTTGCAATGCTTCATCTTTCGAACGCAAGAATGCATCCTGTCTCAAAGATAATTGCAGCAATTTCAAACAACAAGACTTGACTTAACAAAAATTTTTCGCAAAAACCCAACTTTTCATCAAAAGAATTCCTCAAAACAAGCATTTTTCCAACAAAAACATGACCCTTGAAATTCATGGCCAAGTTATGATTTATCGAAAATTCCACCAAACTTCAAAAATAGCCCAACCTCCTCACAAAGCAAACATAGGCACACAGCCCTTCAAAAATCTTTCCACCACAACTTATTGAAACTCGAAGAGAAATATAAGAGTAAGTCGGATTTAGCAAGACAAAACAAGTACCACCACATGCACAAGTTACCCTAATAGCACCCAAAAACTTGGTAAATGAACCTTGCACTAATTAAAGCACAGACAAGATTATAGCCAAAGTAGGATTATACCAATGCAAAGAAGAAAATTCAAAAGCACCTGCCTTGATGCACAACTTTCCTTAAGAAAAACAAGTTCATACCTATGCCCAGCTACCGGAAAGCTAGTCCACTTTAACTGCTCACATTTATGATCATTACAATTCAATTTCCATAGCTTTGCTTACATAACTTTGATTTCGTGGTCCCATTATGCGCCAAACATTTCAAGGACGAAGGTGCTGTTCCTCTTTTGCTTTCTTCTTCTTTTTTTTTTACCTCTCCTTTTCTTTTGCATTGTATATTGTTTTTTCTCTTTTCTTTTTTCTGGATTTTTTCATCTTTTTTTTCATTTCTTGCGCCATTTTTTCACGTTTACACAACACTTTACAATAGACTTTCGTAGGAGTGGACTCAACCCCAACATAACTTTCCTAGGCACTAACTTTTAACAATTTTACCACAAAAAATAAATCAAGGTAAGCACCCATCAAACTCAAACTAAGCATTGGTCTCCAATTTAAGTGCATGCGAACTTTTAAACTCCAGTAAAAAGTAAGCAAGGTTCAAGTACTTTGTGTTCAAAACAGCTATTAAAGGCAACTAAATACCATGGGAATGGATTTATCACATGTACCAACTTACAATTGCAACTAATTCAAGCTTCTTGAATATGAAAACCTTGATTTTTTTTTTAAAAGACATTGCCAATTTTTTTCAAAGAGAAAAAAAAAAAAATGAGATTTTACACAATTGAGCATATTTTTTTCTCTTTTTTCTCTGCAACAAAAAGGCAAGAAGTACTCTTTCCCCCACACTTAAAACACTCATTGTCCTCAATGTGAAAAAAAAATAAAATAAAGGGAATAAAATAATAAAACAAACAAAAAAAAAGAAAGGTTGAGAACTTCCCTGAAATTTCGCGGAGGGGTGAGTGTAAGGTGGTATTACCAATTGGAGGATTGAGGTGCCTGAGGTCTTTGGACCTACAAAAACAAAGAAACAACACCTTCCTTCTCTTTTGTTGCAAATCCAAAGCATATAAAACTATTCAAATCACATCTCGAAAAACATCAAGAATCTTATAATGGATATGCAGGAAGGCATCAAAAATAGCATATTCATCCTCAATGAAACTCAAAGCTGAATTAAACCCATTAATTGATAAACTAAACAGAATACCCATCAACCAAAAAGAAATTAGACTCAGTATTTTAACAAGGAATTTTCTTTCTTCGCCTTTTTTTCAAACCTCAATGTGTCATAAAATTCCCTACACAACTCAAATTTAGATGCAAATCTTTTTAGACACAATAATTAGTAGGACAATTACAAATTTTCGAGGTGAGGCTTAGATTTAACTTGTTCTTTCTCAAGACACCCCAATACAAGATTAAACCCAATTTGGACAATTGAATTCCTTACGCAACAACCAAAAATTAGCCACACTATAATATCTCAAAATATACCTCAAAGTGACAGATTAAGTAAACTATTTAGAATGTTCAAAATACGCAGGACCAATTAACACCAACAAAGGATTTCCAACCAATATTATCAACCAAAATTTCAACTGTAGATTTCAAACCCATATCTCTCTCTCTTTCTCTCTCTCTCTTTTTGTCCCATAAGTTTCCTCATGAACAAATTTGCAAGAAAATTTCTCTCCGCACAACTCAAAATAAGCATGATTTCAATTGTAGAAAAATATGGAACTCAACCAACATTGTCACAAAGTTCACCAACAGCAGCTATTAAACCCAAAAATCCCAATGTCTTAACATTTAAAATTTTCCAAAAAGGCATGGGACAAGTAGAAATTTTAAAATACCTCAAATCCGAGATTTAACATGCAAAAGACTAACATGACGGACTTTGGTGACTGGAGAAGGTGCACTAGTGCTTAGAGTGGTGGTTATGGTGGAAAACGGTGGAGGGTTTGGTGGTAGGTGTGGTGAGGAAGAAGAAGAAGAGAAAAAGAAAAAAGAATCATTTTATGAGTTTTTTTGGCTTTTATGTTCTTATAGGAGAAGCCTTCAATCCTCAGGTGTGGGCACACCTAAGGCCCTGCAATGAAATCTACCAAAAATTTTGTCTGTGCCATAAAAAAAACTTTTCTTTTTCCATGAAACATTGTCTTGCCAATTATCAAAATACTCCAAAAATTTCATTAGACCAGAATTAGAGTTTCTAAGATAAAGGATGATCAAAAAATAACATAAAAGTTCCTAAAATCAAGAAAAATTGCAAAAATCAAAACAAACAAAAAAAACACTCCAGGGACTGAGGATGGGTTGCCTCCCATAAGTACCCTTGTTTAACATCATAGGCTCGACGTAGCCAATCATCTAAGCTTTATCCAGTGGCTTCAGCTCAATTTCTTCAATTGATGATTCGGATGAAGCTTGTGATGTACCGGCTAGTTCTTGCATTTTCCGTAGCTTTGCTTCCTTCATCAAGCTATTTGTGGTCCTTTCAATCTCTGGATAAAATTGTAAATCACATGTACTGTCTAACTTGGTCATAAAAAGAGAAAAAATTAGCACATCAATCCCCAGCAATGACACCAAAATTTGATGGGTGCCGAATCCACCAAAAATAGAACTCGTACTCTATCTCACTATTTGTGATAGTGGCGAGAAGGGTCAAACCCACAGGAATTGGTTTAAAACGTACTATTTTCGCCAAGATGAAAGAACAAGCGAAATACAAGAGAAGGGGGGGTTGTCAATTAAAATTAAATAAATAATAAATAAAAAAACTAAATAACTAACAAAAGATTAAAATAAAGCGAGATAATAAAGAAAAAGAGTTAAATGATAAACTACCTAGCCTAGGGTGTATTCTCTATTCAGGCCTACAAATCTGATTCTAGATGCAAATATGACTTTAGCTTATTTTGATAAACCAGTTATGGTCATTGGCATGGCCTAATAACCTAATCCTTTATTTCAGTGTTGATAATGGTTTAAATCTCTTATGAATTTTCCCCACTATCGTTTAACCTATTAGACGGTCTAACCTCCAGAGATGCCCGCAGGGTATATCTAATGGTAGCACTAGATTCTAGAAAGACCTGATTCTAAAAGTTGATTATTTCACGGTAATCGCTCAATTAGATTATGTGTTTACATAGGAGACCTGGTTACCACTATTTTTAGATTAATTAAATTAATCTATTTGGCTACCTATCATCAAGTAATTGAATAATCACCAGCAAATTAAATAATCACAAGACAATATTAATTCTTAAAACAGTAAACACACAAATTCCAAAATAAAGGGAAAGGAAAAAATCAGTTAGATCTCACAGATTTTGTAGAATCATAAACTTCGAATTAACCCCAGCTAGGATAAAAATCTGGCAATTAGGCACCTAGAAAGAAAAATATTTGCTGGAAAAAATAATGAATAAAAACTTCAATTATTCCTATGTAGTTCTCTGGAGGATTTATAGAAAAAAATATGTAGCCTAAGAATTCTTTCAGATAACGAAACTTTTTTAATGCTATCTAAAATAAAAAGGTAAATAACCAAAAATCTAATCCTAGTCAAAATAAAACTCTTGCAAAATATTATTATTCCTTCTAGAACTAAAACATATTTTTGGTTGGCCATTCCTCTCCAAGAAATGTGCAAAATATCTTCTAATTCTCTGGTCAAAACTAGTCAATCCCTTGTAGGACTTCTGAGCTTTCAAGGTGGCACAATCAATTTTAACAGCTCCAAACATATCCAAAAGTTCCTTTAGTCCATATATATTGCTGCCATCTTCTTTTCCAAGCCTATTTATGCCAAACTATAAGAAATAATATCAATTAGGAAGCATCTAATTCCAAAAATTAAGCACAAATAATCTTGGATTTAAAGCATATTTTGGACTTATCATTATATAAATTCTTATAGTTTATAGCAAGACAAATATAAATATATTTTATTACGTATTTAATCTTAGCTAGTCTAATAGTAAAATCACAACATAAAGAAAAATTCTTATCCAAGTTGGAATTTGGAAGGATTCAAAATATTTTTTTATTATTTTTGCTTCAAGATGTCCATTAAAATGCATGTAATTGAATTACTGCCATTTTTTAGTAAACTATTTATTGCCTCTAATTGTGTTGTACGTGGGAATATATGTACTAATTCAACCTCAATTTATTGGTTTTGCTAATGCTATGGGCCTTGAGTTTTAGTCTCTTATATATTTGTATAAGAACATTGTTTGGATTCATAAATGACAAAATTGGCTAAAAACAATTCTACAGTTCTAAATAACATAATTAATTTGAAAATACAAATTTGCATGAAAAATATTCCATATAGCAAGTGTTTCTAAACACTATGTTGCTTTCGTAAGTTTGAGACGCACGAACACGATTTTTACTCTTACAAGTAACTATGTAAGTTCTGACCAAATCAAGATAGGTCTAGATTAAGAAAAAGTCGTCCAAAACAAAAACATTACTTGTCGATATGCTCTCTTAAATTAAATATTTGTTATAAGCAATAAACGACCACCCCTTTTTTATAAAGATTGAGAAGATGCGCAATATCTAAATTAGCAAAAACCATTAAATTTTTCAAAAACTTGCAGCCTTTAAAGATATCAAAAGTCCAGTAATCAATAGAATAAAAGAAAAAATGATTCGTTTCCTATAGAACTATTTTTCTAAATAGGGATGATATTATGACATACAAAAGTCAACATGGCACATGTGAACCAAATCTTACTTTGTCGTTAGATAAGAGGCTAGAGTATTGTTTGAATTGTAACACTATTATGCTTGAATTATCTATTGAAGTAATTGCTAAAGTGTCAATAAATAGGCTAATGAGCTTTCTATTTGGAAGTATTTAATCCAAAAAATTATCAAGAGTGCATGGTTAACAAATAATAAGCAAGAAAAAAGGTAATAGAAATTAAAGTTTAGAACTTTGAAAAATAATTTTTTCATGAAGTAGTTAAAAATTAATCTGGTGATAAAAGATACTTCTGGATGAATATGATTGGTTTGGAATAACATTTCGAAGGACTAAGATGAAGCCATCATTTTTAACAGTAAGTCAACAACTCCTATTCCTATTGATTTTATTCTTTTTTCCTTTTCAATCAATTTTGTACTAGCTGGTAAAGGAGGAAAAACTTGACACGAATCTACACGTGCAGTAGACTTTTATGAGAAGTGGGAAAAGAGAAATCAGAGTAATTCAAGATACAAATGTGTTCACCGCTAGTTTTATAAGTTTACATATCATCACGATCCTTTTGGTGTAGAAAAATTGAATGAGTTAACATATGAGATAATGTAATCAACTATATTAAAATTACTTTGATGAGTGAAATAAATCCTTTAAAATGCTTGTAGAAAGCTATCTTATTGAATCTTAAGAGAAATTAACATCCAGAAAAAATGATCAGATTATTGTTAGCACTTGACAGTCCCATAGAGAATTGAACTTGATGGAATATACCTATATAACACTTTCACATCCCAATATACTCATTAGATAATTACATACGATAAAATGGCTAGTTAATTTCCGTGACCTCTATTCTCTTACTAGCACTTGCTCGTTCAAAGCTTTGCACACTTATCAAACACCTCACAATTCTTTTGTAAAACGTGGGCTGCTTGAGGTTAAAACTTTGGGATCTGTGCAAGTGTGAAGGATAGAGCTTTACTACACAATTTGGCCATCTTTTGAAGGTTATGACAACAAGGACGATCTACTTCTTGATTCTAAAAAATATAATGCGCAATCTCTTTTCTCCATTTTTTGGTTAACACATCAATGCGATCCCCTAAAAACTTATAATACCCAGGCCTTGGTTGTAGAGGTAGTGGCTGGCTATACCACGGATCATCTAGTTCAGTTTCAATAGGAGGTTTTTCACTAGATTTTGGTGCTTAAGAAACCACTATTTGTATAATATGAATGATAAGCAAAGCAAAAATAGTTGTGCAAAGCCAACATACTGTCTTTGCCATTAACTAACTTTGTAATAGTTGATAAAGTTATGGTGACACTTTTTCTAAAAATTATGACATTGTTTATGTAATAGGGGCAGAATTGTTGGCATTGTATAGGGGTCTTTAGCTGTGTTAGAATAGAGGGTTTTTTAATATTTAAGTAGAAATGGACTCCTTAAGTGTGGTCAAACTTGTTAATTCGGTGGGAAGAGGATCCCAGAAGTTAACTTATCTGGTGGAGAAAGTGAAGGCTCTTTTGGTTCATCTTAATGGCTGGATAAGTCACATTTATGGGGATGGAATTCCCCAGCCAACATTTTAGCAAACTGGGGTGCCGAGAATATGGGCTTTCAGTTCTATCTTGAGCATTAGGATGTTCTAACGTTGAAGGAAGTAGTGCACTTGGATAAATTAAACTTACCTTTATTTCGTTTTGTTTCTCAATGAAGGTGTGGGGTATGTCGAGCTTCCACTTTAAGCCACACTACTGTGAGAGTGGCTAGAATGGTGCGACTAAGTTTATGAGATTGTTTCATTTGTTGTGCTTGTGCCAAGTAGTAGTTTGGTGCTCTGGCAGTGCCTGGCTAATTCTTTCTCAAACCAAATTACTTTATCATCAAACCATTCAATTTTTCTTCTAAAACTCACTGAAAGACCCTTTATTTTGCACTAACGTGTGTTTGTTTTGTAGCGATTTTTTGGCACAATAGCTATCAAATTTTCTCACTGTCGTTTCTTCTTTTAGTTCAAATTAAATGCATGAAGATTGTTCATGGTTTATGGTGTAATAGGGGATGCAGTGGCTCTGTTTTTATAGGAAACGATGCTTCGTCTTTGTGTCATTTAAATTTGTTGATGGATTATTTTTTTTGTTGCACGAGAAGAGCAAGGTTGTGTTGGCCTGCTTTTGCTGAAGCATTTAACCTCTTGAATAGATGTAGAAGCTAGATAAGATTGTGGTTCACGCAGACTCTTCTTGTTAAGGATGTAGATGTCTTTACTTAGGCATGGCGATTTTATATTGGCTCTAGGTTGGGCATACTGTGATTTTTTTTAATGTAATTAGTTGGGTACTTCAAGCTTTATTATGTCTTTTTGTGGCATTTCTTGTATAAACTTATATGTAAGGGTTGCGGTCCTCAATCTCCTTCAGGGCTTGATCCATCAATTTTTTGTAACATTTTATTTTGTTATTTAAAGGAATAAATTTGAGGCCGTCAGTCTTTGTGGAAAAAAAAAGTTAAGGTGACACTTCCCCTTATATAACAATGAGATGGTAAAGTTTATTAAATGACTTAAAGACCACGTTCATTTGATCCCAAATTGGAATAAATTGTCAAAATCGTAACTCCTTTGATAGCCTATCAATTGAACACATAAAAAAGACGGAAAAAAGAAAGACAAAGGAAAAAAAACTCAATGAAATGCATGCGCTATTCATTTTGCAATTAACTAAGTGTAACTAAAGACAAAAATAAGTTTTTAAGTCATACAAAGTCATCTCCAAAATATCGCTAAAATGTTCATCAGGGTAGCACATCCAATAAAAGAAACAGTATATGAAGTGTTACCCCAATTGGTAATGAATGAAAAATCTAATCAATTGTTGATTACATCCTAGTTGTTTTTTGTGTAGTAGCTTTGTGCTTTTTGGTGATGGAAAGAAATGATTTTCTAACAAGAAAAGAAGATTAGATTTAGCCCAAAACAAAGAAAAAAGACAAAAACATGAAGAAGAAAAAGTATGACCCAAATAAATTGAAATTTGTTAACAAACTTATAGTGAAACTTGAATTAAGTAATGATGGTGTGTGATAGGATTGGGGTTTGGTGAAGTGGATGTTAAGGAATTAATGAAAAACTCCCTAAAAATGACCACAGCGGGTAGAGTTTATAGGCTCTGTTGCAGAGGCCGGTTCACACTTTCTTCGACCGGTTCTTGCATGGGGTGACCAGTTCCTAGCTCTACTATCAGTCCCCTACTTAGTCATGTGCCGTTTTACCGGATTGGAGAAGTATATGCGACCAGTTCACCCATTTTCCCACTGTTGCGCACGGTTTGCTTCAAAAGTTGACTGGTTGAATTCTTTTGCTTCTTTCTTCACTTTTCTTCATCTGGCACTCTTTCTCCAAACTCATATCACCCTCATGCATGATCAATAAAGTTTCAGAATTGTTCCAGCACACACCTAAAACACAAAATAATGCATCAATGAGGCATTTATGCATGTATGCGCTTGATATGTACGATTACCACTAATTGTGTATAAATATCACACAAATGCATTCCAAAACCTCTAAGCACCTCAAGAAACGTATATAAATGCTGTGCTTAATCACACACAAAATAACATACATCAACATCCCCAAATCTACTCCTTACTTGTCTCCAAGTAAGACCAAACCTAAGTTTATCTCCAAGTTGCTAAAAAAGGTTGCCAAAAATATTGATTCGCTATCTCTTCAATTCTAAGGGGATATGAAGGAGTCATTCCTTTTATGTAAAGGGTCTCTAGACCTTTTTCGGATCCTCCTCTCAAGCACAAGGGTTCTCACACCTTTTGGGATCCTTCCAAGTAGCTAGAATTGCCACAAACTTAAGATTCCAACTCACACAACCGGAATGTTGATATTTCGTGGCCCCATCAACTAACATAGTCTCCCAACATGCATTTGGCCCAAAGATACAATGAAAAGAAAAGATACATCACAATGACTCACATCTTGACGTAAGAGCCTTATTCACAACACAATGAAATAACGGAAGAAAACACTTGTGTCAAATTGACATTGTGTCACTTGACACTTATTTAACATACTTCACTTTTCAATTTTTTTCTTGCCTTTTGACTTTTTTAGATTTTTTACTTTTTTCATTATTTTCAATCTTTCGCATTTTTTTTCACATTTTTTCATTTTTCCATTATTTTGCATTTTTTCCTCAATACATAACGTAAAACAAAATGGAAAGGAAAGGGGCTAAGGCATGCTAAAAGAACCAATCAAAGAAGGGGAACTCATATTAACAACCCTTAAAAGACTTTTCCAACCAAGTTGTGGGGCAACTATAGAGTGAGTTCTTAGAAGAGCTCACTCATCGTAGTTTTCAAAAGGATTCTCTTCAATGTTCCAGTTCTCCTTCCACTCCATTCACTCCCCACAATACAACCTCATCTTCTCCAATCAAATAAGTCAAACAAGAGCCGACACTCCAATCAACATAGAGATAAACGACTCTATATGCACAAAAATTGAAAAAAAATTACCATTTCTAAGAATATAATGCAAATCTACCCTAAATGAAGCATAACAAACTTCAAGTGAAATTTGAATTAAGTACAAAGCAATTCAAATTTATTAAAATCATAGAAGAAAATAATATTCACTTCAGCAAAGTTGGTATTAAACTATGTTGAATATTTTAAAGGTAAAGGTTTTCTTCATAAAAGGTGGCCATTGAATATTGTTTCTTAAAAAAAAAAGGGTCTTCCAAACCATGGGATTGGTAAAATCTATGTGAACTTTAAAAAGTAAAGTCAAATTTTTTTATTAATACCACATGTTTTTATTTTGTGATATGCTTTTCATTCGAAAAGTCTATGTCTTCTTTTACCAACTAGAGTGTAACCAGTATGATGTATGAGAGAAATGAGTTATTATATATAGATTTTTATAGTTTATAGCAGGACATATATAAATATATTTTATTCAGTATTTAATCTTGACTAGTCTAATTGTAAGATTGCAACATAAACAAGTTTCTTATTCCAAGTTGTATTTTAGAAGGCTTCAAATTATATTTTTTTTAATCATTTTTGTCTCAAGTTGTCCCTCAAAATGCATCTAACTTAATTACTGTCATTTTTCAGTAAACTATTTATTGCCTCTGATTATGTTGTACATGGGAATATGTGCTAGATGGTGAAGATGAAGATAAAGCAATGATTTTGTTATGTTCCTTACCTGATGAATATGATCACTTTATACAACCCTCCTATACAGAAAAGATTCAATCAATTGTAAAGATGTGTCAGATGCATTGATGAATCATGAACTTCATAGAAAAGACAAAGAAGCACAGAAGGAGAAATCTAAGGCCATGGTCGTAAGGGGCAGATCAAATAATAGAAATCAGATCAAGAGAAACAATTCTCGATCTAGGTCGAGAGGAGTTTCAAAAGATGGCAGAAAACTTCCAGCATAGGATGAATGTTCCTATTGTCATCAAAAGGGACATTGGAAGAAAGATTGTCCTAAAATTAAAAATAAGGATGATAATGCAAATGTGTCACAAATTCCTATAGATTCTAAGTTCGCAATTGTGTCTACTCTTGGTCTTGTTTTCGATAAGTGACTTGATTTAGTATGTTTCTACGATATGTGTCCAGACAAAAGTAGCTTTTATAGTTTGGAATTGGTTGGCAATGGAACAGTGTTGATAGGCAATGATTATGCATGTGAAAAGAAAGAAGTTGGCACAGTCAAAATCAAATTACATGGTGGCATAATTTGAAGGATGTTAGATGTTTGGTATGTACCCGATTTGAAGAAGAACTTGATTTCTTTAAGGGCATTAGAGTCCAAGGGATTCAAGATCACTATGGAAGCTGGAGTTTTGCAAATTGAAGATGGTGCCCGTGTCATTATAAAGGGCATTAGACATAAAAACTTGTATCTTTTGCAGGAAAAAACCGTAGTTGATGGAGTAGCAACTGTGGCTAAAAATACAAGTGATATAATTCCTGACACAACAAGGATTTGACATATCAGGCTCAGTTATGCCGAAGAGAAGGCTACGCAAGAGTTGGCAAATCAAGGGCTATTGAAAGGTGTCAAAGCTTGTAAAATTGATTTATGTGAACATTGTGTACTGGGAAAACAAACTAGAGTCAACTTTTACACAGCAATACATCAAACTAAAAGGATCTTGGACTATGTTCACGTAGATGTTTGGGGTCCTACCAAGATAGCATCTTTAGGTGATAAGAATTGGTTTATTACTTTTGTTAATGATTATTCTAGAAGAGTTCGGGTATACACCATGAAGCATAAGAATCAAATACTTGATAAGTTCTTAACATGGAAAACTTAATGGAAATCAAACTGGAAGAAAAATCAAGTGCTTGAGATCTGATAATGGTGGTGAATACACATATGATCTTTTCTTGGAACTATGCCAAGATAAAGGAATCAAAAGACACTTTACTGTGAGAGGAACGCTTGAGCATAATGGGGTAGTAGAAAGAATGAATAGAACCTTACTTGAGAAGGTCAGATGCATGTCATCCAATTCTGGTTTAAGCAATAGTTTTTGGGTAGAAGCAGTATCTTATGCGAATCACTTGATAAACAGATTACCATCAATTGCACTAGGAGGAAAAACTTCTATTGAGGTATGGATTGGAAAACCTGCTACTGATTATGATTCACTATATATATTTGTTTGTCTTGCCTTTTATCATGTGACTAGAAGTAAACTAGACCTAGAGTAAAAGAAATTATATTTCTTGGTTTTAGTAATGGTGTGAAGGGTTACAGGTTATGGTGTCTAAAACAAAAGAAAGTGATATTTAGCAGGAATGTTACTTTTGATGAAAGCAAAATGTTGAAGTATCCAGAAAAATAAATGCATGAAGAAATTAGCAAGGATGGAAGAGATGTGTTACAGGTAGAGGTAGAAAGAGCCCCTTCTAGTTCACAGTTCAAAGAATCTCCTCTAATAGAAGAAGATGAGCATAAGGATGTTGCTGAAGAGGTTACACCATAAAAGCCTTGAGAACAAGAGTCCATTGTAGCAAATAGACCCGAAAGAGAAATACATAAACCAGCTTGGTTTAAGGATATGGTGGCATATACATTACCTACAATTGATGACAATGTTCCAGCCATCTACAAAGAATTAGCGAATGGTGCAAAATTGGGAGAATGGAACAATGCAATGAAAGAAGAGATGCACTCTCTTTATAAGAATCAAATATGGGAGCTTGTGAAATTGCCTAACAACATAAAGGAAATTGGTTGCAAGTGGGTCTTTCCAAAGAAAGAAGATCTTTAATGCAAAAGTGGTGTTAGAGTCAAGGCTAAATTAGTAGCAAAGAGGTATGCACAAAAAGAAGGAATCAACTACAATAAGGTATTCTCACTGATTGTGAAGCATTCATTGATTCAAATTTTATTAGTCTTGGTTGCAAAGTTTGAGTTAGAATTGGTCCAATTGGATATGAAGATAGCTTTCCTACATGGGTATTTGGATGAAGAAATTTATATGTCTCAACCGGATGGTTTCAAGATTGGGTAAATAAGAATGGGTTTGCAAACTAAAAAGATCTCTATATGTTTTGAAGCAATCTCCAAGGCAATGGTACAACAGATTTGATCAATTTATGCAGGAATAAAATTACTCTAGAAGTCAATATGATCATTGTGTTTACTTTAAGAGGCTAAATGATGGTTCCTTTATATATTTACTTTTGTATGTAGATGACATGTCAATTACAACTAAGAATAATATAGAGATTGAGAAACTAAAGGCCCAACTGAAGAACGCTACAAAATAATTTTTGAATTTGAGACAGAAAATTTCCGTCTCAAACATACAAAATTCTATCTCAAAATGCATTTAAGATGGAATTTGAGATGGAAATTTTCTATCTCAAAAACTTTCGTCTCAAATTTTGATATAGAAAATTTTGTCTCTAATTAAGACGAAAATTTTTTCGTCCCAGTTTTCATCTTAAATTCCATCTTGCATTTTTTATTAACTTACTAGAAATTTTAGACCAAAGTTTCTGTATCAAATCCGCCTCAAATTGAGATGGAAAATTTGCATCTCAATTTGAGACAAAAATTTTCCGTTTCAAATTTAACAATTTCTAGTAGTGGAAGCAATTCAAGACGAAGGATCTTGGTTAAGCCAAGAAAATTCTCAAAATAGAGATTACCCGAGACAAGTCGAAAGGCACTATGAGCTTGATGCAAAAGCAGTATTTGAGAAAGATACTACAAAAGTTTGAAGTAGATGACATGTCAGAATCTGTAAGTGCTCCTTTAGCATCCCACTTTAAGCTAAATGCCCAATTGTCCCCTAGTAATGATAAGGAAAGGGATTATATGCTTTGTGTACCTTATACTAGCCTGGTTGGGAGTTTGATGTACATGATGGTAAGTACTAGACCCAATATTGCACAAGCTGTTGGTGTTGTTAGCAAATATATGCATGATCTAGGTAAGAAGCAGTGGGAAGATGCCAAGTGGATTTTGAGGTATCTTAAAGGTACCAAAGAGGTGGAATTGAACTATGTCATGGTTTGAGTAAATTTCTGTGGGATACATTGATTTCGGTTATGCAGGTGATCTAAATAGAAGGAGATCTACCACAGGTTATTTGTTTACCATGGCTAGAGGACCTGTCAGTTGGAGGTCCACATTGTAGTCTACAGTTGCTTTGTCTACTACAGAGGCCGAGTATATGGCTGTCATATGGACTTTGAAAGAAGCTGCTTAGATTTAGGGTTTGATCAACAACTTGGGAGTGCATCACAAATATGTGGAGGTGTTTTGTGATAGTCAAAGTGCCATCCATTTAGCAAAGAACCAAGTGAATCATGCCTGAACAAAGCATATTGATGTTCGTTTTCACTTTATCTGAGATATTGTGAATGAGGGCAATATTCTTCCTCAAAAGATTGATACCAAAGATAATCCAGCTGGTATGTTAACCAAGGTGGTTAGTGGAGTCAAGTTTTCACATTGTTTGGACTTGGATCATATTGCAGTTGTTTGAAGACACATTCGCATAAGCAACAAGATTAAGTTCACATTGTAAAGTTGCTGATAACTCGGTTCGGATAGAGATGGAGATACTTCGTAGAATATTCGTCAAGGCAGAGAATGTTGGATGGTGACTCAAATTCCTAGAGTATTTAGGATTAGAAGTCTAATTGGAAAGAAGACAATAATCCTAATCATATTAGGATTTGCAATTAATTCTTATCTTCTATCATATTTCTATAGGAATAAGGATTAGTAATTTCCTTTTATTTATCATATTGCTGTAGGGTTCAGGATTAGTCTTCTCACTATAAATAGCTTACTACATTATTGAGAGAACATAACTTTACAATATTTCATTTTTGTTGCATTCTAAGAGAGAGTTAGTATAGGTACTGAGAGATTTTCTTCTCTTTTGCAGAAAATTTGTACTCTCTCTTTTGCATTGGGGAATATATATTTTTGCTCTATGGACAGAGGCATTGCCTAACCATGTAAATTTCGTGAGTTCTTGCATCATTATTTTTTCTTGAATTTTTTTTCTCCTATATCACTATCGAATTCAAGTAACTAAAAATTGTCCATTAGCACAACAATATATGCACTAATTCAACCTCAATTTATTGGTTTTGCTAATGCAATGGGCCTTGAGTGGAGTCTATTATATATTTTTGTAAGAATATTGTGTGGATTTACAAATAACAAAATAGACTAAAAACTGTTCTATAGTTTTAAATAACACAATTAATAATACAAATTTGCATGGAATTCATTTATAAATGGAATAAATTCCATACAGCAAGAGTTTCCAAACACTATGTTGCTTTCATACGGTTGATACACATAAACACGATTTTCACTCTTACAACTAACTATGTAATTTCTAACCGAATCAAGATTGGACTAGATTAAGAAAAGGTCATCCTAGTCAAAAACATTATTTGTCTCTATGCCCTCTTAAATTGAATATTTCTTACAAACAATAAATGACCACACTTTTTACATAAAGATTGATAAGACATGTGACATATAAATAAGCAAAAACCCTTGAATGTTTCAAGAACTTGTAGCCTTTAAAGATGTCAAAAGTCCAATAATCAATAGAATAATAGAAACATGATTCATTTCAAAAAGAACTATTTTTCTGTATGGGGATGATAGTATGACATACAAAAGTCATACATGGTATACGTGACCCAAATTTCAGTTTGTTGTTAGGTAAGAAGCTAGTGTAATTGTTTGACTTGTTAGGTAAGAAGCAGTTATTGAAGTTTCAATAAGTAGGCCAATGTGCTTCTTTGTTTTGAACTATTTAATCCAAAAAGTTATCATGAGTGCATGGTTAATAAATAATAAGTAAGAAAAAATGTACTCTTGAAACTGAAGTTTGGAAATTTGAAAATTAATATTTTCATGAAGTAGTTAAAAGTTAATCTAGTGATAGAAAAAATCTATTCTCGCTTTGTTGCTATATCACATAAATCTCTCTACTTAAGAAAGTAATAAAGATGATTAAACTACATTATTGCCAAGGAGAAAGAACATTCAATTAAAGACAATCATAGAAAGTAAGTTTAACACACATGTAAAAGCATGGAAATGAATAGCATGCCAATATGTAAAGACCCTTAGCATAGTTATCATATTATTTATGAGTTGCTAGTTCCATGATCAATGTACAAGAGTCACTATAAGATCAACCTGGTTCTTCTTGCTTGGACTATTAATATTAATGTCTACAATGCCAATTTTGATGCTTTTGAGAAAATATATACTAGTGAATTTTATCAAAATGAAGATACATCTAGATGAATTTGATCGGTTTGAAATAACATTTCGAAGGACTAAGGTGAATCGAACCTTTCTAGCAGTAAGTCAACAACTCTTATTCTGATTGATTTCATTCTTTTACCTTATCAATCAATTTCATATTAAGTGGTAAAAGAGGGAAAGCTTGACAAGAATTTGCAACTGCTATAGACTTGTACGAGGAGTAGGAAAAGAGAAATTGGAGTAACTCAAAATACAATTTTTTTCACCGCTAATTTGATAAGTTTAAAATCTTCATGATCCTTTTGGAATAGAGAAATTAAATAAGTTAACATAAGAAATAATGTAATCATCGATATTAGAATGAATCTAATGAGTGAAATGAATCCTTTAAAATGCTTAGAGAGAGCTATCATATTCAAGCTTAAGAGAAATTAACATCCAAAAAAAAAAAAAAAGATCAAATTATTGCTAGCACCTGACAGTCCCTTACAAAATTGAACTTGATGGAGTACACCGATATAACGCTTTCAAATCCTATTATACTCATTACATAATTACAAATGATAAAATGGATAGTTAATGTCCTTGACCTTTATTCTCTTACTAGCAATTGTTTGTTCAAAGCTTTGCGCACTTATCGAACACTTCAACGTTCTTTCGTAAAATATGGGCTTCTTGAGGTTTAAACTTCGGGATTTTTGCAAGTGTGAAGGATAGAGCTTTTCTACATAATTTGCCCAACTTTTGAAGGTTATGACAACAAGGACGATCTATTTATTGATTCTCAAAAATATAATGAGCAATCTCTTTTCCGCATTTTCTGGTTAACACATCAATGCAATCCCCTAGAAACTTATAATACCCAGGCCTTGGTTGTGGAGGTAATGGTTAGCCATACTACGGATCATCTAGTTTAGTTTCAATGGGAGGTTTTTCACTAGATGCAATAAATTGTCGAAATAGTAACTCCTTTGAGAGCCTATCAATTGAGCACATCAAAAAGAAGGAAAAGAACTCAATGAAATGAATGTGCTATTCATTTTGCAGTTAACTAACTGTAAGTAAAGACAAAACTAAGTTTTTACATCTCGTAAGGTCATCTCTAAAATGTTCATCAGAGTAACAAAGCCAATAAAAGAAGTTGTAAGTGAAGTGTGACCCAATTGGTAATCAATGAAAACTCTAATCAATCCTTGATTAGGTTCTAGTTGTTTGTGTAATGGCTTTGCCCTTTTTTATGGTGGAAAGAACTAATTTCCTAACAAGAAAATAAGAAAAGACTTGGGGCCTATTTGAATTGACTTTTTTTTTTCCCCAGGAAAAAGTAATTTTTTCCCCAAAAAAGTTACATTAAATCTGCATTAACTATTTGATTTGGCTTTCAAAAAAGTTGAACTCTAAAAAAAAGCTCAAATAAAGTTTTTTTTAGAATTCATAATTTTTAGCTTCTTAAAAAAAGCTATATTCCAAAAGCTATTACAAAAAGTATTTTTGAAAAAAGCCAATCCAAATGAACCCCTACCCCAAAACAAAGAAAAAAGACAAAAAAACTGAAGAAGAAAAGGTATGACCCAAATAATTGGAATTTATTAACAAACTTCAAGTAAAATTTGAAATAAGTACAAAGCAATTCAAATTTAGTAAAACCATAGAAGAAAATAATATTCACTTCAGCAAAGTTAGTAATATATTATGTTGAATGTTTTGATGGTAAAGGTTTGCTTCACAAAATATAGCAAATGAATATTTTTTTCTTGAAAAAAGGGTCTTCCAAACCATGGGATTTGGTAACATCTATATGAACATTAAAAAGTAAAGTCAATGTTTTTTTATTAATGCCACATGTTTTTATTTCGAGAGATGCGTTTCCTTCGAAATGTCGAAGTCTTCTTTCACAACCCGCATGAGGTACGAGAGAAATGAGTTATTTTATACAGATTTCAATAGTTTATAGAAGGACAGATATAAATATATTTTATTAAATATTTAATCTTCACTAGTCAAATAGTGAGATCACAACATAAACAAATTTCTTATTCCAAGTTGTATTTTAGAAGGCTTCAAATTATTATTTTTTTTGTCATTTATGCTTCTAGTTGTCCTTTTTTAGCAAACTATTTATTGCCTATGATTATGTTGTACGTGGCAATATGTGCACTAGTTCAGCCTTAGTTTATTGGTTTTGCTACTACAACGGGCCTTGAGTTCTAGTCTCTTATATATTTGTGTAAGAATATTGTGTGGATTTACAAATACCAAAATTGACTAAAACATTTCTAGCTCTAAATAACATAATTAATTTGAAAATGCGAATTGGCATGAAATTCATTTATAAATAAAATAAATTCCATATAGCAAATGCTTCCAAACACTATGTTGCTTTCACAAGGTTGATACACAAGAACACGAATTTTACTCTTACAATAATTTCAAACCAAATCAAGATTGGTTTAGATTAAGAAAAAGTCATCCCAGTCAAAAACATAACCTATTTCTATGCTCTCTTAAATTGAATATTTATTATAAACAATAAATGACCACACTTTTTACATAAAGATTAATAAGATATACACCACACAAATAAGCAAAAACCTTTATATTTTTCAAGAACTTGCAACCTTTAAAGATGTCAGAAGTCCAATAATCAACAAAATAACAGAAAAATGACTCATTTCAAATAGAACTATTTTTCTATATGGGGATGACATTGTGACATACAAAAGTCATACTGGTATACGTGACTCAAATCTTTGTTTGTTGTTTGGTAGGAAGCCAGTGTCATTGTTTGAATTGTAACACTATTATACTTGAATTATCTATTGAAGAGATTATTGAAGTTTCAATAAATGGGCCGATGAGCTTCTTTGTTTTGAACTATTTAATCCATAAAATTATCATGAGCGCATGGTTAATAAATAATAAGGAGGAAAAAAAATTGTACTCCAGAAAGTAAAGTTTAGAACTCTGAATAATATGAATAATGAGCAAGGCAAAAATGGTTTTGCGAAGCCAATATACTGTCTTTGCCATTGAGTAACTTTACATATAGTTACTTGATAAAGATAAGGTGACACTTCCCTTTATATAACAAAGGAAAAAGGAAAAGAACTCAATGAAATGCATGCACTATTCATTTTGCAATTAACTAAATGTAAGTAAAGACAAAAATAAGTTTTTACGTCTCATAAGGTTATCTCTAAAATATTCATCAAAGTAACAAAGCCAACAAAAGAAATAGTAAATGAAGGGTGACCCAATTGGTAATCAATGAAAACTCTAATCAATCCTTGATTAGGTTCTAGTTGTTTTTCGTGTAATGGCTTGGCCCTTTTTTGATGGTGGAAAGAAATAATCTCCTAACAAGAAAAGAAGAAAAGACTTAGCCCAAAACAAAGAAAAAAGACAAAAAAATGAACAAGAAAATGTATGACCCAAATAAATTGAAATTTGTCAACAAAATTCAAGTGAAATTTTTAATAAGTACAAAGCATTTCAAATTTAGTCAAACCATAGAAGAAAATAATATTCACTTCAACAAAGTTAGTAATAGATTATGTTGAATGTTTTGAAGGTAGAGGCTTTCTTCACAAAAGATGGCCGATGAATATTTTTTTCCTTAAAAAAGGGTCTTCCAAACCATGGGATTTGGTAAAATCGATATGAACATTAAAAAGTAAAGTCAATGTTTTTTTTTAATTAATGCCACATGTTTTTATTTTGTGAGATGCTTTTCCTTCGGAATATCTATGTGTTCCTTTACCAACTTGAGTGTAATTAACCCGCATGATGTACGAGAGAAATGAGTTATTTTATATAGATTTCAATAGTATATTGCAAGATAGATATAAATATATTTTATTAAGTATTTAATCTTGACTAGTCAAATAGTAAGATCGCAACATAAACAAATTTCTTATTCCAAGTTGTATTTTAGAAGGCTTCAAATTACTATTTTTTTAATCATCTATGCTTCTAGTTGTCCCTTAAAATGCATCTAACTTAATTACTGTCATTTTTTAGCAAACTATTTATTGCCTATGATTATGTTGTACATGGCGATATGTGTACTACTTCAGCCTCAGTTTATTGGTTTTGCTACTACAACGGGCCTTGAGTTCTAGTCTCTCATATATTTGTGAAAGAATATTGTGTGGATTTACAAATACCAAAATTGACTAAAAACAATTCTACAGTTCTAAATAACACAATTAATTTGAAAATAAGATTTTGCATGGAATTCATTTTTAAATGAAATAAATGCCATATAGCAAGTGCTTTCAAACACTATATTGCTTTTGTAAGGTTGATATAAAAGAAAATCACTATATTGCTTTCATAAGGTTGATACAAAAGAACACGACTTTTACTCTTGCAAGTAACTGTGTAATTTCAAACCGAATCAAGATTGGTTCAGATTCTAGAAAAATCATCCCAGTTAAAAGCATGACTTACGTCTACGCTCTCTTAAATTGAATATTTATTATAAACAACAGATTACCACACTTTTACATAGAGATTAATAAGATATATACCAAACAAATAAGCAAAAACCCTTAAAATTTTCAAGAACTTGCAGCCTTTAAAGATGTCAAAAGTCCAGTAATCAACAGAATAACAGAAAAATGACTCATTTCAAACACAACTATTTTTATACATCGGGACGACAATGTGACATACAAAAGCCATACATGGTATACGTGACTCAAATCTCTGTTTGTTGTTTGGTAAGAAGCCAGTGTAATTGTTTGAACTGTAACACTATTATATTCGAATTATCTATTGAAGTTTCAATAAATGGGCGATGAGCTTCTTTGTTTTGAACTATTTAATCCAGAAAATTATCACGAGCGCATGGTTAATAAATAATAAGCAAGAAAAAAATTGTATTCCAGAAAGTAAAGTTCAGAACTTTGAAAAATAATTTTTTCATGAAGTAGTTGAAAATTAATCGCGATAAAGAAATCTACTCTCTCTTTGTCAATATATCACGGAAATCTCTGTATATAAGAAAGTAATACAGAAGATTAAACAACATTTATTGCGAGTGAGAGAGAATATTAAATTAGAGACAATCGTAGAAAGTCATTTCAGCACACATGTCAAAACATGGAAATCAATAGCGTGCCAATGTGTAAAGACCCTAAACGTAGTCGTCATATTATTTATGAGTTGCTAGTTCCACGATCAATAGACGAGAGTCGCTGTAAGATCAACCCAATTCTTCTTGCTGGGGCTATTAATATTAATGTCTACAACGCCAATTTTGATACTTTTGAGAAAATGCGTACTAGTTAATTCTATCCAAATGAAGATACTTCAAGACGAACTTGATTGGTTTGAAATAACAATTTCAAAGGACTAAGGTGAATCAACCCATTTTAGCGGTAAGTCTATAACTCCTATTGCGGTTGATTTTACGCTTTTTCCTTTTCGATCAAATTCATAATAGCTGGTATAATAGGTAAAACTTGACAAGAATTTGCAAGTGCGATAGACTTGTGCGAGGAGTGGGAAAAGAGAAATTGGAGCAATTCAAAATACAAATATGTTCACAGTTAATTTTATAAGTTTAAAAATCTTCACATTCTTTTCGAAGTTGAGAAATTAAATGAGTTAATATAAGAAATAATGTAATCAGCGATATTATAGTGAATCTAACGAGTGAAATAAACCCTTTAAAATTCTTAGAGAGAGCTATCATATTCAAGCTTAAGAGAAATTAACATCAAGAAAAAAAGATCATATTATTTTTGGCTTTGTGATCCTTTCTGAATTGAACTTGATGGAGTATACCCATATAACGCTTTCACATCCCAATATACTCGCAAATGATAAAATGGATGATTAATTCTCATGACCTCTGTTCTCTTACTAATAATTGCTTGTTCAAAGCTTGGCGCACTTATCGAACACCTCATCGTTCTTTTGGGAAATATGGGCTGCTGAGGTTTAAACTTTGGGATTTGCGCAAGTGTGAAGGATAGAGATTTACTGCATAATTTTCCCATCTTTTGAAGGTTATGACAACAAGGACGATCTACTTCTTGATTCTCAAAAATATAATGAGCAATCTCTTTTCCGCATTTTCGGTTAACACATCAATGCAATCTCCTAGGAACTTATAATACCTGGCCTTGGTTGTGGAGGTAATGGCTGGCCGTACCATGGATCATCCGTTCAGTTTCAATGGGAGGTTTTTCACTAGACGCTGGTGCTTGAGAAACCACTACCATGCAGCATGAATAATGAGCAAGGCAAAAATGGTTCTGCGAAGCCAACATCTGTCCTCGCCATTGAGCAACTTTACCTATAGTTACTTGATAAAGATAAGGTGACGCTTCCCTTTATATAACAATGCGATGGTAAAGTCCATTAAATGGCTTAAACGCCAGGTTCGTTGGTCGTCCGACGTTGCAATAAATTGTCGAAATAGTAACTCCTTGGAGAGCCTATCAATGGCAAAGATCAAAAAGATGGAAAAAAAAAAAACAAAGGAAAGGGAAAAGAACTCAATGAAATGCATGCGCTATTCATTTTGCAATTAACTAAATGCAAGCAAAGACAAAAATAAGTTTTTACGTCTCATAAGGTCATCTCTAAAATGTTAATCAAAGTAACAAAGCCAATAAAAGAAATAGTAAATGAAGTGTGACCCAACTTCCAATCAATGAAAACTCCAATCAATCCTTGAGTAGGTTCTAGTTGTTTTCCGTGTAAGGGCTCGGCCCTTTTTTGATGGTGGAAAGAAATAATTTCCTAACGAGAAAAGAAGAAAGGACTTAGCCCAAAACAAAGAAAAAAGACAAAAAAAATTGAAGAAGAAAATGTATGACCCAAATAAATTGAAATTTGTTAACAAAATTCAAGTGAAATTTTTAATAAGTACAAAGCAATTCAAACTTAGTCAAACCATAGAAGAAAATAATATTCACTTCAACAAAGTTAGTAATAGATTATGTTGAATGTTTTGAAGGTAGAGGTTTTCTTCACAAAAGATGGCCGATGAATATTTTTCTCTTGAAAAAAAGGGTCTTCCAAACCATATGATTTGGTAAAATCTATACGACCATTAAAAAGTAAAGTCAATGTTTTTTTATTAACGTCACATGTTTTTATTCGGTGAGATGCTTTTCCTTCGGAATGTTTGTGTCTTCTTTTACCTACTTGAGTGTAATTAACCCGCATGACGTACGGGAGAAATGAGTTACTTCATATAGATTTCAATCGTTTATTGCAGGATAGATATAAATATACTTCATTAGGTATTTAATCTTGACTGGTCAAATAGTAAGACCGCAACATAAACAAATTTCTTATTCGAAGTTGTAGTTTAGAAGGCTTCAAATTGTTATTTCTTATCATTTATGCTTCTAGTTGTCCCTTAAAATGCATCTAACTTGATTACCGCCATTTTTCAGCACGCTTTTATTGCCTATATTACGTTGTACTTGGCGATATGTGTACTAATTCAGCCTCGATTTATTGGTTTTGCTACTACAACGGGACCCTTGAGTTCTAGTCTCTTATATATTTGTGTAAGAATATTGCGTGGATTTACAAATACCAAAATTGACTAAAAACTATTCTTGATTCTAGATAACACAATTAATTTGAAAGTGCGAATTTGCATGAAATTCATTTATAAATGAAATAAATTCCATATAGAAAGTGCTTCCAAACACTGTATTGCTTTCGTAAGGTTGATACAAAAGAACACGACTTTTACTCTTGCAAGTAACTGTGTAATTTCAAACCGAATCAAGATTGGTTCAGATTCTAGAAAAATCATCCCAGTTAAAAGCATGACTTACGTCTACGCTCTCTTAAATTGAATATTTATTATAAACAACAGATTACCACACTTTTACATAGAGATTAATAAGATATATACCAAACAAATAAGCAAAAACCCTTAAAATTTTCAAGAACTTGCAGCCTTTAAAGATGTCAAAAGTCCAGAATCAACGAATAACAGAAAAATGACTCATTTCAAACAGAACTATTTTTATACATCGGGACGACAATGTGACATACAAAAGCCATACATGGTATACGTGACTCAAATCTCTGTTTGTTGTTTGGTAAGAAGCCAGTGTAATTGTTTGAATCAGTAACACTATTATATTCGAATTATCTATTGAAGTTTCAATAAATGGGCGATGAGCTTCTTTGTTTTGAACTATTTAATCCAGAAAATTATCACGAGCGCATGGTTAATAAATAATAAGCAAGAAAAAATTGTATTCCGTAAAGTAAAGTTCAGAACTTTGAAAAATAATTTTTCATGAAGTAGTTGAAAATTAATCGCGATAAAAGAAATCTACTCTCTCTTTGTCAATATATCACGGAAATCTCTGTATATAAGAAAGTAATACAGAAGATTAAACAACATTTATTGCGAGTGAGAGAGAATATTAAATTAGAGACAATCGTAGAAAGTCATTTCAGCACACATGTCAAAACATGGAAATCAATAGCGTGCCAATGTGTAAAGACCCTAAACGTAGTCGTCATATTATTTATGAGTTGCTAGTTCCACGATCAATAGACGAGAGTCGCTGTAAGATCAACCCAATTCTTCTTGCTGGGGCTATTAATATTAATGTCTACAACGCCAATTTTGATACTTTTGAGAAAATGCGTACTAGTTAATTCTATCCAAATGAAGATACTTCAAGACGAACTTGATTGGTTTGAAATAACAATTTCAAAGGACTAAGGTGAATCAACCCATTTTAGCGGTAAGTCTATAACTCCTATTGCGGTTGATTTTACGCTTTTTCCTTTTCGATCAAATTCATAATAGCTGGTAAAATAGGGAAAACTTGACAAGAATTTGCAAGTGCGATAGACTTGTGCGAGGAGTGGGAAAAGAGAAATTGGAGCAATTCAAAATACAAATATGTTCACAGTTAATTTTATAAGTTTAAAAATCTTCACATTCTTTTCGAAGTTGAGAAATTAAATGAGTTAATATAAGAAATAATGTAATCAGCGATATTATAGTGAATCTAACGAGTGAAATAAACCCTTTAAAATTCTTAGAGAGAGCTATCATATTCAAGCTTAAGAGAAATTAACATCAAGAAAAAAAGATCATATTATTGTTGGCACTGATCCTTTACAGAATTGAACTTGATGGAGTATACCCATATAACGCTTTCACATCCCAATATACTGCAAATGATAAAATGGACAGTTAATTCTCATGACCTCTGTTCTCTTACTAATAATTGCTTGTTCAAAGCTTGGCGCACTTATCGAACACCTCATCGTTCTTTTGGGAAATATGGGCTGCTGAGGTTTAAACTTTGGGATTTGCGCAAGTGTGAAGGATAGAGATTTACTGCATAATTTTCCCATCTTTTGAAGGTTATGACAACAAGGACGATCTACTTCTTGATTCTCAAAAATATAATGAGCAATCTCTTTTCCGCATTTTCGGTTAACACATCAATGCAATCTCCTAGGAACTTATAATACCCTGGCCTTGGTTGTGGAGGTAATGGCTGGCCGTACCATGGATCATCCGTTCAGTTTCAATGGGAGGTTTTTCACTAGACGCTGGTGCTTGAGAAACCACTACATGCAAGCATGAATAATGAGCAAGGCAAAAATGGTTCTGCGAAGCCAACATACTGTCTCGCCATTGAGCAACTTTACCTATAGTTACTTGATAAAGATAAGGTGACGCTTCCCTTTATATAACAATGCGATGGTAAAGTCCATTAAATGGCTTAAACGCCAGGTTCGTTGGTCGTCCGACGTTGCAATAAATTGTCGAAATAGTAACTCCTTGGAGAGCCTATCAATGGCACAGATCAAAAAGATGGAAAAAAAAAAAACAAAGGAAAGGGAAAAGAACTCAATGAAATGCATGCGCTATTCATTTTGCAATTAACTAAATGCAAGCAAAGACAAAAATAAGTTTTTACGTCTCATAAGGTCATCTCTAAAATGTTAATCAAAGTAACAAAGCCAATAAAAGAAATAGTAAATGAAGTGTGACCCAACTTCCAATCAATGAAAACTCCAATCAATCCTTGAGTAGGTTCTAGTTGTTTTCCGTGTAAGGGCTCGGCCCTTTTTTGATGGTGGAAAGAAATAATTTCCTAACGAGAAAAGAAGAAAGGACTTAGCCCAAAACAAAGAAAAAAGACAAAAAAAATTGAAGAAGAAAATGTATGACCCAAATAAATTGAAATTTGTTAACAAAATTCAAGTGAAATTTTTAATAAGTACAAAGCAATTCAAACTTAGTCAAACCATAGAAGAAAATAATATTCACTTCAACAAAGTTAGTAATAGATTATGTTGAATGTTTTGAAGGTAGAGGTTTTCTTCACAAAAGATGGCGATGAATATTTTTCTCTTGAAAAAAAGGGTCTTCCAAACCATATGATTTGGTAAAATCTATACGACCATTAAAAAGTAAAGTCAATGTTTTTTTATTAACGTCACATGTTTTTATTCGGTGAGATGCTTTTCCTTCGGAATGTTTGTGTCTTCTTTTACCTACTTGAGTGTAATTAACCCGCATGACGTACGGGAGAAATGAGTTACTTCATATAGATTTCAATCGTTTATTGCAGGATAGATATAAATATACTTCATTAGGTATTTAATCTTGACTGGTCAAATAGTAAGACCGCAACATAAACAAATTTCTTATTCAAGTTGTAGTTTAGAAGGCTTCAAATTGTTATTTCTTATCATTTATGCTTCTAGTTGTCCTTAAAATGCATCTAACTTGATTACCGCCATTTTTCAGCACGCTTTTTATTGCCTATATTACGTTGTACTTGGCGATATGTGTACTAATTCAGCCTCGCTTTATTGGTTTTGCTACTACAACGGACCCTTGAGTTCTAGTCTCTTATATATTTGTGTAAGAATATTGCGTGGATTTACAAATACCAAAATTGACTAAAAACTATTCTTGATTCTAGATAACACAATTAATTTGAAAGTGCGAATTTGCATGAAATTCATTTATAAATGAAATAAATTCCATATAGAAAGTGCTTCCAAACACTGTATTGCTTTCGTAAGGTTGATACAAAAGAACACGACTTTTACTCTTGCAAGTAACTGTGTAATTTCAAACCGAATCAAGATTGGTTCAGATTCTAGAAAAATCATCCCAGTTAAAAGCATGACTTACGTCTACGCTCTCTTAAATTGAATATTTATTATAAACAACAGATTACCACACTTTTACATAGAGATTAATAAGATATATACCAAACAAATAAGCAAAAACCCTTAAAATTTTCAAGAACTTGCAGCCTTTAAAGATGTCAAAAGTCCAGTAATCAACAGAATAACAGAAAAATGACTCATTTCAAATGTAACTATTTTTATACATCGACGACAATGTGACATACAAAAGCCATACATGGTATACGTGACTCAAATCTCTGTTTGTTGTTTGGTAAGAAGCTGTAATTGTTTGAACTGTAACACTATTATATTCGAATTATCTATTGAAGTTTCAATAAATGGGCGATGAGCTTCTTTGTTTTGAACTATTTAATCCAGAAAATTATCACGAGCGCATGGTTAATAAATAATAAGCAAGAAAAAATTGTATTCAGAAAGTAAAGTTCAGAACTTTGAAAAATAATTTTTCATGAAGTAGTTGAAAATTAATCGCGATAAAAGAAATCTACTCTCTCTTTGTCAATATATCACGGAAATCTCTGTATATAAGAAAGTAATACAGAAGATTAAACAACATTTATTGCGAGTGAGAGAGAATATTAAATTAGAGACAATCGTAGAAAGTCATTTCAGCACACATGTCAAAACATGGAAATCAATAGCGTGCCAATGTGTAAAGACCCTAAACGTAGTCGTCATATTATTTATGAGTTGCTAGTTCCACGATCAATAGACGAGTCGCTGTAAGATCAACCCAATTCTTCTTGCTGGGGCTATTAATATTAATGTCTACAACGCCAATTTTGATACTTTTGAGAAAATGCGTACTAGTTAATTCTATCCAAATGAAGATACTTCAAGACGAACTTGATTGGTTTGAAATAACAATTTCAAAGGACTAAGGTGAATCAACCCATTTTAGCGGTAAGTCTATAACTCCTATTGCGGTTGATTTTACGCTTTTTCCTTTTCGATCAAATTCATAATAGCTGGTAAAATAGGGAAAACTTGACAAGAATTTGCAAGTGCGATAGACTTGTGCGAGGAGTGGGAAAAGAGAAATTGGAGCAATTCAAAATACAAATATGTTCACAGTTAATTTTATAAGTTTAAAAATCTTCACATTCTTTTCGAAGTTGAGAAATTAAATGAGTTAATATAAGAAATAATGTAATCAGCGATATTATAGTGAATCTAACGAGTGAAATAAACCCTTTAAAATTCTTAGAGAGAGCTATCATATTCAAGCTTAAGAGAAATTAACATCAAGAAAAAGATCATATTATTGTTGGCACCTGACAGTCCTTTACAGAATTGAACTTGATGGAGTATACCCATATAACGCTTTCACATCCCAATATACTCGCAAATGATAAAATGGACAGTTAATTCTCATGACCTCTGTTCTCTTACTAATAATTGCTTGTTCAAAGCTTGGCGCACTTATCGAACACCTCATCGTTCTTTTGGGAAATATGGGCTGCCTGAGGTTTAAACTTTGGGATTTGCGCAAGTGTGAAGGATAGAGATTTACTGCATAATTTTCCCATCTTTTGAAGGTTATGACAACAAGGACGATCTACTTCTTGATTCTCAAAAATATAATGAGCAATCTCTTTTCCGCATTTTCGGTTAACACATCAATGCAATCTCCTAGGAACTTATAATACCCTGGCCTTGGTTGTGGAGGTAATGGCTGGCCGTACCATGGATCATCCGTTCAGTTTCAATGGGAGGTTTTTCACTAGACGCTGGTGCTTGAGAAACCACTACCTGTACAGCATGAATAATGAGCAAGGCAAAAATGGTTCTGCGAAGCCAACATACTGTCCTCGCCATTGAGCAACTTTACCTATAGTTACTTGATAAAGATAAGGTGACGCTTCCTTTATATAACAATGTGTTGGTAAAGTCTATTATATTGTTTAAACGCCAGGTTCGTTGGTCGTCCGACGTTGCAATAAATTGTCGAAATAGTAACTCCTTGGAGAGCCTATCAATGGCACAGATCAAAAAGATGGAAAAAAAACAAAGGAAAGGGAAAAGAACTCAATGAAATGCATGCGCTATTCATTTTGCAATTAACTAAATGCAAGCAAAGACAAAAATAAGTTTTTACGTCTCATAAGGTCATCTCTAAAATGTTAATCAAAGTAACAAAGCCAATAAAAGAAATAGTAAATGAAGTGTGACCCAACTTCCAATCAATGAAAACTCCAATCAATCCTTGAGTAGGTTCTAGTTGTTTTCCGTGTAAGGGCTCGGCCCTTTTTTGATGGTGGAAAGAAATAATTTCCTAACGAGAAAAGAAGAAAGGACTTAGCCCAAAACAAAGAAAAAAGACAAAAAAAATTGAAGAAGAAAATGTATGACCCAAATAAATTGAAATTTGTTAACAAAATTCAAGTGAAATTTTTAATAAGTACAAAGCAATTCAAACTTAGTCAAACCATAGAAGAAAATAATATTCACTTCAACAAAGTTAGTAATAGATTATGTTGAATGTTTTGAAGGTAGAGGTTTTCTTCACAAAAGATGGCCGATGAATATTTTTCTCTTGAAAAAAAGGGTCTTCCAAACCATATGATTTGGTAAAATCTATACGACCATTAAAAAGTAAAGTCAATGTTTTTTTATTAACGTCACATGTTTTTATTCGGTGAGATGCTTTTCCTTCGGAATGTTTGTGTCTTCTTTTACCTACTTGAGTGTAATTAACCCGCATGACGTACGGGAGAAATGAGTTACTTCATATAGATTTCAATCGTTTATTGCAGGATAGATATAAATATACTTCATTAGGTATTTAATCTTGACTGGTCAAATAGTAAGACCGCAACATAAACAAATTTCTTATTCAAGTTGTAGTTTAGAAGGCTTCAAATTGTTATTTCTTATCATTTATGCTTCTAGTTGTCCCTTAAAATGCATCTAACTTGATTACCGCCATTTTTCAGCACGCTTTTTATTGCCTATATTACGTTGTACTTGGCGATATGTGTACTAATTCAGCCTCAGTTTATTGGTTTTGCTACTACAACGGGACCCTTGAGTTCTAGTCTCTTATATATTTGTGTAAGAATATTGCGTGGATTTACAAATACCAAAATTGACTAAAAACTATTCTTGATTCTAGATAACACAATTAATTTGAAAGTGCGAATTTGCATGAAATTCATTTATAAATGAAATAAATTCCATATAGAAAGTGCTTCCAAACACCGTATTGCTTTCGTAAGGTTGATACAAAAGAACACGACTTTTACTCTTGCAAGTAACTGTGTAATTTCAAACCGAATCAAGATTGGTTCAGATTCTAGAAAAATCATCCCAGTTAAAAGCATGACTTACGTCTACGCTCTCTTAAATTGAATATTTATTATAAACAACAGATTACCACACTTTTACATAGAGATTAATAAGATATATACCAAACAAATAAGCAAAAACCCTTAAAATTTTCAAGAACTTGCAGCCTTTAAAGATGTCAAAAGTCCAGAATCAACGAATAACAGAAAAATGACTCATTTCAAACAGAACTATTTTTATACATCGGACGACAATGTGACATACAAAAGCCATACATGGTATACGTGACTCAAATCTCTGTTTGTTGTTTGGTAAGAAGCCAGTGTAATTGTTTGAACTGTAACACTATTATATTCGAATTATCTATTGAAGTTTCAATAAATGGGCCGATGAGCTTCTTTGTTTTGAACTATTTAATCCAGAAAATTATCACGAGCGCATGGTTAATAAATAATAAGCAAGAAAAAAATTGTATTCCAGAAAGTAAAGTTCAGAACTTTGAAAAATAATTTTTTCATGAAGTAGTTGAAAATTAATCGCGATAAAGAAATCTACTCTCTCTTTGTCAATATATCACGGAAATCTCTGTATATAAGAAAGTAATACAGAAGATTAAACAACATTTATTGCGAGTGAGAGAGAATATTAAATTAGAGACAATCGTAGAAAGTCATTTCAGCACACATGTCAAAACATGGAAATCAATAGCGTGCCAATGTGTAAAGACCCTAAACGTAGTCGTCATATTATTTATGAGTTGCTAGTTCCACGATCAATAGACGAGTCGCTGTAAGATCAACCCAATTCTTCTTGGGGCTATTAATATTAATGTCTACAACGCCAATTTTGATACTTTTGAGAAAATGCGTACTAGTTAATTCTATCCAAATGAAGATACTTCAAGACGAACTTGATTGGTTTGAAATAACAATTTCAAAGGACTAAGGTGAATCAACCCATTTTAGCGGTAAGTCTATAACTCCTATTGCGGTTGATTTTACGCTTTTTCCTTTTCGATCAAATTCATAATAGCTGGTAAAATAGGGAAAACTTGACAAGAATTTGCAAGTGCGATAGACTTGTGCGAGGAGTGGGAAAAGAGAAATTGGAGCAATTCAAAATACAAATATGTTCACAGTTAATTTTATAAGTTTAAAAATCTTCACATTCTTTTCGAAGTTGAGAAATTAAATGAGTTAATATAAGAAATAATGTAATCAGCGATATTATAGTGAATCTAACGAGTGAAATAAACCCTTTAAAATTCTTAGAGAGAGCTATCATATTCAAGCTTAAGAGAAATTAACATCAAGAAAAAAAGATCATATTATTGTTGGCACCTGACAGTCCTTTACAGAATTGAACTTGATGGAGTATACCCATATAACGCTTTCACATCCCAATATACTCGCAAATGATAAAATGGACAGTTAATTCTCATGACCTCTGTTCTCTTACTAATAATTGCTTGTTCAAAGCTTGGCGCACTTATCGAACACCTCATCGTTCTTTTGGGAAATATGGGCTGCTGAGGTTTAAACTTTGGGATTTGCGCAAGTGTGAAGGATAGAGATTTCTGCATAATTTTCCCATCTTTTGAAGGTTATGACAACAAGGACGATCTACTTCTTGATTCTCAAAAATATAATGAGCAATCTCTTTTCCGCATTTTCTGTTTAACACATCAATGCAATCTCCTAGGAACTTATAATACCCTGGCCTTGGTTGTGGAGGTAATGGCTGGCCGTACCATGGATCATCTGGTTCAGTTTCAATGGGAGGTTTTTCACTAGACGCTGGTGCTTGAGAAACCACTACCTGTACAGCATGAATAATGAGCAAGGCAAAAATGGTTCTGCGAAGCCAACATACTGTCCTCGCCATTGAGCAACTTTACCTATAGTTACTTGATAAAGATAAGGTGACGCTTCCCTTTATATAACAATGCGATGGTAAAGTCCATTAAATGGCTTAAACGCCAGGTTCGTTGGTCGTCCGACGTTGCAATAAATTGTCGAAATAGTAACTCCTTGGAGAGCCTATCAATGGCAGATCAAAAAGATGGAAAAAAAACAAAGGAAAGGGAAAAGAACTCAATGAAATGCATGCGCTATTCATTTTGCAATTAACTAAATGCAAGCAAAGACAAAAATAAGTTTTTACGTCTCATAAGGTCATCTCTAAAATGTTAATCAAAGTAACAAAGCCAATAAAAGAAATAGTAAATGAAGTGTGACCCAACTTCCAATCAATGAAAACTCCAATCAATCCTTGAGTAGGTTCTAGTTGTTTTCCGTGTAAGGGCTCGGCCCTTTTTTGATGGTGGAAAGAAATAATTTCCTAACGAGAAAAGAAGAAAGGACTTAGCCCAAAACAAAGAAAAAAGACAAAAAAAATTGAAGAAGAAAATGTATGACCCAAATAAATTGAAATTTGTTAACAAAATTCAAGTGAAATTTTTAATAAGTACAAAGCAATTCAAACTTAGTCAAACCATAGAAGAAAATAATATTCACTTCAACAAAGTTAGTAATAGATTATGTTGAATGTTTTGAAGGTAGAGGTTTTCTTCACAAAAGATGGCCGATGAATATTTTTCTCTTGAAAAAAAGGGTCTTCCAAACCATATGATTTGGTAAAATCTATACGACCATTAAAAAGTAAAGTCAATGTTTTTTTATTAACGTCACATGTTTTTATTCGGTGAGATGCTTTTCCTTCGGAATGTTTGTGTCTTCTTTTACCTACTTGAGTGTAATTAACCCGCATGACGTACGGGAGAAATGAGTTACTTCATATAGATTTCAATCGTTTATTGCAGGATAGATATAAATATACTTCATTAGGTATTTAATCTTGACTGGTCAAATAGTAAGACCGCAACATAAACAAATTTCTTATTCAAGTTGTAGTTTAGAAGGCTTCAAATTGTTATTTCTTATCATTTATGCTTCTAGTTGTCCCTTAAAATGCATCTAACTTGATTACCGCCATTTTTCAGCACGCTTTTATTGCCTATATTACGTTGTACTTGGCGATATGTGTACTAATTCAGCCTCGTTTATTGGTTTTGCTACTACAACGGGACCCTTGAGTTCTAGTCTCTTATATATTTGTGTAAGAATATTGCGTGGATTTACAAATACCAAAATTGACTAAAAACTATTCTTGATTCTAGATAACACAATTAATTTGAAAGTGCGAATTTGCATGAAATTCATTTATAAATGAAATAAATTCCATATAGAAAGTGCTTCCAAACACTGTATTGCTTTCGTAAGGTTGATACAAAAGAACACGACTTTTACTCTTGCAAGTAACTGTGTAATTTCAAACCGAATCAAGATTGGTTCAGATTCTAGAAAAATCATCCAAGTTAAAAGCATGACTTACGTCTACGCTCTCTTAAATTGAATATTTATTATAAACAACAGATTACCACACTTTTACATAGAGATTAATAAGATATATACCAAACAAATAAGCAAAAACCCTTAAAATTTTCAAGAACTTGCAGCCTTTAAAGATGTCAAAAGTCCAGAATCAACGAATAACAGAAAAATGACTCATTTCAAACAGAACTATTTTTATACATCGGGACGACAATGTGACATACAAAAGCCATACATGGTATACGTGACTCAAATCTCTGTTTGTTGTTTGGTAAGAAGCCAGTGTAATTGTTTGAACTGTAACACTATTATATTCGAATTATCTATTGAAGTTTCAATAAATGGGCGATGAGCTTCTTTGTTTTGAACTATTTAATCCAGAAAATTATCACGAGCGCATGGTTAATAAATAATAAGCAAGAAAAAATTGTATTCCGTAAAGTAAAGTTCAGAACTTTGAAAAATAATTTTTCATGAAGTAGTTGAAAATTAATCGCGATAAAGAAATCTACTCTCTCTTTGTCAATATATCACGGAAATCTCTGTATATAAGAAAGTAATACAGAAGATTAAACAACATTTATTGCGAGTGAGAGAGAATATTAAATTAGAGACAATCGTAGAAAGTCATTTCAGCACACATGTCAAAACATGGAAATCAATAGCGTGCCAATGTGTAAAGACCCTAAACGTAGTCGTCATATTATTTATGAGTTGCTAGTTCCACGATCAATAGACGAGTCGCTGTAAGATCAACCCAATTCTTCTTGCTGGGGCTATTAATATTAATGTCTACAACGCCAATTTTGATACTTTTGAGAAAATGCGTACTAGTTAATTCTATCCAAATGAAGATACTTCAAGACGAACTTGATTGGTTTGAAATAACAATTTCAAAGGACTAAGGTGAATCAACCCATTTTAGCGGTAAGTCTATAACTCCTATTGCGGTTGATTTTACGCTTTTTCCTTTTCGATCAAATTCATAATAGCTGGTAAAATAGGGAAAACTTGACAAGAATTTGCAAGTGCGATAGACTTGTGCGAGGAGTGGGAAAAGAGAAATTGGAGCAATTCAAAATACAAATATGTTCACAGTTAATTTTATAAGTTTAAAAATCTTCACATTCTTTTCGAAGTTGAGAAATTAAATGAGTTAATATAAGAAATAATGTAATCAGCGATATTATAGTGAATCTAACGAGTGAAATAAACCCTTTAAAATTCTTAGAGAGAGCTATCATATTCAAGCTTAAGAGAAATTAACATCAAGAAAAAAAGATCATATTATTGTTGGCACTGATCCTTTACTGAATTGAACTTGATGGAGTATACCCATATAACGCTTTCACATCCCAATATACTGCAAATGATAAAATGGGCAGTTAATTCTCATGACCTCTGTTCTCTTACTAATAATTGCTTGTTCAAAGCTTGGCGCACTTATCGAACACCTCATCGTTCTTTTGGGAAATATGGGCTGCTGAGGTTTAAACTTTGGGATTTGCGCAAGTGTGAAGGATAGAGATTTCTTGCATAATTTTCCCATCTTTTGAAGGTTATGACAACAAGGACGATCTACTTCTTGATTCTCAAAAATATAATGAGCAATCTCTTTTCCGCATTTTCGGTTAACACATCAATGCAATCTCCTAGGAACTTATAATACCCTGGCCTTGGTTGTGGAGGTAATGGCTGGCCGTACCATGGATCATCCGTTCAGTTTCAATGGGAGGTTTTTCACTAGACGCTGGTGCTTGAGAAACCACTACATGCAGCATGAATAATGAGCAAGGCAAAAATGGTTCTGCGAAGCCAACATCTGTCCTCGCCATTGAGCAACTTTACCTATAGTTACTTGATAAAGATAAGGTGACGCTTCCCTTTATATAACAATGCGATGGTACAGTCCATTAAATGGCTTAAACGCCAGTTTCGTTGGTCGTCCGACGTTGCAATAAATTGTCGAAATAGTAACTCCTTGGAGAGCCTATCAATGGCACAGATCAAAAAGATGGAAAAAAAAAAAACAAAGGAAAGGGAAAAGAACTCAATGAAATGCATGCGCTATTCATTTTGCAATTAACTAAATGCAAGCAAAGACAAAAATAAGTTTTTACGTCTCATAAGGTCATCTCTAAAATGTTAATCAAAGTAACAAAGCCAATAAAAGAAATAGTAAATGAAGTGTGACCCAACTTCCAATCAATGAAAACTCCAATCAATCCTTGAGTAGGTTCTAGTTGTTTTCCGTGTAAGGGCTCGGCCCTTTTTTGATGGTGGAAAGAAATAATTTCCTAACGAGAAAAGAAGAAAGGACTTAGCCCAAAACAAAGAAAAAAGACAAAAAAAATTGAAGAAGAAAATGTATGACCCAAATAAATTGAAATTTGTTAACAAAATTCAAGTGAAATTTTTAATAAGTACAAAGCAATTCAAACTTAGTCAAACCATAGAAGAAAATAATATTCACTTCAACAAAGTTAGTAATAGATTATGTTGAATGTTTTGAAGGTAGAGGTTTTCTTCACAAAAGATGGCCGATGAATATTTTCTCTTGAAAAAGGGTCTTCCAAACCATATGATTTGTTAAAATCTATACGACCATTAAAAAGTAAAGTCAATGTTTTTATTAACGTCACATGTTTTTATTCGGTGAGATGCTTTTCCTTCGGAATGTTTGTGTCTTCTTTTACCTACTTGAGTGTAATTAACCCGCATGACGTACGGGAGAAATGAGTTACTTCATATAGATTTCAATCGTTTATTGCAGGATAGATATAAATATACTTCATTAGGTATTTAATCTTGACTGGTCAAATAGTAAGACCGCAACATAAACAAATTTCTTATTCGAAGTTGTAGTTTAGAAGGCTTCAAATTGTTATTTCTTATCATTTATGCTTCTAGTTGTCCCTTAAAATGCATCTAACTTGATTACCGCCATTTTTCAGCACGCTTTTATTGCCTATATTACGTTGTACTTGGCGATATGTGTACTAATTCAGCCTCGCTTTATTGGTTTTGCTACTACAACGGGACCCTTGAGTTCTAGTCTCTTATATATTTGTGTAAGAATATTGCGTGGATTTACAAATACCAAAATTGACTAAAAACTATTCTTGATTCTAGATAACACAATTAATTTGAAAGTGCGAATTTGCATGAAATTCATTTATAAATGAAATAAATTCCATATAGAAAGTGCTTCCAAACACTGTATTGCTTTCGTAAGGTTGATACAAAAGAACACGACTTTTACTCTTGCAAGTAACTGTGTAATTTCAAACCGAATCAAGATTGGTTCAGATTCTAGAAAAATCATCGATTAAAAGCATGACTTACGTCTACGCTCTCTTAAATTGAATATTTATTATAAACAACAGATTACCACACTTTTACATAGAGATTAATAAGATATATACCAAACAAATAAGCAAAAACCCTTAAAATTTTCAAGAACTTGCAGCCTTTAAAGATGTCAAAAGTCCAGTAATCAACAGAATAACAGAAAAATGACTCATTTCAAACAGAACTATTTTTATACATCGGGACGACAATGTGACATACAAAAGCCATACATGGTATACGTGACTCAAATCTCTGTTTGTTGTTTGGTAAGAAGCCAGTGTAATTGTTTGAACTGTAACACTATTATATTCGAATTATCTATTGAAGTTTCAATAAATGGGCGATGAGCTTCTTTGTTTTGAACTATTTAATCCAGAAAATTATCACGAGCGCATGGTTAATAAATAATAAGCAAGAAAAAATTGTATTCCAAAGTAAAGTTCAGAACTTTGAAAAATAATTTTTCATGAAGTAGTTGAAAATTAATCGCGATAAAGAAATCTACTCTCTCTTTGTCAATATATCACGGAAATCTCTGTATATAAGAAAGTAATACAGAAGATTAAACAACATTTATTGCGAGTGAGAGAGAATATTAAATTAGAGACAATCGTAGAAAGTCATTTCAGCACACATGTCAAAACATGGAAATCAATAGCGTGCCAATGTGTAAAGACCCTAAACGTAGTCGTCATATTATTTATGAGTTGCTAGTTCCACGATCAATAGACGAGTCGCTGTAAGATCAACCCAATTCTTCTTGCTGGGGCTATTAATATTAATGTCTACAACGCCAATTTTGATACTTTTGAGAAAATGCGTACTAGTTAATTCTATCCAAATGAAGATACTTCAAGACGAACTTGATTGGTTTGAAATAACAATTTCAAAGGACTAAGGTGAATCAACCCATTTTAGCGGTAAGTCTATAACTCCTATTGCGGTTGATTTTACGCTTTTTCCTTTTCGATCAAATTCATAATAGCTGGTAAAATAGGGAAAACTTGACAAGAATTTGCAAGTGCGATAGACTTGTGCGAGGAGTGGGAAAAGAGAAATTGGAGCAATTCAAAATACAAATATGTTCACAGTTAATTTTATAAGTTTAAAAATCTTCACATTCTTTTCGAAGTTGAGAAATTAAATGAGTTAATATAAGAAATAATGTAATCAGCGATATTATAGTGAATCTAACGAGTGAAATAAACCCTTTAAAATTCTTAGAGAGAGCTATCATATTCAAGCTTAAGAGAAATTAACATCAAGAAAAAAAGATCATATTATTGTTGGCTTTGTGATCCTTTACTGAATTGAACTTGATGGAGTATACCCATATAACGCTTTCACATCCCAATATACTGCAAATGATAAAATGGACAGTTAATTCTCATGACCTCTGTTCTCTTACTAATAATTGCTTGTTCAAAGCTTGGCGCACTTATCGAACACCTCATCGTTCTTTTGGGAAATATGGGCTGCTGAGGTTTAAACTTTGGGATTTGCGCAAGTGTGAAGGATAGAGATTTACTGCATAATTTTCCCATCTTTTGAAGGTTATGACAACAAGGACGATCTACTTCTTGATTCTCAAAAATATAATGAGCAATCTCTTTTCCGCATTTTCGGTTAACACATCAATGCAATCTCCTAGGAACTTATAATACCCTGGCCTTGGTTGTGGAGGTAATGGCTGGCCGTACCATGGATCATCGGTTCAGTTTCAATGGGAGGTTTTTCACTAGACGCTGGTGCTTGAGAAACCACTACATGCAGCATGAATAATGAGCAAGGCAAAAATGGTTCTGCGAAGCCAACATCGCTCCTCGCCATTGAGCAACTTTACCTATAGTTACTTGATAAAGATAAGGTGACGCTTCCCTTTATATAACAATGCGATGGTAAAGTCCATTAAATGGCTTAAACGCCAGGTTCGTTGGTC
Organism: Cordia subcordata; assembly: GCA_028554755.1. Lineage (NCBI taxonomy): Eukaryota > Viridiplantae > Streptophyta > Magnoliopsida > Boraginales > Cordiaceae > Cordia > Cordia subcordata. The sequence continues at coordinate 10,477,534 of JAPTOF010000019.1, forward strand.
GTCCGACGTTGCAATAAATTGTCGAAATAGTAACTCCTTGGAGAGCCTATCAATGGCACAGATCAAAAGATGGAAAAAAAACAAAGGAAAGGGAAAAGAACTCAATGAAATGCATGCGCTATTCATTTTGCAATTAACTAAATGCAAGCAAAGACAAAAATAAGTTTTTACGTCTCATAAGGTCATCTCTAAAATGTTAATCAAAGTAACAAAGCCAATAAAAGAAATAGTAAATGAAGTGTGACCCAACTTCCAATCAATGAAAACTCCAATCAATCCTTGAGTAGGTTCTAGTTGTTTTCCGTGTAAGGGCTCGGCCCTTTTTTGATGGTGGAAAGAAATAATTTCCTAACGAGAAAAGAAGAAAGGACTTAGCCCAAAACAAAGAAAAAAGACAAAAAAAATTGAAGAAGAAAATGTATGACCCAAATAAATTGAAATTTGTTAACAAAATTCAAGTGAAATTTTTAATAAGTACAAAGCAATTCAAACTTAGTCAAACCATAGAAGAAAATAATATTCACTTCAACAAAGTTAGTAATAGATTATGTTGAATGTTTTGAAGGTAGAGGTTTTCTTCACAAAAGATGGCCGATGAATATTTTTCTCTTGAAAAAAAGGGTCTTCCAAACCATATGATTTGGTAAAATCTATACGACCATTAAAAAGTAAAGTCAATGTTTTTTTATTAACGTCACATGTTTTTATTCGGTGAGATGCTTTTCCTTCGGAATGTTTGTGTCTTCTTTTACCTACTTGAGTGTAATTAACCCGCATGACGTACGGGAGAAATGAGTTACTTCATATAGATTTCAATCGTTTATTGCAGGATAGATATAAATATACTTCATTAGGTATTTAATCTTGACTGGTCAAATAGTAAGACCGCAACATAAACAAATTTCTTATTCAAGTTGTAGTTTAGAAGGCTTCAAATTGTTATTTCTTATCATTTATGCTTCTAGTTGTCCCTTAAAATGCATCTAACTTGATTACCGCCATTTTTCAGCACGCTTTTTATTGCCTATATTACGTTGTACTTGGCGATATGTGTACTAATTCAGCCTCAGTTTATTGGTTTTGCTACTACAACGGGACCCTTGAGTTCTAGTCTCTTATATATTTGTGTAAGAATATTGCGTGGATTTACAAATACCAAAATTGACTAAAAACTATTCTTCAGTTCTAGATAACACAATTAATTTGAAAGTGCGAATTTGCATGAAATTCATTTATAAATGAAATAAATTCCATATAGAAAGTGCTTCCAAACACTGTATTGCTTTCGTAAGGTTGATACAAAAGAACACGACTTTTACTCTTGCAAGTAATCGTAATTTCAAACCGAATCAAGATTGGTTCAGATTCTAGAAAAATCATCGATTAAAAGCATGACTTACGTCTACGCTCTCTTAAATTGAATATTTATTATAAACAACAGATTACCACACTTTTACATAGAGATTAATAAGATATATACCAAACAAATAAGCAAAAACCCTTAAAATTTTCAAGAACTTGCAGCCTTTAAAGATGTCAAAAGTCCAAGAATCAACAGAATAACAGAAAAATGACTCATTTCAAACAGAACTATTTTTATACATCGGGACTAAAATGTGACATACAAAAGCCATACATGGTATACATAACTCAAATCTCTGTTTGTTGTTTGGTAAGAAGCGATGTAATTGTTTGAATCAGAACACTATTATATTCGAATTATCTATTGAAGTTTCAATAAATGGGCGATGAGCTTCTTTGTTTTGAACTATTTAATCCAGAAAATTATCACGAGCGCATGGTTAATAAATAATAAGCAAGAAAAAAATTGTATTCCAGAAAGTAAAGTTCAGAACTTTGAAAAATAATTTTTTCATGAAGTAGTTGAAAATTAATCGGCGATAAAGAAATCTACTCTCTCTTTGTCAATATATCACGGAAATCTCTGTATATAAGAAAGTAATACAGAAGATTAAACAACATTTATTGCGAGTGAGAGAGAATATTAAATTAGAGACAATCGTAGAAAGTCATTTCAGCACACATGTCAAAACATGGAAATCAATAGCGTGCCAATGTGTAAAGACCCTAAACGTAGTCGTCATATTATTTATGAGTTGCTAGTTCCACGATCAATAGACGAGTCGCTGTAAGATCAACCCAATTCTTCTTGCTGGGGCTATTAATATTAATGTCTACAACGCCAATTTTGATACTTTTGAGAAAATGCGTACTAGTTAATTCTATCCAAATGAAGATACTTCAAGACGAACTTGATTGGTTTGAAATAACAATTTCAAAGGACTAAGGTGAATCAACCCATTTTAGCGGTAAGTCTATAACTCCTATTGCGGTTGATTTTACGCTTTTTCCTTTTCGATCAAATTCATAATAGCTGGTAAAATAGGGAAAACTTGACAAGAATTTGCAAGTGCGATAGACTTGTGCGAGGAGTGGGAAAAGAGAAATTGGAGCAATTCAAAATACAAATATGTTCACAGTTAATTTTATAAGTTTAAAAATCTTCACATTCTTTTCGAAGTTGAGAAATTAAATGAGTTAATATAAGAAATAATGTAATCAGCGATATTATAGTGAATCTAACGAGTGAAATAAACCCTTTAAAATTCTTAGAGAGAGCTATCATATTCAAGCTTAAGAGAAATTAACATCAAGAAAAAAAGATCATATTATTGTTGGCTTGTGATCCTTTACAATTGAACTTGATGGAGTATACCCATATAACGCTTTCACATCCCAATATACTGCAAATGATAAAATGGACAGTTAATTCTCATGACCTCTGTTCTCTTACTAATAATTGCTTGTTCAAAGCTTGGCGCACTTATCGAACACCTCATCGTTCTTTTGGGAAATATGGGCTGCTGAGGTTTAAACTTTGGGATTTGCGCAAGTGTGAAGGATAGAGATTTACTGCATAATTTTCCCATCTTTTGAAGGTTATGACAACAAGGACGATCTACTTCTTGATTCTCAAAAATATAATGAGCAATCTCTTTTCCGCATTTCCGGTTAACACATCAATGCAATCTCCTAGGAACTTATAATACCCTGGCCTTGGTTGTGGAGGTAATGGCTGGCCGTACCATGGATCATCTGGTTCAGTTTCAATGGGAGGTTTTTCACTAGACGCTGGTGCTTGAGAAACCACTACCTGTACAGCATGAATAATGAGCAAGGCAAAAATGGTTCTGCGAAGCCAACATCTCCTCGCCATTGAGCAACTTTACCTATAGTTACTTGATAAAGATAAGGTGACGCTTCCTTTATATAACAATGCGATGGTAAAGTCCATTAAATGGCTTAAACGCCAGGTTCGTTGGTCGTCCGACGTTGCAATAAATTGTCGAAATAGTAACTCCTTGGAGAGCCTATCAATGGCACAGATCAAAAAGATGGAAAAAAAAAAAACAAAGGAAAGGGAAAAGAACTCAATGAAATGCATGCGCTATTCATTTTGCAATTAACTAAATGCAAGCAAAGACAAAAATAAGTTTTTACGTCTCATAAGGTCATCTCTAAAATGTTAATCAAAGTAACAAAGCCAATAAAAGAAATAGTAAATGAAGTGTGACCCAACTTCCAATCAATGAAAACTCCAATCAATCCTTGAGTAGGTTCTAGTTGTTTTCCGTGTAAGGGCTCGGCCCTTTTTTGATGGTGGAAAGAAATAATTTCCTAACGAGAAAAGAAGAAAGGACTTAGCCCAAAACAAAGAAAAAAGACAAAAAAAATTGAAGAAGAAAATGTATGACCCAAATAAATTGAAATTTGTTAACAAAATTCAAGTGAAATTTTTAATAAGTACAAAGCAATTCAAACTTAGTCAAACCATAGAAGAAAATAATATTCACTTCAACAAAGTTAGTAATAGATTATGTTGAATGTTTTGAAGGTAGAGGTTTTCTTCACAAAAGATGGCCGATGAATATTTTTCTCTTGAAAAAAAGGGTCTTCCAAACCATATGATTTGGTAAAATCTATACGACCATTAAAAAGTAAAGTCAATGTTTTTTTATTAACGTCACATGTTTTTATTCGGTGAGATGCTTTTCCTTCGGAATGTTTGTGTCTTCTTTTACCTACTTGAGTGTAATTAACCCGCATGACGTACGGGAGAAATGAGTTACTTCATATAGATTTCAATCGTTTATTGCAGGATAGATATAAATATACTTCATTAGGTATTTAATCTTGACTGGTCAAATAGTAAGACCGCAACATAAACAAATTTCTTATTCAAGTTGTAGTTTAGAAGGCTTCAAATTGTTATTTCTTATCATTTATGCTTCTAGTTGTCCCTTAAAATGCATCTAACTTGATTACCGCCATTTTTCAGCACGCTTTTTATTGCCTATATTACGTTGTACTTGGCGATATGTGTACTAATTCAGCCTCAGTTTATTGGTTTTGCTACTACAACGGGACCCTTGAGTTCTAGTCTCTTATATATTTGTGTAAGAATATTGCGTGGATTTACAAATACCAAAATTGACTAAAAACTATTCTTCAGTTCTAGATAACACAATTAATTTGAAAGTGCGAATTTGCATGAAATTCATTTATAAATGAAATAAATTCCATATAGAAAGTGCTTCCAAACACTGTATTGCTTTCGTAAGGTTGATACAAAAGAACACGACTTTTACTCTTGCAAGTAACTGTGTAATTTCAAACCGAATCAAGATTGGTTCAGATTCTAGAAAAATCATCGATTAAAAGCATGACTTACGTCTACGCTCTCTTAAATTGAATATTTATTATAAACAACAGATTACCACACTTTTACATAGAGATTAATAAGATATATACCAAACAAATAAGCAAAAACCCTTAAAATTTTCAAGAACTTGCAGCCTTTAAAGATGTCAAAAGTCCAAGAATCAACAGAATAACAGAAAAATGACTCATTTCAAACAGAACTATTTTTATACATCGGACGACAATGTGACATACAAAAGCCATACATGGTATACGTGACTCAAATCTCTGTTTGTTGTTTGGTAAGAAGCGATGTAATTGTTTGAATCAGTAACACTATTATATTCGAATTATCTATTGAAGTTTCAATAAATGGGCGATGAGCTTCTTTGTTTTGAACTATTTAATCCAGAAAATTATCACGAGCGCATGGTTAATAAATAATAAGCAAGAAAAAATTGTATTCCGTAAAGTAAAGTTCAGAACTTTGAAAAATAATTTTTCATGAAGTAGTTGAAAATTAATCTGGCGATAAAGAAATCTACTCTCTCTTTGTCAATATATCACGGAAATCTCTGTATATAAGAAAGTAATACAGAAGATTAAACAACATTTATTGCGAGTGAGAGAGAATATTAAATTAGAGACAATCGTAGAAAGTCATTTCAGCACACATGTCAAAACATGGAAATCAATAGCGTGCCAATGTGTAAAGACCCTAAACGTAGTCGTCATATTATTTATGAGTTGCTAGTTCCACGATCAATAGACGAGTCGCTGTAAGATCAACCCAATTCTTCTTGCTGGGGCTATTAATATTAATGTCTACAACGCCAATTTTGATACTTTTGAGAAAATGCGTACTAGTTAATTCTATCCAAATGAAGATACTTCAAGACGAACTTGATTGGTTTGAAATAACAATTTCAAAGGACTAAGGTGAATCAACCCATTTTAGCGGTAAGTCTATAACTCCTATTGCGGTTGATTTTACGCTTTTTCCTTTTCGATCAAATTCATAATAGCTGGTAAAATAGGAAAACTTGACAAGAATTTGCAAGTGCGATAGACTTGTGCGAGGAGTGGGAAAAGAGAAATTGGAGCAATTCAAAATACAAATATGTTCTGATTAATTTTATAAGTTTAAAAATCTTCACATTCTTTTCGAAGTTGAGAAATTAAATGAGTTAATATAAGAAATAATGTAATCAGCGATATTATAGTGAATCTAACGAGTGAAATAAACCCTTTAAAATTCTTAGAGAGAGCTATCATATTCAAGCTTAAGAGAAATTAACATCAAGAAAAAAAGATCATATTATTGTTGGCTTTTGTGATCCTTTACAGAATTGAACTTGATGGAGTATACCCATATAACGCTTTCACATCCCAATATACTGCAAATGATAAAATGGACAGTTAATTCTCATGACCTCTGTTCTCTTACTAATAATTGCTTGTTCAAAGCTTGGCGCACTTATCGAACACCTCATCGTTCTTTTGGGAAATATGGGCTGCTGAGGTTTAAACTTTGGGATTTGCGCAAGTGTGAAGGATAGAGATTTACTGCATAATTTTCCCATCTTTTGAAGGTTATGACAACAAGGACGATCTACTTCTTGATTCTCAAAAATATAATGAGCAATCTCTTTTCCGCATTTTCGGGTTAACACATCAATGCAATCTCCTAGGAACTTATAATACCCTGGCCTTGGTTGTGGAGGTAATGGCTGGCCGTACCATGGATCATCTGGTTCAGTTTCAATGGGAGGTTTTTCACTAGACGCTGGTGCTTGAGAAACCACTACCTGTACAGCATGAATAATGAGCAAGGCAAAAATGGTTCTGCGAAGCCAACATACTGTCCTCGCCATTGAGCAACTTTACCTATAGTTACTTGATAAAGATAAGGTGACGCTTCCCTTTATATAACAATGCGATGGTAAAGTCCATTAAATGGCTTAAACGCCAGGTTCGTTGGTCGTCCGACGTTGCAATAAATTGTCGAAATAGTAACTCCTTGGAGAGCCTATCAATGGCACAGATCAAAAGATGGAAAAAAAAACAAAGGAAAGGGAAAAGAACTCAATGAAATGCATGCGCTATTCATTTTGCAATTAACTAAATGCAAGCAAAGACAAAAATAAGTTTTACGTCTCATAAGGTCATCTCTAAAATGTTAATCAAAGTAACAAAGCCAATAAAAGAAATAGTAAATGAAGTGTGACCCAACTTCCAATCAATGAAAACTCCAATCAATCCTTGAGTAGGTTCTAGTTGTTTTCCGTGTAAGGGCTCGGCCCTTTTTTGATGGTGGAAAGAAATAATTTCCTAACGAGAAAAGAAGAAAGGACTTAGCCCAAAACAAAGAAAAAAGACAAAAAAAATTGAAGAAGAAAATGTATGACCCAAATAAATTGAAATTTGTTAACAAAATTCAAGTGAAATTTTTAATAAGTACAAAGCAATTCAAACTTAGTCAAACCATAGAAGAAAATAATATTCACTTCAACAAAGTTAGTAATAGATTATGTTGAATGTTTTGAAGGTAGAGGTTTTCTTCACAAAAGATGGCGATGAATATTTTTCTCTTGAAAAAAAGGGTCTTCCAAACCATATGATTTGGTAAAATCTATACGACCATTAAAAAGTAAAGTCAATGTTTTTTTATTAACGTCACATGTTTTTATTCGGTGAGATGCTTTTCCTTCGGAATGTTTGTGTCTTCTTTTACCTACTTGAGTGTAATTAACCCGCATGACGTACGGGAGAAATGAGTTACTTCATATAGATTTCAATCGTTTATTGCAGGATAGATATAAATATACTTCATTAGGTATTTAATCTTGACTGGTCAAATAGTAAGACCGCAACATAAACAAATTTCTTATTCGAAGTTGTAGTTTAGAAGGCTTCAAATTGTTATTTCTTATCATTTATGCTTCTAGTTGTCCCTTAAAATGCATCTAACTTGATTACCGCCATTTTTCAGCACGCTTTTTATTGCCTATATTACGTTGTACTTGGCGATATGTGTACTAATTCAGCCTCAGTTTATTGGTTTTGCTACTACAACGGGACCCTTGAGTTCTAGTCTCTTATATATTTGTGTAAGAATATTGCGTGGATTTACAAATACCAAAATTGACTAAAAACTATTCTTCAGTTCTAGATAACACAATTAATTTGAAAGTGCGAATTTGCATGAAATTCATTTATAAATGAAATAAATTCCATATAGAAAGTGCTTCCAAACACTGTATTGCTTTCGTAAGGTTGATACAAAAGAACACGACTTTTACTCTTGCAAGTAATCGTAATTTCAAACCGAATCAAGATTGGTTCAGATTCTAGAAAAATCATCGATTAAAAGCATGACTTACGTCTACGCTCTCTTAAATTGAATATTTATTATAAACAACAGATTACCACACTTTTACATAGAGATTAATAAGATATATACCAAACAAATAAGCAAAAACCCTTAAAATTTTCAAGAACTTGCAGCCTTTAAAGATGTCAAAAGTCCAGTAATCAACAGAATAACAGAAAAATGACTCATTTCAAATGAACTATTTTTATACATCGGGACGACAATGTGACATACAAAAGCCATACATGGTATACGTGACTCAAATCTCTGTTTGTTGTTTGGTAAGAAGCCAGTGTAATTGTTTGAACTGTAACACTATTATATTCGAATTATCTATTGAAGTTTCAATAAATGGGCGATGAGCTTCTTTGTTTTGAACTATTTAATCCAGAAAATTATCACGAGCGCATGGTTAATAAATAATAAGCAAGAAAAAAATTGTATTCCAGAAAGTAAAGTTCAGAACTTTGAAAAATAATTTTTTCATGAAGTAGTTGAAAATTAATCATGCGATAAAGAAATCTACTCTCTCTTTGTCAATATATCACGGAAATCTCTGTATATAAGAAAGTAATACAGAAGATTAAACAACATTTATTGCGAGTGAGAGAGAATATTAAATTAGAGACAATCGTAGAAAGTCATTTCAGCACACATGTCAAAACATGGAAATCAATAGCGTGCCAATGTGTAAAGACCCTAAACGTAGTCGTCATATTATTTATGAGTTGCTAGTTCCACGATCAATAGACGAGAGTCGCTGTAAGATCAACCCAATTCTTCTTGCTGGGGCTATTAATATTAATGTCTACAACGCCAATTTTGATACTTTTGAGAAAATGCGTACTAGTTAATTCTATCCAAATGAAGATACTTCAAGACGAACTTGATTGGTTTGAAATAACAATTTCAAAGGACTAAGGTGAATCAACCCATTTTAGCGGTAAGTCTATAACTCCTATTGCGGTTGATTTTACGCTTTTTCCTTTTCGATCAAATTCATAATAGCTGGTAAAATAGGGAAAACTTGACAAGAATTTGCAAGTGCGATAGACTTGTGCGAGGAGTGGGAAAAGAGAAATTGGAGCAATTCAAAATACAAATATGTTCACAGTTAATTTTATAAGTTTAAAAATCTTCACATTCTTTTCGAAGTTGAGAAATTAAATGAGTTAATATAAGAAATAATGTAATCAGCGATATTATAGTGAATCTAACGAGTGAAATAAACCCTTTAAAATTCTTAGAGAGAGCTATCATATTCAAGCTTAAGAGAAATTAACATCAAGAAAAAAAGATCATATTATTGTTGCTTTGTGATCCTTTACAGAATTGAACTTGATGGAGTATACCCATATAACGCTTTCACATCCCAATATACTGCAAATGATAAAATGGACAGTTAATTCTCATGACCTCTGTTCTCTTACTAATAATTGCTTGTTCAAAGCTTGGCGCACTTATCGAACACCTCATCGTTCTTTTGGGAAATATGGGCTGCTGAGGTTTAAACTTTGGGATTTGCGCAAGTGTGAAGGATAGAGATTTACTGCATAATTTTCCCATCTTTTGAAGGTTATGACAACAAGGACGATCTACTTCTTGATTCTCAAAAATATAATGAGCAATCTCTTTTCCGCATTTTCGGGTTAACACATCAATGCAATCTCCTAGGAACTTATAATACCCTGGCCTTGGTTGTGGAGGTAATGGCTGGCCGTACCATGGATCATCCGTTCAGTTTCAATGGGAGGTTTTTCACTAGACGCTGGTGCTTGAGAAACCACTACATGCAGCATGAATAATGAGCAAGGCAAAAATGGTTCTGCTGAAGCCAACATACTGTCCTCGCCATTGAGCAACTTTACCTATAGTTACTTGATAAAGATAAGGTGACGCTTCCTTTATATTAGAATGCTATGGTAAAGTCCATTAAATGGCTTAAACGCCAGGTTCGTTGGTCGTCCGACGTTGCAATAAATTGTCGAAATAGTAACTCCTTGGAGAGCCTATCAATGGCACAGATCAAAAAGATGGAAAAAAAACAAAGGAAAGGGAAAAGAACTCAATGAAATGCATGCGCTATTCATTTTGCAATTAACTAAATGCAAGCAAAGACAAAAATAAGTTTTTACGTCTCATAAGGTCATCTCTAAAATGTTAATCAAAGTAACAAAGCCAATAAAAGAAATAGTAAATGAAGTGTGACCCAACTTCCAATCAATGAAAACTCCAATCAATCCTTGAGTAGGTTCTAGTTGTTTTCCGTGTAAGGGCTCGGCCCTTTTTTGATGGTGGAAAGAAATAATTTCCTAACGAGAAAAGAAGAAAGGACTTAGCCCAAAACAAAGAAAAAAGACAAAAAAAATTGAAGAAGAAAATGTATGACCCAAATAAATTGAAATTTGTTAACAAAATTCAAGTGAAATTTTTAATAAGTACAAAGCAATTCAAACTTAGTCAAACCATAGAAGAAAATAATATTCACTTCAACAAAGTTAGTAATAGATTATGTTGAATGTTTTGAAGGTAGAGGTTTTCTTCACAAAAGATGGCCGATGAATATTTTTCTCTTGAAAAAAAGGGTCTTCCAAACCATATGATTTGGTAAAATCTATACGACCATTAAAAAGTAAAGTCAATGTTTTTATTAACGTCACATGTTTTTATTCGGTGAGATGCTTTTCCTTCGGAATGTTTGTGTCTTCTTTTACCTACTTGAGTGTAATTAACCCGCATGACGTACGGGAGAAATGAGTTACTTCATATAGATTTCAATCGTTTATTGCAGGATAGATATAAATATACTTCATTAGGTATTTAATCTTGACTGGTCAAATAGTAAGACCGCAACATAAACAAATTTCTTATTCAAGTTGTAGTTTAGAAGGCTTCAAATTGTTATTTCTTATCATTTATGCTTCTAGTTGTCCTTAAAATGCATCTAACTTGATTACCGCCATTTTTCAGCACGCTTTTATTGCCTATATTACGTTGTACTTGGCGATATGTGTACTAATTCAGCCTCGTTTATTGGTTTTGCTACTACAACGGGACCCTTGAGTTCTAGTCTCTTATATATTTGTGTAAGAATATTGCGTGGATTTACAAATACCAAAATTGACTAAAAACTATTCTTGATTCTAGATAACACAATTAATTTGAAAGTGCGAATTTGCATGAAATTCATTTATAAATGAAATAAATTCCATATAGAAAGTGCTTCCAAACACTGTATTGCTTTCGTAAGGTTGATACAAAAGAACACGACTTTTACTCTTGCAAGTAACTGTGTAATTTCAAACCGAATCAAGATTGGTTCAGATTCTAGAAAAATCATCCCAGTTAAAAGCATGACTTACGTCTACGCTCTCTTAAATTGAATATTTATTATAAACAACAGATTACCACACTTTTACATAGAGATTAATAAGATATATACCAAACAAATAAGCAAAAACCCTTAAAATTTTCAAGAACTTGCAGCCTTTAAAGATGTCAAAAGTCCAAGAATCAACGAATAACAGAAAAATGACTCATTTCAAACAGAACTATTTTTATACATCGGACGACAATGTGACATACAAAAGCCATACATGGTATACGTGACTCAAATCTCTGTTTGTTGTTTGGTAAGAAGCGATGTAATTGTTTGAACTGTAACACTATTATATTCGAATTATCTATTGAAGTTTCAATAAATGGGCGATGAGCTTCTTTGTTTTGAACTATTTAATCCAGAAAATTATCACGAGCGCATGGTTAATAAATAATAAGCAAGAAAAAAATTGTATTCCAGAAAGTAAAGTTCAGAACTTTGAAAAATAATTTTTTCATGAAGTAGTTGAAAATTAATCTTGCGATAAAAGAAATCTACTCTCTCTTTGTCAATATATCACGGAAATCTCTGTATATAAGAAAGTAATACAGAAGATTAAACAACATTTATTGCGAGTGAGAGAGAATATTAAATTAGAGACAATCGTAGAAAGTCATTTCAGCACACATGTCAAAACATGGAAATCAATAGCGTGCCAATGTGTAAAGATCCTAAACGTAGTCGTCATATTATTTATGAGTTGCTAGTTCCACGATCAATAGACGAGAGTCGCTGTAAGATCAACCCAATTCTTCTTGCTGGGGCTATTAATATTAATGTCTACAACGCCAATTTTGATACTTTTGAGAAAATGCGTACTAGTTAATTCTATCCAAATGAAGATACTTCAAGACGAACTTGATTGGTTTGAAATAACAATTTCAAAGGACTAAGGTGAATCAACCCATTTTAGCGGTAAGTCTATAACTCCTATTGCGGTTGATTTTACGCTTTTTCCTTTTCGATCAAATTCATAATAGCTGGTAAAATAGGAAAACTTGACAAGAATTTGCAAGTGCGATAGACTTGTGCGAGGAGTGGGAAAAGAGAAATTGGAGCAATTCAAAATACAAATATGTTCACAGTTAATTTTATAAGTTTAAAAATCTTCACATTCTTTTCGAAGTTGAGAAATTAAATGAGTTAATATAAGAAATAATGTAATCAGCGATATTATAGTGAATCTAACGAGTGAAATAAACCCTTTAAAATTCTTAGAGAGAGCTATCATATTCAAGCTTAAGAGAAATTAACATCAAGAAAAAAAGATCATATTATTGTTGGCACTGTGATCCTTTACTGAATTGAACTTGATGGAGTATACCCATATAACGCTTTCACATCCCAATATACTCGCAAATGATAAAATGGATGATTAATTCTCATGACCTCTGTTCTCTTACTAATAATTGCTTGTTCAAAGCTTGGCGCACTTATCGAACACCTCATCGTTCTTTTGGGAAATATGGGCTGCTGAGGTTTAAACTTTGGGATTTGCGCAAGTGTGAAGGATAGAGATTTACTGCATAATTTTCCCATCTTTTGAAGGTTATGACAACAAGGACGATCTACTTCTTGATTCTCAAAAATATAATGAGCAATCTCTTTTCCGCATTTTCGGTTAACACATCAATGCAATCTCCTAGGAACTTATAATACCCTGGCCTTGGTTGTGGAGGTAATGGCTGGCCGTACCATGGATCATCTTGTTCAGTTTCAATGGGAGGTTTTTCACTAGACGCTGGTGCTTGAGAAACCACTACCTGTACAGCATGAATAATGAGCAAGGCAAAAATGGTTCTGAAGCCAACATACTGTCCTCGCCATTGAGCAACTTTACCTATAGTTACTTGATAAAGATAAGGTGACGCTTCCTTTATATAACAATGCGATGGTAAAGTCCATTAAATGGCTTAAACGCCAGGTTCGTTGGTCGTCCGACGTTGCAATAAATTGTCGAAATAGTAACTCCTTGGAGAGCCTATCAATGGCACAGATCAAAAAGATGGAAAAAAAAAAAACAAAGGAAAGGGAAAAGAACTCAATGAAATGCATGCGCTATTCATTTTGCAATTAACTAAATGCAAGCAAAGACAAAAATAAGTTTTTACGTCTCATAAGGTCATCTCTAAAATGTTAATCAAAGTAACAAAGCCAATAAAAGAAATAGTAAATGAAGTGTGACCCAACTTCCAATCAATGAAAACTCCAATCAATCCTTGAGTAGGTTCTAGTTGTTTTCCGTGTAAGGGCTCGGCCCTTTTTTGATGGTGGAAAGAAATAATTTCCTAACGAGAAAAGAAGAAAGGACTTAGCCCAAAACAAAGAAAAAAGACAAAAAAAATTGAAGAAGAAAATGTATGACCCAAATAAATTGAAATTTGTTAACAAAATTCAAGTGAAATTTTTAATAAGTACAAAGCAATTCAAACTTAGTCAAACCATAGAAGAAAATAATATTCACTTCAACAAAGTTAGTAATAGATTATGTTGAATGTTTTGAAGGTAGAGGTTTTCTTCACAAAAGATGGCCGATGAATATTTTTCTCTTGAAAAAAAGGGTCTTCCAAACCATATGATTTGGTAAAATCTATACGACCATTAAAAAGTAAAGTCAATGTTTTTTTATTAACGTCACATGTTTTTATTCGGTGAGATGCTTTTCCTTCGGAATGTTTGTGTCTTCTTTTACCTACTTGAGTGTAATTAACCCGCATGACGTACGGGAGAAATGAGTTACTTCATATAGATTTCAATCGCTTATTGCAGGATAGATATAAATATACTTCATTAGGTATTTAATCTTGACTGGTCAAATAGTAAGACCGCAACATAAACAAATTTCTTATTCGAAGTTGTAGTTTAGAAGGCTTCAAATTGTTATTTCTTATCATTTATGCTTCTAGTTGTCCCTTAAAATGCATCTAACTTGATTACCGCCATTTTTCAGCAGGCTATTTATTGCCTATATTACGTTGTACTTGGCGATATGTGTACTAATTCAGCCTCAGTTTATTGGTTTTGCTACTACAACGGGACCCTTGAGTTCTAGTCTCTTATATATTTGTGTAAGAATATTGCGTGGATTTACAAATACCAAAATTGACTAAAAACTATTCTTGATTCTAGATAACACAATTAATTTGAAAGTGCGAATTTGCATGAAATTCATTTATAAATGAAATAAATTCCATATAGAAAGTGCTTCCAAACACTGTATTGCTTTCGTAAGGTTGATACAAAAGAACACGACTTTTACTCTTGCAAGTAACTGTAATTTCAAACCGAATCAAGATTGGTTCAGATTCTAGAAAAATCATCGATTAAAAGCATGACTTACGTCTACGCTCTCTTAAATTGAATATTTATTATAAACAACAGATTACCACACTTTTACATAGAGATTAATAAGATATATACCAAACAAATAAGCAAAAACCCTTAAAATTTTCAAGAACTTGCAGCCTTTAAAGATGTCAAAAGTCCAGAATCAACGAATAACAGAAAAATGACTCATTTCAAATGAACTATTTTTATACATCGGACGACAATGTGACATACAAAAGCCATACATGGTATACGTGACTCAAATCTCTGTTTGTTGTTTGGTAAGAAGCCAGTGTAATTGTTTGAACTGTAACACTATTATATTCGAATTATCTATTGAAGTTTCAATAAATGGGCCGATGAGCTTCTTTGTTTTGAACGATTTAATCCAGAAAATTATCACGAGCGCATGGTTAATAAATAATAAGCAAGAAAAAAATTGTATTCCAGAAAGTAAAGTTCAGAACTTTGAAAAATAATTTTTTCATGAAGTAGTTGAAAATTAATCTGGCGATAAAAGAAATCTACTCTCTCTTTGTCAATATATCACGGAAATCTCTGTATATAAGAAAGTAATACAGAAGATTAAACAACATTTATTGCGAGTGAGAGAGAATATTAAATTAGAGACAATCGTAGAAAGTCATTTCAGCACACATGTCAAAACATGGAAATCAATAGCGTGCCAATGTGTAAAGACCCTAAACGTAGTCGTCATATTATTTATGAGTTGCTAGTTCCACGATCAATAGACGAGTCGCTGTAAGATCAACCCAATTCTTCTTGCTGGGGCTATTAATATTAATGTCTACAACGCCAATTTTGATACTTTTGAGAAAATGCGTACTAGTTAATTCTATCCAAATGAAGATACTTCAAGACGAACTTGATTGGTTTGAAATAACAATTTCAAAGGACTAAGGTGAATCAACCCATTTTAGCGGTAAGTCTATAACTCCTATTGCGGTTGATTTTACGCTTTTTCCTTTTCGATCAAATTCATAATAGCTGGTAAAATAGGGAAAACTTGACAAGAATTTGCAAGTGCGATAGACTTGTGCGAGGAGTGGGAAAAGAGAAATTGGAGCAATTCAAAATACAAATATGTTCACAGTTAATTTTATAAGTTTAAAAATCTTCACATTCTTTTCGAAGTTGAGAAATTAAATGAGTTAATATAAGAAATAATGTAATCAGCGATATTATAGTGAATCTAACGAGTGAAATAAACCCTTTAAAATTCTTAGAGAGAGCTATCATATTCAAGCTTAAGAGAAATTAACATCAAGAAAAAAAGATCATATTATTGTTGGCACTGATCCTTTCTGAGAATTGAACTTGATGGAGTATACCCATATAACGCTTTCACATCCCAATATACTGCAAATGATAAAATGGACAGTTAATTCTCATGACCTCTGTTCTCTTACTAATAATTGCTTGTTCAAAGCTTGGCGCACTTATCGAACACCTCATCGTTCTTTTGGGAAATATGGGCTGCTGAGGTTTAAACTTTGGGATTTGCGCAAGTGTGAAGGATAGAGATTTACTGCATAATTTTCCCATCTTTTGAAGGTTATGACAACAAGGACGATCTACTTCTTGATTCTCAAAAATATAATGAGCAATCTCTTTTCCGCATTTTCGGTTAACACATCAATGCAATCTCCTAGGAACTTATAATACCCTGGCCTTGGTTGTGGAGGTAATGGCTGGCCGTACCATGGATCATCCGTTCAGTTTCAATGGGAGGTTTTTCACTAGACGCTGGTGCTTGAGAAACCACTACCATGCAGCATGAATAATGAGCAAGGCAAAAATGGTTCTGCTGAAGCCAACATACTGTCCTCGCCATTGAGCAACTTTACCTATAGTTACTTGATAAAGATAAGGTGACGCTTCCTTTATATAACAATGCGATGGTAAAGTCCATTAAATGGCTTAAACGCCAGGTTCGTTGGTCGTCCGACGTTGCAATAAATTGTCGAAATAGTAACTCCTTGGAGAGCCTATCAATGGCAGATCAAACGATGGAAAAAAAAAAAACAAAGGAAAGGGAAAAGAACTCAATGAAATGCATGCGCTATTCATTTTGCAATTAACTAAATGCAAGCAAAGACAAAAATAAGTTTTTACGTCTCATAAGGTCATCTCTAAAATGTTAATCAAAGTAACAAAGCCAATAAAAGAAATAGTAAATGAAGTGTGACCCAACTTCCAATCAATGAAAACTCCAATCAATCCTTGAGTAGGTTCTAGTTGTTTTCCGTGTAAGGGCTCGGCCCTTTTTTGATGGTGGAAAGAAATAATTTCCTAACGAGAAAAGAAGAAAGGACTTAGCCCAAAACAAAGAAAAAAGACAAAAAAAATTGAAGAAGAAAATGTATGACCCAAATAAATTGAAATTTGTTAACAAAATTCAAGTGAAATTTTTAATAAGTACAAAGCAATTCAAACTTAGTCAAACCATAGAAGAAAATAATATTCACTTCAACAAAGTTAGTAATAGATTATGTTGAATGTTTTGAAGGTAGAGGTTTTCTTCACAAAAGATGGCCGATGAATATTTTTCTCTTGAAAAAAAGGGTCTTCCAAACCATATGATTTGGTAAAATCTATACGACCATTAAAAAGTAAAGTCAATGTTTTTTTATTAACGTCACATGTTTTTATTCGGTGAGATGCTTTTCCTTCGGAATGTTTGTGTCTTCTTTTACCTACTTGAGTGTAATTAACCCGCATGACGTACGGGAGAAATGAGTTACTTCATATAGATTTCAATCGTTTATTGCAGGATAGATATAAATATACTTCATTAGGTATTTAATCTTGACTGGTCAAATAGTAAGACCGCAACATAAACAAATTTCTTATTCGAAGTTGTAGTTTAGAAGGCTTCAAATTGTTATTTCTTATCATTTATGCTTCTAGTTGTCCCTTAAAATGCATCTAACTTGATTACCGCCATTTTTCAGCAGGCTATTTATTGCCTATATTACGTTGTACTTGGCGATATGTGTACTAATTCAGCCTCAGTTTATTGGTTTTGCTACTACAACGGGACCCTTGAGTTCTAGTCTCTTATATATTTGTGTAAGAATATTGCGTGGATTTACAAATACCAAAATTGACTAAAAACTATTCTTCAGTTCTAGATAACACAATTAATTTGAAAGTGCGAATTTGCATGAAATTCATTTATAAATGAAATAAATTCCATATAGAAAGTGCTTCCAAACACTGTATTGCTTTCGTAAGGTTGATACAAAAGAACACGACTTTTACTCTTGCAAGTAACTGTGTAATTTCAAACCGAATCAAGATTGGTTCAGATTCTAGAAAAATCATCGATTAAAAGCATGACTTACGTCTACGCTCTCTTAAATTGAATATTTATTATAAACAACAGATTACCACACTTTTACATAGAGATTAATAAGATATATACCAAACAAATAAGCAAAAACCCTTAAAATTTTCAAGAACTTGCAGCCTTTAAAGATGTCAAAAGTCCAGTAATCAACAGAATAACAGAAAAATGACTCATTTCAAACAGAACTATTTTTATACATCGGGACGACAATGTGACATACAAAAGCCATACATGGTATACGTGACTCAAATCTCTGTTTGTTGTTTGGTAAGAAGCCAGTGTAATTGTTTGAATCAGAACACTATTATATTCGAATTATCTATTGAAGTTTCAATAAATGGGCCGATGAGCTTCTTTGTTTTGAACGATTTAATCCAGAAAATTATCACGAGCGCATGGTTAATAAATAATAAGCAAGAAAAAAATTGTATTCCAGAAAGTAAAGTTCAGAACTTTGAAAAATAATTTTTTCATGAAGTAGTTGAAAATTAATCTGGCGATAAAAGAAATCTACTCTCTCTTTGTCAATATATCACGGAAATCTCTGTATATAAGAAAGTAATACAGAAGATTAAACAACATTTATTGCGAGTGAGAGAGAATATTAAATTAGAGACAATCGTAGAAAGTCATTTCAGCACACATGTCAAAACATGGAAATCAATAGCGTGCCAATGTGTAAAGACCCTAAACGTAGTCGTCATATTATTTATGAGTTGCTAGTTCCACGATCAATAGACGAGTCGCTGTAAGATCAACCCAATTCTTCTTGCTGGGGCTATTAATATTAATGTCTACAACGCCAATTTTGATACTTTTGAGAAAATGCGTACTAGTTAATTCTATCCAAATGAAGATACTTCAAGACGAACTTGATTGGTTTGAAATAACAATTTCAAAGGACTAAGGTGAATCAACCCATTTTAGCGGTAAGTCTATAACTCCTATTGCGGTTGATTTTACGCTTTTTCCTTTTCGATCAAATTCATAATAGCTGGTAAAATAGGGAAAACTTGACAAGAATTTGCAAGTGCGATAGACTTGTGCGAGGAGTGGGAAAAGAGAAATTGGAGCAATTCAAAATACAAATATGTTCTGATTAATTTTATAAGTTTAAAAATCTTCACATTCTTTTCGAAGTTGAGAAATTAAATGAGTTAATATAAGAAATAATGTAATCAGCGATATTATAGTGAATCTAACGAGTGAAATAAACCCTTTAAAATTCTTAGAGAGAGCTATCATATTCAAGCTTAAGAGAAATTAACATCAAGAAAAAAAGATCATATTATTGTTGCTTTTGTGATCCTTTACAGAATTGAACTTGATGGAGTATACCCATATAACGCTTTCACATCCCAATATACTCGCAAATGATAAAATGGACAGTTAATTCTCATGACCTCTGTTCTCTTACTAATAATTGCTTGTTCAAAGCTTGGCGCACTTATCGAACACCTCATCGTTCTTTTGGGAAATATGGGCTGCCTGAGGTTTAAACTTTGGGATTTGCGCAAGTGTGAAGGATAGAGATTTACTGCATAATTTTCCCATCTTTTGAAGGTTATGACAACAAGGACGATCTACTTCTTGATTCTCAAAAATATAATGAGCAATCTCTTTTCCGCATTTTCGGTTAACACATCAATGCAATCTCCTAGGAACTTATAATACCCTGGCCTTGGTTGTGGAGGTAATGGCTGGCCGTACCATGGATCATCTGGTTCAGTTTCAATGGGAGGTTTTTCACTAGACGCTGGTGCTTGAGAAACCACTACCTGTACAGCATGAATAATGAGCAAGGCAAAAATGGTTCTGAAGCCAACATCTCCTCGCCATTGAGCAACTTTACCTATAGTTACTTGATAAAGATAAGGTGACGCTTCCCTTTATATAACAATGCGATGGTAAAGTCCATTAAATGGCTTAAACGCCAGTTCGTTGGTCGTCCGACGTTGCAATAAATTGTCGAAATAGTAACTCCTTGGAGAGCCTATCAATGGCACAGATCAAAAAGATGGAAAAAAAACAAAGGAAAGGGAAAAGAACTCAATGAAATGCATGCGCTATTCATTTTGCAATTAACTAAATGCAAGCAAAGACAAAAATAAGTTTTTACGTCTCATAAGGTCATCTCTAAAATGTTAATCAAAGTAACAAAGCCAATAAAAGAAATAGTAAATGAAGTGTGACCCAACTTCCAATCAATGAAAACTCCAATCAATCCTTGAGTAGGTTCTAGTTGTTTTCCGTGTAAGGGCTCGGCCCTTTTTTGATGGTGGAAAGAAATAATTTCCTAACGAGAAAAGAAGAAAGGACTTAGCCCAAAACAAAGAAAAAAGACAAAAAAAATTGAAGAAGAAAATGTATGACCCAAATAAATTGAAATTTGTTAACAAAATTCAAGTGAAATTTTTAATAAGTACAAAGCAATTCAAACTTAGTCAAACCATAGAAGAAAATAATATTCACTTCAACAAAGTTAGTAATAGATTATGTTGAATGTTTTGAAGGTAGAGGTTTTCTTCACAAAAGATGGCCGATGAATATTTTTCTCTTGAAAAAAAGGGTCTTCCAAACCATATGATTTGGTAAAATCTATACGACCATTAAAAAGTAAAGTCAATGTTTTTTTATTAACGTCACATGTTTTTATTCGGTGAGATGCTTTTCCTTCGGAATGTTTGTGTCTTCTTTTACCTACTTGAGTGTAATTAACCCGCATGACGTACAGGAGAAATGAGTTACTTCATATAGATTTCAATCGTTTATTGCAGGATAGATATAAATATACTTCATTAGGTATTTAATCTTGACTGGTCAAATAGTAAGACCGCAACATAAACAAATTTCTTATTCGAAGTTGTAGTTTAGAAGGCTTCAAATTGTTATTTCTTATCATTTATGCTTCTAGTTGTCCCTTAAAATGCATCTAACTTGATTACCGCCATTTTTCAGCAGGCTATTTATTGCCTATATTACGTTGTACTTGGCGATATGTGTACTAATTCAGCCTCAGTTTATTGGTTTTGCTACTACAACGGGACCCTTGAGTTCTAGTCTCTTATATATTTGTGTAAGAATATTGCGTGGATTTACAAATACCAAAATTGACTAAAAACTATTCTTGATTCTAGATAACACAATTAATTTGAAAGTGCGAATTTGCATGAAATTCATTTATAAATGAAATAAATTCCATATAGAAAGTGCTTCCAAACACTGTATTGCTTTCGTAAGGTTGATACAAAAGAACACGACTTTTACTCTTGCAAGTAATCGTAATTTCAAACCGAATCAAGATTGGTTCAGATTCTAGAAAAATCATCGATTAAAAGCATGACTTACGTCTACGCTCTCTTAAATTGAATATTTATTATAAACAACAGATTACCACACTTTTACATAGAGATTAATAAGATATATACCAAACAAATAAGCAAAAACCCTTAAAATTTTCAAGAACTTGCAGCCTTTAAAGATGTCAAAAGTCCAGAATCAATGTAATAACAGAAAAATGACTCATTTCAAACAGAACTATTTTTATACATCGACGACAATGTGACATACAAAAGCCATACATGGTATACGTGACTCAAATCTCTGTTTGTTGTTTGGTAAGAAGCGATGTAATTGTTTGAATCAGTAACACTATTATATTCGAATTATCTATTGAAGTTTCAATAAATGGGCGATGAGCTTCTTTGTTTTGAACTATTTAATCCAGAAAATTATCACGAGCGCATGGTTAATAAATAATAAGCAAGAAAAAAATTGTATTCCAGAAAGTAAAGTTCAGAACTTTGAAAAATAATTTTTTCATGAAGTAGTTGAAAATTAATCTGGCGATAAAAGAAATCTACTCTCTCTTTGTCAATATATCACGGAAATCTCTGTATATAAGAAAGTAATACAGAAGATTAAACAACATTTATTGCGAGTGAGAGAGAATATTAAATTAGAGACAATCGTAGAAAGTCATTTCCGCACACATGTCAAAACATGGAATCAATAGCGTGCCAATGTGTAAAGACCCTAAACGTAGTCGTCATATTATTTATGAGTTGCTAGTTCCACGATCAACAGACGAGAGTCGCTGTAAGATCAACCCAATTCTTCTTGCTTCGGCTATTAATATTAATGTCTACAGCGCCAATTTTGAATACTTTTGAGAAAATCTATACTGGTTAATTCTACCCAAATGAAGATACGTCAAGATGAATTTGATTGGTTTGAAATAACAATTTCAAATGACTAAGGTGAATCAACCCATTTTAGCGGTAAGTCTATAACTCCTATTCCGGTTGATTTTACTCTTTTTCCTTTTCGATCAATTTCATATTAGCTGGTAAAATTGGGAAAACTTGACAAGAATTTACAAGTGCTATAGACTTGTGCGAGGAGTGGGAAAAGAGAAATTGGAGTAATTCAAAATACAAATATGTTCACAGTTAATTTTATAAGTTTAAAAATCTTCACGATCTTTTCGAAGTTGAGAAATTAAATGAGTTAATATAAGAGATAATGTAATCAGCGATATTATAGTGAATCTGACGAGTGAAATAAACCCTCTAAAATGCTTAGAGAGAGCTATCATATTCAAGCTTAAGGGAAATTAACATCAAGAAAAAAAGATCATATTATTGTTGGCAAATCGATCCTTTACAGAATTGAACTTGATGGAGTATACCCATATAACGCTTTCACATCCCAATATACCCAGTCGATAATTACAAATGATAAAATGGACAGTTAATTCTCGTGACCTCTATTCTCTTACTGATAATTGCTTGTTCAAAGCTTGGCGCACTTATCGAACACCTCATCGTTCTTTTGTGAAATATGGGCTGCCTGAGGTTTAAACTTTGGGATTTGCGCAAGTGTGAAGGATAGAGATTTACTACATAATTTTCCCATCTTTTGAAGGTTATGACAGCAAGGGCGATCTACTTCTTGGTTCTCAAAAATATAATGAGCAATCTCTTTTCCGCATTTTCTGGTTAACACATCAATGCAATCCCCTAGAAACTTATAATACCCTGGCCTTGGTTGTGGAGGTAATGGCTGCCCATACCATGGATCATCTGGTTCAGTTTCAATGGGAGGTTTTTCACTGGATGCCGGTGCTTGAGAAACCATTGCCTGTACAATATGAATAATGAGCAAGGCAAAAATGGTTCCGCGCAGCCAACATACTGTCTTTGCCATTGAGTAACTTTACATATAGTTACTTGATAAAGATAAGCTGACACTTCCCTTTATATAACAATGAGACGGTAAAGTTCATTAAATGGCTTAAACGCCAGGTTCGTTGGCAATCCGAAGTTGCAATAAATTGTCAAAATAGTAACTCCTTTGAGGGCCTATCAATTGTACACATCAAAAAGATGATAAAAAAAACAAAGGAAAGGGAAAACAACTCAATGAAATGCATGCGCTATTCATTTTGCAATTAACTAAATGTAAGTAAAGACGAAGATAAGTTTTTACGCCTCATGTGGTCATCTCTAAAGTGTTCATCAAAGTAACAAAGCCAATAAAAGAAATAGTAAATGAAGTGTGACCCAACTTCCAATCAATGAAAACTCCAATCAATCCTTGAGTAGGTTCTAGTTGTTTTCCGTGTAATGGCTCGGCCCTTTTTTGATGGTGGAAAGAAATAATTTCCTAACGAGAAAAGAAGAAAAGACTTAGCCCATAACAAAGAAAATAGACAAAAAAAAAAAAAAAACGAAGAAGAAAATGTGTGACCCAAATAAATTGAAATTTGTTAACAAAATTCAAGTGAAATTTTTAATAAGTACAAAGCAATTCAAATTTAGTCAAACCATAGAAGAAAATAATATTCACTTCAACAAAGTTAGCAATAGATTATGTTGAATGTTTTGAAGGTAGAGGTTTTCTTCACAAAAGATGGCCGATGAATATTTTTCTCGCGAAAAAAAGGGTACTCCAAACCATGGGATTTGGTAAAATCTATGTGAACATTAAAAAGTAAAGTCAATGTTTTTTTATTAATGTCACATGTTTTTATTTTGTGAGATGCTTTTCTTTCGGAATGTTGATGTCTTCTTTTACCAACTTGAGTGCAATTAACCCGCATGATGTACGAGGGAAATGGGTTAGTTTACATAGATTTCAATAGTTTGTTGCAGGATTGATATAGATATATTTTATTAAGTATTTAATCTCGACTAGTCAAATAGTAAGACCGCAACATAAACAAACTTCTTATTCCAAGTTGTATTTTAGAAGGCTTCAAATTATTATTTTTTATCATTTATGCTTCTAGTTGTCCCTCAAAATGCATCTGACTTAATTACTGTCATTTTTTAGCAAACTATTTATTGCCTATGATTATCTTGTACGTGGCGATATGCGTACTACTTCAGCCTCAGTTTATTGGTTCTGCTACTACAACGGGCCTTGAGTTCTAGTCTCTTGCATATTCGTGTAAGAATATTGCGTGGATTTACAAATACCAAAATTGACTAAAAACTATTCTGCAGCTCTAAATAACACAATTAATTTGAAAATGCGAATTTGCATGGAATTCATTTATAAATGAAATAAAATCCATATAGCAAGCGCTTCCAAACACTATATTGCTTTCGTAAGGTTGATACAAAAGAGCACGGCTTTTACTCTGACAAGTAACTATGTAATTTCAAACCGAATCAAGATTGGTTCAGATTCTAGAAAAATCATCCCAGTTAAAAGCATGACTTACGTCTACGCTCTCTTAAATTGAATATTTATTATAAACAATAGATTACCAAACTTTTACATAAAGATTAATAAGATATATACCAAACAAATAAGCAAAAACCCTTAAAATTTTCAAGAACTTGCAGCCTTTAAAGATGTCAAAAGTCCAGTAATCAACAGAATAACAGAAAAATGACTCATTTCAAACAGAACTATTTTTATACATCGGGACGACAATGTGACATACAAAAGCCATACATGGTATACGTGACTCAAATCTCTGTTTGTTGTTTGGTAAGAAGCCAGTGTAATTGTTTGAATTGTAACACTGTTATACTTGAATTATCTATTGAAGTTTCAATAAATGGGCCGATGAGCTTCTTCGTTTTGAACCATTTAATCCAGAAAATTATCACGAGCGCATGGTTACTAAATAATAAGCAAGAAAAAAAAATTGTACTCCAGAAAGTAAACTTTAGAACTTTGAAAAATAATTTTTTCATGAAGTAGTTAAAAATTAATCTGGCGATAAAAGAAATCTATTCTCTCTTTGTCACTATGTCATGGAAATCTCTCTATATAAGAAAGTAATAAAGGAGATTAAACTACATTTACTGCGAGCGAGACAGAATATTAAATTAGAGGCAATCGTAGAAAGTCATTTCAGCACACATGTCAAAACATGGAAATCAATAGCATGCCAATGTGTAAAGACCCTAAACGTAGTCGTCATATTATTTATGAGTTGCTAGTTCCACGATCAACAGACGAGAGTCGCTGTAAGATCAACCCAATTCTTCTTGCTTCGGCTATTAATATTAATGTCTACAGCGCCAATTTTGATACTTTTGAGAAAATCTATACTGGTTAATTCTACCCAAATGAAGATACGTCAAGATGAATTTGATTGGTTTGAAATAACAATTTCAAAGGACTAAGGTGAATCAACCCATTTTAGCGGTAAGTCTATAACTCCTATTCCGGTTGATTTTACTCTTTTACCTTTTCGATCAATTTCATATTAGCTGGTAAAATTGGGAAAACATGACAAGAATTTGAAAGTGCTATAGACTTGTGCGAGGAGTGGGAAAAGAGAAATTGGAGTAATTCAAAATACAAATATGTTCACAGTTAATTTTATAAGTTTAAAAATCTTCACGATCTTTTCGAAGTTGAGAAATTAAATGAGTTAATATAAGAGATAATGTAATCAGCGATATTATAGTGAATCTGACGAGTGAAATAAACCCTCTAAAATGCTTAGAGAGAGCTATCATATTCAAGCTTAAGGGAAATTAACATCAAGAAAAAAAGATCATATTATTGTTGGCAACTGACAGTCCTTTACAGAATTGAACTTGATGGAGTATACCCATATAACGCTTTCACATCCCAATATACCCAGTCGATAATTACAAATGATAAAATGGACAGTCAATTCTCGTGACCTCTATTCTCTTACTGATAATTTCTTGTTCAAAGCTTGGCGCACTTATCGAACACCTCATCGTTCTTTTGTGAAATATGGGCTGCCTGAGGTTTAAACTTTGGGATTTGCGCAAGTGTGAAGGATAGAGATTTACTACATAATTTTCCCATCTTTTGAAGGTTATGACAGCAAGGGCGATCTACTTCTTGATTCTCAAAAATATAATGAGCAATCTCTTTTCCGCATTTTCTGGTTAACACATCAATGCAATCCCCTAGAAACTTATAATACCCTGGCCTTGGTTGTGGAGGTAATGGCTGCCCATACCATGGATCATCTGGTTCAGTTTCAATGGGAGGTTTTTCACTGGATGCCGGTGCTTGAGAAACCACTGCTTGTACAATATGAACAATGAGCAAG
This sequence comes from Cordia subcordata, assembly GCA_028554755.1. Classification (NCBI taxonomy): domain Eukaryota; kingdom Viridiplantae; phylum Streptophyta; class Magnoliopsida; order Boraginales; family Cordiaceae; genus Cordia; species Cordia subcordata. Next base: position 10,504,265 of record JAPTOF010000019.1, read on the forward strand.
GCAAAAATGGTTCCGCGCAGCCAACATACTGTCTTTGCCATTGAGTAACTTTACATATAGTTACTTGATAAAGATAAGCTGACACTTCCCTTTATATAACAATGAGATGGTAAAGTTCATTAAATGGCTTAAACGCCAGGTTCGTTGGCAATCCGAAGTTGCAATAAATTGTACTCCAGAAAGTAAAGTTTAGAACTTTGAAAAATAAATTTTTCATGAAGTAGTTAAAAATTGATCTGGCGATAAAAGAAATCTATTCTCTCTTTGTCACTATGTCACGGAAATCTCTCTATATAGAAAAGTAATAAAGAAGATTAAACTACATTTATCGCGCGTGAGAAAGAATATTAAATTAGAGACAATCATAGAAAGTCATTTCAGCAATGTTTGGGCTAGGAAACCTCTGGGCTTGAAGAGGTCTCCGTTGTTCTTCATAAGCAAACAGGGCCCATATGAAAAGCCACATGTTGAAGAACTTGTGGTCGAGGCCCAGGTCTCGATGTCGCTCATCATGATAATGGTCATGGATAAACTTCACGAATAAATTTTCCCTATCCAAGGGATATGTACAAAGAGAGATGAACCATATCTTGACAGCAGCAAAGTTAATCACTACAATAACCGATAGAGGTGCAAAGTGTGAGGGAAGGAAGGACTCTGGATCTGGAGGTTATAAAAGCATGACTGAGGGAGAAGAAGGACATAGATGAGCTACATATACATACTCTTAAACCTAACTAGAAATTATCTCTATTCAAACAACGCTAAAAGTGCTGACTTGAGCGTCGGAGGATCTTTGGCTGACACTACACCGGTGTCAAGATTTTTCACCGCTTACTTCGCTTTTCTAGTTTTGCAAGTTACTGGAGCCCAACCGATCTTGTCTACGTAATTGTAGAAATCTCCTTCTACAATTTGGCACCCACCGTGGGGCCCCGGTAATTAAGCATAGTAACTAGAAGTGATACGCTTTCTTTCAACTAACGATTCAAAGACGTCTAGCCCAAACTTCAGTGAGGATGCTAGCCTAAGAGCTGCCCTGGCAAAGATGAAGGCCTATGAGGAAAGGATTGCAATGTATGAGAACAGGTTCAAAGACATGGAAGCGGAGAACCATGCAATGCGACAAGAGAACTTAGACCTCTTAGAGAAGGGCAACGTTTTCCTGGCAAATGTGGTGCCTAAGACAAAGGAAAAGCTGTGCTAATCGAGATGGTGGATCCAATGCAATCGCTGGATTCCACACTACAGAAGACCCCAAGGGGAGGAGTCCAGTCAGCTAGAACCAATGCAGTTATACCGTTAACTACTATGGTAACCAGCGTCACTGCGGCTGGACCCTCGAACCAGCAAAAGGCGTTAGAGGAGCTTCTGACTACCACAAGAGATGGATCGCACCCGGATGTGCTTAGGCGATTTTCCGAATTAGAGTCCTTGATCCAAAGGATTCCAAGAGTACCCGCACTTATCAAAAGAAGCGCCACGGACAGCTACATAGAGTCTCCCATTGTAGACGCCATTGTAATGGTAGATTTGCCTACCAAGTTTTCCTTCCCAAATATGAAGCCATTCGACGGGACCACAGATCCCGACAATCACATAATACAGTAGAAATGGAAGATGTACACCGTAGCTATTCCTCGTGAGAAACATGAAGCTTGCATGTGCAAAAGCTTCGGTTCGAGTTTGGTAGGTCCTGCATTACAGTGGTATACTAACCTTCCAAATGGTTGCATATCCTCTTTCACTCAGTTGACAGACATGTTTGTGGAATAATAAATGAGTAGCAGGAAGTTGGAAAAGCTATATCTGATCGTACAGAGGAAGAGGGAAACTCTCAAGGACTATGTAGGAAGGTTTAACAGAGAAAAGGTGTCTATACCCTAGTGTAACATGGCCACTGCAGTTTCAGCCTTTCGGTAGGGTCTTTTACCAGACTCGGACCTTTATAAGGAGCTTATGAAGTACCCTTACAACACTATGGAAGATGCCCTAGCGAAGGCATAGGCACAAATTAAATGGGAAGATGATCGTGCCTATCTTCACCGGACTTCGCCAAATCACAGGAAAGAATACCTCAACTCGGGCTGCCAGTTGAGAAGGCATGAACTCTACCCTATTAGAGATCATCGCGAAAGTAAGGTAACTAAAAGGAGACTGCACGATAGAAGACGACCTCTTGATCGAAGGCTGGAACAAAAAGCTAAGACCTCTGAATATAGCCTCTTCGTGTCTCTATCCGAACTTATTCATGCCATGAAGAACATGGGAAGTGCAGTCAAGTGGCCGACAAAATTAAGGTCTCCGGCAGAGGTGCGGGATAGGTCGAAAAGGTGTGATTTTCACGCAGATCATGATTATACCACAGAGGAGTGTTATGGGTTAAAAAGGGAAGTGGCCGAATTGTCAAAGAAAGGATATCTAACTGAACTCCTTTCCAATAAAGGGAAGCAAACCCTAACTCTGCGTGACGAGGAATGGAAAGCCGAAGATCCATCCTCGCCAAATCCACCGCGGCGGGAGCTAACGGTGAATTGCATATTAGGAGGATCACATATCAGTGGGATCAGTATTTCCACAGCCAAAAGGCACGCACGATCAGCAGTAAGACACGGCCATCATTCCCTGTGTGGGTGCAAATATCTTAAGAGGGGGGTGAATTAAGATATTAATACTAATTTTCGTTTTTAAAATTTACAGAAAATTTACAACTTCTAACAAACAATATATCAAACACAAGATAAGCAAGGTAAGAAGAATAAAAATAGAAATGTAAGGAGAAGAGAAACAAACGATTTTAAGGTGGTTCGGCCAAGCCTACGTCCACCGCCCAAGGAATCTCCCCTTAGGACTTCAAAGATCTCCACTAAGATGCTTCTTCAAAACTTGGTGAAGCACAAACCAAGTTCTTTACAACCTCTTTGAAGCCTAACTTCAAAGAACCCAAGAGATTTACTCTATAGGATTTCCTCACACTTTACAAGCTTAAATGAATAAATCTCACAAAGATTAAAGCTCTCAAAGTGTGTATGTACTCAAGAATGAGAAAAGATTGAATGTGAGATTTTCTTCAAGAAGAAAATAAATAAGCTCTTGAAAGCTTAAATATATTGTAAGAATGGCTCAAAGATGGATTGAATGATGATAAACACTTTAGCACACTTCAATTGATTATTAAAAAGTGTATTGAATGAGTATTTAAAGAGATTTGGGGGTTAGGGATATGGTAGGAGAAGAAGGAGTGATTTTTTCGGCTAGAAAGGTAATAAACGGCTAGTGCATTTATTACAGCTCCTGTTCAGCCGGTCGACCGACTGGGTCGTCCGGCTTACCTTTCTCCTTCTCTGACTAGGCCGGATGCCTTAGCTGGTCGACCGGCTAGGGGGTCCGGCTTTTCCTTTCACCTCTTTGTTTAGGCCGGTCGACCAGCTGGGGGGTTTGGCCATTCCAGAATGTGAAGTAAAGCCAGATTTTTGCAAAAAAACAATTTAAGTGCATTTTCACAACTCCAAGTCATTTTGAATAAATATGTAAACACATGTTGTGAATTGAAACACCCCAAAAACTCATTTTATCTCAATGTGTGCATTTAAATACATTTGTGCATATGTTATTTTCAAATGTGCAAGACTTGAAAGTTTTTGCTATGACTAAGAAAAAGATTTTGAGCCAAGTCAACACAATATATAGGCATTTCACAAAAAGAGCAAGAAGAAAACAAATCCGGTACCCCTTATGGCTTCTCTTCTCCTCCTTATGCCTTCTCATCTTTTCTCCCTTCAAATAAGGCTTTTTGCACATCTTCATATCTTTCAAAGCTTCATATTGATGTCATCTCATTTTCACAAGAAGCTATTTAGTCAAATAATGCATATATATATTTTCATCATCAAAATCAATAATGAATATTTAGCTAACAATCTCCCCCTTTTTGATGATGACAAAATTTTTAAGATATGAGACAAAAGTACTCCCCCTTAATATATGCATTTCTTTAAAACGTGCATTTTTGAGAAAATGCTTTGACTATCAAATTTAAACTCATTTGCAAAGACAAATAGGTAAACATAAGCTCATTTGCAAAAACAAGTAAACATATAAACAAAGCATACCATTCACCATTTACTTCTCCAAATAGAGCTTATGCATCCACCATTTAAACTAATGCAAATAGACAATACCATTCACCAAGGCATATATCACCAAAGCATAAATACCACACCATAACTTACCATAACTTTTCCCCCTTTGGCATCATCAAAATCAATATAAAGGCAAGAAAAGAAATGAATAAAAGAAATAACTTGGTAACCAAAGTCAAGATTGTAAAGATCAACTAAAACTAAAAATTGTTCTCAAGTGGAATGAAGAATGTTTTTTCAAAAAAGAAGAAAATTAGGGTACGCGATCATGATGATCCTTGAAGTAGTCTCTCATGTCTGATTTCATAGCAGCCACTTCTGAATCAATATGTTGCCTCCAAATAGTGAGCTCGTCCCATTGGCTTGTCATGGTGGCCCTCATTTCGCCCATACCAGTGTTTAAAGCCTGTAATTAGGACAGAATCTGAGCCATCAAAGAAGGGTCTTCCTGTTGTCCCATCGAACTAGAACCAGCACCGTGACGAATTTCTTTTCGGCGTAGCTCTTCAATGTGCACTTGCTCCCTAGATTCTCTCAACACTCGCCGAAGAGTTGCTTCCTCAGTATTTTCCTCTTCTTCAAAGGTGCTAACAACCATGGGTGTGGTTCCTGGTATGCCTATGTCGGGATTACCCTCAATTTCTGGCCCTTCATCTTCTTCAAGGGTGATATCTACCCCACCAAGTATGTCATCAAGGTTTTGTGCTGTGGTGCCAAAGACAGGGTCGGTGAAAGTAGTCCCCTTCTTAGTCTTATTCCTAATTGTAGCTTGAGTGCTTTGGGGCAAACTTTTGAAGGTCTCTCTATTTATGGGCTCCATATTGTACCAATAAATGCCCATGAAGTTCATATACAACATATCAAAATTCCAATCAAACACTTTATATGGAGTATTTGAAGATATGTTGAAATGAGAGAAAATATGCATTAAGGCCATACCATAACCAAGAGTGGTCGTTTTTCCTCCATCCTTTCCACTAATATGTAACATATGTTGAAGGATTAGGAAAGGCAAAGCTATCTCCTTTTTCTCCCTAAGGCTATAAAGGATATAAGCATCCATGATTGGAATTTTGCCATCATTGATATTTCTAGGGAGAATTACTTCACTCATGATTTTAAGAGCAAGTCTCGTATTAACATCAACATCTCTCAATAATGGAAGAATCAAACCTGGATCCTTAGGCCCTACTTTCTCCCACATATATTTTATGACTTCACTCGGGGTGGCGGTTCCCTTAATTCCTTCTGGCCATCCTTGACTATTGTAGTGGCCTTCCCCATCAACAGGTATATGAAATATTTCATGTAAAGTGACCTCGTTAAGCACAAATTTTACCCCACAGACTGTAGAAGATAATTCAAATTTTGGGCTTCTACAATGTATCTCAAGATTTTCATAAAACTCAATTACTAATTTATCTTGCACATCACAATGCAAATGTAGAAACGCAGACCATCTATCAAATAGTGGCAAGATATCGGTGCCAGCAAAGTCAGAGTCCACGATATATTTACCGTATAAAATTGATTGCTTGCCTTGAATCTTGGATGCTGGAGGTGGTGGAGGTGATGGAGATTGTGTTCTTGGTCGCTTTCCTTTTCTCCCACGTGATTGACCTCTTCCCCTTGGATTCACCATGACTTCATGTTGTTTTTGCAAGAATTATCGGTGAAAGCTTTGTTTTTGAAGTAGGCAAGCAAATTTTAGGAAGAAATTTGGAAGAAAATGGTTGAAATTTGAAGAATTTGAGATGGGTTTTCGAGAGTTTTGGCTAGGGTTTAAAAAAATTGATAGAATGTAGTGAATTTGGGGTGAAAACCCCTAATTTTTAACCCTGTCCGCGTTCAGTCAGTCGACCGGCTGATCGCGAGGGTCGACCGGCTGGGTCAACCGACAGGATCAAAGAGCATATTAAAAAATTGTGTTTTAGCCGGACGCCTAAGGCCTTAGTCGGTCGACCGGCTGGGTCAGAAGGTGCACAAATTTCTTATTTTTCATACCCAAGCCACATAAACAGATATATATGCCATTTAACCACATTTTATCATTTCAATTTCTCTCCTAATCTTGCAAAATTGATCCTCATGCAAAGGTTTAGTGAAAATATCAGCAACTTGATGTAAAGTATCAACAAATTCAAGAATTATATCACCTTTTTGTACATGATCTATAATGAAATGGTGCCTAATCTCAATATGCTTAGTTCTTGAGTGTTGAATTGGGTTCTTAGTAAGATTAATTGCACTAGTATTATCACAATATATAGGAATATGATCATACTTCAATCCATAATCTAGTAAATTTTGTTTCATCCACAATATTTGTGCCACACAACTACCAACTGTAATATATTCAGCTTCGGTGGTAGAAATGACAACGCTATTTTGTTTCCTACAAGACCAAGATACTAAGGAATGTCCTAGGAATTGGCATGTTCCACTAGTGCTCTTACGATCTACTTTGCAACCAGCATAGTCAGCATCAGAAAAACCACATAGATCAAATGACATTCCTTTAGCATACCAAGGCCCTAAATTAATTGTTCCCTTAAGATATCTAATTATTCTTTTTACAGCTGTTAAGTGAATTTCCTTAGGATTGGATTGAAATCTAGCACATAAGCACACTGAGAACATGATATCAGGTCTAGAGGCAGTTAAATATAATAGGCTACCGATCATACCTCTATATTTCTTCTCGTCTACTGATTTACCTTTCTCATCTTTATCTAGCTTTGTTGAGGGACTCATGGGAGTTCCAATCTCCTTTGCATCTTCAAGTCCAAATTTCTTGATGATTTCCTTGGTGTATTTGGCTTGATTTACGAAGATCCCCTCTTTTGCTTGTTTGATTTGGAGTCCGAGGAAGAAAGTTAATTCTCCCATCATGCTCATCTCGAACTCCTTGTGCATGCACTTTGAAAAATTCTCACACAAGGAAACATTAGTAGCACCAAAAATTATATCATCTACATAGATTTGGACAAGTAGAATGTCATTGTCTTTTCTTTTGATAAATAGGGTTGAATCAAGTTTTGCTCTTTCGAAATTGTTTTCAACCAAAAATCCACTAAGTCTTTCATACCAAGCTCTAGGAGCTTGCTTTAAGCCATATAAAGTCTTTTCTAGTTTAAAAACATGATTAGGAAAACATGAATATTCAAAACTGGGGGTTGTTCAACATAAACTTCTTCTTCAATGAATCCATTTAAAAATGCACTTTTCATATCCATTTGATAAAGTTTAAAGTCCATGTGACATGCAAATGTAAGTAACATATGAATGGATTCAAGTCTAGCTACACGAGCATAAGTTTCATCATAATCAATTACTTCTTCTTGATTATATCCTTGTGCAACTAGTCTAGCCTTATTCCTAGTCACTATTCCGGCTTCATCTAGTTTGTTTCTGAATACCCATTTGGTTCCAATTACTAGTCTCTCTTTAGGTCTTTCAACTAGCTTCCAAACTTTATTTATCTCAAATTGATTGAGGTCTTCTTACATTGCCATTATCCAATTTTCATCTAGTAGAGCTTCTTTTACATTTTTAGGTTCAATATGAGAAATAAATGCATGATGCTCACAAAAAGTGCTAATATTACGCCTAGTTCTTACACCTTCATTTGGATTACCGAGAATAAGATCTTGAGAATGGTTTCTCACAAACTTCCAACTCTTTGGTAGATCTTCATGAGGTTTTTTTGTTTCATCATTTTTGTTTGAGCAATGTTTGATTTCCTCATTTGCTTGAGACCTCCTTTCTTGAAGTTCTTCTTCTTGCTTCATTAGTTTTTCTTTGTCTTTTGGAGTTGGATTTTCAAGCGTTGTCTTTTCCAAAAGATAACCTACATCATCAATTTCCTTTCTCAACTCAAATGGATTAGTCTCATCAAATGTAACATGTATTGATTCTTCTACAACAAGAGTTCTCTTATTATATACCCTATATGCTTTGCTCTTTGTGGAATAACCTAAGAATATTTCTTCATTGGATTTAGAATCAAATTTTCTTAAGTGGTCCTTAGTGTTTAGAATAAAACATTTACAACCAAATACCTTGAAGTATGATATTTTAGGTGTTTTGCCATGCCATAGTTCATATGGAGTTTTGTTTAAAATAGGTCTAATCAATACTCTATTTTGCACATAGCATGTAGTATTTATGGCTTCACTCCAAAAATATGTTGGCAAGTTGTGTTCTTTTAACATAGTCCTTGCCATTTCTTGTAACGCATCTGATTCTTCCTCTCTACTACCCCATTTTGTTGAGGAGTACGAGGGGCGAAAAGTTATGCTCAATGCCATGTTCATCACAAAAGTTCATGAAATGAGTATTCACATATTCGTGCCATTATCACTACGGATGCAAGTTATAAAATAGCCTTTCTCATTTTGCACTTTTCTACACAATCTTGCAAATTCATTGAAGGCATCATTTTTATGTGCAAGAAACATGACCCATGTAAATCTAGTGTAATCATCAATTACAACAAATGTATACTTAGATCCTCCTAAGCTTGCCACATCAATGGGTCCAAACAAATCCATATGTAGTTGTTGTAATGCTCTATTTGTTGAAACCTTATTTAGGGATTTGAAGGATGTTTTATGTTGTTTTCCTATTTGGCAAGTATCACAGATTTTATCTTTTTCAAATTTTAGTTTTGGTAGGTCTCTAACTAGATCATGCTTTGATAAATCATTCAATAAGCTCATGCTAGCATGTCCTAATCTTCTATGCCATAACCAAGCATTATCATGCACAATGATAAACATTTAACATGTTGACATATAAGTTGATCAATTTCAACAGTGTAAACATTTTCATTTCTCTTAGCTACAAATAACACATTTTCATTTCCACATTCATACACAAGACATTTAGACGATTGAAAAATGACTTTATGACCTTTGTCACATAATTGACTAATGCTAAGTAAATTAAATTTTAGACCTTCTACTAGTAGGACATTGTGTATAGCAAGAGAATTTTCATTACAATGCTTCCTTTTCCAATAATTTTTCCTTTGCCATTGTCCCCAAAGGTAACATCTCCTTCTTTTGTCCTTTTTAGTTTGTAGAAAAGTGAAGAGTTCCCCGTCATGTGCTTGGAGCAACCACTATCCAAGGTCCATTTTATTTTGCTTGAATTGCTTTCATTGCATACCTACACACATGAAATTCAAATGCAATTCTTTATTTTGGGGTCCCCAACACCTTGGGTCCTTGGCGTTAGTTTAATTTTTGTTTTTGACCATCCATTTTGGTCTTTGCCAATATGGAACATGTGATCCTCTATCACGAATTTTCTTGTAATAACAATGAGTAGATACATGTCCTTTCTTTTCACAATAGGTACAAATAACATTTGTCTTCGGTGAAGAGAGGGATATAGAGGTAGAAGCCTTGAAAAAATAGGTTTTGAAATACTTTTGATTAATACTAGGTTTGTATCCAATACCACTCTTATCAAAAAATATTTTTTGACTTTCAAGAAGCTTTTCAAAATTTTCTTTCCCATTTGTAAACTTTTGAACAATTCCATTCAAATCCTCATTTTTCTTTTTTAAATCTTTAACCTCTTTTTCAAACTTTACAAAATCTTCGGCATATGAATCATTTTCTTTTTCTAAGATGTCTATTTTTTCAATAAGAGAAGCATTTTTCTTTTCCAAAAATTTCTTTTTCATTAAGAACAAGTTTCAAACTTTTATGCATTTGCTTGTTTTTTGCCAGGGCTAAGGATAGATCATCATGTAATTTAGTAAATGCATTTTTTAGTTCATCAAAACTATATTCCACTTCCTCTTCTTCACTAGATGAATAATAAATAAATAAAGATGGTGAAGATAGTACCTCATCCTCATTGGCCATGAGGCAAAAATTGGCTACCTCATGATGCTCTTCCTCATCTTCTTCGGTTTCGGAGAAGTCCCATGTAACCTTGAGCGTCTTTCCTTCCTTCTTCTTTGAAAGCTTAGGACAATTTGCTTTTATATGTCCCGGCTTGTTGGAATTAAAGCACTTCATTTCATCTTTTGCATCTTTTACCTTTTTGAACTCTTTGCCTTCTTTTCCTTTCTTCTTCCAATTTGTGTTGCTTGAAGAAGCCCCTTTTCTCATCTTTTTAAATTTCAGAATTTTTTTGAAATTTCGGGCTAGAAGTGCAATCTCTTCATCTTTCGGATCCTCATCATCTTCTTCATCGTCACTTGATGAATATTTTGATGCAACGAGAGCAATGGACTTCTTTGCTTTCCTTTCTTCTTCTTCATGATCTTTTATCTCAAGCTCATGAGTCATGAGTGACCCAATGAACTCATTGAACTCCAATGTATTCAAGTCCTTCGCTTCCTTTATTGCTGTGACTTTAGGTTGCCATGATGGTGGCAAACTCCTTAGCACTTTCCTTACCTTCTCTACATTGGAATAATCTTTACCAAGAGCTTTCAAACCATTAGTGATTTCAACAAATCTAGAAAACATTTGTTCAACATTTTCATTTGGAAGCATCTTGAATAATTCATATTTATGTACAAGCATAGCAATCCTAGATTCTTTCACTTGGCTAGTTCCTTCACAAGTTACTTCTAATTGATCCCAAAGTTCTTTAGCCGAAGTGCAACCCATTACTCTAGCAAATTTGGTGGCATTCATAGCATTAAATAAATAATGTAATGCTTTTTGATTTAACTCAAATAATTTAATATCTTCATCATTCCATTCATTTTCCGGTTTGGGTATTCTCCTATCACCCTTTAATTTTGTAGGTAAGGTAGGCCCATTTTCTATGATTTTCCAGGCTTTATAGTCATGTGATTGTATAAACACTTTCATTCTCATTTTCCAAAATGCATAATTTGTTCCATCAAAAGGGGGTGCTTGTTTAATAGAAATTCCCTCCATATTTGCTAGAAATTCTACTAGTTGTTAGACTATTATGTAGAACCCTAGCTCTGATACTAATTGTGGGTGCAAATATCTTAAGAGGGGGGGGTGAATTAAGATATTAATACTAATTTTCATTTTTAAAATCTACAGAAAATTTACAACTTCTAACAAACAATATATCAAACACAAGATAAGCAAGGTAAGAAGAATAAAAATAGAAATGTAAGGAGAAGAGAAACAAACGATTTTAAGGTGGTTCGGCCAAGCCTACGTCCACCGCCCAAGGAATCTCCCCTAAGGACTTCAAAGATCTCCACTAAGATGCTTCTTCAAAACTTGGTGAAGCACAAACCAAGTTTTTTACAACCTCTTTGAAGCCTAACTTCAAATAACCCAAGAGATTTACTCTATAGGATTTCCTCACACTTTACAAGCTTAAATGAATAAATCTCACAAAGATTAAAACTCTCAAAGTGTGTATGTACTCAAGAATGAGAAAAGATTGAATGTGAGATTTTCTTCAAGAAGAAAATAAATAAGCTCTTGAAAGCTCAAATATATTGCAAGAATGGCTCAAAGATGGATTGAATGATGATAAACACTTTAGCACACTTCAATTGATTATTAGAAAGTGTATTGAATGAGTATTTAAAGAGATTTGGGGGTTAGGGATATGGTAGGAGAAGGAGTGATTTTTTCGGCCAGAAAGGTAATAAACGGCTAGTGCATTTATTACAGCTCCCGTTCAGCCGGTCAACCGGCTGGGTCGTCCGGCTTACCCTTTTCCTTCTCTGACTAGGCCGGACGCCTTAGCCAGTCGACTGGCTAGGGGGTCCGGCTTTTCCCTTCACCTCTCTGTTTAGGCCGGGCGATCACCCAGGTCAGCCGGACGACCGACTGGGGGGTCCGGCAACTCCAAAATGTGAAGTAAAGCCAGATTTTTGCAAAAAAACAATTTAAGTGCATTTTCACAACTCCAAGTCATTTTGAATAAATATGTAAACACATGTTGTGAATTGAAACACCCCAAAAACTCATTTTATCTCAATGTGTGCATTTAAATACATTTGTGCATATGTTATTTTCAAATGTGCAAGACTTGAAAGTTTTTGCTATGACTAAGAAAAAGATTTTGAGCCAAGTCAACACAATATATAGGCATTTCACAAAAAGAGCAAGAAGAAAAACAAATCCGGTACCCCTTATGGCTTATCTTCTCCTCCTTATGCCTTCTCATCTTTTCTCCCTTCAAATAAGGCTTTTTGGACATCTTCATATCTTTCAAAGCTTCATATTGATGTCATCTCATTTTCACAAGAAGCTATTTAGTCAAATGATGCATATATATATTTTCATCATCAAAATCAATAATGAATATTTAGCTAACACCCTGCAACCAATCAATCTCGGCCCAGAAATGGTGGTATCATTTTCTAGCTACGAGACCGCCTATTTGAACAACCTACACGATGATGCATTAGTCATTGCACTCATGATAGCCAATTGTTGGGTTTGAGGAATTCTAGTGGACAACGGAAGCTCAGCCAACGTTATGATGCTCGATGCCCTCGGGGAAATGGGGATTGGCAAACAACATCTTGTGAGGCGATTCACCCCCTTAATAGGCTTTAGCAGGGAATATAAACACACTGTGGGAGAGATACATTTGCCGGTCTTCGCCGAAGGTGTCAACTTAGATGTCAGATTTTTGGTAATAGACTGTCCTTCCCCGTATGATATCATATTGGGAAAGCTGTGGATCCACGACATGAAGGTAGTACCATCCACTTACCACCAAGTCCTCAAGTTTCCAACCAGGTAGGGAATTAGAAATACAAGGGGTCAGCAATCGGACTCCTACAAATGCTATTGCACCGCAATGAGGGAGGCTTGCCATGATGCCTTATACCACGTAGGAATGGCTCCCACACTAACACCCTTAGGCCATCCACAGCTAGAGGAACTAGACGAGGTACAAATTGACCCTGAAAAGCCAAGTCACACGATCCATATTGGGACAGGGATGGAGCTGGGGCTGAGGAGCCAGACGATAGACTTCTTCAGTAGCAACAAGGATTGTTTCGCATGGTCACATGCGGATATGGAAGGAATAGACCCAGAGGTAATTGTTCATGAGCTAAAAGTTAACCTAGCATTTGCTCCAGTCAAGCAAAACATAAGAAATTCGCTTCCGAAAGGAATCGCGTTATCAACGATGAGATCCAAAAGTTGATCGAGTGGGATTTGTCAGAGAGGTGCACTACCCAAAATGGCTGGCAAACATAGTTGTAGTAAGGAAAAAGAATGGTAAGTGGAGGGTTTGCATTGATTTTACAGATTTAAATAAGGCATGCCCCAAGGATTCTTTTCCCATCCCACACATCGACATGATGGTGGATGCGACCGCTGGGCACGAGCTTCTCAGCTTTATGGATGTATTTTTTGGATACAACCAAATTTTAATGCACCTAAGTGATCAAGAAAAGACTTTGTTCATCATTGAACGGGGTACTTATTGTTATAAGGTCATGCCTTTTGGCCTTAAAAACGATGGTGCAACCTACCAGCGCCTCATCAACAAGATGTTCGTTGATCAACTGGGGTGCACCATAGAGGTGTACATTGACAACATGTTGGTGAAATCCTTGGTAGTCGAGAAACACATCAACCATCTGCAACAAGTCTTCAATGTCTTGAGAAAATATAACATGAAGCTAAACCCCACCAAGTGTTCGTTTAGGGTCACGTCCAGAAAGTTCCTTGGATACCTGGTCATACAACGAGGAATCGAGGCCCATCCTGATCAAATAAGGGCCGTTCTCAACATCTTATCCCCAAAAAATGTCCAGGAAGTAATGAAGGTGTTGTTCGTTCTTCAGCATACTTTGGAAAAATAAGGGCTTCGTATGGACAGATGAATGTGAGAAGGCCTTGCAAGAATTGAACCGCTATTATCTAAACCAAAAGGTAGGGAGACTTTATTTATCTATTTAGCTGTTTTCGAGGCCGCTGTCAATGTCGTATTAGTTCGAGAAGAGGACAGGAAACATTTTACTGTGTACTAAACCAGCAAAGTATTACTCGACACAAAAACTAGATACAACCACTTGAAGAAGCTAGCCCTAGCTCTCGTTACAGCCGCCCACAAGTTGAGGCCATATTTCCAAGGTCACCCCATCGTGGTGGTAACCGGTTTTCCTTTAAAAATAGTTTTACACACAAACCAGAATTGTCTGATTGTCTCACTAAGTGGGCCGTTGAGCTAGGTGAATACGACATTACATTCCAGCCAAGGATTGCGATGAAGTCCCATGTCTTAGCAGACTTCGTAGTAGAATTTACTCCAGCCACCCAATCAGAGGCAGAAAAGGAAAGGTTCTACCTCATCGAGGGTCCCGAGCCTGGGAAATGGATACTTTTTGTAGACGGAGCAAGCAATTCAAAAGGCAGTGGGCTCAGAATAGTGTTGCAGTCTCCTGAGGGCGACATGATCGAGCGGTCTATAAGATGTGGCTTTAGAGCCACGAATAACGAAGCTGAATATGAAGCCCTATTGGCAAGCTTAGCACTAGCCAAGGGAATGAACATCAAATGCATTGCAGTAAATAGTAACTCTCAACTGGTCGTGAATCATGTTTTAGGGACGTACCAAGCGAAAGGCTAAAGAATGGCAGCTTACTTGGCTATCGTTAAAGAATTATCAACTTCGTTTAAAGAAATCAAAGTAAAGCAGGTAAGCCGCAATGACAATTGCCATGCAGATGCCTTGGCAAACTTAGGAGCGACAATACAATCTACAACCTCTAAAGTTATCCCGATCGTTTATCTACAATGGCCCGCCGTTAATAAGGAACAAGCTCCGAGATTACGTGTTTGGATAGCAAACCGAATTGGATGACCCCGATTATCCAATATTTTAAGGATGATACTGTCCCACAAGATCGTGCAGAGGCAAGGAAGCTCAAGATCAAGGCAGCCTGATTCTGCATCATTGATGGAAATTTGTACAGGATGTCTTACCTAGGACCTTACCTATAGTACATAGGTCCGGAGGAAGCCAATTATGTCTTAGCTGAGTTGCATGAAGGGCAATGCGGGAATCATGCGGGGGCAAGAAGTCTAGCCAACTGAGCCCATACCGCCGTTTAATATTGGCCAACTATGCGATCTAACACAGTTAACTACGTAAAGAAGTGCAATAGTTGTCAAATATTCGCTCAAATCCCATATCAACCAACGGAGCCATTAACCTTGGTTACCTCACCATGGCCATTCACGAAATGGGGGATGGACATCGTTGGAAAACTGCCCACTACACCAGGGCAAAAAGTATATATGCTAGCAGCTACGGATTATTTTTCCAAATGGATAGAGGCTGAATCATATTATCAAGTTCAAAATAGGGAAGTCAAGAACTTTGTGTGAAAAAACATAATATGCCGATTCAGAGTTCCTTAAGAAATCGTTACAAATAATGGCTCCCAGTTCATTAGTCAGAATTTCAAAGATTTTTGTAGAGAATGGAAGGTTAAGCTCACATTTTCTACTCCAAGGCACCCTCAAGCCAATGGATTGGCTGAGTCATCCAACAAAACCATAATTTCTACTCTAAAGAAAAGGTTGGAGAGCGCCAAAGGATGATGGGCGGAGGAACTCTCAGAAGTGTTATGGTCTTATCAGACCACAGCTACGACTTCTACTAGGGAAACACTATTTTCATTAGTATACAACACCGAAGTAGTCATTCTAGCGGAAATCGGTTTGCCAACTCTCTGGGTAACATAAGCCATCATGAAACAAAACAATGAGGAAATAAGCCGTGAATTGGATGCAGTTGATGAAAGGAGAGAGCAAGCTCTCATTCGTATGGTGTCATACCAACAGAGCATTGCCAAGCAGTGCAACAGGAATGTAAGAGTAAGGTCGTTCAAGCAGAGGAATTGGGTGCTTAGGAAAGTTTTCGAAAATACCAGGGAAATAAATGCAGGGAAGTTGGGCCCCAACTGGGAAGGACTCTATCAGAGTAGCAAGATGGTTCGGCGAGGGGCATACAAGCTCAACACCAAAGAAGGCAACGAGCTGCTAAACAACTGGAATGCTATCCATTTAAAAAGGTATTTTTTTAATAAAGAAGTCTGTTCTAGTTAGCATAATTAGAATTAGAATATCGTTAGAGGGCTAGGCCTAATTCGATACCGCTAGGTGGTCCCAACTTCCGATCTCTTTCTTTGGTAAAGCTTAGGCTTAAATGTTAAGAAAGCATTATCGGAAATAAATTTCTCCTTATGCAATGATCCTTGCTTTCATCACTGACATACTGCAATCAACTAAGACAGCTAGTCTCCACAAAGACTAACAACAATATCTGTTGTTTCCAAGATAACCTTCATAGACTAATGTCAACAATAACTACAATCTCTGTTATTCTTTATGAGATTAACATGAGCCCTCACTTATTGCGAAACCAAAAAAGGCTTCGCCTTCATGCATGGCTCATGGCCAATTTCTATTCCTCGCAAACTAACAAGTTGGCTAACGCACTAGCCCCTAATACCTATGGGATAGAAAACTAGCCTGTCTTTCACGGGCGGACAACGAACCCTTAACTTTGCTAAGAAGAAGAAAAAGGGAGAAGGGGTCATAGCGCTCCATACATAACGCCATTTGCACTCCGACATTGGAATTCGAGTACCAGCCCACAGGGGTTCTACATAGGCCCAATGTCCCGTGGAGTTCAAACTATGGTTTTAAAAAAAAAAAAGAAAAAAAGGCAACAATGCTTTCAAACTCGCAAAAAGGTATCGCAAATGACGCACGTGAGAATATGCTATTGGTACACAAAAGCTAGCATAATTAATAGTCTTGTGCTTCAAAGATCGAAATAAGAGTGTGATAGTCTCCCTTCAAAAGAAAAAGAGAAGAAAAAAGCAGGGATAAAATATCCAAGACAATACAGTCATCTAGCATTACATGTTAGCAGAACCTGTAGAAGTTCCCCTGTTTGTATTTGGTAGGCCTGATGAAGGGACGACACTCAACGGAGCCTGATCAAGATGAGGCGTAGGGGGGTGATAGCAGCCTTGAAGCGACTGACATCAACATTTGAATATGCCCGTTGAACTTCTCGCAGGCAATTCTTGACGGCTTGCTCAGCAGCCTTCTTTGAGCTACGCTTCAATACACTGGCAACATACTTACCAAACTTTCTACTCTTCTTGTACTTGCTTACTGCATTCTTCTCGGCTTCCTCAATTAAGGAATCAAATTTGGATGCAAGTATCTCCTTGCTAACCTCGGCAGCCGCAAGATCTTTTTTCGCTTTGGTCCGAGATGAGCGTTCTTTTTCAAGTTCTTTTTCTAATCCAATACACCGCCCTCGCTCATCTGCAAGCCCTTTCTCGGCAATAGCACACCCTTCTCGCTCGTCTCCAAGAAGGCAATGAAGGTCCTGGTGTTTATTTGCAACATCAGGTACCATCGCTACAAAAGAGGAGATGTCCGAAACAAGCTATACCAAGAAAACAAAGACCAATAAGTGGCAACCGGCGAGGGAAAGCAATGTGTGGTGTAACGGTGTGTACACGTACCGCAGCACCTTTCTTAGCAAAGCTAGCAAAGAGGTCTTCCGTAACTGTCGTAGAGGTGGGACTTGCAACTAGAAGTGCTATCGAGTATTGACAGCTTCTAGCTGGGGTGCTATCTCGATATGGGGGCTAGGATGACGAGGCATCTTTTTTCTTCTAGCTCTGCGCAAGTCTGTTGACCATAACTACAGCGGTTCTTTGCCTATCTTCCGTATCTGCATGAAATAAAAAAAGAAAAAAGGAAAAAATGCAAAGATGAATAGTCTCAAGATCAAATCGCTTGGAGCCGGAAGCAAGCATGATTGTACCTGAACCTTTAGAGGAAGAGGAACTAATTGTCTCCAAGTCAAGTGGGGGTTCAGGAGGCTTACTGTCTGAGGAAACTTCCACATTTTCATCCTTTCTACAGTCGGAGCCATCTTCGTAATCCCCATTATTGCTCTCTATTTCACCAAAACTTCTTAAGCTAGGAAGGGGGTCTGGCCTAACAAGGTGCGTGACATCTACCGAATAAGCCAGGTTGCCCTTGGCAGAGCTGTGGGCTCGTTGTCCAGCATTCCTTTTCGAGCGGACTGAGGGCTTCACCCTAGGATTGGTTATGACAAATGGGCATATTCTAGGCTCTACTAGGACGGCAAACCATGTGTGACAAGATTGTCGCGCGTAATTAAATCCTTCATTTGGTATGACAGACCTCTACACTCCGCGGCCAGGGCTAGGAGAGCTCACTGAGTACTCTCACTTAGCTTCATAAGTTCGTTCTTTGCAGTACCCACATCTGTGGTATATCCCAGACACTGTGTACCCGAGCTAGAAACAAGTATTTCCCTCGGCGCAAACCATCATTGTCAGACCGAACAAGGTTGAAAAGTTTATAAGACCCACGAGCAGAAAGGACAAACCAACCGAGCTTATTGAAAGATCGAATAACAGAGAATAATGTTTTGAAAATGGGCATCAAGAAGTGAATTCCCTTTTGCCGAAGAAGGACAAGTGCCGCTAACATGATCTTCCATCCTCGAGGATGTAGCTGACCAGGACTTATTCAATAAAAGTTAAAAATAGCACACAGGTGAGGGTGAAGTGGGATCTGAACACGGAGGTCAAGAATAGTCTGAAACATGGTTAGCTCTCCCTTAAAGGAAGAGCTCGACCAATCCCCGGGTCTCGGTTATACAACCACGACGTCTTCGCTTAATTGGTTGAATTCGTTATAGAATTTAAATTCCTCTTCTGGGGTGGTGCATTCGGATTCCTTCAGCAAAGAATTCCCCGATAAGCTCACGGCGGCGCATGCCAAGCCGAGCTAAGATATGTAGCTTGGGGTTAGCTTCGGCCTGTTCAGCCTGCTTGCAGCGTGGCATTTTAATGAAGGGAATGGTTAAGGGAGTCGAGCAACCAAAACTTGTATTATAGGGGATGCCCCGAAAGTTACAATCTAGTAATGGGCTCGGTAAAAGAAATAAAAAAATTAATTATGAAAATATATTTGCGTATATGAATATACGTATAAAAAAGAGGAAAAGGGTTATTTTCATAATGGAAGAGTCACGAGCTCGTTACCTTTGGGTAGCTTAAGTTGTTTATATGTAGTTCTGCGTATGAAGGCTTTATGATCGGTAAGTGAAATTTGGGACCAACGGCTCTTGATCTAAGAACATTGGCAACCGTAATCACTGCATGCACAACACATTCAATGAAGTTCTTAAAAAAATTAAAAAAAAAGGAGAAGGAAAAAGGAAGTTAAGCCAAGCAAAAAGGAAGGAAGAAGTAAACAGTAGGCTCAGGAAGGTGCGTTACCTTCGCCAAAGAACTAAGCATGTAGAAGAACAAGCTGGAAGAACGTCTAGCGTTGTGTGATAAGTGTGAGCAACCTCAAAAATCAAGGTATTCTTTTGGCATTAGGTAACGATAAGTGGATGAGTTGCTAGCTTCATCATTCGACGAGTGTGCGCGCGTAGAAATGACAGAACACCTTGCGCCTAGGATTTCTATCAGATATGCGGTGCACCTGCCGCGTGTCCTTTGTTGTTGCACATGGGTGATGAGGTGTATGAGGATGAAGAAAATAATAAGCAAGCATAGTACGATGGTGAGCTATGGCCGAGGGCAAGCTTCTGACCGATATCTAGCAAGCACGAGAGAAACATAAGGTTTAGAGCAAGTCTATGAAGCACTTTGTCAAACACATAGAGCTCACCACCTTAACAAGCACAAGGTCCTGGGCAAGTCTATAAGGCATTTTGTCAAACACGTGATGCTCACTACCTTAACATGTTACCCAAGCAAGTCACCCTACTTGGGACTTTACTCAAACACTTGGTCTACACAGCCAACAAGGTGCTTGGTCCACTCGGCACTACTTTTGTGGGAAAGAAAGGAAGGGAAACTCCAGGAATCCACCTCGTCGTCACAAGCTTGGTAATCAAATAGTTCTTGTAACAAAAAATTTTTATAACAATTGATGAGTAGGGGACGCGACTCGGTGAAGCTTTGAAAAGAGAGTAAGCACTATGATTTTATTGGAAGGAAGAAATCTATGATGGTGTGAAAGAGCAGTAGTCATACCCCTTGCACCGTTGCAGCATTATGAGCAGAGGTAGGATTTGTCATCAACTCGTCTGGGTGAGTTAGCGACTAAAATGCGATCCGGGTTGCTAGGAGTGCCAAGTTGTAATATGCAAGCTTTTAGCTATGATATGCTCATTGAGTTGTGCTTACAAGGATTGGCCGGGTTTTGCAAGGAGTGGTGTCAGCTCTGCGATAGACATATGAGTGTAAAAAGAAACATACTGGCTGCTAGTGATTTAGCTCGACTTGTTGACAAGGACCGTGATTGATGACGACAAGACGCATAGTAGTCATGATTGTGGTACCTAGCTAACAGCAAGTTAAGACCCGGCGTTGCGGGCCAAACGTGTCCGATTTCGTCATCATCGTGAGGTAGTGTAACAAGCAGTCTTACACCAGTCTTACACCATGTGAGTAAGGCTAATAATGACGCAAGTAAAATGTTATCACACAGTCCCATGCACAATGTTATCAGAGGGAAGATATTACATGCGAATAGGAAAAGAAGGGCACATAGTAACAACTCTCTAAGTTGAGAAAATCAAATTAAAGAGTAGGAGGGGGGGGGACAAACTGTTTGGGCCAGGAAACCTTTGGGCTTGAAGAGGTCTCCATTGTTCTTCGAAGCAAACAGGGCCCATATAAAGAGCCACATGTTGAAGAACCTATGGTCAAGGCCCAGGTCTTGATGTCGCTTACCATGATAATGGTCATGGATAAACTTCATGAATAAATTTGCCCTATCCAAGGGATATGTACAAAGAGAGATGAACCATATCCTGACAGTGGCAAAGTTAATTACTACAACAACCGATAGAGGTGTAGAATGTGAGGGAAGGAAGGACTCTAGATCTGGAAGTTATAAAAGCATGACTGAGGGAGAAGAAGGACATAGACAAGCTATAGATACATACCCCTTAAACGTAACTAGAAATTTTCTCCATTCAAACAATGCTAAAAGTGCTGACTTGAGCGTCGGAGGATCTTTGACCGGCACCAAGCCGGTGTCAAGATTTTTCGCAGCTTACTTCGCTTTTCCAGTTTTGCAGGTTACTGGAGCCCAACCGATCTTGTCTACGTGATTGTAGAAATCTTCTTCTACAAGCACACATGTCAAAACATGGAAATCAATAGCATGCCAACGTGTAAAGACCCTAAACGTAGTTGTCATATTATTTATGAGTTGCTAATTCCACGATCAATAGACGAGAGCGCTATAAGATCAACCCAAATCTTCTTGCTTGGGCTATTAATATTAATGTCTACAATGACAATTTTGATACTTTTGAGAAAATATATACTAGTTAATTCTATCCAAATGAAGATACTTCAAGATGAATTTGATTGGTTTGAAATAACAATTTCAAAGGACTAAGGTGAATCAACCCATTTTAGTGGTAAGTCTATAACTCTTATTCCGGTTGATTTTACTCTTTTTCCTTTTCACTTAATTTCAAATTAGCTAGTAAAATAGGGAAAACTTGACAAGAATTTGCAAGTGCAATAGACTTGTGCGAGGAGTGGGAAAAGAGAAATTAGAGTAATTCAAAATACAAATATGTTCACAGTTAATTTTATAAGTTTAAAAATCTTCACAATCTTTTCGAAGTTGAGAAATTAAATGAGTTAATATAAGAAATAATGTAATCAGCGATATTATAGTGAATCTGACGAGTGAAATAAACCCTTTAAAATGCTTAGAGAGAGCTATCATATTCAAGCTTAAGAGAAATTAACATCAAGAAAAGAAGATCATATTATTGTTGGCACCTAACAGTCCTTTACAGAATTGAACTTGATGGATTATACCCATATAACGCTTTCACATCCCAATATCCTCATTAGATAATTACAAATTATAAAATGGACAGTTAATTCTCATGACCTCTATTCTCTTACTAATAATTGCTTGTTCAAAGCTTGGCGCACTTATCAAACACCTCATCGTTCTTTTGTGAAATATGGGCTGCTTGAGGTTTAAACTTTGGGATTTGCACAAGTGTGAAGGATAGAGATTTACTACATAATTTTCCCATCTTTTGAAGGTTATGACAACAAGGATGATCTACTTCTTGATTCTCAAAAATATAATGAGCAATCTCTTTTCCACATTTTCTGGTTAACACATCAATGCAATCCCCTAGAAACTTGCAATACCCTGGCCTTGGTTGTGGAGGTAATGGCTGGCCATACCATGGATCATCTGGTTCAGTTTCAATGAGAGGTTTTTCACTAGATGCTGGTGCTTGAGATACCACGACCTGTACAATATGAATAATGAGCACGGCAAAAATGGTTTTGCGAAGCCAACATACTGTCATTGCCATTGAGCAACTTTACATATATAAGCTGACACTTCCCTTTATATAACAATGAGATGGTAAAGTTCATTAAATGGCTTAAACGCCAGGTTTATTGGTCATCCGAAGTTGAAATAAATTGTCGAAATAGTAACTCCTTTGAGAGCCTATCAATTGAACACATCAAAAAGATGGGGAAAAAAAACAAAGAAAAAGGAAAAGAACTCCATGAAATGCATGCGCTATTCATTTTGCAATTAACTAAATGTAAGTAAAGACAAAAATAAGTTTTTACATCTCATAAGGTCATCTCTAAAATGTTCATCAAAGTAACAAAGCCAATAAAACAAATAGTAAATGAAGTGTGGCCGAATTGGTAATCAATGAAAACTCTAATCAATCCTTGATTAGGTTCTAGTTGTTTTTGGTGTAATGGCTTGGCCCTTTTTTGATGGTCGAAAGAAATAATTTCCTAACAAGAAAAGAAGAAAAGACTTAGCCCAAAACAAAGAAAAAAGACAAAAAAAAAAATGAAGAAGAAAATGTATGACCCAAATAAATTGAAATTTGTTAGCAAAATTCAAGTGAAATTTTTAATAAGTACAGAGCTATACAAATTTAGTCAAACCATAGAAGAAAATAATATTCACTTCAACAAAGTTAGTAATAGATTATGTTGAATGTTTTGAAGGTAGAGGTTTTCTTCACAAAAGATGGACGATTAATATTTTTTTCTTGAAAAAAAGGGTCTTCCAAACCATGGGATTTGGTAAAATCTATATGAACCTTCAAAAGCAAAGTCAATGTTTTTTTTATTAATGTCACATGTTTTTATTTTGTGAGATGCTTTTCCTTCGGAATGTTTATGTCTTCTTTTACCAACTTGAGTGTAATTAACCCGCATGATGTACGAGAGAAATGAGTTATTTTATATAGATTTCAATAATTTATTGCAGGATAGATATAAATATATTTTATTAAGTATTTAATCTTGACTAGTCAAATAGTAAGATCGCAGCGTAAACAAATTTCTTATTCCAAGTTGTATTTTAGAAGGCTTCAAATTATTATATTTTTATCATTTATGCTTCTAGTTGTCCCTTAAAATGCATCTAACTTAATTACTGTCATTTTTTAGCAAACTATTATTGCCTATGATTATGCTGTACGTGGCGATATGTGTACTAATTTGGCCTCAGTTTTTTGGTTTTGCTACGACAACGGGCCTTGAGTTCTAGTCTCTTATATATTTGTGTAAGAATATTGTGTGAATTTGCAAATACCAAAATTGACTAAAAACTATTCTACAGTTGTAAATAACACAATTAATTTGAAAATGCGAATTTGCATGAAATTCATTTACAAATGAAATAAATTCCATATAGCAAGTGCTTCCAAACACTATATTGCTTTCGTAAGGTTGATACAAAAGAACACGACTTTTACTCTTACAAGTAATTATGTAATTTCAAACCGAATCAAGATTGGTTTAGGTTAACAAAAAGTCGTCTTTGTCAAAAACATAACTTATGTCTATGCTCTCCTAAATTGAATATTTATTATAAACTACAAATGACTACACTTTTTCATAAAGATTAATAAGATATACACCATACAAATAAGTAAAAACCCTTAAATTTTTTAAGAACTTGCAGCCTTTAAAGATGTCAAAAGTCCAGTAATCAACAGAATAACAAAAAAATGACTCATTTCAAATACAACTATTTTTCTACATAGGGATGACATTGTGACATACAAAAGTTATACATGGTATACGTGACTCAAATCTTTGTTTGTTGTTTGGTAAGAGGCTAGTGTAATTGTTTGAATTGTAAAACTATTATACTTCAATTATCTGTTGAAGAAATTATTGAAGTTTCAACAAATGGGCCGATGAGCTTCTTTGTTTTGACCTATTTAATCCAAAAAATTATCTTGAGCACATTGTCACGACCTGCCGATAGAGACGCCACAGGGGCAGCCAGATGGCAAGACCGAGGCTTGCATGGAGGCATACGGGGCACTCTCCCGTGCTAGCACAACCCCGATGACGTAGGCGCCATGCGAGCAACTGTGTGGCAAGGATGACAAGGCTTGTTCGGATGCACGCATGGCACTACTCCCTAAGAAGGATCTAGAAGATAAACTAGATAGGGAGAATATCAATCCCCTTTGATTAAGGGATTATTACTTGTGATTGATTGTAAATATCCCATGATTAGGGTAGAAAAATCTAGAAGCTCATAGTAGCCATTAGATTGAAACCATCTTAGCCATTCATTAGATGGGAAGCATGTATAAATAGCCTAGCTATTTCATTTGTAAGACACACACACAAAAGCTTGAGAGTAATACAAAAGTCTTATTATCTCAACTCTTTACTTCTGCTGCTTTATTATTTGCTTTGCTAAGTCTTTTGTTCGTGGTTTTCATGCTGACTTAGCCACTTTTGTTATAGATAAGTGTCTAAGTGCCGCACACAGCGCTTAGGTTAGGCTAAGGGCGTGACAAGTGGTATCAGAGCCAAGGTTACACGCAAGGTGTTTGTAATTTTGCTCCTTTGAAGGATGTCTTCTTTAGGTATTGAGAAGAGTGTTGATGTTGGTAATGACGAGAGGGGAAGGGAAGTTCTACCCCCTCCTGCAGCAGCCAAAGGTAATAAGAGGGGAAAGTCTCGTGATGTGCAAGCTGCTTTCGAAGCACATTTGACAAGGGCAGAAGACGTTGTTGCTGATTTCATGCAAAAATTTCAACAGCTTGGGTTTGATGATGAGGAGGCACTATGTTTGGGGGACCTCTGTTAGGAACTCAAAAATCTTCAAGCTAGAGCAGAAATGACAGAAGAGACGGATAAGAATGCACTAATTGAGAAAGAAACCATTGCCGATTGGTTGCAGGTTAAGATTATCGAGCAAGATCGCAAAATGGCTGAACAAGACAAGATCCTTGAGGAGATGAAGAAAGATTGGGCTATATGTAGAGAGGCAATAGCTCGTGGCGCGTCAACCCACCATGTAGCACCAAAGGTGGACGTGCCAAGGCCTAGTCCTTACAATGGGAAGCGCGAAGCCAAGGAGGTGGAAAACTTCTTTTGGCAGATTGAATAATACTTTGATGCGGTTGGGCTCGAGGAGGATGCTAGCCATGTAAAGACAACAACACTCTACTTCTCAGAAAATGCAGCTCTATGGTGGCGTATGAAGCATCAAGAGTTCCAAGAGGCCAAGAGGGGGCTTCCAACTTGGACCGCTTTCAAGGAGGATGTATATGCCCAATTCTACCCTAAAGAGGCCGAATGGGAAGCTCGTGACAAGCTTAGAGTCTTGAAGCATATAGGGACCATATATTAATATGTTCAAGAATACATCTCCCTTAAACTTCAGATACATAATAAGCCCGATTATGATCACATGTACGACTTTATCAAGGGTTTGCAGCCATGGGCACAACAAGAAGTACGGATGAGAAAGCCCAAAACCTTCGCTCAAGCGGTTGCCATGGCCGAGTCCTTGATAGAGGTAAAGAAAAAGAACAACCCCGTCGAATCCTAGGGAGATTTGAAGGAAAATGGTGGGGAGGACGAGAGTCCCAAGGGGCAAGACAAGGATAGACATGGGAGACAACCTTTCAACAAGGACGAGAAGAGAGATAAGAAATCCATCAAGTGCTACTTTTGTCTCGGTTCCCATCCATGGAGAGAGTGTCCAAGAAGACAAACACTCAACATGTTGATTGAGGAACGCGAGAAGATCGACGAAGCACAAATGGGTTCTCTTCAGTTGCTGACTACTTTGAATGCCAAAATAACACCAAGGGCCACATCGAGGGGTGGCTTGATGTACGTGGAGGCATTGATTCAAGGAAAGCTCTCCAGGGCCATGTTGGACACTGGAGCTTCTCATAATTTCATGGCAGAAGACGAAGCCAAGAGATTGGGACTTACTCTTAACAAGTCTCAAAGGTCCCTCAAGACTGTCAATTCTGCCCCGCGACCATTGGCAGGGGTAGCGAAAGGTGTTTCTCTAACAATCAGTACTTGGCAAGGGAAATTAAATTTTACAGTGATACCCATGGATGACTTTGAACTTGTTCTTGGTATGGAGTTCTTTAAACAAGCAAAGGCCATCCCCCACACCCTATCTTGAACATATGATGATCATGGAGGAGAACACCCCTTGCATGGTCCCGGCAAAGATCCAAGCTAGACTTGAAAAGAGACAACTTTTGATCCTCCAAGTGGACAAGGGAGTTCGGCAAAATGAGGGGGCTTACTCAAGAGCCATGAAAAGAGCGGATAAGGGTGAACAGGTGGTAGATAAGACATCAAAGGAGGTCAACAAAGGCCGTGGGAAGGTGAAAGAGCCCACATCATCCTTGTTACAAAGAAAGGCACTACCTGTGGGAAAGGTGGACCCTTCATATGATGCAACCCATGGTGGCAAATCAAAGAGGGGGGCAACCATACCAGACAAGACCCAACTCTCCCTCAATCTCCATAGGAGTCGAGCAATGGATAAAAAGCCGATTGAAGTAGAAACAAGTCAACAGATCCTTGCTGCTCGCACCAGGGTGTCAGAGACCAAGTGTAAGGCTAGTTACCGTCAGACAGAGCAAGCCAGTTCATCAAGGATCTGCCTTGACGAATCAGCTTGCAAAATGACCAACAGAGCAAGTCGAGGAAAGGAGGACGCAACCACGAAATGTCCAGCAATTAAAATGTTAGACCCTCGTGATAAGGAAGTCAATTTCATCGAAGCTGATTGCATAAGGGGACTTCCACCACGGCATGAGTACTTGGTACATTGGAAAGGTTTGCCAGCAAGTGAGGCAAGTTGGGAACCAATAGACTCCCTTGGAAACTTCATGAAGGAGATTATGAAATATCATGAGAAAATCGCGACGAGGACGTTCGCGAAATTGGGTGGGGGAGTATGTCACGCCCTGCCGATAGAGACACTACAGGGGCAGCCAGATGGCAAGACTAAGGCTTGCACAGAGGCATACGGCCTTGAACGGAGGAATACGGGGCACTCTCCCGTGCTAGCACAACCCCGATGACGTAGGTGCCATGTGAGCAACCATGTGGCAAGGATGACAAGGCTTGTTCGGATGCACGCATGGCACTTTTCCCTAGGAAGGATCTAGAAGATAAACTAGATAGGGAGAATATCAATCCCCTTTGATTAAGGGATTATTACTTGTGATTGATTGTAAATATCCCATGATTAAGGTAGAATAATCTAGAAGCTCATAGTAGCCATTAGATTGAAACCATCTTAGCCATTCATTAGATGGGAAGCATGTATAAATAGCCTAGCCATTTCATTTGTAAGACACACACAGAAAGCTTGAGAGTAATACAAAAGTCTTATTCTCTCAACTCTTTACTTCCGCTGCTTTATTATTTGTTTTGCTAAGCCTTTTGTTCATGATTTTCAGGCTGACTTAGCCACTTTTGCTGTAGAAAATGTCTAAGTGCCGCACGCAGGGCTTAGGTTAGACTAAGGGCGTGACAACATGGTTAATAAATAATAAGGAAAAAAAAATTGTACTCCAGAAAGTAAAGTTTAGAACTTTGAAAAATAATTTTTTCATGAAGTAGTTAAAAATTAATCTGGTGATAAAAGAAATCTATTCTCTCTTTGTCACTATATCATGGAAATCCCTATATAAGAAAGCATTAAAGAGGATTAAACTACACCTATTGCGACTGAGAAGGAACATTAAATTAAAGACAATCGTAGAAAGTCATTTCAGCACACATGTCAAAACATGGAAATCAATAGCATGCCAATGTGTAAAGACCCTAAATGTAGTTGTCATATTATTTATGAGTTGCTAGTTCCACGATCAATAGACGAGAGTCGCTATAAGATCAACCCAATTCTTCTTGCTTGGGCTATTAATATTAATGTCTACAACGCCAATTTCGATACTTTTGAGAAAATACATACTTGTTAATTCTATCCAAATGAAGATACTTCTAGATGAATTTGATTGGTTTTAAATAACAACTTCAAAGGACTAAGGTGAATCAACCCATTTTAGCGGTAAGTCTATAACTCCTATTTCAGTTGATTTTATTCTTTTTCCTTTTCAATCAATTTCATATTAGCTGTTAAAATGGGGAAAACTTGACAAGAATTTGCAAGTGCTATAGACTTGTACAAGGATTGGGAAAAGAGAAATTGGAGTAATTCAAAATACAAATACGTTCACAGTTAATTTTATAAGTTTAAAAATCTTTACGATCTTTTCGGAGTTGAGAAATTAATGTCTGAGCATTTATCTTCTAATATATGACTAAAATACTATTACTTTGAACTTTGAGAACTATCATTTTGAGCATTCAGTGTTGGTGTTTTTTTTTAATTTTGAACGAGTAGTTTATTCATTTTGAACCAATAATTTATTCGGTTTGAACTAGTAGTTTATTCAGTTTGCACTTATAAGAGCTCTCATTTTGAACTACTATTAATTTATCAAATATGATAGTATTTTGTGAACTACTAATATAACATATGAAATATTATATTGATTTTCCACATGTAGTGTATGAATTTTGATCTAGCAGTTTATTCATTTTGAACCAATAGTTTATTATTTTGAATCATGATTTTTATTTTATTAGGTAGCATGACATCAATTTTGAACCAGTAGTTTATTCAGTTTAAACCAGTAGTTTAGTTATTTTGAACCAGTAATTTATTCATTTTAAACTAGTACTTTATTCATTTTGAATCATGATTTTTATTTTATCAGGTAGCATGATATCAATTTTGAACCAGTAGATTATTCATTTTAAACTAGTAGTTTATTTAGTTTGAACTAGTACTTCATTTATTTTGAACTTTTTATTTTATCAGGTAGCATGATATCAATTTTGAACTAGTAGTTTATTCAGTTTGAATCCGTCGTTTAGTCATTTTGAACCATTACTTTATTTATTTTGAATCATGATTTTTATTTTATCAGGTAGTATGATTTCAAATTTAAATTAGCAGCTTATTCATTTTAAACATATAGAGGAAATGTTTTCAATTCATTTTAAACATACAGAGCAAATGTTTTGAACTTTGACTTTTAATTTCTCTCATATTAGAACATCAATTTTCAAGTATTTTTGTAATGTGAAAATTTACAATATATTTTCATAGTGATTTCACACATTTTGTCAGTGATGTTCATATGCTTTTAGAGTGATGTTCAAACATGTACTAAGGTTAAACATCACTGTCATGAAAAGCATATACATATATATATATATACACACACACACACACACACACACATATATATATACATACAGTGTGAATATTTGTGTATTTGCGGTATAAACTGTTACCTTTGTGCCAAAGTTGTTGATTTAGATGAAGTCATAGGAGTTTTTTAGTCGTAGGAGAGGTTGTTATCGTCTGAGTCGCGAGATAGACAAAGAAGCTTTGTACATGTTTCAGATGTGGTGTTTCATGTTTTTGGGAGTTTTGGCTAATTTAGCTCTTATTATATAACGTGTGTGTCTCACGCGTGGGAAAATGTACAGGAGCTATTGGGCACACGGTACTAAGGAGTACTAAGGGAGCATAGTGTAGGGACTGAATTCTAGAGAGGTTAGATTTAGAATCAAAATTTGAAAAATGAGAATCTAAAATTTAAAATAGTCTTTCCAACACCATTTTTATGTCGTGATAGGTAGTCATTCTTTCAAAAATATCTCTCTAAATTTATGAAAAAAATAACATTTCTTTATATTAAAATATCATAAAACTCAATAGCTAAAAACACCTTGCTTCCAACTGACGCGATCAAGTGAAGAAGATCTTGCTCCATTTAACAAACCGCCCAAAGCCGGAAGATCCAAATCTGAACCTATTTAAGATGTCACTAAGGCAGACAATAAACCTAGTCTAAGTACAACTGACAGCCTATGCAATCTGATAGGGGAAGACCTTAAGTATATGCATGATAACCAGGAAAAACTCATAAAGTATGGAACTAATATCGAGAAGGAGCTGGAAGAGGCCTCTGCCCTACTTTTAAAAGGGTTAACCAAAGGAGAACCCCTTTCCCACCTGGTCAGAGGCCCCTTAACCAGGCGGGAGGTAAATCGAGGGATGTGCGTGAGTGGCAGCCCGACCAGGGAGAGGACCAACGGGCGTGGAAATCCAGCAACAGCCCCCACAATATTTCAGCGGAGTACTGCCGCCACACGGACTCGATCCCGCGTTGTCAGGGTGTCACCACCCTAATCACCTGGCCACTTACCAACTCACCTATGCCCCTGGGGGCTCCTCTGCCCTACTTGAACTGTTGCAAGAAGCATTAGCCAACATCCCTGAAGGTGGCACCAAGCACGATGAGGAAACGAAGGATTTCATCAAAGAGCTTCATGAATTAAGGAGAAGAGTCACCAAGCTGAAGGCTAAGTTCCCTCCCAAGGCCAAAATTCACTCCATGGAGAAAATGAATCCCGAGTTGCCTAGCTCATGCAACAATATCAATATTTGAGAGGAGTGGAACATTTAGAGACTTTGAGTCGCTCTACGATAAGCTTGACAATGATGCGAAAAAGCTGTGCCTGTTGAGTTTTTCTATTTTCCCGGAAGGTGCAAAAATAAGGAGGTTTCTGATTTTTTGGTGGATGGCACAGGAATTCATAGCTTCTGAAGAAATAACAGTTGAATTCCTTCAAGAGTTTGCAGAGAAGGGCTTCATCATACCTGTTCCTGGAAAACTTGGGTTCAAGGTGCACAACTACAAGGTGCATCTTTTGGCTCGAATCGTATTAATATCCTTGGCCGAGAGGGCTAAAGCCTTTGATTTCGATAAGCAAGGGCAGCCTATTGAAAAGTTTTCTCGCTCTCTGCGGGCATGTCTAATTAGTAAAGGCTTATCAGAAATTAAGCAATTGGAAAAGCTGCATATGTTAATCAATGTCAAAGAGACCACTCTCGAATTCAATACTGAATGGTTCCTCAGAATGGAGAGCATCAATATTCTTTACCTAGGAAGATGGCAGAGCGAGGAGGAGCACCATATTGAGATTGAGAATTCCGAATTTTTGGATGGCTTACAACATTTGAAGTTTCTGAAATTCCTCAGCCTGCAAGGGGTTTCAAAGGTGATTGAGATTCCTGATTCTATCAAGAAGCTTGCCATGTTGGGATGTGGTGCAGCGGAATGGTAGGGTTGTTGAAGTAGGATCACGCAGTTAAAATAGAAAATTAGAAAACATGGATAATTGAGACACTAAAATTTTACGTGAAAAACCCTCAAACTAATTGAGGGAAAAATCACGGACAAGTAAGGAGGATTTCACTATGTATAAAAGTTTTACAACCTTTCTCTCTAAAATAAGGAGAGAACAATTTTACTCTCTCTTATAATAGGAGAAATTCATTATTACACTAATTTATATAACAAGTGGAAGAAAAAAACTACACTCAGGAGAATTCTTTCTAATTCTCTCTAAATGCTTTGAATTGCTTCTTGCTTGATGCTTTGCCTTCTCCCAGATCCCTCTATTTATAGGGGACAATTGGAGACAATCGATTAATTGCAATGCTTAATTTTCTTCATCATATTAAATGCCATGCAAGTTTTTCTTCTAAGCTAGCATATAGCCTTACTTTGTTTTTCAACCTTTGCATGCATTTGTAATTTCCCATGCACCGAATTGACAAAAAGGATCATCAAGCTTGCTTCATTTTCAATCTTTCTGTGCTACTTCTTCACTTTAAGTTTTTACTTGTGCACAAGCTCAAATGAGTTTTACATCTCACATTCTCCCACTTAAAGCTCACTTTTAGCTATATTTCAAATCTCTCCAAACTTGCTTGTACCATGTTGCTTACGTATTTGCAAGGCCACAAAAGGATCTACTCCAGACAAATTTGCCAACGTTGATCGGCTTCATCATAACATTTGCTAGGTTCTCGTTAGTGTGAATCTTTTGTATGTCTACACTTCTTTCCTCCACTACTTCACGAACAAAGTGATGTTGAACACCTATGTGCTTCGTCCTAGAATGAAAGGCTAGATTCCTTGCAATGTGCAAGGCACTATGACAATCACAATACAAGGAAATCTTCTCTTGTTTGTGCCTGAGTTTCTCCATTAACCTTTGAATCCATATTGCTTCTTTATAAGCATGTGTAGCTGCCATGTACTTGGCCTCTATTGTAGAAAGTGCCACAATAGTCTGTAACTTGGATACCCAGCTCATCGCTCCTCCCGCAAGTGTAAGCACATAGCCCGTTGTAGATTTTTGTTTATCAGTATCACCTGCAAATTCTAAATCGACGTAGCCTTTGACAGTAAATTCTGATCCTCCATAACATAATGCAACATCCAAGGTCCCTTTAAGGTATCTCAAAGTCCTTAACAGCATTCCAATGTTCTTTACCAGGATTCGCCATGAACCGACTGACTGTTCCAATAGCTTGAGTAATATCTGGTCTCGTACATATCATAGCGAACATGAGACTTCCCACTGCTGATGCATACGGTACTTGAGACATATCTATCATCTCTGCTTCATTACTAGGGCACATGCTTGAGGATAATTTATAGTTAGCAGGAAGTGGGGTCGAGATTTCCTTACAATCTTGCATGCTGAAGGGCCACAAGATTTTCTTGAAGTAGTTCTTCTAGGAAATCCATACTTTTTTGCCTTTTCTGTCTCGATTAATTTGCATCCCTAAAATCTTGTTTGCTGGTCCCAAATCCTTCATGTGAAACTCCTTAGCCAACTGTGCCTTCAATTCTTGGACACAATCTTTGTTGGGGCCTACTACCAGTATGTCATCCACGTACAATAGCAGAACGATGAAATCATCATCTCCAAATCTCTTGTAATATGTACAATGGTTTGCATTAAGTCTGTTGCACTCAAGACTAATTATGAAGAAATCAAATCTCTTATACCAACACCTTGGTGCCTACTTTAGACCGTACAGAGATTTGGTTAACCTACAAACCAAGTTTTCTTTTCCTTTCTCAACAAATCCTTCTGGTTGGAGCATATAAATCTCTTCTTCAAGTTCTCCATGAAGAAAATTCGTCTTTACATTTAACTGTTCTAGATGTAAATCAAACACAGCACACATAGCTGGGACTACTCTGATAGTTGTAAGTCTAACCACAGGAGAGAAGATCTCGTTAAAGTCAATGCCTTTTTTGTGAGAAAATCCTTTCACCACCAGTCTTGCACGATATCGTTTCACATGATCATTGCCATCTCGTTTGATCTTGTAGACCCATTTGTTGCTAATGGCTTTCTTTCCGGGTGGTAATGGAACAAGCTCCTATGTCTTGTTTCTGTGCAAGGCTTCGATTTTTTCCTACATTGCTGTCATCCACAGTACAACATTTGGGCTATCTTCCTGCATTGCTGTCATCCACAGTGCAACATCAGGGCTATTTACAGCCTCGTGATAAGTTGCTGGTTCTCTATCCTCCATTAGAAGATAGCACGCAACATTGCTCGCCATAACATAATCAGAGTGCCATGATGGTCTTGTTGTCTGCCGCAACGAACATCGGACTTCTGTATCCTCGGCCTTGATTGGTTCTTGTTCCTCGTGCTCTGGTGCAGCTTCAGAAGGTGCAGCTTCAGAAGAAGCATCTCCTTATTCTAGTTTATCTTCAACTTCCATTATATTAGTTTCATTTCTAGTGCTATCATCTTCTTTACTTTATAGTTTTTGCTCTATACAAAGATCACATCTCTACTGACGATAACCTTGTGGTCATTGGGATCCCACAGGCGATACCCCTTAACATCGTCAGCATATCCCAAGAATATGCATTTCCTGGATTTTGGATCCAACTTCGTTCTTCCTTGGGAACCATACATCACGTATACGGGACATCCAAAAACATGTAAGGTGGAATAATCTGCGGGTTTACCAGTCCATATTTCCATTGGTGTCTTTAACCCAATAGCCGTTGATGGTGACCGGTTTATCAGGTGACAGGCAGTTTTAACTACTTTTGCCCAGAATAACTTGGCTAGACTTGTAGTTTTCAACATCGCTCTCGTTCTTTCAAGTAGAGTTTTGTTTATCCGCTCTGCAACTCCATTTCGTTGAGGTATATGTGGAACCGTGAACTACCTCTGAATACCCTCATGTTTGCAAAATGCCAGAAAACTCCCGTAAGTGTATTCTCCTCCATTGTCTATCCTCAAGCACTTGATCCTTTTGCTAGATTCAAATTCCACCTGTACTTTGTATT
Organism: Cordia subcordata; assembly: GCA_028554755.1. Taxonomy (NCBI): domain Eukaryota; kingdom Viridiplantae; phylum Streptophyta; class Magnoliopsida; order Boraginales; family Cordiaceae; genus Cordia; species Cordia subcordata. Next base: position 10,538,995 of record JAPTOF010000019.1, read on the forward strand.
CCTTGAATATTGAAAACATATCTGACTTGTTCTTGATCAGGTACACCCACAATCTCCTGGAGTAGTCATCAATGAATGATACAAGATACTTTGCTCCTCCTAGGGATTGAACCGGCGATTCCCATACATCTGAGTGAACCAAGTCCAGAATATGTTTACTTCTGGCAGTAGATCTTTTGAATGATAATCTTTGTTACTTGCTACTCATACAATGCTCACAGAATGGTAGTTTACCGACTTGAGCCCATGTAAGAAACTACGTTCTGTAAGAATCTTCAAACCTCATTCGGACATATGGCCAAGTCTGTGATGCCACATTACTATTGATTCTTCTTGGCTAGTTGATGCAACAGATACATCTACCTCCTGCAATGTATCTCCCAGCAGCATGTATAGATTTACCACGATCTTTTCTGCCTTGATCACTACAAGCGCGCCTTTGATGACCTTTATGATCACATCCTCAATATGGGTCTTATAGCCAGGGTCATCCAGTTGTTCAAGAGACAACAGATTGTTCTTCAAGCCCTTCACATGTTGTACTCCTTCAATGGTGTGAATTATACCATCGCACATTTTTATTTTGATGGTATCGGTTCCAACAATCTCTAAGGCATGGTTATTACCCATATACATAGATCCTCCAGAGCATGGTTCATATGTGTGGAACCATTCTCGACGTGAGGTCATGTGCCACGTCACTCCCGATCAATTATCCATACATCAGTAAGCTTATTTCTATCTTTAAAAGTTGTTGCTGCTTTGCTGTATAAGACGTCTCTATCACCAGAAGTACCCGCAACACATCCCCGAGAGTTGGTGACCTCAGGAGTTGTCTTGTTGCGCTAGCAATCCTTCTTACCGTGCCCCTTTTTGCCACAATTGTAGCACTTGTTATTTTTCCTGATATACCATGATTATGGCTCCTACTTGAGCCATGCTCCGTTGGTCTGCCTCTCGTCATAGTTAGTGCCTCTACTTGTCTTAAGCTTCCTAGTCTGTCCTCTCTGTTTTTGCACTTGGACTCTTCTTCCAGAGCAGCGACTGCAACATCATCGAAGACTAGACTATCTGTGAGAACATTGTTGGTGCAGTTGATGACGAGTTGATCATACGAGTCAATTTGACTTTGAAGTAGGATCTCCGTATGTTCAAGCTCTACTATTTTATGACCCAACGAAGTGAGTTGAGAAAGTAGCGTATTTGAAGTGTTGATATGTTCTGTAACTGGTATGGTCTCCCCCCTTCGAAGAGTATAAAGTGTCCTCTTCAAAAAGATCTTGTTATCAAGTGACTTGACATTGTATAATTTAGTCAGCATCTCCTAAATTTATTTTAATAACTTTTTCTCCTCAACGCTCAACAGCACCAAATCTGCCAATGCTAAATGCAAATTGGCAACAGCAAGATCGTCCATTTCCTTCCACTCGTCAGTTACCCTTGCTCGCCTACTTTCAATTGCTGCAAGACAGTTATCCTTCCTCAAAATGGATTTTATCTTCAATTTTCACATGGAGAAATTACTCCCATTGAACTCTCTATTTCGTATTTCACCACCATAGTATTGATAACAATCTACCTCTGGAATTGAACCTACTCCCATTATTTCACTGTGGACAATACTATATACGTGAACAATACCGTGTATAGTAATAGCCAGTAACTGTATATAGTAATGTTGAATAGTAACAATACCCTCAACTCGTGGCTCTTATACCACTGTTAGGGTGTGGCACAGCGGAATGGTAGGGTTGATGAAGCAAAATCACGCAGCTAAAATAGGAAATTAAAGAAAATGGATAATTGAGACACCAAAATTTTACGTGAAAAACCCTCAAACTAATGGAGGGAAAAACCATGGGCCAGTAAGGAGGATTTCACTATGTGTAAAAGTTTTACAACCTTTCTTTCTAAAATAATGAAAGAACAATTTTACTCTTTTTTATAATAGCAGAAATTCACTATCACACTAATTTATATAACAAGTGGAAGAAAAAAACTACACTTAAGAGAATTCTTTCTAATTCTCTCTAAAATGCTTCTTGCTTGATGCTTTGCCTTCTCACAGATCCCTCTATTTATAGGGAAAAATTGGAGACAATTAATTAATTGCAATGCTTAATTTTTTTCATCACATTAAATGCCATGCAAGTTTTTCTTCTAAGATAGCATATAGCCTTACTTTGTTTTTCAACCTTTGCTTGCATTTGTAATTTCTCATGCACCAAATTGAAAAAAAAAAAGATCATCAAGCTTGCTTCATTTTCAATCTTTGTGTACTACTTCTTGACTTTTAAGTTTTTACTTGTGCACAAGCTCTAACGAGCTTTACATATCACATGGCAGGCTCGTGTTCCTGGACCTCGGAGCATGCAACAATCTGGAGAGGATTCCAGCTGGGATTGGTGTACTAAAGAGTCTGAAATACTTGGATATGTCGAATTGTTACCTCATGGAGCACATCCCCAAGGAGCTTTCTCTGCTCGAAAACCTTCTAGTCCTCAAGGGGTTTGTAGTAGGTCCATAACAGAAAAAAGAGAAAAAGTCATGTACTCTGAAGGATTTGTCTAAGTTGAAAAAACTTAGCATCTACACATGTATCCAGGAATTCCCAACGGACAATGACATAAAGGCTCTGACAGTGCGTCAAGATTCTGCAGCTCAGACAGCGAGGGAGGGATAGAACCTGTGAGATCATTGAACGATAAGTCGAGGAAAGTCAAGCTCTTGAGCTGGTTAGTCCAGCTTAGTCTAAGTGTCTTAAGGTGTGTAAGCTTGGTTATGGATGGTGGGATTTGCCCGGTGAGATTAGTAAGTTTCCGGAAGATTAAGGTCTGGAGATGAGGCAAGTCGCCAACAGCCGCCAGAATCTGGCCTGAGATGTTGCCGGAGAATATGGTTAGTGAAATGATACGGTTAGTGTTGAGGTCACACTCAACTGTGTACCACTCACAACAGTCTTCTTTTGGGTTCCATGAAGCTAGATGATAAGGGTTGTTTAGATCTTTCTTGATCTGTAGCAGGACTTTTTTGTCTTTTGGATTACATATCTCTAAAAAAGATAAAGATGGGAAAGAAAGAAAGAGGAGCAAAGATAGGGAAATAGTGAAGAAAATTGCGGCCTTCATGCTGTGGCTTTTTGGAGTTTATGAGAGTTGAAGAATATATTAGACTAGGTCTATATATAGATTTGTGATTGCATGCAACAAGAATGCTTTGGTTTACTTCTTCATAGCATAATTCTTTCATGCCTCTTTTACGAATAAGAATTCACATCAAACGAGTGAAAGAGTGGTATATAACTATACTCGCACGCAAAATTATATCATTTCCACAAATTCAAACAAATACGCGAGAGAGCAAGATGCATTAATTCGAGGAGATATATTTGCTGCAGCAGGTTTGCACTGTGTACCCACTGGTTCCTCCCTGCCTTGATCTGAGATAATCAAACAACTTGAAGAGGATAAGTCATATAATTCCAGTACGCAAAACAAGCTTATCTTTTTCTGTGTTTTTCAAGCTTGTGTTTTTCCTGTTTCTTCAAGTTATATTTTGCAGACAATTATACTCAGTTTATGAAACATTATGTCCCCAGTGGACAGCGGAAATTTCTAACATATTCTTGACTACAAGAAATCATTAAATTAGGTATAATTTTGTAAAATTCAGGTGATAGCTTTAGACTTGGTGCTATGGACCAGTTCCAAGTTTTCAAGCCAAAAAGATGTGGCAGATGAAAGTGAAACGTGACATACAATACGCAGCACCACATGGGCATACTCATATATGCACCTTCACCATATACAGCTTCCCTACAAGTTCGGCACTTCAGCTGGTGCAATGATTTCTTTGAGTTGGCTGGGTCGTCTGATATTGAATTGGTTACTGATAATTATAGATTTATAAATAATTATTAAAAATTTCAAATTTATTACCCCAAATTAATATAATCGAGTTTTATGTTTAGATCTCATGTTTATGAAATATTCGTGTATTATATCTCACACCATTACAAAACATCACAAAAGAGTGTAATATGTTTTACACCAATACAAAACATCACACAAGGGTGTATTGTGTCTCACACCAATACGAAACATCACACAAGAGCACATACGCATCTCATGATCTAAGATTTCCAACCCAATATACGTGTGATCGTTGTTCTCTATAGATTTTTTGTAATATCTAAAAAAAAAAAAAGAAGAAAGAAAGAAAACTAAACACATAGCTGCAATTGCATGTTTACCATGTGGGTGTGTGTTAGTGCATATGTGTGGTGTTTACTAACGGCAAGTGTTGGGTTGGTTGGGTAAATAGTTAGATTCCGAGGGACTAAAATGCAAAACAAGAAAAATAGGAAGGTAAGATAAGATGGAAAAAAACAAAAAAAGACAAAAACCACTTTCCTTTTCCCTTTTCCCGTTAGACCCAAACCCCACAAAAACACAACACACACACACACACGGCTAAGCAGAGAAAAGAAAGAAGAATAGAAAAAAAATTGTGATCTTGCTTTTGCATTTATTAAAGTTCTACATGCTAGCAATTGAGGTAACCTTGTTTACCTATTTTCATTTTGGAGTTATATCACATTAATCATGCTAATATAACTTGTGAATAGTTAAAGTACATGTGTTTATACGTGAATGTTTGCTTAAATTTACAAATAATTATGATTTTAGTTCTATACTTGTGTTCAAGTGTATTGGTGATGAGTGTATTTTGGGATGATATTTCAAAAATTATGGACTAAAAATAAAAGTAAATAGCTAAGATCTTGTTTGTTATCATAAAGGAAACTCTAGAGTTAAATGATTATATTTTGAATGTAGATTTTGGGACTTGTAAAATATGGAACATAAGCAGTTCTATCTTGGACTTCGGTATAATAGGGCATGTATAAAAATGTTTGTATAAAAGGAACCCACTTGGTTAAGAAAGTAACCTAAAACTATATGTGATATGAACCGATAAATGTGGTTCATATAGGGGATTTCGTAAAATAGCGAGGGTTTGGGAGTGCATGTGTTATACATGGGTGTAAAGTTGAAATTGGCTAAAGAAATTATTCTTCTTGTTTGTAAAGTGTAAAGAGTACATATTACTTGTGAATGTAAATGATAAGCGATGTTAGTTTTATGTTAATTTAGTTGTACTTTTAAATATGGCAATTATTGTGAGTTTATTTGCACGTATCTATGCGCACGATTTCTAGCTTTGTCTACGTGCTTGAGTGTATGGGAAAGAACTTATAGCTAAGGTGAGATTATGTTTACATATCTTGAAAACTTGGAGGTATAAATTGAGAAATGCATGTGCGTTGTGTAAAAGTCATTATATAAAAGTGTGCACGAATGAAGATAGGAGCTACTGATGATACATAAAATGTGCACGAAGCTATTAAGAGAATTTTGTTGACTAAGTTATGAATTAAACATATGCACACTAGTTGAATATCACAAGGAGATGCATTACTTGAGTTCACCTATGATTTGTAAAGAGCAAAGTGAAATTATATATGATTAAGGCATATGGTATGTGAGAATGAGAAATTATATTGCGAGTAGTATTTGATGACTAGTTGTGAGCTAGATTTACATAAATTCTACATGTGACAAGGTTGTGAAAAGATAAAAAAGACAAGTGTTATTATAACTGTTCTCCAATATTTTCACTTGTAGGAGATAAAGTAGTGGAGATTGCGTGGACTGTAGAAGACACATCAAATGATGCAAAAGAAGAGACAGATGGCATAGTTAGTGAGGATGCTTGTGAAGAATAAGAAGATAAAGATGTTGACTGAGCTAGAGACGTGGGCAACAAAGATAGCACAGCCGAAGAAGACTTATCCAATGAAGAAAAAATAGGTAGAGCACGCGCACCAAAACTGGAAAAAGTCAACCGATGAGACATGGATGTGGACATAGTGACGAAGAAAATTCAAACTAAAAGGAAAAACATCCTCATAAAAACCACATGACGAGAAATATAAACTTTTTCTACTTAAGGATTGTAACATCTATATCCTTTATGATTATCACTGTAACCTAGAAAAACATATGATATAGATTTAGGACTTAATTTATCCTATTTATATGGACCAATGTAGGGAAAACACTGACAACCAAAACAACGTAAAAGCAAATAATCAAGATGATTGTTGTAAAGCACAAAAAATGGAGAGACAGTATCCAACACTGGTGTGGGAAGCCGATTGATTAAGAAAACAGCAGTGAGAAAAGACTCGACCCAAAAACGCTTAGGCATGGAAGAGTGAAACATGAGATTTGTTTCCATATTTGTAATATGACGAATTTTGCATTCAGCTAAGCCATTTTGTTCTGGTCTATAAGGGCAGGAAATACGATAATGAATCCCACTATTGGACATAAATGTTGCGAGTGGCCCCCTTGTTAATTTAGCAGCACTATCACATTGAAAATAACGAATTTTGGATGAAAAATGATTTTCAACAAGTGCTTTAAAGCAAACAAATAAAGAAAAACACTCAGTTTTATTGCACATGGGATACAATCATATGAAATGATAAATTCATCAATAAAAATAATAAAATACCTAAATTCAGAACAAGAAAGAACTGGAGCAGGACCCCACACGTCACAGTGAATAACTTCTAAAATAGAGGAAGACTACGTCGTAGAAGGAATAAAAGCTAATTTATGGCCTTTTCCCATCATACAAGACGCACAAACTTTATTGACACTTTGAAAATTCAAAAAATCTGGGACTCATAGCACAAATAGAAGACAAAATATTCGTGGATGGATGGCCAAGATAAGCATGCCACAATTCTGCAGAAATTTTGGTGACACTTAATGCAGCATGATCCCTAGAAGCAAAGGAAGAAGACACCAGAATGCTAAAAAGATTGGAGTCAAAACGGCTGTGTAGAAGAGGTTTCTTGGTGTGGAGGTCCTTAACAAGACAGAAAGAGGGAAAAAGACTCTAATGAGGCACCATTGTCACAAGTAAATTACGCAACAAACAACAAATTACGAGTTATGCGAGAGACATGCAACACATTAGACAACATATAAGAATGATCAGAGGAAGAAAAAACAGAATGACTAGTGTGAGAAATAGAAAGACACTTACCATTGCCAACCATGACATGATTCGATCCAGCACAAGGACGAATTTGCTGAATAAGACTTGGGTCACTAGTCATGTGTGATGTGGTACCGGAATTCAATATCTAGGTAAACGACAAGACTAGGGTGGGAAGTAAGGGAGGAGAGGAAGTTTGTTGTTAATAATAACCAGCAAATTGAGAGGCAGAAGGAGACATGACTGAAGCAGCATACTGAGCATAATGAAGAAGACGACATCTAAGAGCACCTAGTTTTTGATAGATTTGACACTTACCTCGATAACGACTACTAGTGCTAGACGAACCACCGGACTTGGAATTGGTGTTGTGAGAGGAAGAAACAAACCGAGAAGGGGACTGAACAGACAAAGAACGTGAAGTAGTGCCACTCTAAGAAGTAGGTTGTACTTGAGAGACTAGTGCTGCAATAGACCCAGACGATTCAACCACAGAATCCGTGTTTTCTGTAAGAAGTTACTGTTTATAGTGTTAGAAAGTGGAAGAGGCTATTTTAAATATAGAGAGAATGTATTAAACTTTATTATCTCTTCTAACTTGGACATATACAACTAAAAGCTCTCACCTCTATATATAGGTTATTCCAGAAATCCAAAACTAAATAGGATTTGGTTAAACCAATCCTTTACATATTAAAATAGCTAATAGAAATCCTAATTTGACTAGGAAAATAACCAATAAACTAATCATAATATAATTAGGACTTTTAAACATATCCAAATTCTAAATCAAGTTTATTTTCTAACATCCCCTTAAACTTGATTTGATTCTGATAACTCCAAGCAAAGCTCTCAACTGGATGAACACATCACTCTTGAGAGGCTTTGTAAAATGTCGGCAATCTGATCTTGAGACTTCACATACTGTATCTTCACTTCTTTCCTTGTGACACATTCTCGAATAAAGTGGTAACGTGTATCAATGTGCTTGCTTCTTTCATGAAAGACTGAATTTTTCGCCAAGGCAATTGCAGACTTGTTGTCAAAATAGATCTCCACAGGCTCTTTTTGAGGCATATTAAGTTCCTTCATCAAGTTTCTTAACCATTATGCATGACAAACACATGACGTGGCAGCCACATACTCAGTTTCACATGTTGAGAGTGTGACCTGGGTTGTTTCTTGGAACTCCAAGTGAATGCAGTATCCCCTATAAAGAAAAGAAATCCAGTTGTACTTTTCCTATCATCTAGATCACTAGCCCAATCGCTATCACTATATCCCACAAGCTTGAAATTATGGCTTTGGGAGTATAAAAGTCCACAATCAAGAGTCCCTTTGATGTAGCGAAGTATTCTCTTGGTAGTCTTGAGATGTATCTTAGTAGGAGCCTCCATAAAGCGGCTTACAAGTCCTACAGAAAAGAGAATATCAGGTCTTATGCATGTCAAGTACCTTAAGCTTCCAACTAGACTCTTGAATAATGTTGGATCTACTCGTTCTTCCTCATCATCTCTTGATAATTGCACTCCACATTCGATTGAATTGAAATTTGTTAACAAACTTCAAGTGAAATTGGAATATAAGTACAAAGCAATTCAAATTTAGTCAAATCATAGAAGAAAATAATATTCACTTTAGCAAAGTTGGTATTAAACTATGTTGAATGTTTTAAAGGTAGAGGTTTTCTTCATAAAAGATGTCCATTGAATATTTTTTGTCTCAAAGAAAGGGTCTTCCACACCATGGGATTTGCTAAAATCTATATAAACAATTAAAAGTAAAGTCAATATTTTTTATTAATACTACATGTTTTTATTTTGTGAAATGTTTTTCCTCCAAAAAGTCTATGTCTTCTTTCACCAACTAGAATGTAACTCGTATAATGTATGAGAGAAATGAATTATTTCATATAGATTTTTATAATTTATAGTAGAACATATATAAATATATTTTATTAAGTATTTAATTTTGGCTAGTTTAATAGTAAGATTGCAACATAAACAAATTTCTTATTCAAGTTGAATATGATGGCTTAAAATAATTTTTTAATTATTTTTCTTCAAGTTATCCCTTAAAATGCATCTAACTTAATTACTATCATTTTTTAGTAAACTATTTGTTACCTATTATGATGTTGTACACGGGAATATATGCACTAATTCAGCCTTAGTTCATTGGTTTTGCAAATTCAATGGGGCTTGAGTTCTAGTGTCTAATATATTTGTGTAAGAATATTGTATGGATTTACAAATGAAAAAATTATACTCTAGAAATTAAAGGTTATAAAATTGAAAATAATTTTTTCATGAAGTAGTGAAAAATTAATCTAGTGATAAAATAAATCAATTCTCTCTTTGTTATTATATCACGGAAATCACTCTATTTAAAAAAGTAATAAAGAGGATTAAACTATATTCATTGTCAATGAGAAAGAACATACAATTAAATACAATTTTAGAAAATCATTTTAATACAACATGGAAATCAATACACTACAAGAAAAAGCCATCTTTGGCTATGGTTTTAAAGCTTTTTTGTAGCATTTTTATCCGTTGCCATTTTCCTTACCATCACTTCACAAAGCATCATCCAACCATCGTTTTGGGAGGAGTCATCTTATACCTAAGCCAATGGATATCAACGTGTTGGAATTTATTATTGTTTCCAATAGTTTTGTAATCCATGGATGTATGTCCATGCACCATTGCCAACACTTCTTCATATTCGTCATCTTATGAACTTTTTCTATTACCAACATTTTTTATAATTGTCGGTATATGATTGTTACATTGCCAGCTCATTTATAGTTGTCAGTGGATGATTGTTACATTACTGACACCTTTTATAATTGTTGGTGCATGATTGTTGGCTTATATGTTTTTCAATAATGACACTTGTTGGTTGGTATTATAATAATAACAATAATAATAATAATAATAATAATAATAATAATAATAATAATAATCATAATAATAATAATAATTGTTGTTGTTGTTATTAAATATTAGTCTACATAAACAAATTGAATATAAATCCAATAAATTGACACTAGGAAGCATTTAGAAATCACTTAAAAAAGTATTTACAATCAAAAGTTAATTCATAAATGAAAAAGACAAATGAAAACACCCTAATTGTTATCACTACTGATGTCAAACTAAAGTCCTAAAACGAAAAGCCAAGTCCTAAACTAAAAATTGGCAAATTATTTTTGCCCAGTCCTAAAATGAAAACTCGCAAATTATCTTTGCAAATTAAAATGATGAACACCCAATTGCACTGCTACTTTCAAGATCTTGCTAACTTGAGTTAGTGTCAGTCTTCACACTTGGATCATCAAATGCCTAGAAGAAAGAAAATATTAAGGTGCATATTAGTACTTGAAAAAATTATATAAAAATAGCGACAAAGGTGTAATTAATATTTACGAAATAATACACATATACTTGAGAAGCATTTGAACATAGAAAAGTGTCAAATAATTGTCTCACTCGATTAAGCTCTTCTTTCATTTTCTTCAAATTCTTCTCATTTGCTTCCTCCACGTCCTTAATCCTTTTGTCTTTTTCCTGCATCTCATTTTTCATGTGTTCAAGATTTTTTTTTCAACTCGTGAACAATTCCAGTGGGACGTGTTCCATGAGAATCATAAACTTGTGATGGTGTAAGTCCCAATCCTAAACCTTTGACATGCCTAAGATGCCCTTTACCTAATACTTCAACAAAGGTTTCTCTTTCCAAGTCAAAATTCTTCTCTGATAAAGAGCCATATGATTCTCTAATCTTTTTACTTATTGTGGTCTTCACAGCTTTCTATATAATCAAAACATCATTTATTAAATAAGAAATGTAATATATAATAATGAATAAAATTTTCAACTTATATTAATTTGTAGTAGATACCAATATGTTCAAAGGACCATTATCCATTTTGCCAGACTTTTTGGTATATATGTGATGCTTCATAGAACTCTAATGGACTTACTTCACCATTTAGAATTCGCTCCTATAAAATAAGAATGAGAATATAATAATAAAAGATAGAGAACAATCTTAAGAAAATAAAATTAGTAATTAGTTTTTGTTAGTAAGAAATACCAATTGATTGTGCAATCTAGCATAACCTTTTCTTCCATTAGAATGATGTATCCCTTGGGAAGCACGAGCCTTTTGTCCTGCTGTTTCAATTTTCTAAGTGAAATCCACGAATCATCAAAAGATTATTCTATGAATATGCAAGCATGTTTTATTAATATATAACTAAATTTCTTTATTACCTTTCCTTTTAATGATAGGAAATAGTGAACCAAGTGCTTCCAATGATTTAGAGCAACATCACGAGGCTTGTTTTTCACATTTGCATCCTCCGAATCATTCGGATTGAAAAATTTTGCCTTCAACTCTAATTTACATTCCTTCCACTTCAAGTTAATGGAGTGAAGAATAACTTTTTCCATCCTAGGTTTTGGAATGTTAAAGGAAAACTTCCCTTGGAATTAAAAACAGTAAGTATAAATTATAATCTATGTAAAACCATTTGCTTAAATATTAACCAACCTTCTTAATAATGTTCAAAAGGTATTCCTCACCCAATACATCAATACACTAATCATTTTTTTAAGGAGAAACAAAAAGGAAAAACAACTTATTTCATACTCATATGGTTTATCTAATTTCCTGCAACAAGACTATTACAACACAAGTCATTACCATAAACTACCGCACTAAGCTTATTCACTCAATACTATATAATCATATCATGGATTATTCTTCTGGCTGTATATATAATCAATATGTGCCACCATTGTCCTCCTCATCAGACAGTCCTCACTCTCCACTCTTTCACAACTTGCACTAATTCACACACACACTCTTACCCTATTCTAACATGCACCACTATATATATAAACACTGAAACGAAAGAGAAAAGGGAATTTTTCATTGTATTCCAAACAATAATTACACAAGTATATATAAAATAGAACATGTCCGATGCTTATAGGAAATGTCTCCTAGAGGAGTGAAAAAATAGTAAGTACAAAACTTCAAGAATACCATGACTGACCCAAAAGATTGCAAGCAGAAAACCACAAGAATAACAACACCAAAACCCTACCCCTACCCAAAAAGAAGAAAAATAGAAAAAACAAACAAAAAAGGAACAAAAATAAAAAAGAATAAAAGATCACAAGGTATATAATTCACTCTGGCATCAAACTGAAAGGTTTTCCCTAAAGTAAAAGGCTTAAAATGCTAAGAAAATAAATTATATACATTTCGAGTCCAACATCAAACACATAGAGGAAGATGCATTTACCCTAAAATTGAACTAGACCATTAATAATCAGTTTTCTATTGTTTGAATAATGATGATCAAAAATTCAAAATGAAGTACAATCATATCTTCTTTCTTAATATCATCCATACACAACTACCCCATCATTTTGGTTAGTCTGACAAATAGTATTTGAAAGAAACAATTATGATCTGAAAAATGTTATCAGTATTTTTAAACAATTATCACAAACTACAAACATTTAAAAAGTAATTCAAAAAATTCAAAAGTTCAAAAATTAACTCTTATCACATGTAGACAACGTGGAGGCCAAACCAAGAAGAACTTTCAAGTTTGAGACTTTAATCTCTGTCCAATTTTTTCAAGTACAAATACAAATACAAATTTCTACTCATTATTCCATTATAATTAATTAGATTAAACACAGTAAGATCGGCATCCCTGTAATAGAAATCTCTCCACCTCTGCCTTTTCATTCTCACTACGCCTGAATATTCGATGTAGGAATTAAACCAATTTGTTTAAGTAATATGTATAGATAACAAATAACTAACCTCAACTAATTCTATAATGGTAGCTTTTCATGTTTCTGGAACATGTCTCCAATCGTTATGGTTCAAAGGGCAAAGATCCCCATTGCTTGCTAAGGTACCCAAGTAGCTTTGTAATTTAACGGATGACTCATATGCAAGTTGGTCATCTTCGTCGTATTCGATAGGAATTATCATGTCCTCAAGCAGCATTTGTATGTCAGCACATATAGTTAGATCTCTTTTCTTTCATGTTTGGGAACTTCCTGAAACAAGTACATAAAAATTACCTGATTCCATGGAAACATCTATTTGTGTTTCATCATTTTGGGACCCTTTATTTGCAAATTCTTGTTCATTATGAAGGCTACTCTTCGAGATGGCATACAAAGCGCTTTTGCATCTTCCCATATTTTTCAAGGGACCAGGAGCAGAGATGGAGATGGATAGTGATGGAGGTTTGATAACTTGATGATTGTGGTTTTTTATAGAGGATGTGAGTTTTGTTTTGTGCAGGAAGTTTAGGGTAAAAGAGATTGTGGGAGTTAAGAAGTGAAAATTATCTGGGAGTCTAAACTTTTGGCGGTAGTAGAAGAATATTTAGCTGCATTTTTAACTTTTCTTTGGATGAGATTAGAATTTAATTCCTTTTACTTTTTTGAAATATATCTTCTAGACAAAAGTGTCCTCTTTGCTCTAATTATTAATATTTCGTGAATTACAATTGTAAATAGAAATAAATAAACTAGTAAAATATAATAACTAAAATAATAAAAATGATAAAATTTAAAAATAAATAATGAAATGAATTTAATAATAAATAAAATTAGTAAAATATATTTTATTTAATAATTACTTAATTATTAGTTAAATATAATTTCTTAGAAATTGTCAAACGAGTTAAAATATAATCAAAAGCGATTGACAAATTTACCAATTGATTACCGAAAACATTGCACGAGCTGCTGCCGGTGTTGCACTAGGCATGCCAAACTTTGACCCCTTTCCAAATAAAAGAAATAAAAATAAATAAAGAGAGGAACAATAATTTTCTTTTCTCTTTGTTTTGAAGTCCTTTCTTCAAGGGGCGAAGATTTTATTGATAACCAAAAATATGCACAAAAGTAGAGCAGAGAATAAAGGACCATACACCCACAACTAGGCTGAGTAAAGGACATCCCATCCATTTTACCAAACATTTAAGCCAGAGAACAGAACCAAAAAGGGGACTCAACTAGATGCAAAAAAGCCTGAAAGAAAAGGAAACAAAATTGCCAAAGCTACACAAAAATTTGAGAGCAAAAAGCTGCTACTCTTCCTCAACACTTCTTTTGATGCATAGCAAACCTAAAGAGTTTGATTTGATGATGCCTCTAAGAGTAAGATGCTCTGAATGTGTTTGGAAAATTTTAAGCCCCTCAATGATGCAACCCCAGTCAGTAAGCCAATCGGTTGTCTGGTTTCCCTCTTTAAATATACGAGAGATTTTCTAGCTAAGTCCTTTAAGCTGTTGATAAATAGAATTTAGAATCTGTGCTGTGCTCCAAGTACCCTTCTTTTTGTTTTTCACCAAATGAACCACCACATTAGCATTCATTTCTATACAATTATTCGTGCTGCCTTGTTGAATGCAGAGCAGAATTCCGCTTTTAAGAGTAGCAAGTTTTGCTAAGATTGCAGAGTTAGCTTGAACATTTTCTAAGAAAGCCACAATGATTTTACCAAAACTATTTCTAATCTCTCCTCCAGCACCTACAGTTTGATTGACAGAGTTGAAACTATCATTTGTATTAAGTTTAATCCATCCAATCTTAGGTTTGACCTAGATAACCAAAGTGATCAAGGATTTTTTCCTTTTTAGTTCTTTCAAACCAAAATCTGCAGCAACATCTAGATCTCCTTTCCAATAGATCTGCAGTAACAACTTAGCATCTACCAATTGCCACAAGATGTACATGGAAGAAAACAATATAATACAAAGAATAAAAATAGATTGGAGTCGAAATGAGTTTACTCTAATTTTCAAATGGTCTCATCTTGCACATAAATATCTTAATTTATATTAGTTCGCATCCATTCAAAATCATCAAACTCAAGCTCATACCGAGTAACACCATGAGATAACCCTTGGAGAGTATTCTCATCACCAACATTAAGTACATCTCTGGCTATTACTTTAATGGCTATTCGCCACTCTACACATTTTGGATCTTGAACATAAAATGCTTGTTGGGCTTGAGAGGATAAAATAAATGAGTCATGACTTATGTGTTCCCCTGCATGTGACAAACGTGAAAAATTCACTAATGTAAATCCAAACTGGTCTTTCTTTACACCTCTTGTCACATCAACCCAATCACAATGAAATAACACAACCTTGTAATGTCTATAATAATCAAGCTCCATTATTTCAGTCAATTCACCAAAGAAATCAACATCACTATCAATAGGGTTTTGATCTCACACAGAAGCATAGCTTGTCGTTTGTGACATAACAACAACTCTAGTATTCTGTGTTCTCTTCCCCATATTCCAATCTTTTGTATAAAATCTAGTACCACTAATTATGATTCCCTTGTAAATTTTTGCATATACATTAGGTCCTCTATCAAGTCGCCTTATAGTCTCAAATACAACCCCTTCTCTCAATGTAGAAACCTAATTTGTTACATATAAACTATTAGTGCTACAAGAATGAAAAATTATATAATACATCATTGTACAATATTTATTCATACTTACATGGTGTTTAAATCAATAATGAAACTCCTTGTTCACTATCCTGTCAAGAACATATGGTACTGGTCTTTTATGACGAAGTTTTCTTTTTGGCAGTCTCTTAAATTCTCTGTGTGAAACAATTGATATGAAACTAGTTTTGATACAATAGAGAAAACTTTTAGTTAATGAAAAATTGAATGTATGGAAAATTGAACTTACTCTCGAAATTTGGTCACTTCTTCATGTTGGAATAATGCATATCTATGTGCTTGAACCCATGTTTTCTAATCTAGTACTTTTAGTTCAATGGCTCCAACAACTTTTCTAGCACATCTAAATAGATACTTATCTCCCTTAAGGCTAATGACATCAGCACTTCGACGTAGACGATTAGATACAGTTTCAGTTCCATCAAGGCATCTAGAGCAAAATATCAAGCAGTCATTGGCAATATATCTTTCGGCAATCAAACCTTTAGGTTGCGGTTTGTTGCCGACATATTGTTTGAATTCTTTGAGACACCTATGACATGTCAATCAAGTCATAATATTTGTTATTGGAAAACAATTTAAAATAATCGCAAGTGATTAACTAAATGAATAATTACCTTTCAATTGGGAACATCCACCTATAATGCATTGGGCCAGCAACTTTTGCTTCTGCAACAATATGTATGACAAGATGGACCATTACTGCAAAAAAGGATGAAGGAAAAATTCTTTCCATCTGACATAATGTTAAAGCTGCATGAGACTCCAATTGCTCAAGTTCTTGAACATTTAATGTTTTTGAGCAAACGACTTTGAATATGGCACTTAAATTTGTTATAACGTTGATCACTTTATCAGTCATACACGATCGAAGTACAATTAGCAGAAGACCTTGCATTAAGATGTGAAAATCATGAGCGTTTGGAGATTAAAGCTTCCAATCCTTTAGATTAATATCCCTTGAAATATTTGAAGAATAGCCATCAGGAACTTTAACACCCTTTAAAAATTTAAGAAATATATCCTTTTCTGCTCTCGACATGTGGTAATAGGTAGGAGGCAGTATTAATTTCCTGTTAGAAGCTATTTTAGGATGTAGTTGGGGTCTTATGCCTATCAAAGCCAAGTCTTCTCGTGATTTTTCATCTTCCTTCTTTTTCTTACCGTTATTCAACAATGTCTCTATCACATTTTCACAGACATTTTTTTCAATATGTATCACATCTAGATTATGACGTAATATATGGTACTCTCAATAAGGCAACTTGAAGAATATACTTTTCCTTTTCCATGAACTTCTCGCATTGTTCCCATTGAGTTGATTCTTAAATATAAAATCAACACCTCCTAGTTGTCTTAATGCATCACTTCTAGACAAAGGAGTAGGTGCTGATCTCGTCTCCACAGTAACATCAAACTAGCATTACTATGATCGAAAATTGTGTGATTGACTTAACCACCAACGATGACCTAAGTAACAATGTTGTTGTCATTTACTTAACCATCTTGAATCAGTTTCATCTGCACAAGATGGGCAAGCACTTTTTCCTTTGTAACTTTGCCCAGATAAATAAGCATAAGTAGGAAAATTGTTGATTGTCCACATCAATGTGGCTCGCATCTTAAAAGTTTGTTTAGAGCTTGCATCATATGTAACAACTCCATGTTGCAGTTGAAGCAACTCAGCTATTAATGGTTGTAAAAATGCATCTATCTTGTCTCTTGGCCCTTTTTCACCTGGAATTATCATAGACAAAATCAAAGAATCTTGTTTCATGCACATCCACGATGGAAAATTATATGGCATCAACACAACTAGCCAAATAATGTATGCATTACTCATTATTCCATATGGATTAAAACCATTAGATGCTAAACCAAGCCTAACATTACGAGGTTCAATGGCAAAATCTAGATAACACTCATCAAATGATCTCCATGCTAATAAGTTTGCTAGATGCCTTAATATCCCATCTTTTTTACGCCCTTCATCATGCCATCTCATAAAAGAAGATGTCATGGATGACATGTATAATCTTTGAAGCCTTGGTATTAGTGGGAAGTAACGTAATACTTTTGTAGGTACCTTTTTTTAATTCCTCGTACTATGGCAACCTCACTAAGTGTCTTCACCCTTATTCAGTTTCCATCAAGAAGCATTGCAGATACTACATGAATCTTCATTGGCGTTATCACCCCAATACAATATGCAATTATTTGGACATACATGAATCTTTTCATAGCTTCAGCCCAATGCATTGATCATCTTCTTGGCTTCTTTGAATGAAGAAGGCATTTTTGCATATGGAAATGCTGCTTTGAGTAACTCTAAAAGTCTATCCATTGAATTATCATACCACTTGTTTCTACATTTTATTTTGAAAAAGTTTCACAATAAAGGACAATATTGAGAAACTATCACATCCGGAGTACAAAGTTTGATTGGCATCTTTAATATACTTGTAATATTCAGAAGCAGCTTCATTATGACTAGCATCATATGCATCATCATCTAATATTTCCTTATTATTCACACCTTGTTGATCACAATTTTCATTAAGTGATTGCATGTCAAATTCATAAATTCCAAATGCATCACGTAGTAGATGATGCATATTAGAAGGTGTGTTATGTGCTAGCTCTTGATTAATGACTGTTGTTTCAATGCTAGAAGTAGCTGATTCCCCATGGTAAAGACATTTAGTGTACCCATTCAAAGTACCATTAAACAAAAGATATTGTGTGACATCATCACATGTCCTCCAAACACAATTAACACAATAAACACAAAGACAAACTATAGTCCCATCATGTGACACTCTCTCAAAAGCAAAATATAGCATGCCAATATGCAAAGACCCTAAGCGTAGTTATCATATTATTTATGAGTTGCTAGTTCCATGATCAATAGACGAGAGTCGCTATAAGAACAAGCTGATTCTTCTTGCTTGAACTATTAATATTAATGTCTACAACGCCAATTTTGATGCTTTTGAGAAAATATATACTAGTTAATTTTATCCAAATTAATATACTTCCAGATGAATTTGATTGATTTGAAATAACATTTTGCAGGACTAAGGTGAATCAACCCTTTTTAGTAGTAAGTCAACAACTTCTATTTCGGTTGACTTTACTCTTTTTCCTTTTTAATCAATTTCATATTAGCTAGTAACAAGAGGGAAAATTTGATAAGTATTTATAAGTGTTATAGACATGTATGAGGAGTGGGAAAAGAGAAATTAGAGTAATTCAAATACAAATTTATTCACGACTAATTTTATAAGTTTGCAAATCTTAATCATCCTTTTGTAGTAGAGAAATTAATTGAGTTAACATAAGAAATAATGTAATCAACAATATTAAAATTAATCTAATAAATGAAAAAATTATTTAAAACGCTTAGAGAGAGCTATATTATTCAAGCTTAAGAGAAATTAACATCCGGAGAAAATGGTCAGATTATTGTTAGCACTTGATAGTCCCTTAGAGAATTGAACTTGAAGAAGTATACCTATATAACACTTTCACATTCCAATATACTCATTAGATAATTGTATACAATAAAATTGATAGTTAATTTCCATCACCTCTATTCTGTTACTAGTAATTACTCATTCAAAGCTTTGTGCACTTATCAAACACCTCATCATTCTTTTGTAAAATATGGGCTGCTCGAGTTTTAAACTTTGGGATTTGAGCAAGTGTGAAGGATAGAGCTTTACTACATAATTTGCCCATCTTTTGAAGGTTATGACAACAAGGACGATCTACTTCTTGATTCTCAAAAATATAATGAGCAATCTCATTCCCGCATTTTCTGGTTAACACATCAATTCAATCCCCTAGAAACTTATAATACCCAGGCCTTGGTTGTGGAGGTAATGGTTCGCCATACCACAGATCATCTGGTTCAGTTTCAATAGGAGGTTTTTTAACTAAATGCTGGTGCTTGAGAAACCACTATTTATACAATATGAATAACGAGCAAGGCAAAAATGGTTGTGTGAAGCCAACATACCGTCTTTGCCATTGAGTAACTTTGCATATAGTTACTTGATAAAGATAAGGTGACACTTTCCCTTATATAACAATGAGATGGTAAAGTTCATTAAATGACTTAAATACTAGGTTCATTGGTTATCCCAAGTTGGAATAAATTTTCGCACTGGTAACTCCTTTGAGAGCCTATCAATTGAACACATCAATAAGATGGAAGGAAAGAAAAAGGACAAGAACTCAATGAAATGCATGCGCTATTCATTTTGCAATTAACTAAGTGCAAGTAAAGATGAAAATAAGTTTTTATCTCTCATAAAGTCATCTCGAAAATGTTTATCAGGATAACAAAGCCAATAAAAGAAATAGTAAATGAAGTGTGACCCAATTGGTAATCAATGAAAACTCTAATTAATCCTTGATTAGGTTCTAGTTGTTTGTTGTGTAATGGCTTGGCCCTTTTTTGATGGTGGAAAGAAATGATTTTCTAACAAGAAAAGAAGAAAAGACTTAGTCCAAAACAAAGCAAAAAATTGTTCTAGTCTCTTATATATTTGTGTATGAATATTGTGTAGATTTACAAATGATAAAATTGGCGAAAAATTGTTCTACAATTCTAAATAACATAATTAAATTGAAAATACAAATTTGCATGAAATTCATTTATAAATTTCTTCAAGCCTATTGGAAGCCATGGGTGAAGTCGTCAAATAAGATCCTGCTAAATTGGCTAAAATAAATTCCATATAGAAAGTGTTTCCAAATACTATGTTGCTTTCATAAGGTTGATACACATGAACATGATTTTCACTCTTACAAGAAATTATGTAGTTTCTTACCAAATGAAGATTGGTATAGATTATGAAAAAGTCGTCTCAGTCAAAAACGTTACTTGTCTTTTTGCACTCTTAAATGGAATATTTCTCACTCTTTTTGCACTCTTAAATGGAATATTTCTCACAAACAATAAATGACGACACTTTTTACATAAAGATTGATAAGATATATGACATACAAATAAGCAAAAACCCTTAAATATTTCAAGAACTTGTAGCCTTTAAAGATGTCAAAAGTCCAATAATCAATAGAATAAAGAAAAATGACTCATTTCAAATAGAACTATTTTTCTATATGGGGATGATATTATGCCATACAAAAGTCATATAGGGTATACATGACCCAAATCTCGATTTGTTGTTAGGCAATAAGCCAGTGTAATTGTTTGAATTATAACACTATTATACTTGAATTATCTATTGAGGCAATTATTGAAGTTTCAATAAATAGGCCAATGAGCTTCTTTGTTTTGAACTATATAATCCAAAAATTATCATGAGTGCACGGTTAACAAATAATAAGAAAGAAAAAGTATACTCTAGAAATTAAAGTTTAGAACTTTGAAAAATAATTTTGTCATGAAGTAGTTAAAAATTAATCATGTGATAAAAGAAATCTTTTCTCTCTTTGTTGCTATATCATGAAAATCTCTTTATTTAAGAAAGTAATAAAGAGGATTAAACTACATTTACTGCCAATGAGAAAGAACATTCAATTAAAGACAATCATAGAAAGTCATTTTAACACACATGTCAAAACATGGAAATCAATAGCATGCCAATGTGTAAAGACCTTAAGCGTAGTTATCATACTATTTATGAGTTGCTAGTTCCATAATCAACAGACAACAATTGCTATGAGATCAAGATGATTCTTCTTGCTTGGACTATTAATATTAATATCTACAACGGCAATTTTGATGCTTTTGAGCAAATATATATTAGTTAATTTTATCCAAATGATGATACTTTTAAATGAATTTTATTAGTTTGAAATAACATTTCAAAGGACTAAGGTGAATCAACCCCTTTTAGCGGTAAGTCAATAACTCCTATTCCAGTTATTTTATTCTTTTTCCTTTTCAATCAATTTCATATTAACTAGTAAAAGAGGAAAAACTTGACAAGAATTTGCAAGTGCTATATGTTAGAGTATATTATTCCTCCCACATAGGAATTTTATAAAATCCAAAACCACTTAATAAGATCATGGGCTGCCCCATCTAGCACAAATTAGTTTTAGGTTGGAACTTTAGGATTGTTTAGATGGTATCAGAGTCCAAGTGATGAGTTAGTTATATTTGTCCATGTGTGACCCATCTTCATCCACTAATTTGTAAATTTACAAATCTTCATCATCCTTTTGGAGTAGAGAAATCAATTGAGTTAACAAAAGAAAAAATGTAATCAATGATATTAAAATTAATCTAATAAGTGAAAAAATCCTTTAAAACGCTTGAAGAGAGCTATCTTATTCAAGCTTAAGATAAATTAACATCCACAAAAAATGATGAGATTATTGTTAGCACCTGAGAGTCCCTTAGAGAATTGAACTTTAAGGAATATACCTGTAAAACGCTCTCATATCCCAATATACTCATTAGATAATTACATACGATAAAATAGATAGTTAATTTCCATGACCTCTATTCTCTTACTAGCAATTGCTCATTCAAAGCTTTGTGCACTTATCAAACACCTCATCATTCTTTTGTAAATTATAGGCTACTTGAGTTTCAAACTTCGAGATTTGCACAAGTGTGAAGGATAGAGCTTTACTATATATCTTTTGAAGGTTATGACAGCAATGACGATCTACTACTTGATTCTGCAAAATATAATGAGCAATCTCTTTTCGGCATTTTTTGGTTAACACATCAATGCAATCCCTTAGAAACTTATAATACCCTGGCCTTGGTTGTAGAGGTAATAGCTGGCCATACCACAAATCTTCTGGTTTAGTTTCAGTGGGAGGTTTTTCACTAGATGCTAGTGCTTGAGAAGCCGCTACTTATACAATATGAATAATAAGCAAGGCAAAAATGGTTGTGTGAAGCCAACATACTATCTTTGCCATTGAGTAACTTTGCATATAGTCATTTGATACCTTATATAACAATGAGATGGTAAAGTTCATTAAATGACTTAAATGCCAGGTTAATTGATTATTCTAAGTTAAAATAAATTGTGAAATAGTAACTCCTTTGAGATCCTATCACTTGAACACATCAAAAAGATGGAAAAAAAAGAAATAAAAAGGAAAAGAAATTAATGAAATGCATACGCTATTCATTTTGCAATTAACTAAGTGTAATTAAAGATAAAAATAAGTTTTCACATCACACAAAGTCATCTATAAAATGTTCATCAAGGTAACACAGCCAATAAAAGAAACAGAAAACAAAATGGACCCAATTGGTAAAGAATGAAAAATCTAATGAATCCTTGACTAGGTTCTACTTGTTTTCTGTGTAGTGGCTTTGCCTTTTTTGATGGTGGAAAGCAATGCTTTTCTAATTAGAAAAGAAGAAAAGATTTAGTCCAAAACAAATAAAAGATACAAAAAAATGAAGAAGAAAAAGTATGACCCAAATAAGTTGCCTTACACCCATTCCCCCTTCCTCTTCAGGAGAACAAGGATGTTTTCATTGGGACCAATGAATGCTCCTAGTATAACCTTCACTTTGGCAAAGTTGATATTGAACTATGTTGAATGTTTTAAAGGCAGATGTTTTCTTCATAAAAGATGGCCATTGAATATTTTTTTCTTAAAGAAAGGGTCTTCCAAACCGGGGGATTTGGTAAAATCTATATGTACACTAAAAAGTAAAGTCAATTTTTTTTTTTTAGGATTACCACATCTTTTTATTTTGTGAGATGCTTTTCCTTCGAAGAGTCTGTCTTTTTTTACCTACTAGAGTGTAACCCATATGATGTACGAGAATAAGAGCTAATTTATATAGATTTTTATAGTTTATAGCAGGATAGATATAAATATATTTTATTAAGTATTTAATCTCAGAAGCTTCAAATTATTTTTTTATTATTTTTGCTTCAAGTTGCCCCTTAAAATGCATCTAACTTAATTACTATCACTTTTTAGTAAACAATTTATTGCCTCTGATTATGTTGTACGTGGGAATATATGCACTAATTTAGCCTCAATTTATTGGTTTTACTAATGCACTGGGCCTTAAGTTGTAGTCTCTTAAACATTTTTATAAGAATATTGTGTAAATTTACAAATGACAAAATTGACTAAAAACTATTCTGCAGTTCTAAATAACATAATTAATTTGAATACAAATTCACATGAAGTTGATTTACAAATGAAATAAATTTGAGTCAAATGCATTTTACCCCCCCTCCCCCCTCCCCCACCCCAATGTTCTATGAAAGTAGCATAAAATCTCTTGTGTTTTCAAAACTTGCTGATAAACCTATGTGATTTGGAAAATATTGCACATTAGTCTACCATTACTTTTTCCGTTAAAGTTAACGGAGGGTATAAAAGCACATCTAAAATGCATTTTTACTTGTTAATAACAGAAAAAGACTCAAGTAAATTGGTATAAATTCCCCCACTCTGATTTTAAAATTGGTGCAAATTCCCTCCTCTAATTTGAAAAATAGTGCAAAATCTTCCCTCTGATTTCAAAATCCGTTAAGTTTAATAGAAAAATTAACGGCGGGGGCCAATGTGCAACGTTTTTTAAATCACAAAAGTTTATCACCGAGTTTTGAAAACATAAGTTTTATAACACTTTCACAAAACACAAGAGGAGGGTAAAATGTGTTTTACTTAATAAATTTCATACAACAAGTGTTCCAAACACTATGTTACTTTCTTAAGGTTGATACACATGAATGTGATTTTTACTCTTACGAGTAACTATGTAATTTCTAACCAAATCAAGAT
Organism: Cordia subcordata; assembly: GCA_028554755.1. Classification (NCBI taxonomy): domain Eukaryota; kingdom Viridiplantae; phylum Streptophyta; class Magnoliopsida; order Boraginales; family Cordiaceae; genus Cordia; species Cordia subcordata. The sequence continues at coordinate 10,563,363 of JAPTOF010000019.1, forward strand.
TGGTTTAGATTAAGAAAAATTTGTTCAAAGCAAAAACCTCACTTGTCTTTGAGCTCTCTTAAATTGAATATTTTTTACAAACAATAAATGACCACATCTTTTATATAAAGATTGATAAAACATGTGACATCCAAATAATTAGTAAAAACCTTTAAATTTTCCAAAGAACTTCCAGCCTTTAAAGATATCAAAAGTCTAGTAAGCAAAAACTTGCGATAAAATTTTGCTCAATATTCATGTTAATATCTAGGCTCATTCAGGTTGGTTTTTCTTTTTCAAATAGAAAGGCACTTCTTTTATTGAAAAAGTATTTTTCATTTACAATAAATATTTAGACTCGTTTTTAAAGAAGGTTGAAATTCCTAAAAATAGCTCAAATTGGAATTTTCTTGAGAAGCTAAATTTTTTTTAAACTTTTCAAAGGAGCATTTCCTTTCCAAAAGTTATATGAATAAGATGTTTCTTTTTAAAGCTAACGCAAGTTAAATAGGCTCCAACTTTCTCTAATGCTAATAATACAGCTGCCATTAATTTTTTTGGGTGGTACATAAAGGCCACCATTGGTGCATAGCAGTAGCCATTATTCACGGGCCACTATGGCCTCATGTTAACTAATCTCTTGCGAGAGTAAGGGCCTAAGCAATATTGTAATAAGGCCCATTTATGTTTGGATTCTCGTGACTCATCCAACACGCTGGACAACAAGTGTGGTAATGTATAAAAACTTTGTTGAGATGCTTAAATAATTCGAAGAAGAGAAATGTGAGATATCACTCTTTTTTTCTAGTCACTCGTATACCACAAATGTGATAAATAGATAATATAATATAATGATGTCAGGGGTCCCTTCGCAGCAAAATTGATTTTACCATCTGGAGAAAGACTGATTGCCTTGCTACAACAAAAGAAAACTACAATAAGAATATTTCATAGTCAAGTATTAAAATATGGATGTTACTTGGTCATTAAAATGAAAATATCTTCATTTTGAATTCAATTGGATTCGAATGAAGTAATATATCATATGAATTGTATTCTTTCGATCAAAGAGGATATCCCAATAGGTGCCTTGCCCTATTAATCATCTAAGAGCTACACAAGGGCAAATGTCAGAGTTTACCATTAAACGACTAGTAGGGTTAGATATATCATTGACCCATTCTGGTAAATGATGCAAGCCAACCCCAAAAGAATGTTGGAAAAATTCCATCCTGAGCACCACTAGTAAATTAAAAAAAAAAAAAGAAAACTGTACTATAAAACACAAGCCAAGTAGCTGGAGCCAGCTCTCAAGTATCAGAAGTTCTGCAGATCTCAGCCAGTGCTGTTCCTTTCTTTTTTCATTTTTCACCCCCCCCCCCCCTTTTCTCACATTACTGAACATATAAAAACAAAGTTCAAGCCATATCAAAGTCCATGCTCAATGTCAAAATTCATAATATTCTTCCATCTCTCCTCAATCAGCTGTTTCTGATTAATTTCCCAAATATCCCCCCTACATGCAGTTTGACACAAAACTAAGAGGTGCCAGCGACCCTACTCTCCATGCCATTTTGCTATCATGTTTCAGGTTTGGGTCCACTTAATAAACCATTTACAGAATCACATACCGCAAAAAAATTCAAACCAACCCTAGAACAAAAAACCCCGAAAGAGTTCAGTACCGTATTTTTTTACATCTTAAGATTGAATCACTTGTGACATAATTTTTCATGTATTTGAGTAAATCATCTCATATTTTTCTTTACGGCTTGAAATTTGAGACGGTAATATAAAAATCAAAAGATCTTGTCAAGGATATTCTTAATTCAATATAAGATGGGATTGAAGAAGAGGGAAAATTATACTCAAAATATATGGAGAATACGACAATGCATGGAATTACTACTACTACTTCTAGCACCACAATGGCGCGCTTTAAATGCGGGGCAGACAATGCGGTCAGCGACTTTCGTGAAGGACAATGTCAGTCTCTACCCTTCAGGCCCCTTTTACCAAGCACAGATGTGAAAGCTCACTATATGTGTGTGTGTGTCTGTGTTTGATATATATAAATATGTCTGTGATATATATATATATATGTATATGTGTGTGTGTGTGTGTAAATGCGGAGTTGTTTATCTCTCTCAGGCCTGTCAACATCGCCTAGGGCAAGGGATTGTCAATAAAAACAACAGCAAAGAAACCACAATTCTATTCTCTCATCATAATGCCATCATCGCCTTGTGATAGAGAGAGCAGACTGCAGACCCCTCTTAACTTTTGTCCTTAGAAAAAGTAAAAGGCAATGAGGGAAAAAAAAGGCTTCTCCAAAAAAGAGAAAAGCCTTATTTTTTTTCCTTCCCTTTAGAGTCATCTCATCCCTATTACTTTACTATGGGCTCGTCTAAATCGACTTATTTTAAAAGTATTTTTTTAATAATTTTTTTAAAAAGTATTTTTAAGAAATTGAAATTTTTGATTTTTTAAAAAAAGTTGTATGTCAACTTTTTTTTTAGAGTTTTAGTATTTTTGAAAGTGTTATTATAAAAATGATACATCTTTTTAAAAAAAAATATTTTTTTTTCTTTAAAAAGGTTAATTGAAATAGGCCTTATTTTTCTCTCTCTCTTTTCTTTTAGTTTTGCTTTTGTTATCTCCCACTCGTCTGTCAATCATAAAGCAATCGATTACAAAATGATTTTGCTTTAGTCGTGTTCATCCCACATCCGTCTTCTCTGTTTCTGCCACAAAGGTTTGCTGTATCATTCTGCATGCCCCCCTTAGCCTTTATTACTCTCTTTTCGAGGAACGGGCCATCTAGGGTTATACATCCCGCTCTTGGCTCCTCCTCTACCACCCCTTACCCTCCCTTTCTCTCACGTCAACTTCTAATGGGTACAACTTTTGTTTCAAGTGTCAACGCGTGGTGAACGACTTTCGATAATTACCGTTTGGGGTTCCCTAGTTTATTATTTTACTTGGCAAAGCTCAAGTACATGCATTTAACAATATCACTCTTAAGAACCTGTTTGGCTAAGCTTATTTTTAAGTACTTATAACTCATTTGGCTAAGCTTATTTTTAAGTACTTATAAGCAATTATAATAAATAAGTATAGATATGTTTAGATAATATGTTAATTATTATTTTTGGCTTATAAACATCCTCTAATTAACTAGAAAACAGATTGGTTTATAGTGTTACTATATAATAAATGGAATTTAATAATTCAGAACTATTAATATAACCATGATGAAATAAATTGAATAGCTCACAATCATTATATAAATTTTGTTTATAATAGAGGATCCTTTTCTGCCAAGGGATTAATTAGTTGGATTTTGGCTCAAACTCTAAGCCCAAATTAATCCAGATAAAAGTATAAGTAGAAGTCCAATCTAAAATAAATTAAGATTAGGAGTGTTGGCCATCGGAATTTATAGCTTATAATTATTTATGCCGCATAGGCCAGCCGCTGTAGGGTGGGTGTGGATATGAGCCGAGTGTGTGAGAGCATGTTTTTTAATTTTTTATCAGTTCAAAAAGATGTAATTGTGAGAATTTTGTTTATATACTTTTTGTGGAATAACTGATTGGAGAGAATTTATGTTGCTTTTTTTCTTTTTTTGTGCACAAAGGCACACGAGTGATGATTTTTCTATATGATAAGGCTATATCCGATCCTACTTATATTTTATCAAAATTTGAATATGTGAAGACTAATATATAGACTCAACTAGATCATTATTTTATAGGTGTGAAGGATTATTATCCTAATATATGGATAAATATCAAAAGGATTATTATACTAATATATGAATAAATAACAAACTCTATTATTAGGGTCTTATCGAATATCTATTAGGAGTTATATATTTAAAGACCATCCTATGGGTTGTAGACTTAAAGTAACCCAACATTGCTGAGTCCATTTATATACATATTATGAGCAAATTATACTACTGACTTGAGCATTGGAGAATCTTTGACTGGCACCACAGTATCCCAAGATAATCCAACCTTATTTTTCTTTGTTCCGTAGGTTATGTTACCAAGCAAAATCCTTACTGGTAATTTTTGGCATATCACTTCATAATTTTTATCCATGTAAACATTGTAATCACCATCATTATTCAACAATAAATTTATTGAAGAGAAAGATCATTGACTAAGAGGGTCCAATTATGTAAAAATGGAAAAAAAATTTATAAATGGTCCCTATTATTTATATAAAATGTCATTTTGATGCTTGTTATTTCAAAAGTAATTTACTTAGTCCCTATTGTTTGTAAAAAAATGTATATTTAGTGCCTATTACTTTAAAATTAACTTATTTGGTCCTCAATTTTTGTAAGAGGTGTCAATTTCATCCCATTAATTGGTTGTATGACCAATTTGCAAAGTTAGATGAGAATTAAGTTGATACCTTTTTGTAAATATTAATGATCAAATATATCATTTTTGAAATAATAGGAATTGGCATTTTTTAAAAACAATGAGGACTAAGTGAGTCACTCTTGAAACAATATGGATCAAAATGACACATTTGGTAAACAATTGCGACCATTTGTGAAAGTTGTCCTAGAAAATTGTGTTTTGTTGTGATATTTGTTGTATTGCATGTGTAGGTGCATTGCATCTTTATTTCCAACAGTTATAATATTTTTAGAAAATTTAATAGTGGTAAATTATTTATTAAGTCCTGATTAATTAACCTAAACAAAGCTATAATTATGTGGATATAACTCCCTAATTCTCACCTGGAAACGTTTCCTGGGTTTTTGTACAATTTGAAAATTGTTCCTCATTGGCTATAGAAAGCATACGGTCTTGTTCATAGTGAGTTTGCTAAATTTTGACATATATTATACACTACGCAACTGCTTAATATATCTACAACTTAGTTATGCGATTGAGGAAAATCATCTCCGCCTAAAAGTTGTGGCATGAAGTGATGTCCTTTCAAGATTCATAATTCTCTTTGAAAAGAGTTTTGAAGTCGCACCCTTGGAAATGAGCAAAAGTAGCTTTATGATGTAGTATGAAACCACGCCTACATTTTTTCACAAACCACAAGCAATAACTCTCGTTTGTGGGACCACTTGTTCTATCATGAAATTTATAAATTTAATTTGTTATACTAAAAAATTTATAATTTCAAGTAAATTCATTATAGTTCTGCTAGATGGATCACATTTATCCAAACAAAGAGAGCTTGCGCTATATGTTAGGATTATGTGAATGATTAGATTCGAGTTCATCTATTATATGTAATTTTATTTTACATTTATATAGATCATATTATATTATATTAGTCTCCTTTGTGTTTTGATGTATGATATTGAAACTTCACATGATGTATGTTCTTTTACCGCTTACGTGAGACTACTCGATGTAGTGTACTAGCTAGATCACATACGGAGACGTTGACCTATAACCACCAACCTACTTGTGGAGAAGAATCCACAATCGTAAGTAAAGGGTTGTAGTAAACACATATATATCTGTGGATAATTCAACACAATACTAGTTCTTTAGTATATTTACTATATTATACCAACCACCACTAGAAACTCGGATTTTCGTGATCAAATTTAGTGATCGCCTTGATATTGGTCTCACAAAATATTATAAACCAAGATCGATTCTCTGATGATGTTAACATTATATAGTCAATGAAATTACCCGAAAATAAAGGTCAAATGCGGTAACAAGAATATTAATGTTGAGTATTGTTTCAGTACACGAGAAAAGACATACAAAATATATTCCTCTCTTGCAAAAGAAATAAAGGTGATGATGACCACTTTACAGAAAGTGATTATCTTTGCTTTTATAAGCATTATGCCCAACCTTTGGTGAAAATGATAGCATTACATATATATATATATATATATATATATATATATATATATATCAATAACTTGTCATCAGAGGGAGGGGAACACGGACCTTCCAAAAAGTCCCCCTTGGATTTCGGGAATCAAGAAAGCTGATTTTTGCTCATTATATAGTTATAATTAGATTCCTAAAGGGAATATATTTTTATAGAGAATGTAAGAGTCTGTTTGGCCTAAGACATCTAAAAATACATTTTTGTAAGTTTAAAAACTAAATATAATTTGTTTAACTTATTTTAAAAAGTTTTTATATAGAAGTTCAAGTTAAAAAAAAAAAAGTTAAAAAATCAAGAGTTCCAATTATTTTTAGATCATGTAAGAATTTTTTTTCTTTTTCTCTTAAAAATATTATTTCATATTTTTAAAAATTCAATATTACCTTCGAAACAACCAAAAGATTGATTCTTAAAATATAAAGTCAAATAATTAATGGTTTTTATTTAACAATACATTTACTCAAAAATCTACTATTAAAAGTTCTAAAATTCAACTACTGAAATCTCACAATTAGACTAAACAAAATCTAAACATGACTACGTATGGTTAGATCAATTTTTTGATTTAGTAATGTTATATTAGTATGTACATATATGCTTTCCTTTGGAATCATAAGACAGAATGCAAGTGGGGTCAAAATATAAAGCTAATATATTCAAGACTAGATTGGGGAGAAGTGGAGAACAGCTGGGAGACCATAAATGTTGGCATGGTCCCATTGAGATTATTTGAGAATGTTGCTGAGAGCAGAGTCAAAAGATGGTGCAGAATCATCGGCGACTTTCAATCTCCAATATATTCTTCGAGTTTGTATGCACCTAAAAATCAATCAAACCAAAAGAATATATTTATATTTCTTTGGAAATCAATACAGCCTACACTAACAAAGCCACGTAAAATAATATAAGCAAGATCATAAAGTTGATGAATGTTTAGATATGATTCCAAGATACAACCACAAACTATATATGGCATGTGATGACATCTTCCTCTCACATGAACCTGCGGGAATCATTGGAAAACTTGTGCCTCTTGAAGATATTCATCAATTTTATTGCTATCATGTTCCTTCTCAATCAAATTAAATTAAACTTTATTTTATTAGATGGGTTGACATTAAATGTATAAATTTGGCAATATTACTCATTTGTTATGATATTTCAACTGCATATAGGTAATCCAATATGATAATATCTATGGTGATTGTCGATCGAGTACTTAATATACCACTCGCATTCTTTATCCAAACTTAGAATCGACAATATTAGAGATGAAATTCCTAACATAGCTGATGTGGTTGGGAAATTGATTACCTCCGCATTAGTAAATTTGACTAAGTCCTCAACTATTTCAAAGGGAAGAGGTAATACTCTACGTAATGGTAGTACTCCGCGTAATGGTGGTACTTTGCAAAGCGATAGTACTCCGTGCGATGATGATACTCTGCATTGCTTAAATTGGATTTGGATGCTTAAAACCTCCTAAAAGTATTAAGTATGGATGGTCCTCTGTAGCGCACCTTTATGGGTCCACCTTTCGAAGAGTGTATAAGTGGCTTTACTCTCCGAAGAGTATATAGATTGCTCCAACCTTCGAAGAGCATATGGATGGCTTTGCCCTCCAAAGAGTGTATGAGGCGCTCCACCCTTCAAAGGGCGTATAGGGCGCTCTGCCCTCCAAAGGACATAGGCGTGGCTTCACCCTCCGAAGAGTGTGTGGGTGGCTTCGACCTATAAAACAAAGGAGTGGGGCTTTCTCCCCGTTTCATCTCTGATGCTTAAGTCAGTTAAGATGTTAAGAGAATTTGTAGAGAAATACTCTAAAATGAGTTGAGAGAAAAGGTCCCCTTCTTCATGAACTGAGAGGGTAATTATAGGTGTTTGGAGTGCCCTTTACGAGACTTAACTCTTTCGTAGTATCTTAAATGCTCTAACCATTATCGTATCTTGTGTCTTACCGAACGGGGAAATAATGATGTCATTATTGAGTAATCTTGAATAGCCAAAATAACACCTTTAGGCGTCAGTCATTCAATGGATGGCCAAATGAAGAGTACGAAGTCTTGTCATATGGCTTCGACCAGGGTTGACTTTATCAAGGAGGTTAGCTGCAAAGTACTTTACTTGCTTTGTCCAGGGGATGCCCATCATGATAAAATAGTCCGAAGCCTCATTTAAGCACTGCAATCATGGCAAGATGGCCACCAAGCATTGGCCGAGGGTATATGTCTTGGGTTCAACCATAACCATGGGGCCATGTCTCTTGTACACATGGCATCATCCAATTGGTTGGAGTATTTTACCCAAATCATTTGCCCCATTGGATTTCACTTGAAACATGGAACGTATCAATGGAGTCCACATGGCTCTCTGGTAATTTCGCATCGTCTTTAACTTTTTACGAGCTTTGGTAACTTTGCTATCCGTTCAACTGAGAAATATTTACCCCAGTGCTAAACATCTCCTTTGTGCTTTAGTCATAGGAATTATTTTAAGTCAAAGCCACACTTCTTAGCTTGTGCCTTAGCAAGCTCTTGGTCACCTCTACTCTATTTGCTCTTCACTGAAGGGGTGTGCTTTATTCATTAATTTAGTCTACTAACCGAAGCATCTCAGTCAAGCTTTGTCCTTACATCAGCTTCGTATTTAGCGTTTATTTTGCAAGTTCAGCTGTCTAGTTTTGAATCATTCTAATGGCACAAATCACTTCCCCACATCTCCACTAGCGCTTTGCATGGTACTCTTCGAACCCAAAAGGCTTATCATTTGGAAATTCAAGTAGGTCAAACACACTATATAACTTGGGGTGTAATCCCTCTATAGCCTTACTCGAATCCCTTTGCTGTATGCTTTGATCTTTAGGTTTTTGTATGGAGCACCCAGTGGATCCTCCCTCTTAAGAATTTGCATTGGTCATTGAGGGTTCATATTAGTGATCAGAACATGTTGCGCTAGCTTGATAGGTGGTAACTTAAGTTTAACTACAGTGTATGATATAGGCTTTGGCCATGCTTTCCGTTAAGCTTGCCTTAAGCATCCGAATGTGTACTGCTTGTTTGTAGGTACGCTGTGTCTTTACCAGGTACACTGTGCTTTTGCACAAGTAAGCTGCAACTTTGATCCATGTTTTATGCCATCATTGCTTGCATTTGTTCGATCTTTGCTTCACACTTGATTGTAAAAAATCTTTTAGTGCACAAAAATAGACTTAGCTATTGCACAAAAAGTCTGCTCCGAACATATTTGCTCATACTCAGACACGGCCGAAGCATATAACCTTGCATTTAGGCTTGACTTATGCTTATATGCTTTATTACCTTTCATGCTTTGCCTTATGATTTGCGGCTTTAGGCACTTGATTCGATTGCTAACCCCGAGCATGTTCTTTGTGTAATTCCTTTGCAGGCTCGCTGATTATTGCAACCTCTCACCGTGGCCAACTACTTGTCATCTTCAACTTCTGAATTTGTCGCCTATTCCACCAAGTCACCCTTCAGTTAAGTTCACGTGCGAAGCCATCATGCTACCCTTCATCTTTTCTCTGGAGGTTAATGGTTCTCGATTTTTTTTTAATATTTCGTCACCAGCCTTTCTTTGGATGTATTCGCTCAAATGAGTTTTTGTACTGGCTTCAACTTTGCGTTTGCTTCAATTTGGCTGAGATTTGAGAACTAAATATTGGTGCGACACGCATAAAACTTGTGTGCATCAGCCGTTCGACCATATTTCCTTAAGGGTCTTTTCTAACCAAAGCTTTAGTTATATGCTTCGGCTACTGTTATACATTTCGGCAATGTGCTGCATTGAATCTAACCTTAACAGGTTTGTTGCCCATGGCAACCTCCTTCGCTTTGATCATACTCCATGCCGCTCTTTCTCCAACTAGCCTGAGCTTATTTTATATCTTTGTTGGTTGTTCTTTTGTAAGGCTCACCACCACAAGCAGTATACACCTGTAGCCCATTGTCAATAGGACAATGCTTTATATCTTGAAGTTATACTTCATGCTCTGAGTTTAACCTGGATTTTGGACTTGTAATTGGATGATGGTATTTGGCGTGGCCCTTTCTATGCACCAATAGTTTAGCAATACTCCTTTAAAAGCTTGGCCTTTAAATTTTAGTGCTTTTGTTGATTTTTGCTTCATCTAAAACTTTAGTCAAGGCTTGAGTTTCTTTTCCCTTCGCTAGATTTACTCATAGGTTGTAGCCTGGCTGAAGCATGTTGGGGATGCTTCAACCTCTGCTTACTTTGATCTTGGCTGGACATTTGCTTAGCTTTTAACTTAAACATCCTTCACTATATTTGACTCATGTTTAGCACCTCGGTGTAAACTTCATGCTTTGTACATAAGCCATGGGCTTTGTATATTGTCATATGAACCCTTATGCTCATGTCCTGGCAATAAACTTTGCACTTCATGTATGAAGAGTAAGACTCAAGCTTTGGCCATTACTCCTTAAATTTCGACTATTCTTAAGGAAATTTCATAGGGCAAAGCCCCCTATAACGGGTTCGACCTTTCTTTGTTTTGTAGGCATAAGATGAATCCTCACCTAGTGGCTTCGGCTTTGACTAAGTCCTCAACCATTTCAAAGTGAAGTGGTAATACTCTACATAATAGTAGTACTCTGTGTAGTTATAGTACTCCACGTGATGATAATACCTCGCATTGCTTAAGTTGGATTTTGATGCCTAAGACCTCCAAAGAGTTTTAAGTATAAGTGGTCCTCCGTAGCGTGCCTTTACGAGTCCACCCTTCGAAGAGTGCATACACTCTCCAAAGAATATATAGGTTGCTCCAACCTTCAAAGAGCATATGGGTGGCTTTGCCCTCCAAAGAGCGTACAGGGCGCTCTGCCCTTCGAAGGGCGTATGTGGTACTCTACCCTCCGAAGGGCATATGTATGGCTTCGACCTACAAAGCAAAGAAGCAGGGCTTTCTCCTTGTTTCACCTCTGATGCTTAAGTTAGTTAAGGTGTTAAGAGAATTTGTAGAGAAATAATCTAAAATGAGTTGAAAGAAAGGCCCCCTTCTTCATGAATTGAAGGAGTATTTATAGGTGTTTGGGGTGCCCTTTACAAGACTTACCTCTTTCATAGTATCTTAAATACTCTAACCATTACTGTGAATCTTGTATCCTACTGAATGGGGAAATAATGATGTCATTGTTAAGTAATCTTGAATGGCTAAAGTAACATCCTTGGGCATCGGTCATTCAACGAATGGTCAAATAAAGAGTACGAAGCCTTGTCATATGGCTTTGGCCAGGGTTGCCTTTACCAAGGAGGTTAGTCACAGAGTAGTTTACTTGCTTCGTCCAAGGGGTGCCCATCATGATAAAATAAGTTGAAGCATCATGCATACATTGCAGTCATGGTGAGACGAGCCCAAGCATTAGCCGAGGCTATACCTTTTGGGTTCAACCATGACCATCGGACCATGTCTCTTCTACCCGTGGCATCATCACATTGATTGGAGTATGTTACCCATATCAATAGCAAAGTTTCTAGCATTCCTTTGTAATGAATATAAAGTTCTTTTTGGACTAGCTAATCGTGAGATTTTAACTATTGAGCTGTGAAGTTTTGGATAAGATGCTAGTGAATAAAAGTCATTAATTATTAGGCCTGGTATGGGTAAATTGTGCGGAACTCCCCTTGTATTTTGTTATAAGTCTGCATTTTATTTCTTGTAATTTAAAAATTAGCTAATTACCCCCTGTTATTCTCAAAAGTGAAGCACACACACCCATTTTTTTAACTCCGTTAGTTTGGCTAACGAAAATACAAAAAGACTAATTTGCCCTTTAAACCCAAGGGCCAATGGTCTACTTGTTGCAACCACAAGGGGATACGACGCACTTATGACAAACCATAGGAGGTTATGGCATTATTTACCCTTTTATTTAATTGAAAACAGGAAGCAATTAACAATTAGTTAATTAATTAATAATTTAATTGATTATTTAATTAATCAAATAATTAAAAATTGAAATTAGTTAAATGATTAATTTAATTAATGAGATGGTAGTTTTGCGATCGTGATGACAGTAAAGGTTAATTTTTTTTTAATTTTCCGATGACAAAAAATATTTACTTGTAATAACGAAATAAAATGCAAACATGTTTATAATATAATTGGTTAAGATTTACATAATTTAAACTGAAGTCAAAGGTTCAAGTATTTTCTCTTGCAAATACTTTTTGAAAACAAAAAAGAAGGGGATTTTTTACCAAAAATAAATTTAACAGCAAAAAAAACTAAACCTAGTTGCATACTCAGCGTTTGTGCCACACACTCGGTTAAATCTAATGAAAAAAGTAACAGAAGGAGATAATGTGCTTTATTTTTGAAAGTATAGGGGGGTAACTAGCTAATTTTTAAATCACAGAGGGTAAACACACACTTATGACAAACCACATGATGGTTCCATGCAATTTATTCAGCCTGGTATTTTTGTTTTGGAGAGTAAAATTGGACTTTCAAAATTATAAAATAGTATTTTTAAAGTTTTTCAACTTTTTTAATGTTAGTGTTTATCTAAAAATTCTTCTAAAAATAGATTAAATAGGTCAATTTAAGGAAAATACTTTTGAGTGTCTAAAAATTGGTCAAACAGATGGTAAACACCCTCTTCCTATACACGCAACGGAAAAATACATGCAGATGTAGCATATTTAGGTAATTCCACATGAAAATAAATCTCCAAAGACTATCAAATACTTAGGGATGATGATGGGACGAGTAACTTAAGGTACCTGGCATCGACTGAACCGATTAAAATCAGATAAAAATCCATCCTATTAAAGACTCAGAAAGAAACCGGAACGATTAAAAATATCCATTTGGGTTTGGAATGGAATTGGGATTAACTCCCAGGTATCCGCATTACCGAACTCAAATATATATATCTATACATATATATATATATATATATATATATGATATTATACAATAAAATTTAAGAAAATTGTTATTTTTTTGTATTAGTAAAATTTGAACCCTCAACTTTTTATTCTTTAAAATTTTATCATTTTAATATATTTTAGGGATATTATTTATTTTTTGGACAAAAAATAGGAAATTTATTTAAATGGTTAGTTTTTTTAAAATTTAGTGATTTAATTTGAATTTTGGGGGTTAAGAACGTATCTTGAATTCGGGTTCAGGACGTTTCTTGTTAAAATTTTTATTTAAAATTTAAAATTTTCTTATTGAGTTTGGGATGTTTCGGATGTCTACAGGTTTGGAATGTCCCGATAATGGGATTCCCATTTAACTTTTATCCGAATTTGGGACGGAAATGAGAATCAGGATGTTATTTGGGTAGTGGGTTTGAAATTTCTTCGTGGGAGAACACGCGTCCCATTGCCATCCTTACGAAATACTTTTAATTTCAACTCTTAGTTTGCGTTATTACTCCAATAATTGAATAAGAAACTCAATACCAGAATTTTTTTTTGAAAGAATTTTAAATCTGGACTAAATTGAATGATCATCAGTAACAGTTAAGGACACGTGAACTCAACAGCAGCTACTGGATATATAGTGTAGCTATTAGTGTCACGTAGCAATCAACTTTTTGGTTGCTTTGAGCTGCCTCGGGCAAATTCTTTTTACACTACTTCACTTTCATTTGCGCTCTTCTTTTTCTTAGCAATCGGTCTCCAACTTTCTAGAGCATGTGATTTGATGAGACTGAAGAATTTTAAAAATATATGACTTGCCATTTTCTTCTCCACCGTGTTAGAAACAATCCCTACATCGAGTGCCTCACATGAGGGGACCAGATTAATATATCTAAAAAGTCATATGCGTGGGAGAAAAAAATTTGATGTTGTTGCAAAACATAATAAATAAATAAAAATCAAACCTTCTTTTTTTTTTTTTTTTAAGTTCAAGCTGTTAAATGAGATAATAACTTTAATATATTATCCAAAGTAGGTCATAATTTGAGTCTTACTATCACTATTTAAGAACATTAAACTACATCAAACCTACACATAAGCTGACATGGGTTTGAGTCTCACTATGACTATTTAAAACCAAAAAGTTCTTAAATTAAGAACTTTTTCGGAGGGCAAGTAGAATAAATAAATAAAAATAAGCCAGCATGTGAGAGGGGACAAGTTAATTATAAAAGAAAAATAAAATCAAACCTTATCTTCAAGTTTAAACGCATTGAGATAATGTGGAAACTTATCAATTTTGGTATATGATTAATGTTGTTTCTTCAATTTGCTAATTGATGAAAATTTCAAAACCAAAGATATTACCTCGCTCTATGCTTTTCATGGGCCGTTGACCCTCCAAAGATATGGTATTTGAGATCTTTATTTAGAAAGAAAAAGCATAATATGTATAGAACACGTTTTGGCTCTTATATTTCTATAAAAACAAATTAATTAGTCAAAAAATGAGAAATGGTAATGTGGAATAAATTAATTATTTTGTATAATATTCTGATGAACTTGAAAATTACTGTAGTTATATGATTTTTGTAAGTTTTTACTCCTTCTCAAAGCACAGCAACTTATACGCCTTCCTAATTAAGTTGTTTGATTTATTTCTTTTAAAATCCTTCTTGTTCTGTATTTTTAGAATTGCAAAATTAGGAATCTGACCACCACCTGATGACACAAAAGAATAAATTTTTATGGAAAAGCCAATTATATTATTCAAATTATATAATATGTACAATTAATTGTAAAACTTTATACGAATAAGAAATCACATATATATTACTCAAACAAAAAGCTGAGTGTTAATATGGATTTAACTGCTGTCTATATTGCCTTTCATAACTAGCATTTAGGCTATGTATAACCATCAGAAAATCGTAGGTTGCGTCAAACATATATATATATATATATATATATATATATATATTTCGTATAACTACTCATCCTGTTGATGCGTTTGACAATTCGACGATATCTCACCATCACTTCACAAAATATAATGATATATCAATTAGGAAATCTCGAGTGCTATTGGCAACTGATCGCCAAATAGCATATGCAAATAATTAAAAAGAGACTTTCCAACCACAAGGAATATAGCTACAACATTTCTTTTCACGTTGCCGACAAGAGTGTGGAATGGTTGAAACATAGATATTTTTTTCTTACTAATAACTATAAAAAAGTCTTCAAAAGCTAGCATATCTCGGATATGTCACGTTACAAAAAAAAGTGCAGTTTAATTTAAGCCTGTTTTCTTTCTTAATTATGGTATGAATAATGGGATTAAATGAAATAATATCTAAGAGCGGAGACACGACCTGTAGAGTTATTTGTTTGTAGTCGACTTTGCCTCCTTGTTTACAGTTAAAAAATAAAAAATAAAAAAAAGTGGGGAGACACAATAAAAGCCTCTTTTTTAAGTGTTCTTCAACCAATTGTATTTGGGGGATTTGTTGTAAGCAAATTTGTTACCAAGCAAAAGAGTTAGATTGGGACACAGTTATGATGACTTATTAAGGGCACGGTTGTATCGGGGAACCTCATATCATGGTTCCTCACAAAGTGTTCCTTCATTAAGTATCATGCTTCCTTATGTATAAAAAAAAAAAAAAAAAACAAATAGCTTAGCAGCATGCACTACTATTCACGCACACTAACTGTTTGTTAACTATCCCACTTCATTACTCCATAATTGTTTATTTACTGACTATTTGTTTACTACCCTAAAACTCTTTGTTCACTGACTTTCATATATACATCAAATATTTGTTACACCACCACTATTTGTTCACTACTCCACAATTATTTATTTACTGAATATTTGTTCATTACTCCACAACTATTTATTCATTGACTTCCATATATACATCAAATATTTATTCATTACATCACAACTATTTATTTACTGCTTTCACACACATAGATACAAAACACAAAAACATTTGCACACACTCTTACAGAATATGCAAACGCATAAGGCAACGGTGTGAAGACTTATTTGGTGGTGGTGTTGCCATGAATCACGATCTAAAAAGCTTGAAATTGCTTGATCACCCATTAATGGTGAATATAGATTTAAGCAATTAAATCTTGAATTAAAGGCACAATGAGAATCGCAAAGCTACAATGAGAAACGGCGTTGAAGAGAGCTTGAAGATCACAGCATGATGGCTTGGTGATGGCATGATGATCAAACAAGAAGAGAGAAAGGAGAGCAGATAGAAAAGAGAGGAGAGAGAGAGTGTGTATGTGTGTGAGAGAGGGAAAGAGTTACAAACGATCAGAACTAGATTTGATTAATTTATTTTTAGATGTGGTACACCATGCTTGGCATGAACACAATCTTATAAGAGCATGATATAATTTGCATTGTATTGGTTTTTTTAGGATAAATTGTCCAGTGGTTGCTAAACAATTTAGCTATTCTTGTTTTGATTATCGAGCTATTTTTAGTTTTAAAGAGACAATTAATTTTTCAAAATGGTCTCGTTTAAGCCATTCCATTAAAGAAAACTTAACAAATTGTGGTGAAAACATAAATATTTAAAAATTAGTTGACTTGAGTATTTTTTTTTTATAGTTTTTAATTAATTTGCAATCTTCTTCTATTTCTATCTCTTTATTCTTTTATTTTCCTTTTTTTTTCTCTCCTTTCTCTTTTTTAGCTCTTTCAACTTTTGCTTGTTTTACTTTCTTGTTTTCATAAGATAATAAACCACCAGTATTTTTTTGTTCTAAATTTTTATTTTATTTTGGCTAAAAACAAAAAATTACAATAATAAAACAATCATTACGATCATGAAGGGAACACTCTTGTCATGAACAGGTGCGCTTCATATGATTTGCCCTTGAATTTTAAAAGAAAAATAAAAATAATAGTCATACTTCTTATTTAAAAAATCAGGTACCCCCTGCACAAATGTGGATTTGCCACTAACTTTGAGGTAATTTAAGTTTGATTCTTCTATTATGTTATTAAAAAAAAAAAAACTGATTTATGAACCAAGATATTTAATATATCTATTTAATGTAAGAATTCCTTTTATAACAAGAGGCCAGGTGCATCTCCTCATGACAAGAGCATTTCCTCTCGTGATCATAATAAGTGTATTGCTATTATAATCTTTTATTTTTAGCAAAGTAAAATAAAAAATTTAGGATAAAAAATAATTGTAATTTATTATCTTATGAAAACAAAAAAGCAAAACAAGCAAAGTAGAAAGAGAAAAAGAGAGAAAGGAAAGAAGACAAAAAAAAAAAAAGAGAATGAATAGATAGAAATAAAGGAGATTGAAAATTAATTAAAAACTAAAAAATACTCAAGTCACTTAATTTTTAAATATTTATGTTTTCACTATAACTTGTTGAGTATTCTAATGGAATGGCTTAAATGAGACCATTTTAAAATATTAATAGTCCTTTTGAAATAAAAAATAATTTGGGTAAAATACATCAGACTCCCCTATAGTCTATTATAAGTACACAACAACCCCTTGTGCTACCAAAAGTATCACAACAAACCCTTATGGTGAGTAAAAATTTCATACGGGCCCCTTATCATCTGCACTTCGCTAATGGTGTTAAAATTTTATAACAAAAAGACAGTAATAGTCTTACCCACTTGTTCACTTTTTTTTTTTTTTTGTCAAACACGTGCATAACAATTAAAAAAATCTCAAACACCCGAATGTGTATAGCAAACCCATCTTGCTCAAATATAAAGGCCTCTAGAAAATAAAAACTTCCCAAATCAATCTTAGCGCTAATTTTCAAACATCCAAATTCAAGCAATCAACTACACACTGGTCGAGTGCGCGTTTGCAAACCCCACTGAATTATCTGTTTCTTATTTGAGTACTTTGAAAAAATTTACATGGTATGACAGTTGGATAAAATTTGCAATTCAGCACTTCACAAGGAATTGCTCCCAGCAAGGCAGTATTTCAGAAATTAACCAAAACCAGGCTTTGTTGCAATTAAATATTGCGAAAGGCTTAAGATCTTAAGAGGGATTTTATTATTTTTAACAATATCATTTTGCTAGTGAGAATTAACCACTGCATACATGAACTTTTGATTTTCTGTAGGCCTTTATATTTGAGAGACAGGAGTTTGTTATGTATGTTTGGGTGTTTGAGAATTTGTGTTTTTGTTAATTGTTATAGATATGTTTGACCCCAAAACAAAAGAAACTTGAACAAGTGGGTAAAGCTGTTAATGTCTTTTTGATGTAAATTATTAACATCATTAAGGGTATTTAGATGATAAGGGGTGTATGTAGAACTTTTACTTATCACAAGAGCTTATTGTTGGACTTTTGACACCATAAGGTGATGTTGTGCACTTATATTAGACTACAACAGGGTATAGCGCATTTTTATACAAATAGTTTGATACTGAAACAAGGCCAATTGAATAGTTTAGTGACCATCGAACTATTTTTAGTTTTAAAAAGACCATTAATTTTTCAAAATAGTCTCATTTAAGCTATCCATTAAAGAAAACTTAACAAATTGGGGCGAAAATAGAAATACTTAAAAATTAAGTAACTTGAATATTTTCTTTCTTTATAATTTTTAATTAATTTGCAATCTTCTTCTATTTCTATCTCTTTATTCTTTTATTTTCTTTTTTTCTTCTCTCCTTTCTCTTTTTTATCTCTTTCAATTTTTGCTTGTTTTACTTTCTTGTTTTCGTAAGATAATAAATTACAAGTATTTTATGTCCTAAATTTTTTATTTTACTTCGGCTAAAAACAAAAAATTACAATAACAAAACAATCATTATTATGATTACGAGGGAAACGCTCTTGTCATGAGGAGTTGCATTTCATGTGATTTGGTCTTTTATTTTAAAATAAAAAAAATAATAGTCATATTTTTTATTAAAAAAATCAGGCACCCCCTCCTCCCCACACACACAAACGTGGATCTGCCACTAACTTTGAGGTAATTTAAGTTTGATTTTTCTATTATGTTATAAAAAAAACTAATTTATGAATCAAGATATTTAATATATCTATCTAATATAAGAATTCCTTTTATAACAAGAGGCCAAGTGCACCTCCTCATGATGAGAGTATTTCTCTCATGATCACAATGAGTGTATTATTATTATAATCTTTTATTTTTAGCAAAGTAAAATAAAAAAAATAGGACAAAAATTAATTATAATTTATTATCTTATGAAAACAAGAAAGTAAAACAAGCAAATGTAGAAAGAGAAAAAACAGAGAGAAGAGAAGAAAATTAAAAAGAAAATAAAAGAATAAATAGATAGAAATAAAGAGACTAAAAATTAACTAAAAACTAAAAAAAATACTCAAGTCACTTAATTTTTAAATATTTATGTTTTCATCACAATTTGTTGTGTTTTCTAATGGAATGCTTAAATGAAACCATTTTAAAAGATTAATGGTCCTTTTGAAACCAAAAATAGTTTGATGATCAAAACAAAACTAAAAATAGTTTGATGGTCAGAACAGAACTAGCTAAATAGTTTAATGACCTTTATAATAATTTATCCCTTTTTTATAAAGCATTTTTTTCTAAAATTCTTTTAAAAAAAATTATGAGAATTTAAAATTTCTGATTTTTAAAACAGTTGATCAATTAATATCAGTGTCGTTGCCCTTTTTCTATTTTTGTTAATCAAAATTCAGAAATTAGTTAGGTTGTATGCTTTCGTTTTCATTTTCTAGAAAAACAAAACCAACAAACTGCTTTTATAACTTTGTTAAATAAGAAAAAGTGATTTTCTTATGTTTTAATAATAGATTTCCAAAATTTGTATTCACTTTTTGGTAAAAACACTTATTAGAATTATCTTTTTAAAAAATAAATACTAACTCACAAAACTTTTTTTGAAATTACTTTTTATAATTTTAATTATAATTTATTTTTAAATTACTTTTTATAATTTTAATTATAAAGATAATTTTATTTTTAGAAATTACTTTTATAGTTTTAATTAGTAATTTATTTTTCAAAAATAATTAAAATTATTTGGCATATTCGGGATCAAGTTACCATAATAAATCTCCCACATCATAGTTACCATAAGGCTAAAGTTGAAGTGGAATTTCAAAACTCACCTTCCCCAGAAAATCGAACTAACCTTCATAAAGCAAATGCACAGTTGGCTCGAGCACTTGAATATGAAATTTTCTAGAAACAGAAAGCTGGTTGTAGATGGGCAGCTGAGGGTGATCGTAACACAAGATATTTCATGGGATGGTGTCTCAAAGGCGGATCAAAAATTATATTTGGCACATTCGGGATCAAGTTAAGGGAGATATGGAAGATCAAGGAATAGAGATTAGGCAGTGAAATATTTTAATGAGCTTCTCTTCTTTGAGCATATTGACTTATCGCAAGCACAGTGGGAGAACATTCCCCGGGTGGTTAGAGCTGATGATAATATATATAATACTGAACAAGTTGTCGTCCCTAGAGGAAATTGAAGAGGTAGTGTTGAGCATCGATGATTACAGCTCAACAGGCCCAAATGGATTTTCAGCGTGCTTTTATGAGGCCCGCCGCGATATCTAGCGGCAGTGGTAGAATTTCCAGGGTGGCGAGCTTTCCAGGGGGTTACGTCAACCTCCAAAGTTCATATTCCTAAAGAAAGAGAGTCCGTCAACGTGGAATGATTATCGGCCTATTAATTAGTTTGCGTACGGCATTCAATAAAATTGTCACGAAAATCATGGCAAATAGATTGGGGTCGTTACTTCACAATATAACCACTCCTAATCAGAGATTTATTAAAGGTATATTGATCAACAGTAATGTCCTCCTTGCTCGGGAATTGGTCCACAACATTGATTCAAGGGTTCAACGGTCAAATGTTATCCTTAAATTGGATATGATGAAAGCTTATCATAGATTAGAATGGGGTTTTGTGGTCAAGATACTTGAGAGATTGGGTTTCGATAAGAGTTGAATAGGCAAAATTCGCAAGTATATAGAGAACTGTTGGTTCTCAATCATGATTAATGGGGATTTGTCAGGGTACTTTAAATCAACTAGGGGCATTCGTCAAGGCGACTCTGTCTTACTGCTTCTTTTTGTCGTGGCGGCGGACTCTCTCTCCCAAGGCATTGATAAACTTTTCCATAATCAACCTGTTTTGACATACAAGGTTGGTCGAGCACGTTGTGTTTCTCATTTGGCATTTGCAGATGATGTAGTTATCTTTATAAATAGGTCCAAGAAAGCATTCGAGAAGGTTTGCAACTTTCTTGATCATTAGGAAAAGGTGTCTGGGCAAAAAGCGAACAAAGGTAAAAGTGGATATACAGCTAGGTCTAAGATATTAGTAAGTAGGCCACTTATTATCTCTAGAGTAATGGGCTTTGTGCACCATCAGCTTCCTATCACTTATCTTTAAAAGGGTTAACCAAAGGAGAACCCCTTTCCCACCTGGCCAGAGGCCGCTTAACCAGACGGGAGGTTAATCGAGGGATGTGTGTGAGTGGCAGCCCGACCAGGGAGAGGACCAACGGGCATGGAAATCCAGCAACAGCCCCCGCAATATTTCAGCGGAGTACTGCCACCACACGAACTTGATCCCGCGTTGTCAGGGTGTCTCCACCCCAGTCACCTGGCCACTTACCAACTCACCTATGCCCCTGAGGGCTTTCTATCACTTATCTAGTTAAATGGATGAGATGCACATTTACTATTAGCAGGTGGTAGAATTGTCTTGTTGAAAAGTACTTTGAATTCTATGCCCGTGTATTTGATGCAAGTGCTTAAACCACCTAATGGAGTTATTAATCGTTTAAAGAGGCTTTCTAATAGCTCCATATAAGGTGATCATAATGGTCATCGTGCAGTTCATTGGGCATCCTGGTCTCGTGTTTGTCTACCTTTTGAAGAGGGAGGATTGAGTTTTATGGGCTAAAGATGCCATTGTTGGTATAAAGAAGGGCAGTATTAGAAGCAAGATGAGAGTGTGGGTGACTTTAGAAGTTGCAGGGGGTCTTTACCCAGGCAAAGATAATACAGTAGCCCAAATTGGAGCTACCATTTCAACCGAGGCTGTGGGAAGATCCCAACACCCTAGGAGAAGTATTGCCAAGATTGCCTAGCCTAGGTCCTTTTAAGGCCCTACCAGTTGCAACTACCTTAGATAGCCCAAACAAGAAAGCCGATACAGTAGAGGAACTCTCAGGAATATTGAAAGAACAGGTGCTATGATTAGAGATGCAACGGGATAGGAGAGACTCTCACACCTTTAATGTGTAATATGGAGCTACAAAGAGAGAGACAACCATCACGAGTACCCCTCTCTTGAGTGAATGGTTATGACGGAAGTAGCTATCTGGTCACTTACCTAAATCCCTTTGTGACAACCCTGGGGATGAGGGGGTTATTTAAGGCCCAAACTATTAGGTGTTGTTGCTCTTGTTATTAATAGATACATGGCAATGGTAGCAAGGGTTGCGAAGTTCATCTATTTGGGACTTTGATGACGCCATTGGGTTGGTTCGGGTGTTTGGAAATTTGGAGCAATATGAGGAAGCATACAAGTAGAGGGTTAAATGAGATCATCCAAGAATAAACTATAACCGAATCTAGTGAAGAACACTAGACGTGGAAGAACAGCACGCTTTTCAACTTACATTGAGGAGCTAAGGAAGGAGCCCTGAAATATTTTATGAGGCAATTAAGAACCTAAGTAATAGTTAAACTGCTCATGGAAGTAGAGAGATATATGCAATGATACAAAGCGAGGAGATGGAACAATACCTCAAGGAGACAAGCTAGATTGCATACAAATTAACAAACTAGATTGAATACAAATTAATAAGGCACGAGCCTCACAAACATGCGAGAGAGATGAAAGAAACATCCAACACAACTATTATTATCTCAAACGAGACCATTTGAACTATGCATGTGACCTTAATCTTTTGGTGGAGCTTACATGTAGTATGGCCATTCCTCGAGATTAATGTGTAGGAAAAACTTGTTTATATTGTTGTGAATCACAACATTAGTTGATGTGTCTTAGATTGTGGGTGTTTTTTTTTTTACATTATTCTATGTTATTTGAGGTTTCCTGCGTTTATTAGATAGCTTTAGTGTGGTGTATATATCATACTTATGCATATTAGGCTCTAAATGTTCATAGTTGAGTTTATAGGTAAAATACTACACTAAGTGCTTGTTTGTTGTGTTTTATGTGAGATTTGGAGCAATGTTTGGAACTTAAATTGATGAATCTTGGATGAAAAAGCAAGGCTAGGGTTGATTTGAATGAGAAGAAATAAAGAAACGTCTATTTGGAAACTCCAGGACGAAGAATGATGCAATCGTGCGCAATTGAACACGAGAAGATGTGTGTTTTGGAAGAAGAAATTGAACTTGGTTAAAGATATAGAGGACATAGACAAATCTTGGAGATGTTTGTGAGGATGAAAAGATGAATAAAAATGGCTTTAGAGGTCTCTAGAAGTTGTAGAAGGCAATAGAAAAAACCGTGTGCGAATTGAAGCCAAAACGAGCAAGTTATGAGAATTTTAGCTGTCATGGCCAGTTGCCTTCGCCGAAGAATGGCTGACTGACCTAGGAGACCAGCTAGACCAGAATGCAACTTATTTAGACCGGTCTCACTTGCTTCAAAGCCGGGGACCGACCCCCTTCTCGACCTTACACACTGAAAGTCTACAAATGAGGGTTTTTAGGCCATTTTGAGGAGAGAAACTTCATTTTCTTTCATACCAATTTCACCAAACCCTAATTCCATCACTCACCTACCTCACACACAATCCTAGATCAATTCCATACAAAAATAGGCTTGGGATTGAGGATCAAACAAGGATTTGGAGGCTTTAGAGCAAGATTTGTAGAGAGCAAGCCAGGATAATGAGAGAGCTTTTCCTTCTTCTCTTTATTCTTGTTTATACTATATTAGATTAGTTTCAAATTAAGGTTGACTACTATTATTGTAATGGGTTAAGGATTTAACACTTGTTTTGAGATTTTGATGGTTATATAACATGCTTTGTTCTTATATTGCTATAGTTTGGATTTAAACATGTCAATGTGTTCAATAAAATGCCTTTATGAGTTTTCATGTGTAATTTAAGCTTAGATGCTAATAGTAATGGCCTCACCTTAGCCTTAATATATGCTAATAGTATGAGCCCGACTTGCAACTACATTTGTGTTGATTAATTAAGTTTATCAACGCCTTAGCATAGTAGGTAACGACTTCTAACATGAAACATGGCTAAAAAGATACCCACTATCACTTGTTTGACCTACGGGATCTAATATCTAGTTTGAAACAAAGCTAAAAGGTTAGACTCCCTATTAAGAATTTAATCAATACCCAAAGGACTTAGGAACTAGACCTGAAAGCTTTAACTAGTGAGGACAAACTTAGGGATAGAGTTGCACTAATAGTTAGAGGTAATAAGACTAGTAAACTAAGCTTGCAAGTGGAGTGTTCAGACCATCAATAACATCAAAGCAAGAATAAGAACCTAAACCTATTCCAAGAGAGCAATCACCTCTAAGTTCCCCCAAAACCTAGGTGATTCCCAATTTCTATAGCTTGTTTATACCCCCATTCCCGTTATTTAAGTTTACTTTCCCTTTAGTTTAAGTTTAAATTCGAGCTCCACTCAATCCAAAAATCCCAAAAATAGTAGGTAGAATCACACGTAGCTATTTTAGGACTCACTTACACATAGGAACCACACTTAGGTAGCCTCATTGAGAAAGACAATCCTCATACTCAAGCCCTAGACTACAAAATCCCATGCACTTACAGGTGTTTTAACTTGGAAAGCACATCAGCAGTGCCGTGCCTATAACAAAGAATTTAAACAAATTAGTATGGAGAATTTTTGGAACGAGGTAGTGGAACATTCAGGAAACTCTATCAAGTGTTTGCTGACATGTTCAGAAAGTTCAGATGCATGTACTTCAACGGCATATGAGGTGGTGGGAGTTGCCTTCACGTAGATTATCATCAAGAATAGAAGGGAAAAATTAACTAAGCACTGCTCTGCTACATCAAAAGAGAAGTGATAAAAGTGGGTGAGATAGAACTCCTTTACATATTCCATGTCCTTCACACAAATCCAAACTACATTAGGAAATCATCTAGCTGAGATACCAATGTGGTTAAAAGGGAAAGCTATGGGGGCAATTAAAGCTGGCCAAGGAGAAAAGGGATAGGCTCTCGAAGAGTAAAAGAAAGAGGAAGTAAAACAACCAAAAAGTGTTATATTCTAAGGAAATTTTTAATATCGAAACGAATATTGACCTTTGAGCCAAGGAGGCACCATACTAATAGTACAAATCTTCAATATAAGATATTGAAATGGAATGAAGAGATCGTTTGACTTTCTTGAAAGAAGGAAGTACCGCAAAGAAACGCTTAATTTTTAAAGGCCATAAATCAGGTCCAGATAGTAGGCTTAATAAACTTTTTAAGGTTACAAGTTAGGCCTAAAGACCAAGACAGGCCTTAAAAAATTTTAAAAGCTATAAGTTTAGACCAAAGACCAGAACAAACCTCAACAAACTTTTAAAGCCCATGAGTTAGATTCGGAAACCAAGAAAGGCCTTAACAAATTTTAAAGGAAAGTCAAGGCCGGAGACCAAGAAAGGCCTTCACAAATTTTTACAGGCCATAAGTCAAGTTCAAATACCATGATAAGCCTTAACCAATTTTAAAGGCTATAAGTCAAGTCTAAAGACCATGATAGGGCTTAACAAATTTTTAAATGCCATAAGTCAAGTCTAGAGACCAAGACAGGCCTTAACAAGTTTTTTAAGACTATAAGTCAGTTTCAAATACCAGGACAAGTCTTAAGATATCTTTAGGAGTTGTAAGTCATGTTTGGAGACTAGGGCAAACCTTAATTTTTTAAGGCAATAAATTAGGCCCTCACCTATCTAGAGGGCAAGGCTTGGCTGATTAAGCCCGAAGGCAAAGATGGGAATGTCCTGAAAGAGAGTAGGGATAAAGAGCACAAAAATAAATAAAAATAAATGGAAACAAAACGATCTTGTTCATGAAAAAAGAAATCTTTACAAATACAAAAAAGGGGGAGAGATGAAAAATAAAAGGCAACCAACAAGTCTATGGAGCCTCTCTAGCCTCAGCTTTTACTACGTCAACCTCTGGCAACCTCAACCCTTGCTACGTCTAAAGGGGGAGCCTCTCTAGCTTCAGCATATACCACCTCCATCTCTGAGGAGTTTGAAGTTTTAGTAGTCATATTCTCAACCAATTGTTTTGACGGAGAGACCTCAAACTATTTGAGTTCAAATGGGAGAATTTCTCTTACACCTTATTTAGAACTTGGTTTTTCATTTAGTGGCCTAAGGAAATATATCCATTGGATAAACACTGAGAAAAGTAGCACATTTAGGTGTTCGATGACGGCATGGATCTTGGTTTTCTCATAGTCCTCCTTTAAGGCTTGAAGCTGACCTTCAACCTCCTTGTGCGTAGTTCTAGGCAAGTGGCCTCTATGGTCTCAGCCACGACCTTTAAAGTAAACATCTCTACAACTCGTCTAGCATTGTCTTTTCTGCCTAGGCTAGAGCAAGTTGGATCTGCAATTTCTCCAAGTCTTTATAGAAAGACAAGATAGATTCCTTTACTATGAAATGAAGCCTTTTTTCCTCTACCATTTCCTTCTTCAATTTACCACAGATGGCAACTGTCTACTCTTTGACCTTCTTCAATTCCTTATTAAGAGGCTTTGCCCTAATGGCTACATTGATAGTAGACATGACATTCTCGTGCACCTTGGATGATGCATCTTATGGGATTGCCTACGACTAGATGTCGAGGGTCTTGGTCCCAAGGATAACTACAAAAAATAAAGAGGGATATTAGTAAAAGTGATGGGGAGAAAGAAGTAAGGAGAAGAAAAAAGAGGGTAAACCTTTTAGCACTCTTTGATGGTGTCAATCACTACATCTTACTCAAGGCAAGTGGAAATGTCATGGTACAGGGGGATGTAACTCTTGGAAGGTTCAATTAGGATTCCCTCAACAATTGAAAAGATAAAAGAAGGGAATATAGAAGGTTTTCACGGCAAAGGGAAGACAGAGGTCCACTCCTAATTTTTGGCCATTCTTACTCCACAGCTTTACTCCTAGAAGCTTGAGACACAAAATAGTAAGGAGGTGAGGTCCCCTGACCTATAAATTTTGGATATGAGAGTAAGGAAATTTAAGTAAGGGTAATGGTTGTAGTAACTTACCAAGGGAGACAGTGGTGAGGAAGAAGCAGTCTTTGTTACCATCAGCATAGAGTATATAGGAAAAGGAAAAGAGGACAGATTGATGGTAAGGCTAAGAATGATGTCACTAATGGAGCATATGGATGTTTGCATTTATGATGAGAGTGGAGGAGTGCCAAGAAAGTAGAAGATGCACTAGTTTAGGCCCTCTTCACCAGAGGATCAACTTAAGGTTCCATGGTTCTTTTCCTTCGAAGATTGACTTGACTTGGGGAGGGATAAACAAAGGTTGTGAAGCACCAGAAGTTATAAATCCTGAAAAAGTTGATTTAGAGGATAACTGGCCCTTAATAGGAGTAAGGCCCACCCCTATAATTTGCTTTGGAATAATAGTAGGGGTATTGATAGAGCTACTCATACATTGGGATAAGCACCCCACAAGGTCCCTAATATAAGCTAAGGCGAATAAAATGAAGTCGAGCAAAGTAAAAAGGTAACATGTAGGAGGAAAGAACATACGCAAATCTTAGAAGAAGTAAAACCAGCATAATCAAGTGGATAAATCACCTAAAAGGCTAGAGGAGGAAGGCAATGCAAGTGAAAAAGGCTCTGAGGAATGTTTGGGCCAAAAATGATTGGGCTTAAGAAAATCTGAAGGCCCATGATTATGAATTGGCAAAGTGTTCAACCGACTATACCATGTGTTAAGGGGCCCAGGTAGAAACGTTTGTAATTGGAAGCCTCGATCTTTTGCTAGGATGGATATTGGAGTGATAAGCATGATCCAGATATATGATAAGGCTAAGCATGGCGATGAGGCAGACGTCGAGTGAAACACGTTTAAAGACATAAAGGATCTAGAGGATTCTTCTACTTGAGGGGCTATAAAAGAACTATTCGATCAACAGCAGAGGGAGACACAAAAAAAATACCAGCTTATCTATATCGATAATTCACTAAAACATATCATATAAAAATTCTTTATTTATTTCCAAACAAAAACGCTGACTTGAGCGTCGGATTACCTTTGGCCTGCACCACACTGGTGTCAAGGTTTTCATCGTTCACCCTCATTGGTCTTGCAGGTTATTAGGGCCCAAGTCGACCCAATCCGTAATTGTAGAATCACCCACTACAATTTGGCGTCTTCCGTGATGTTGCCCTATAATCAAGACGCTACGATCAAGGGTGGTACTCTCGCATTCAATCGACAATCACCATGACATCCAACATCAGTACTAGTACTAGCGAAGGCAACGACATGCAAGCTATCTTGGCCAAGATGGCGCTCTACGAGGAGAAATTGGCGATGTATGAAAACAAGTTCAAAGATGTATAGGCAAAAAATAACGCCATACGTCAAGAGAACTTGGACATGACGAAAAAAATTACTGCACTTTTAACAAACACGGCACCCTGGGACAAAGGAAAGGCCGTGTCGATTGAATCGGTGGATCCAATGCAATCATTGGACTCCACACCCCGTCAAAATCCTAAAGATGAAATCTTAACGCTTGCAACTGACGTAGCCGGCACTTCCAACCAACATAAAGTAGCAGGGCAACACTTAACCCCCACGTAAGATGGGGCATTCCCAGACATGTTTAGACGGTTCGCCGAATTGGAGTCCCTGATTCAAAGAATCCCAAGGGTAGCTGCGCCTATTAAGAGAAGTGCCGTCAACAGCTACACAAAATCTCCCTTTGTGGATGCCATCGCAATGGTAGACTTGCCTACCAAATTCTCCTTCCCAAATATAAGGCCATTCGACGGGACTATAGACCTAAATGACCATATAATGCAATACAAATGAAAGATATACACTGTGGCCATTCCCCGAGACAAAAGGGAAGCCTGTATGTGTAAGAGCTTCAATTCGAGTTTAATAAGTCCTGCTCTACAATGGTACACCAACCTCCCAAATGGATGCACATCATCTTTTGCCCAGTTAACTGATATGTTCGTGGAACAAGACGCGAGCAGTAGGAAACCGGAAAAACAGTCATATGATCTGTATCTAATTGTGCAGAAGAGGGAGGAAACACTCAGGGACAACGTAGGGAGGTTTAACAAGGAGAAAGTATCCATACCTCAATGCAACATGGCAACAGCAATTTCAACCTTTCGTAGAGGGCTCTTGCCAGATTCAGACCTCTACAAAGAGCTTACAAAGTATCCCTCTAAGACTATGGTGGATGCCCTTGCAAAGGCATGGGCTCAAATTAAATGGGAAGATGACCGCACTAACCTTCGTAGGACTTCCAAAAGCCATGGACAAGGAGACATTCAATCGGAGCGACAGACAAGAAGGCACGAGCCTTACCCCCTTAGGAGCCGAAGGAAAAGCGAGGCAGTCGATAGAAGACCTCACGACAGGAGACGACTTCTCGATTGCGACTTAGAGTGAAGGGTAAAAGCTCCAGATTATAATCTCTCTGTAACCCCGTCCGAACTCATCCACACGTTAAAGACCATGGGCAGTACCATCAAATAGCCAGGAAAGTTGAGATCCCTGGCAAATCAAGAGACAGATCCAAATGGTATGAGTTCCATGCAGATCATGGACATAACACTGAAGAATGCAATGGTCTCAAATGGGAAGTTGCTGAGTTATTAAGGAAAGGATATTTGACTGAACTTCTTTTTAATAAGGGAAAGCAAACCCTAGCCCAACGAGACGGGAAGGCGCAAGCTGAGGATCTGGCACCGCCAGAGCCACCGCGGCGAGAACGAATAGTGAACTACATTATTGGGGGATCACACATCAGTGGGATCACTGTCTCTACAGTAAAAAGGCATGCACGCCTGACGGGAGAACATGGCCATCATCCCCTACGACCAATTGACATGGGCCCATAAACAATAATATCATTCTCTAATTTTGAGGTTTCCCATTTAAATAACCCGCACAATGATGCACTAGTGATCGCACTTATGGTGGCCAACTGTTGGGTCCGGAGGATCCTGGTAGACAATGGCAGCTCGGCCAATGTTTTGATGTTAAATGCTTTTAAGGAGATGGGGATTAATGAGCAATGACTCGTGAGGTGATCCATCCCGCTAGTAGGATTTAGCGGGGAGCATAAGCACACATTGGAGAGATACACTTACCAGTATTCGCTGAAGGAATCAACATGGATGTCAGATTTTTAGTGATAGACAGGCCATCCCCGTACAACATCATACTTGGAAGACCCTAGATTCATGACATGAAGGCAATTCTATCCACTTACCATCAGGTCCTAAAGTTTTCAACAAAGTGGGGAGTCAAGGAGATAAAGGGACAGCAATCAGACTCCAGCGAGTGCTATTGCAACGCAATAAAAGGAGCCCGGCGTGATACCTTGTACCATGTAGAGAAAGCTTTTGCACCAATTTCGCTTAATCGTCCCCAACTGGAGGAGTTGGATGAAGTGCAAATTGACCCAGAAGAGCTAAACCAAACAGTCCAAATCGAATCGGGGTTGGAGCGAAAATTGAGGAGTCAAATGATAGATTTCCTTAGTAATAACCGGGATTGCTTCACATAGTCGCATACCGACATGGAAGGAATAGATCCGAGGATAATTGTTCATGAGCTGAAAGCAGATATTACGTTTCGCCCGGTCAAGCAGAAGCGCAAGAAATTTGCCCCAAAAAGAAATCAGGTAATTAATGAAGAGGTATAGAAACTGATTGACGTAGGGTTTGTTAGGGAGGTACATTACCCCGAGTGGCTGGTGAATGTAGTGCTAGTAAAGAAAAACGAAAAATAGAGGACTTGCATCGATTTTACGAATTTGAATAAGGCATGCCCCAAGGATTCCTTCCCTATCCCTCACATCGATGTGATGGTAGACGCGACAGCCCGTCACGAACTGCTTAGTTTCATGGATGCGTTCCCTGGGTACAACCAGATACTGATGCATCCCGACGATCAGGAGAAAATGTTGTTCATTACTGAGCGAGGTATCTATTGTTACAAGGTCATACCCTTCGGCCTATAAAATGCAGGAGCAACCTATCAGCGTCTCGTCAACAAGATGTTCGCTGATCAATTAGGGCGCACGATGGAGATCTACATCGATGACATATTGGTGAAATACTTGGCGGCAAATCAACATATCGGCCATTTACGACAAGCCTTTGACGTTTTGAGAAAGTACAACATGAAACTCAACCCCACCAAATATTCCTTTGGAGTTAAGTCCGGGAAGTTCGTTGGGTACCTCGTTACCCAGAGAGGAATCGAAGCACATCCTGATCAGTTGAGAGTGATCCTCAACATCCCATCTCCTAAGAACATCCAGGAAGTGATGAAACTCATAGATAGAGTCACGATGCTCAGTAGGTTCATCTCAAGGTCATCAGACAAGTGTCATTCGTTTTTCAACGTACTTTAAAGAAATAAAAACTTCGAATGGACTGATGAGTGCGAGAAAGCCTTACGAGAGTTGAAGGCATACTTAATAAATCCTCTGCTACTATCCAAACCAAAAGATGGGGAGAGCTTATTCGTTTACTTAGCGGTCTCAGTAGCCGCTGTCAGCGCCGTGATAGTTTGAGAGGAGGGCAAAAAGTAGTTCCCTATATACTATACTAGAAAATCCTTACTTGATACCGAGACCAGATACAGCCAGCTCGAAAAATTGGCATTAGCTCTTGTGACCACCGTCCGCAAGCTATGGACGTACTTCCAGGGCCACCCTATTTAAGTGATGACCACTTTTCTGTTGAAAGCAATTCTGTATTGTCCGGAGCTATCTGGCCGACTTGCTAAATGGGCTGTCGAGCTGAGCAAGTACGATATCACATTCCAACCAAGGAAAGTAGTAAAGTCCTAAGTGCTTGCAGATTTTGTAGCAGAATTCACACCATGTGACCAGACAGAAGTAGAGAAAGAGGTGTTATGTCTCGTCGAAAACCCAAAATCAGGGAGGTGAAAACTTTTTATAGATGGATCAAGCAGCGTAAAAGGTAGCGGGCTCGGAATAGTACTATAATCACCCGAGATAGATGAAATTGAACAGTCGGTTAAATGTGGATTCAAGGCCACAAATAATAAAGCCAAGTACGAAGCCCTCATAGTGGGTTTAACATTAGCTAAAGATATGAACGTCAAACATATCTTGGTAAAAAGCGATTCACAGCTGGTAGTAAACCAAGTTTTGGGAACCTATCAGGCAAAAGGCGAAAAGATGATATCTTACCTCACCACCATTAAGGAGATAGCATCTGTATTCAACGAATTTGAGATAAAACAGGTGAGTCGTGATGACAACTGTTGCGCGGATCCACTTGCGAGCTTGGGAGCAGCAACGCAATCCGTTACTTCGAAAACTATCCTAGTGATATATTTATAATAGCTCGCTATTAGGAGCAAAAAAACAGTCAAGGTCGCGAGCGTAAATGATGAGCCGGGCTGGATGACTCCAATTATCTAGTATATCAAAGATGATATCATCCCTGAGGATCGAGCAGAGGCGAGAAAGCTTAAGGTTAAAGCAGCCTGATACTGCATCATCAATGGGAGATTCTATAGGAGGTCGTACTTGGGGCCTTATCTACGATGTTTGAGCCCAACAGAGGCTAATTATGTCCTAACTGAGTTACACGAAGGGCAATATGGGAACCATGCTGGAGCAAAGAGTTTAGCTAACCGAGCACACACGGTAGGATACTACTGGCCAATCATGCTGTCCGATGCCCTCAGCTACGTAAGAAAATGTGACAGTT
Source organism: Cordia subcordata (assembly GCA_028554755.1). NCBI lineage: Eukaryota > Viridiplantae > Streptophyta > Magnoliopsida > Boraginales > Cordiaceae > Cordia > Cordia subcordata. The sequence continues at coordinate 10,596,145 of JAPTOF010000019.1, forward strand.
GTGAAAGGTTCGCTTAAATCCCTCATCAGTCAGCTAAGCCATTAACCTCTATCATTGCCCCTTGGCCAATCATGAAGTGGGGGATGGATATCGTAGGGAAGTTACCCACCGCACCGAGACAGAAAATGCATATGTTGGCGGCTACAGATTATTTTTCCAAATGGATAGAGGCAGAATCTTATCATCAGGTCTGAGACAAGGAGGTAAAAAACTTCGTGTGGAAAACCATAATATGCCACTTCGGAGTCCCCTCAGAAATTGTCACTAACAATGGTTCCTAGTTCATGAGCCAACACTTTAAAGATTTTTGTAGGGAATGGAAGATCAGACTTATATTCTCTACCCTGAGGCACCCTCAAGCCAACGGGTTAGCCGAGTCATCTAACAAGATCATAATCTCTACTTTGAAGAAAAGTTTAGAGAGTGCTAAGGGACGCTGGGCAGATGAACTAACAGGAGTGCTATGGTCTTATCGCACCACAGCCAGGACCCCTACTGGAGAGACACCGTTCTCGTTGATATACGGGGTTGAAGCAATGATTCCAACGGAGGTGGGCTTACCAACTCTACGAGTTATCTGGGCCTCTGAAGTACAAAACGACGAAGGAATACGTTGCAATTTGAATGCTGCTGAAGAAAAAGAGAGCAAGCCCTCATTCGCAAGGCAGCATACTAGCAAAAAGTCGCCAAGCATTACAACAAAAATTTAAAGGCAAAGGTATTTAAGCCAGGAGATTGGGTGTTAAGGAAAGCTTTTGAGAACATGAAGAAAGTGAATGCAGGGAAGTTGGGACCCAACTGGGAAGGACCGTACCAAGTTACAAAGGTAGTCTGCCAAGGGGCATATAGGCTTAGCACCAAGAATGGCAAGGACATGTCGAACAATTGGAACGCAATCCATTTGATGAGGTATCATTTCTAGGATGAAAATCCTTGTTTTGGTAAGATCCTTAGAAATTAGTTTAAAGGTTTATTTTTTTTTCTTTTAAATTGGTTCTTAGACTTAGCTAGATGGCGTTGCGACAAGTGTCACTTAATTAACTCGAAAGACTCCTTTTGATACTTCAATATAAAATATTGCAATAAATTTTTGTAAGACTTGCACATGGTTTCTGTTATTTCTTGCGAGACTAACGAACAGTCTCTGCTTTCAAAAGAATCGCAAAAGACTCACCTACAATCTTATTATTTCTCGCCTATAATCTTGTTATTTCTTGCGAGACTAACGAACAGTCTCTTCTTTCGAAAGACTAGCCTACAGTCTTCGTTATTCTTATGAGACTAGCGAACAGTCTCTATTTTTCGATATAGGGGCTAACGAACAGCCTCTATTTGCAGAAGACTCGCATACAATCTCTCTATCATTCTTTGCGAGACTAACAAACAGTATGATATGGGACTAACAAACAGCCTCTATTTGCAAAAGACTCGTATATAGTCTTTCTGTCATTCTTTGCGAGGCTAATAAACAGTCTCTGCCCCCGTTAACAAGCAAAACTTTTCCAAATCATTGCTGTTGAGCCATAGACAAGCAGAAAGCGTTATTAAGAAAGTAACTTATAACGACCCTGTACCCCTTTTGAAGCATGGACATACAATCACAAGTGATTTAAAAAAGTAATTCCCTCAAAGAGCAGGACCGTCGTTAACATAAGTAACGAGGGGGGCATACAAAAGGTTTAATACAAAAAAAAGGGGGGCACACGGTAGGAACTAGCATAATTTGCAGTTTTGTGCTTCAAGCACAAGGTACTAGTTCAAAAAGTAACATATCTTGAATAGCTTAGTAGCGTAGCACCAAGCGTTATGCGTCAGCAGAGCCTGGAGAAGTGGTCCCGTCTGTATTCAGTGGGCCAGATATGGACGGGGGATCAATACTTAATAGGGCCCGATGGGACGAGGCGTTGGGGGAGTTATGATAGCTTTAAAATGGTTGATATCAACATTTGAGTACACCTATTGGACCTCCCTTAGGTAGTTCTTGACAGCCTGTTCAGCAGCCCTCTTTGAGCTCAGCCTTGACACACTGGCAACGTACTTGCCAAACTTTTTACTCTTTTTGTAATTGCTAACTGCAGTTTGCCGGGCCTCCTCCACTGAAGAATTAAATTTAGATTCAAGTCCCTTCTTGGCTGCTTTTGCATCTGCAACTGCAGTCTGCCGGGCCTCCTCGACTGAAGAATTAAATTTAGATTCAAGTCCCTTCTTGGCTGCTTTTGCATCTGCAAGACTCTTCTCCACCTTTGCTCGGGACAATTGTTCCTTCGTAAGATCCTCTTCTAGCTCAACAAGGCATGTTTGTTCATTTGTAAGATCCTTTTCGGCTTTAGCACGTGCTTTTCGTTCATTTTTAAGCAGGCGTTAGAGGTCCTGGCACTTGTTCACAATTTCAGGCACCATTGTTGCAAAAATGGAAATTTCAGAAACAAGCTGCATTCGGAAAGGCCGTGAGTAGCAATAAGGATTAAAATGTTCCATAGAACGGTGTATATACGTACCACAACACTTTTCCTACTTAAGCTCGAAAATAGATCTCCCTCAGTTACAGTAGGAGAGGTACAGGCACCAGAATGCATGGTTAAGTGCTGGCGGCTGCTAGAGGGGGTGTCGTCTTCGAGCAAAACCCAGGATGATGAATCGCCTCTCTTTTTCTGATCTTGCGCGAGCCTTTCAACCACCGCTAGGCTGCGTTCTGGTGTTCTTCTGCATCTGAATTACTAACAAAAAGAGAAGTCAAGAGTAAAAAAAGGATGATGACGAAAATGAAGAAAGATAAAAAAAAAGGAGTGAAAGATGAGCGTGGTCATACCTGAGTCGTCAGAAGAAGATGAGTCGATGATCTCTAGGTCGAGCGGAAGTTTAGGAGGTTCACTATCTGAGGAGTCCTCTGCACACTCATCCTTTTCGTTCTCTTCTCCGCTCCTATGATCGCTTTTCGTCTCATCTGGACTTCTCGAATCAATGGTAACGGTCGGCTTGGCCGGGCAGGGCATAGGCATGGAGGAAGACTCCGCACCACCCCTGTCAGAGTTACTGGCCCTATGACAAGCCCTTCTCTTCGAACGAGTTGGGGGTTTTACCTTGGGGCTAATTATAGCAGGTGGGCATATTCCAAGTTTCAGCTGGGTGGTGAAGCCTCCCACAACAAAGTTGTCGCGTGTAATCAAATCTCTCATGCGATAAGACTGGCTTCTACAATCTGCAGCCAAGGCAAGCAATGCCCGACGAGTATCTTCACTTAATGTTGGAAGTTCGTTCCTTGCAGTGGTAACCCACAACTGTGGGACTTCCCAAACGCCATGTATTTGAGTAAGGAATAAGTATTTCCCCCTCCATGAACCATTGTCATAATTCTGATTAGGGTTGAAGAGCTTGTAAGACCCACGGGCAGAAAGGACAAATCAACCGGGTTTCATGGCGGATCGAATGATAGAGATTAGTGTCTTGAAGATTGGTATGGAGAAATGAACTCCTCTCTGTTGCAAATGGACGAGTGCCGTTAGCATGATCTTTCACCCGCAAGGGTGTAGCTGGTCAGGGCTGATCCCATAGGAGTTGAAAATAGCATACAAGTGGGGATGCAATGGGACCTGAATTCCCAAATCAAGGACTTCCTGAAACATCGTTATTTCTCTTTCAAGAAAGGAGCTTGCCCAATCTCTGGGCCCTTGGTTGAACCCCTACAACATCTTCGCTCAATTGATTGGATTCACTATAGTATTTGAATTCTTCTTCTGTAGTAGTACATTGGATTCCTTTAGCAAAGAATTCCCCGATAGGTTCTCTCCGTCGCATCCCGAGACGAATTGGAATGCGTAACTTGGGGTCATCCGCGACTTGCACGGCTTGTTTACAACGCGGCATTGAAATTAATGGGAATAGGCAGCGGAGAATTCTTTTGAGACGAGTGGTACAAAGGATAAGTTGGAAAGTCAAACTTGTATCGTAGGCAATGTAAAAAAAATTATTACTAATTATGACCCCATGCGAGGGACGATGATCTGGAGAGCATGGAGAAAAGGAGGGAGGTGACGGAGAAGCGAGGACTCAAGTCACCTCAAAGTATGTTCGTATGCTCGAGATGGCACGTTATCCTCAAGATGTAAGTAAGGCAAGTAAAAAAAAGGGGTCTATGGAAACGAGTTAAGTAGTTTACCAAAGGAGTTTCCCTTCAACACGTGTTGATAGGTTGCCCGGCTTAGCTTTTCAGTGAATCCTTGATTGAGGATGAGTCTGCTAGGCCTACTTTGGGTACCTGATGAATAAGGCGGGCACATCAGACTTCATTAATGGAGGATAAAATGCGTTTAATATATATATATATATATTTATTTATATAAAGGTGCAGCGTGACAAGGGGGTATCGAATGGTGTGCAAAGATGTGTCTTGGATGTATTGGATCGCTAATAAATGACAACATAAGTAAGGGAAGAAGTTGAATTGCGGTTTATCAGAGATATGCCAAGCACTCAGTACAGAACAAATGTTCCATTTACTTCTCACCTTGGGACGCTGCTGGATACGCGGGGTGTGCAAGCTTTGGACTTTTTCCGAGTACGAACGGAATAACGAGCAAGCTGACGTGTTTGAAGTTGCCAGCCTTCTTATGCTTGAGGGGTAAATCACGCGTGGCTTGAGGATTAGCTATTGTAAATGGCGTTGTAAAGGGCCCAATCTTTAGGCCTTGGTCACTGTGAAATTTTGCCAAATACTTGGAAGGCATGAAAAGTTACTTGTTAGCTTTATGAGGAATTTTCACAAACACCTTGTGGTCACCATCTTAATGTGTTATCTTAGGATGCCAACCCAGCACCCTTTCTTGGAATTTTATTCAAACACTTGGACTGCAACAATTGATGGGGTGCTTTGGTAATTCAAAACTGGACATGAGACACGGGAGAAGGCAAAAGAAGCTCAACTATTTCCTCGCCATTGCATGTTCGGGCACCTAGGATTTGTGAGTACGTTATTGATAAGTTTGAGGCTAGCTATATAAAGTCGAGTAAGCACGGTTAGGGTAGCATGCTGCCAGCTGCATACCAATCGATAGGGTCATGCTCTAGGCCGCATTCTTCAAGATGTTTGGTTGAGGGACAATGTTTGAACACCAGAAGAGTAGCATACAGGTACAGCCAACGGCGACGTCGCGTCGCAGCACTGTATGACTTATGAAGCACGCTTGTGACGTTACGCGACAACAAGTTTCTGTCACTTCATCTCTGCAAGGTCTTGATCGAAGATGCTACACACTAGTTCAAAAGCTTTTGACAAGTGAGAGTTGCAGACGTGAGGCGCGAACAAGTTGCACACTAGTTCAGCAAATGTAAGAGATCTTCTAGCAAGTACTTCGTGGGTATCAAATATATGGGGCTATGAAAATAAGTTTAGAGCCTCCAGGAAACACGTGATATTTTATGGTGCCGTCTTGATTCTGCTAGTAGGACTGCACGCTAGAAAGTAAGCAGGCATGTCAAGAGATACGAGAAAGAAGGCTCAGGCTTGGAGAGTAGGCATCTGCTGGAGTGATAATTCACGCATGTGAGTGGGCTACTGGGCTAGTATATTGACAGGTTACATGATGTATGTAGCGGGCATGATGTGGTGTTGAATAGCACAAATAATCATACGCAACACATTGCAGCGATGAGTATTGGTTAGTTGTTATCGTCTCAGTGTCAGAGGGTCTTGTTTGGCAATATTACTCTCTAATTTGAAAGACTTCAATTTAGAGAATGGGGGACAATTGTTTGGGCCAAAAATGATTGGGCTTAAGTAAACTCGAAGGCCCATGATTATGAAGGGGCAAAGTGTTCAATCTACTGTACCATGTGTTAGGGGGTCCAGGTAGAAACGTTTGTAATTGGAAGACTCGATCTTTTGCTAGGATAGATATTGGAGTGATAAGCATGATCCGGATATATGATAAGGCTAAGCATGGCGATCAGGCAAACGTCGAGTGAAACACGTTTGAAGACATAAAGGATCTGGAGGATTCTTCTACCTAAGGGGCTATAAAAGAACTATTCGATCAACAACAGAGGGAGACACAAAAAAAGTACTAGCTTATCTATATCGGTAATTCACCAAAACACATCATATAACAATTCTTTGTTTATTTCCAAACAAAAATGCTGACTTGAGCGTTGGAGTACCTTTGGCCAGCACTACACCGGTGTTAAGGTTTTTGTCGTTCACCCTCCTTGGTCTTGCAGGTTATTAGGCCCCAAGTCGACCCAATCCGTAATTGTAGAATCACCCACTACAAGGAAGTTAATGGCATGACCAATACTAGTGCAAGTGTAGAAGGCCTTGTGGGGTTGATGATGCAATCACCACCAATACTAGTCTGGAGGTCTTAAGTTGTTGGGACACTAAAAAAGTGGGTTTCGAAGGGCTAGAGTACTAAGAGACGTCCATATAAGGGGCAAGATAGACAAAAGTAGGTACAATAGGCTACAAAGGTTAATGTAAATAAGATATAGGAATTAAATATAAACAACTTAAAAATCTAGATTCTCAATTAAAATAACTTTCCCTAGACATCAATTTCTACTCTTGGCCTTACATTTGCTTGAATGTTAAGATCTTGTATAGTTTTTGCGAGTAAAAGAGTGAAACATGTAAAAGGAAAAAACTTGAACTTAAATACAATTGATTCATAATTCAATTCATATTTTGATTTTTTAAGCTTGGAAGTTAATAACATTTTTCACCTGGTACATCACCATTTGTGAGCATATATACAATTGAATTATTGCTCTTTGTTACATTTGCTTATGTGGCACGATTAGAGTTTTAGTTTAACTTTATATAGCTTAGTCACAATGAAGGATAAAGGGATGCCTTTGATGATGTGTGAAAAATTAGATAGTAGGGTTAGGACTGTAAAAAGTATTTTAAAATAATATATATTATTTTTGTTTAGGACAGGATTTATTGGACGAGATGGAACGGTTTTGGTTTTAAGACAAGATGGGATAGGATATAAGGTGTATCTCTATCCCTTCTTAAAATTTGAATTTCAGGATGGTGTGGGACAATATACTAAAAAATAATCATAATCGTTATTTTTTTGATAAGGGTTTATCCTGTACAGGATTTCGGTCTAATACAAAAATCTTGCCACTTGAGCTCAGCACTACATTCACAAATTCTATAATATCTTTTTTGCAAATTAGTCACTGTTTATGATTAACAAATAAACTGTTCACGACTCTTTGTATGCGACAACTTATGAATGATATATCACGTTCACACCCCTTTTTTTATTATGTTTACCACTTATGAATACCATGTCTACAACATGTGGATTTCAATTTCACAAATCTAAATTTTACAGACGTTAAAATTTACATCAATTTTTTTCTCGCCATCATTTTCTCCTTTTATCTTCATCATTCTCTTTGAATCTTTCATACACACACATATATGCGTACAACGACACCCATACATATATGACAACAAATATATACACCCATAAATACATGCAATCTTCCATTTAGGCTCTTTTGGAGTGGATTTTTTTAAAATTATTTTTATTGATTTGCAGAAAAGTGTTCTAAGAAAAGTTAAAATTTTTAACTTTTGAAGAAAAGTTAAATTTGAATTTTTTTTAAAGTCTCATCCTTTTTCATAATCGAGTAAAAAACTTATTGCAAAAAGTTATCGTACAATTTGTGAAAAATGTCGTTTAATCCGTAGATGGGACAAATTATGGTAAGTTGTTCCAATTCGAGACACAAAAAAGGCTAGGATAATGAGGCTCGCTACACAAATGAGGAATTTGTTTGGAGATGCCTAAGAGGTGAGCACCTCACTCAGCTCATAGATCTATCTCAGATGCACAAAACTTAGGGGCGAGATATACAAGGTAGAGGAAGGAGAAAATTGATAACTACATCAAAGATGCAGTACTAGTACATCTGAGAATTCTTAATTGGCTATATTTTTTTTAGAAGATACTCTTTTACCATAAAAACAAAACCAATCAAAACGAACTGTTAAATAACTTTTGGGAAGTATTGGTTAGGCAAACTAATGTACTTTGTTTCACCACAAGAGGAAAACATATTAATTATCTGAACGAGTTTGAGTTTACTCAAACTATCATACAAACAGAGACCCATCAGCAGAGGGAGGAAAAGCCACATTAGCAAGAAATAGCATGTGCTAGAGATAGAAAAGATTAGAAAGCAAATAACCAATAAGAGCCCAAGCCGTTAAGGAGAAGTTCTCGAGAAAAGAAGATGCTAGAGAAATACAATGAATTTGTGATTTAGTCACAACTATTTCATGAATTCCGTTAAACCATGTCACTATATGAAGACACCTTTAGAGATTGAAGAGGCCATCAGAAATTTGTGAAATCTTGTTCTTAACTTTTCTTTTGGGAGCATCCAATAGCTCGAATACTGGCAACATATGTTCTTTTTTTCCATAAATAAAAGCTTCTTATCCTTATTCACTTTTCCTTCAAGATAGTTTATCACAAAGGTGCTTTCATTGTTTTCCATGGCCGACAGTCAAAAACTCAAATACATGGACGACACTATTCGCCAACAAGCCCAAATCCTAGGAAATCTTCAAAAAGCAATTACAACACAACAGAAAGCTATGGAACAAATGGCTTTGCAATTCACGTCACTAGATGGAAAAATCAATCAAATCATCAATACCGATGCTTCCCACTTTGGTGTGTCAGGTTCTACGTCAAGCACCACTGTACAAGGCTTCCTTTTGCAACCACTGCGTTGGGATTTTCCTCGTTTTGACGGAACTGATGCCATCAATTGGCTATTTCAAGTAAAGCAATATTTTGACCATTATGAAGTTGAGAATGCTCACCGGATTAGAATGGCGGCGTATCACATGGATGGACTCGTGTTGCAATGGTATCAATGGCTGATTCGCAATAAACTTGTGACATTTTGGTCTGCCTTTGCTCGTGTGCTTGAGATTCTATTTACCCCACCAAAGTTCGAAAACCCAAGTGGGTCTCTTTCTAAATTACAACAACTTTCTTCTGTCGATGAATACATAGCTACTTATCAGACTTTGGTCACACGAACCACAAATCTTCCTGATGAATTCTTACTCCATTGTTATATTGCGGGCCTCAAACCTAATATCAAAACAGATGTCATGGCTTTTAAGCCTGACAATATACACCAGGCTATTTAATTGGCCCAATTATACGAGTCTAAACACTTTGTAGTCCAATGTCAATCATCTCATCCAAGCCTATTTCGCCAGCCAAACACCACCTCATATTCACTAGCCACCTTCAGCCCAATAAGCCATAATCCACTTTCACCAACATCTAAATTTAACATCACGACATCACCTACACAAACTACCCATATATCACCAGTATTCTTTGATACTCTGTCACCAAGTTGATCTACCACCACCAAAACACCCACAAAGACTACCAGTACACCATATCTACGTCGCTTTTCTAAAAGGTCTTTGTTATACTTGTGACACAAAGTGGTCATCCTCACATCGATGCCCTAACTCTTCAAAGCTCCTTATTATGGATTTTGATGAAGAAGAACAGAGCCCAAACACGGAACCTTCTCCGCCAGACTTGACTAATCACTCTGAAGTTGCTGACTAGCCAGAAATATCCTACCATGCCATGGCTGGACATTAGTCTCTAACAACTCTAAGGTTAAATGGCATTTTGATGGGCTAACCAGTTCAACTCTTAGTTGGTGGGGGAACCACCCATAACTTCGTGCAATCCAGCGTTGCTCAACATTTAGGACTACCTGTCAAACCTTCGCCAACGTTTGCTGTTATTTTAGGCAGTGGGGATCGCCTTAAGACTGAGGGTTGTGTACGAGAGGCCAAAATTATGGTGCAGGGACATAAGATTTGCATGGATTTATTTGTGTTACCGTTACATGGTTTTGATATAATATTGGGAACTTTGTGGTTGGCCACTCTTGGCAGAATTCAATTAAATTACTTTACGCTGACCTTGGGTTTTGATTATCAGGGACAACAAGTGCAATTTCAAGGTGATATCTCAACTCAATTAAGTTCGTTACAACTTAAGGGAATTCGTCGACTCACGGAGAATATGGCGATTTTAGAGTATTTTAGCCTGATGGTATCCCTTGTCTCAAAGAATATGGATGAGAGTCTGGGACTTAGCCTAAGAACATTACTTGCACAATTGAGGCCATTTTATGTAAGCCACGGGGACTACCCTCGAGCAGGGCACAAAACCATTCCATTCTGTTACAACCAGGGATAGCACCAGTTAACGTGCGACCTTACAACTAACCACATTTCCAGAAGCAAGAGATATAAAAGATGATGCAAGAAATGTTAAAATAAGGGGTAATTCGACCAAGCCAAAGTCCCTATTTGTCCCCAGTCTTATTGGTCAAAAAGAAAGACGGAACTTGGAGGTTCTGTGCAGTATTGCACCCTTAATGCAGTGACGATCAAGGATCGTTTTCCTATTCCGACCATAGATGAATTGTTTGATGAATTACATGGACCTCACATTTTTTCAAAACTTGACTTGTTGGCAGGTTATCACTAGATCCGGGCCAAGGGGCAAGATATTCACAAAAAAGCGTTCCGGACCCATGAGAGGTACTACGAATATCTAATGATGCGCTTTGGCCTCTCCAATGCTCTTGCCACCTTTCCCACAATGAATGAGATTTTTTGGCCTTTCTTGCAACGTTTTGTTTTGGTCTTTTTCAATGATACACTGATTTATAGCTGGAATTGGGCAACTCATTTAGACCACTTGAAATAGGTTTTGGAAGTGATGCAGCAACAGAAATTGGTAGCTAAATGGTCCAAATGCTCATTTGGTGAGACATCAATCCACTCCCTGGCACACATTGTCTCAGGAACAGGATTATCAGTGGATAAAGAGAAAATTCAAGCTATGGTGGAATGGCCTATACCAACTTCACTCAAGGAGCTGTGTGGATTTCTTGGGTTTATGGGTTACTATCGTCGTTTCATTAAGCATTACGCCCACATAGCAGGCCAACTCACAGACCTCCTCAAAACTAATGCTTTCAATTGGACGAAATCAGCACAATTTACCTTTGAAACATTAAAGACTGCCATGACAAGGGCTCCAATACTTGCTATGCCTGACTTCTCCAAAACCTTCATCTTGGAAACTGATGCATCAGGAGTAGGAATTGGAGCACTCCTCTAACAGTAGGGGTACCCTTTGGCGTTTTTCAACAAGAAGCTCTCTCCTAAGATACAAGCCGCCTCCACTTATAATAGAGAAATGTACGCCATAGTGATGGTTGTACGACGCTGGAGACAGTATCTATTAGGAGGCAAGTTTATCATCCTAACGAACCAAAAAAGTTGCGCAACCTTACCAGCCAAGTGATCCAGACACCAGAGCAGCAAAAGTGGATTTATCGGTTGCTAGGGTATGAATTTGACATTGTCTACAAACCTGGGAAAGATAACAACGCAGTTGATGCCTTGTCTCGCCTTCTTACTGAGCAGTTCATGGCCTTTACTCAAGTTCAATTTGATATTTTGGAGGAAGTGACCAACGAAAATCAAACACATCCTGAATTAAAAGCCCTCTATGATCAGATTCAGCATGGTTTGGTGTCCACTGAATTCACCGTCAAAGAAGGAATATTATTCAAACGAGAAAAATTTATTTAGCTTCCAACTCTCCAATCAAAATCAAATTGCTCAAAGAATTACATTCATCAACAATTTGGGGCCACGCGGGAGAATTACACACATTTTAACACTTGGCAGATGGATTTTTTTGGCATAAAATGAGATAAGAAGTAGCAGATTTCATTAATAAGTACAGAATCTGTCAAGAAATGAAGGCGAGTCACACTAAATCTACGAGACTACTTCAACAGTTACCTACTCCAGAGCTACCTTGGGCAGATATTGCTATGGATTTTGTTACTGGACTTCCAAACTCAGAAGGAAAAATGATATTCCTAGTCATGATTGATCGACTCACTAAATATGGACACTTTATTGCTTTAAGTGAGCCTCTAACCAGTTACAAAGTGGCTGCGATATTTGTCAAAGAGGTAGTTCGACTTCATAGACTACGACAGAGATCCACTATTTATCAGTCAATTTTGGAAGGAGATATTCAAGTTGCACGGAACAACTCTTTCTATGAGCAACTCTTACCATCCACAAACCAATGGCCAGACAGAAATATTGAGCCAGAGTTTGGAGCTCTACTTGTGGTGTTTCGTAGTAGATTCGCCCTTAAAATGGGCAAAATTCCTACCTTGGGCGGAATACTGGTATAATACATCTCATCATACTTCAGCAGGAATGAGTCCTTTTCAAGCACTGTATGGTCGATCACCACTTTCCCTGCTACACTATCTACCAGGTCAAACCAACAATCAAGCACTAAGACGAGGAACTTCAACAAAGGGACGAGCTCCTCAAGAAACTCAGAGAGAATCTAATCAAAGCCCAACAACGCATTAAGTAAAGTGTGGACAAAGGATGCCAGGAAGAACAATTTAAGCTAGGTAATTTAGTATAGGTGAAGTTAAAACCATATCGGTAGTGTTCCATTTGTGGTAAACCTAATCAGAAGCTCATTAGACGATATTGTGGGACCTTTTAAATTACTGACAAGATTGGCAAGGTGGCATACAAATTAAAGCTCCCTTCTACCTCTCAAATACACCTCGTTTTCCATATTTCTCTGCTCAAAAGGTTTAAAGGATCCCGACTGAGAAGGTAGTTCCATTACCGGAAGCCAATTACAACTCCTCAGCCCTTTTGAAGCCAGTAGTAGTCATTGTAGAGCGAACTATCTTACGAAAAGGGAAAGAAGTTGAATAGCTATTGATACAGTGGGAAAGACTACAAGTCGAAGATTCTACTTGGGAAGACAAGCTTCACTTTCAGAACCTTGTAGACAAGGTTCTGAGTGAAGGGGAAGGCATTGTCACACAAAAAGAGGCCCATCAGCACAGGGAGGAAAAGCGACATCAGCAAGATATAGCATGTGCTGGAGAGGGAAACAACCAGGAAGGAAATAACCAACAAGAGCCCAAGCCTTTAAGGAGAAGTTCTCGAGAAAAGAAGATGCCAGAGAAATACAATGAATTTGTGATGTAGTCACAACTATTTCATGAATTCTGTTAAACCATATCACTATATGAAGACACCTTTAGAGATTCAAGAGGCCATAAAAAAATTGTGAAATCTTGTTCTTAACTTTTCTTTTGGGAGCATCCAGTAGCTCGAATACTGGCAACATCTGTTCTTCTTTTCCATAAATAAAAGCTTCTTATCTTAATTCGCTTTTCCTTCAAGATAGTTCATCACGCAAACTCTTCCAAGTCTACTTTTATAAGCATTTTCTCCTGGCAATCTCTAATCACTTTGCTTAAAAAGTAACGCTTTTCTAAGCCGGAAAGCATCCAATATTGATAGAAGAAGATGAAAAGGCCATGGGAGAATGACACAACATTAAAAACTCAAGGAGACGTTCCATTGTGAAGTTTTCTTCAAAAGGAGCCTTAAATTCCTGCATCTTGAATCACCAAAATTTACTAAATCCATGATGATTTTTCCCCTACCTTTGAACCCTTTTAGGTTTCGTGGACTTTTTTCTTTCTTTGTTTTTATTCTTTTTTCTAAACAGCACATTAATGTGGTAGCATAAGGTCCTGACAATATGCAATGCTTTAGTTTTACCTCTCTCTCTCTATACATATATACATCATGTTAAATGTGTAAGAGACTTAGAAAAGCGTGCCATTTAATATTGCTATTTGTCTCGAACAGAGTCATCTACAAGACATATTTCATCCGACCTCATCTGTAGAAATGCCAAACACGTATAATTTCCACAACATGAAAAGACTCTTGCTTTGTCTTTGGTGAGTAAGCAAGAGGATCCTTTAAACAAAAGGCATTAACCAATGCCAGATCTTACACTGATAAAGCATTGGTCTGATGGCGTTTGGTTGGAATCATAGATTTTTTTCTCTTCTTTTTTTTTTTTCCACATTAATTTTATATTATTGAGTGAATATTTCATCTAAAATTCTAAACTTGTAAACAAAAGTTTGTTGTGCTCATTTATTATCTTAGCAGAGTTCTTCATGTGCAAAAAGGATTTTGTTTTTTCAACACTATATATAGAGTGTTCTAATGTTTTATTTTTAATTGGACGATAGTAAAAATTATCTATGACCTTCTCTATAAATCACTTTCTCTTGTAAAAAACTTAAGTTTGTACAGAAACTTATTTATTTATTGCTTAACACACATTCTCCATTGTGCCACTGGTTACAAATAAAAAAACGAAAAAATCCGTGAACAATACAAAATCCAAAACCTCAATCAATACACAATTAAAAAAATATTTACAGATGTAACACCTGACCAGTTGATCAAAGACATCATTTGCATCAAGGGAAAATATATATTTCAAATTCATCACTTTGAAATACTAAAACTTAGAGTTATACCATATGATTGTGAGGGAGTGCCGACTCACAAAAGTAAAAATATTATGACTCACAATTTGATGGTTCTAAATTAATAGTATAATTATAACAAAATGAATTTGATATAGTCTAAATACAACTGTTAAATTTCTCATAGAATATAACAATATAAATATCTCATTCGGGTTTATAAACCAAACTTAATGATGTAATTTTAATAAAATGACTTTAATTGTTCACAACCATTTCATCTAATAAAACCATGAGTAGATCCTTACTTGATTAAATGTAGTTGTTAATCCGCCAGCATTTCAAACTCACCTAATTCACCTAAAAACTCATCTTTGTTGCCAGCTCTTGAGTTACTGGTGCTTGACCCCAAAATGAGGAAGAGAAAAAGGAAAAAGTTCCCTGTTAGCTTGGGAAAGCATGCCTCCATCACACATTCGACCATTGCAGCAGTTGTAAGAACTGTGAAAATTTGTTGCGTATTATGTAAATATCACACAAGCACCACACACACAAAACATCCAATCAATGGTCCCTCTGCAATAAAAATATCATAGAGGGTCCTTGATCATTTAACAACTTCACTTTAGACTAAAATGCTCACTGGTTATGGTCATGAGAAGAGCATTAATTCACTCAAGGGATCAAATCACCCTTTAAAGTCTTTTTCTTTTTTCTTTTGTTCTTTTCGGGCGGCCAAACTCAAAAGTCTTATTAAGGATCAGAAAATAGCTATTGAGATTATTGCTCTAAAAATGATGGCCTCGGTCAAATTCCACAAGGGTGTTAAAAAAAAAAGGGAAAAAACTGTAAAGAAACTCAAAATTCTTGTTAAGGAAAGAAGAAATAATAGAACAGAAAGAATAGCTTTGAACGATTTTAATTGGTTACTTTCACCTCTAAAAGCCTTTTCAATGGGGGGCCCACTGATGTGATGGCTCTGGTTGATGGAGTTAGCATACGGTATAAATTAGTACCAGATGTTTCCGGTAGCAATAAAAGTAATGTCCTAATGTCCTCTATGTTGGCTATCCATGTGGGAAAAATGTGTTGCTTAGAAGATAAATAAGAATATTTAAATGTAAAACATCTAAAGAAGGCATGAGCAAAAGTTATAATATCTTTTAGTTTGGAAATGAAAACACTTAGTGTTAGATCTTAATAGTTAGTATATATAATTAATCATGGTTTAAGTTGAATTAAAACTCTTAGCAAGTCACTACAGGGAGAAGAAGAATGAAGAAGGGATTTGGAAGTAATTGAAATAGTTGAAATTTCTTCCTTTTAATCAAGTAATGACTTTGGTCTAAATTCATTATGGCAAGAATTGAGTTAGGGTTAAAGGTTAAAAGAAATAATCAAAATAAAGAAAAATCGACCTTCATAATTAAGATGGAGGAAATATTCTAAACAGTACATTCAAGGGAATATGACAAGCCAGTCTATAGGCAGTATGGCATGCCACACATGCTTTAAATGAGAATTTTGGTGCCACAGTTTCCGGGAAATAAATTGTTGGAAATTTTGGTCTGGTGATGGAATTAAGGCAATTAAATTCAATTTCTATAATACTTGTCATGCCACTAAGGTCTTTATGATCATTGTCGTCGGTATCAAAAAATATTATAATCCTTGTATCGTAATATGAGCATTCCAATTCAGAGGACATAATGAAACAAACAATCATAACTCTACCACTGAATTAAAAAGATGTAAATAAAAGAGTGAAATGTTTTCCGAGACCATATGGTGACCGTTCAAGCCCGGATTGATTCAGTGAAAAGCTGATGAAATAGTTTATTAATATTAAATTTTAAAACATTACATAAACAAATAAAGCTAATACTTACAATTACTCAAATAACAATCAACTACTCAAATTACTATCTGCTATCCTAACTATGTGCAAATAGGTCCAAGTAGGTCCTCTATTTATTTTCTTTCCTCTCCTAGATCCCCTAGTCATATTCTAGTTAGTTAAAATTAATAGTGCAAGAATATTTTAGTATTTTAATATATTTATAAAAGTTATGAAAGAAAATGGCAAAAAGAAAAAGTTCATAACAAAAATCATGACAATAAAAATCCCACTTTCACCATATCAACTAGGGTTAGTTCCTCCTAGTAACCTTATCTTTTATATGGAGTGACATTTAGTAACCTTTATATTTAGTTTTAGTCACTTATTAACCCTTCACTTAAGTCAACTATGACAAAGTTATACTTTTGTCGATAAAAGTGATATAATTATTAAATTGCCCTTTTTAAAATTTTTTCTTTGAAAATTACAAATCTTTTTAAAATTTATCCTTGAACAGAATTACAACACTATCTTTAATTAGTTTGATTCTGACACAGTTCAAAATGTTATTGTATATAAATCTCATATAGGCATATATAAATATGTACAAACTTATATACGATCACATGCATATAAAATCTCATATATACTTGTAGGAATATCACCATATACATATATATCCATTTGCCCACATACTCTGCTCATGGCCCCCTTATCTAAGTGAAGTAAATATCAAAATACTTTTACTTTTTATTTTTTTTTTACCTTTCAAAAAAATATAAGAATTTTGTACGCAATATCTGTTAACTCACATACTGTGCTCATGGTCTCCTTATCCAATGAATCAATATAAAAACACTTTGGCCTCAGAAACATCTGTAAGAGCCTTAGCCAGAGAAACATGGCTTCTTTTACTACTATGAAACCTAAACCCACTCTAATATATACATCGCATGGGATTATAATAATTAACAAGTACACATTTTGGTATGTGTTTGGTGTTTGGATTCATAAAAAAAGTGTAGAATTTTGGCTTGAATAAGAATAACAAGGGTACTTTAATCCAAAAATATATATAATACTAATTTATCTGTTAATTGTTTAACAATAATTCAATAGAAGGTAAATAAGTGGCTAAAACTAAATATAAGGGTTAATAAGTATGACTTCATATATCAACGATTAATTGCAAAGAAAACATTCACGCATTAATTACAAACTCCCCCCCTCCCCCCCAAAAAAAAACCCTCGCCCTAATAAAAAAGAACATATCACAATCCAATATTATGAACACGTTAATATAAAAATCCAACATACTGACATCTTAATCATCATCATCATAAGAAAATATCAAAATTGTTTACATAATATTATTATTATTATTATTATTATTGTTGTTGTTGTTGTTGTTGTTGTTGTTACTATTACTATTACTACTACTACTACTACTACTATTATTATTATCATTATTATGTAATTGTCAATAAATTATACATTTAGCCAAAAACAAGCATCACTATATTTTATACGTTACAAGTTAAAGAGAAAAAAAATAGAAGACATTATAGAAAGAATCACCAAAATATCCAAATACCCTCGCATGAAATTCCACCAATTCCAGCAAGGTGACCATCTCAACATTGGTCTCCAGGCTACTCAAAAGCTAGAAACATTAAATTGGTAAGAACTAATGCCTTGTGCTTTGCATGTTTGGTTCTGGTTTCTTTTATCATACTTTTGGTTTGTCCATGAGGTACTTAGTTTTGCCGTTCTCTTTTTTCATTTCTACAAATGTATTGAAACACCGCTAGATATCCATGCATCATAAACATTTATTTAATTAACTATATTATGACAGAAGGACTTGAGAGAAGAAAAAGAATAATCATAACTTATTTGGTCTAATACCTAAAAATGAGAAACCTGATGTTTTCTTTTTCTCCTATATATATATATCTAGGATTTTGCTAAGAAAGGTCAGTTATAGTAATTTAAGGTCAGTTATAGTAATTTACTTTTGTGACAATGTATTAAAACAATAAAGCCCTATTAGGCAACACCAACAAATAGACTTTCAAACAGACTACTTTGACTAGCTCAAAATACTACTTCTTTGAGTTATTATTGTTGAGTAAAAAGAATAGTATTTCAAGCAGCTTTTCAGCTAACTATTGGTGTTTCAACTAACTTTTCTTAAACATTGAAAATTTTAATGTTTCAAGTATCTTTTAGCTTTATTTATTTTTTTCCTTTTTGAAATCCTACCCTTTCTCTATTTTTTTTAGTAATAGTATTATTTTCTCTAGAACAGCAGATTGATAGAGTTCTTGGCATTGCTTCGATGAGGATAACTCTATGGATACTATCTCTCTTTCCCTAGAGGGGGGAAGGACTATTTTTCCCTCTTCGCCCCGGTAACCCTTTTGTCTTTAAAGGTCCTCCCTTTCTCAATTCCTGTAGAAGGAATTGCAGCAGGAAGATGACAAAGGAAATGTCGTCCCTTACTCTATTCCCTAGCAGGAATAGCATGATGATTAAGACATACTCTCTAAGGAGGTTAATACCTACATTTGTCTCATATGCCCATGAGGATAACACCTTTTTTTGTACCTTTCTAAGGGTAGCAACCCCAGAGGGGGAAAGACATTCCTTTCCCCCCCCCCCCCCATGATCCCTTATCCTATGAGTTCCTTCTTTACTCTATTCTCTATTAGGAATAACAGGAGAAATAGTCCAATAATTCATAAGATTGTCCCCTTACTCTATTCCCTAGGGGAATAGTGAGATGAATAGGACACAAGGAGAAAAGACACGACCCTTACTCTATTCCTTCCTAAATTTAGGAATAGCAGGGCAGGGAGGAACTACTTCTACAGTAGCATTGTTAGCTATATAAATGACATAAGGAGCTACATTCTTACCCTCCAGGAGTTATGCCACAGGGGATCTATCTATCAATCCATTTTAGGTTACTTAAAGGCAGCTAGAGAAGACTTTAAGACAACCAATATTATCTTATGTAATCCATAGAAATACCAAAAGGAATTGGTGCATAGAACTCTCAAAGGTTAGAGGGCCTTTCGCAAAAAGACATATACCCCAAAGAACCTTGGTGACAAGACAACTGTGGCTTACATGGTCCTACCAAAGAATTGGAAGGCCGTGGGTAACGCGTGTAGCTTGGGACTAGCTGCTGATCTGGTCCCCCTCTGTCTAACTCTATGGGAGAGGAAGTAAGCATGCTAGGCAAAAAAGATGGCTCCATACAGATCTCATCTCCAATTGGTGCATCTTTCTTTGTTTTAGAAAGGAGAACACCTCTTTTGGTACCTTTCTAAGGGCAATAGTCCCAGAGAGGAAAGCAAAATTCCTCTCCCCTCTATGACCCCTATATCCTATAAAGTCTTCCCTTGCTCTATTCCCTATCAAGAATGGCAAGAGAGATAGTCCAATAGTCCATTATGTCGTCCCTTATTCTATTCTCTAGAAGAATAGTAAGACAAGTCGTAGATAACTTATTTACTCCTATTATTACTTCTTATAAGAAATACTCTCTAAGGAGGTTATCCTCTGCCTTGTATGACTGCCCCTAAGCTTTTCATGTACCAAGGCAGATCTATGAGTTGAGAAAGGTACTCACCTCCAAAGGTGAGGAATCATTACCTTCCTTACAGGGAGCCTTTAAACCTCAGATGAGGATTAGAGGCGTACTAATGTCCTCATCTTAGAAGTGAGTGCCTTTCTCAACTCATAAATCTATCCCAATCCACCAAAAAGCTTAGGGTGGTCATGTGAGGTAGAGGAAGATGCTAACCTCCTTAGAAAGTATTTCCCATAAGTAATAATAGGAGTAAATAAGTCACTTAAGGCTCGTCTCGCTATTCATCAAGGGAATAGAGTAAGGGATGACCTTATGGACTATTGGACTATCCTTCTCGCTATTCTTGATAGGGAATAGAGTAAGAGCTAGTTTGGTTTTCCATTTTGGAGAAATAAACTGGCTTTTGCAACCTAAAAGTCAGTTATGAAAAAAATAAAGGTGTTTGGTTTTTTATTTTAATAAACCAAAAGTCAACAGAGTTTTGTGTTCAAACGGAGAGGTTAAAATTTTTTACTTTGATATTTACAGTTTGCAGGAAGGAGTTTTCAAAAACTTTAAGATAAAAACGTCCTCATTGTTCTAATTATTAATATTTTCTTGAATTATAATTACAATTAAAAAATATATAATGTAATAATTAATAATAAAAATAAACTTAGATGCCTAAATTTAGTTATAATAAAATAATAAAAATTAATAAAGTATAATAATAAATCATTAAATTGATTTAATAATAAATCATTAATAATTTTAATAATAAATAAAATTAACAAAGATATATTTTATTTAATAATTCTAACAAATAATTATTTGTTAACTATAATTTAGTCAAAATATAATTAAAATAAAAAGTATGTTATATAGAGCAAATAATAGTTTATTATTAAAAGTGTCAAATTGTCTCTTTTAGTAATTTAAACAACCAACCATTATTTTTTAAATATAAAACCAAACATCATCTTATTTAATAAAAGTCTATTTCAAATAAAAGTAACCAAACATAATTTTGTTTTTACCAAAAGTCCTTTCAACCAAAAGTCTGTTTCTAAATTGTCTTTTCACAAAATAATATTTTCAAACTGAAAGCCAAACTAGCTCTAAAGGAGGAGGAGGATGGATAAAACACCCTATACCCCAACATCCGCCTTAGTTGCCTCCTTCTCGGCCTCTACCACCACCACCTCTTCCTTCCCAACCCCATCCTCCTCCTTTTCCTCCACCTCCATCTCCACCACCACCACCACCCCTATCTCTATCTATCCTCCTGAAGAGAAGCTTGGTTTCAAATCCAATAGGAGGAATATGCTATGCTAATGTGCCTAGGATGATCCACATCTCATTGCCCAACCCATAACATAACTGATGAAAAAATTGTAGGATGACCCTACAAATAATTGGAATAATAATTATAATGATCATAATAATAATAACTCTTATGCCATTTTACATTTATAATTAATCTAACAATTAATTTTATCAAATATATTTTGTTCATAGCTATATGCTAATAGCTAAAATATAATAGGTATCAGCTATCCAAATAGTTTTTAGTTACTCAAACAAGTATCAAATGTCCTACTAGATACACTAACCGCTAGTTGTGCTAAATAGGCCCTAAATCTTTGCCATCCAAATTAGTTGGAGGAAATGTAATAATGATTTCTTTTCCTTCAATATCTTATCGGCCGGGAACCTTATTGTTGGAGAAGAAGAGATAACTCTGGAAGAAACATTTCAAAGAATTTAATCTTCAAATAAGGTATTTGAACAGTTACTTTCTTTTAAAAAAGTAAAAATGAAAAACTATCTTCAACTTAGCTAGCGTAAATCATAACTTTAGTGAATTTAATATTTTTAAAGATAATTACCCCATGGTATGATGATTCAAATGCAATACAGCTATGGAGATTAGGTATGTTTATAAACATCATATAACTAAGACATAAGAATTTAGCTTCTGATCATAATTAAAGAATGGATGTAATGTGCTTGCTTTCGGCGCATATGATTGCTCAAAGAAAATGAAACGTGTGATTAGAAGACGAAACTTTTACTTAAAGCATGATCATTTGTCCAAAGCCTGAACTTCTACGAATTCCATCAATAATTAAGTGATATACCATGCCAAATTTTTAAAGGGAAACACACCTGAGGACAGTTAATATTTTAACATACGTACACACATATATGTACACGTGTGTATGTATATTTGTGCTTGTCTGTGCATATAAATTTTTTTATTTATATATACACACATATATACAACTAGGCTATTTTATGATGAAGGTTCTATCCTTCACTTAGTTAGCTTACGGAGGTTATCCTCCGTTTTGTATTACTTTTGTAAATATTTTTCTGGTGCAATAATTTTTTAAAGAGTGCTGTCTCCCTTTCTTTAAAAAAAAAAAAGAAATCTATGAGTTTGATATCAGCTAAAACATGTAACGTTGGCTGGAAGAGCTTAACATAAATGCAAAAAATAAAGAAGAAATTTAATTAGAAGACCTAAAAACTTGATCTATCATCAGGACCGCAAGAAAACAAAGCTCTTCTTAAGACAATGTTTGTGAATTTCCTCGAACGCGATTTTCTTTTTTTTTTTTTCTTTTTTGGTTTTTTATTCAATGATCGAAAAACATTAAGCAAATCATATTTGAGCACATTAATTCCTCTAATGATCCTCGAACTATAGCACTTGAGATACTTTAGTTCCTAAACTATCAAAATATGTCTTTAATCCTTGTACTAATAGAAATTAGATACCGTTAATCCATTTAAAGATTTCAGTCTAAAAATTAAGGGAGGTGGCACGAGCCTGCCACATGCGTGTAATTCCTCATTTGATAGAGCGACTATTTTAGTAAGCAGAATTTTCAATGCCCAATTTGTTTTTATACGTGTAGATAGAGCTACCCAAAAACAGGGAAAAAAAAAACCCTAAGAAACTTACATTTCATTTGTCCAAAATGTCCCTGCAATATTAGGAACTATACACACGTGCCATGCTCGTGCCTTTTTTCGATAGTTTTTAGACGGAATTCGTTAAATGTAGTAATGGTGTCAGATTGTTAATAATTTAAAGATTAAAAGGCACATTTTATTTGTAGTGTAGGGACCAAAATGTCATAAGAGTTATAATTCGAGGACTGAAAAAGAAATTAACCCTATTTGAGCATTAAATGCACCGGCCAACACCGTCTATGGACTCGTGTCATTTAGTGCGACATTGGAGAGAGTGGAACAGTCTAAAACAATTCAATGACAAAAAAAAAGATGTTTTGCAACCCCCCAGACCCTAGTTTGTTAATCTCCAGCCAAAGCATTAAAGATGCTAGAGAGAAGTTAATTTCCCAATATATATAATATAAAGAGTTTTTTAAAGAAAAGATCCCTTTTGGTAAACGATTAATTGATTTTGGTGCTCCTTTGATTCAGCCTAGGGTTTTGAAAACCCTAACTATTTTGGGGAGATGAGATGAAGGTGGTGAAGTCAATGAGGGGTATGTGTGTGTGAGGGATGGTCATGTGAAGGAAGACATAATAAAAACCAAGATGCCAGACGAAGTTGAAATATTAGAAGGGAATATTTGGGAGTATGATAAGGGAATTAGAAGGTAATGTGGGTTTTGTACACACGTTAACTATACACAAGCAAACAAAGGCCACTTTGTGGGTCTCTCAGTCAAGTCAATGGGTCTCTATACTGTCTATAGTGTGCTCTATGTGCATATACATACATATTGTCTATGCATAGACATGTATTCATGTATTCGTGTGCATTACTATATATAATATATGACATATGCATGACCTTAATTATTTAAGAGACAAGGACAAAAAATAATAAAGAAAATGGATCCCTCTCTCAGGAAAAGTCAAGGGCATAATCTTGTTTTATTCGGCACTTGCTATAGTGTAACACTGCTGCGCTTTAAAAAAATCAGGTGGAGTGATCAAGTAACTGCTTATTTATCATTAAAATTATCAAGTTGGAACTTAACCCTCTTATTAGAAATACTGCTTTCCCTTAATTGACTTGAATATGTATTGAGATGTAATGTTATGGCATGAAGTTCGTATTTTTAAAATGAATATAATCTATTTATACAATAGTAAAAAGTTGAACCTCATTTTTGAAATTGTTTTAGAAGGTGTCATACTTCATGATTTAGCATATTTTAAGTAGTATCAGATTAACAAGTTTTAATTTTTGTGGGCTCTATTATAATCATTATTTAATACTAAAAAATTACAAAAATTATGTAGTAAGTCTCCACTCTTTTTTTTTTACTCTTTTTTTTTTCAAGTTAGTCTGATAATTTTAAACGATCAAAACCAATTCTTAAATTTTTAAAAAAGCCATTAATTTAATCTCCATTATTAAGTATTTACCGATAAATGAATAAAAAGACGTAACTTGATTATCCTATGTAATTTCAAACATTTATTAAATAAAATATAGGAGGACTCTCAAGTTATCATGAGTGTATGGATGTGAGAATATCACATATGTAGAATGTTTATTCAAAATAAAAAATATACACAAAAGTACATTTATCAAAATTTTAAAATAAAAAATATAGAAAATCTATATATTTATATATAATAGTAATAAAGTTATGCCACATTATCACATTTTAATTTTTGTGGGATTTTTTTATTGATTACCCTTCTATATTAACAAATGAGAAAATTATCCTACAAGTCCCTATTATTTTTGTTTTTTAAGTTAGTCCTAATTATTAAGAAAGATGAAAATTAGTTCCTATTATTTTCAAAAAATAATTAATTTAGTCCATATCAAGAAATATTTAATAAAAAAAATTTGCATTTATATCTATACTACTATATAAAATTAAACTTAAGTGAGTTTGGAGTTCTTTAAATAATACATAAGCTAGCATAAGAGAGGGTAAGTAAAAAATTGATGCTTTTATAAATAGTTATGTACAAAGTAATTTGAATTTATTATTTTGACTGATTTTATTTTGTTGGAAATTTATAAGATGAATGAAAAATTATCTCTAAAGATCTTTTGATTTTACTACTAAATCATTTAATTCATAAGAGGTATTAATTCTTTGAATCATTTCCTACATAATTGTTGCAAGTTTTGAATTAATTTTTCTGGTATCTTGAAATGGATTTAATTTAAAGGGTTTTGAGACCCTTTGAGTGTCCTTCATAAATATAAAAATGATAGCTTGGTATCCTCCTAAACCTATATATATTGATTCTTTGATGTATTGCATAACACAATAAAGATCTCTTCTATTAACAAATTTTATAGCATAAGTAGCATATAAACCACATATGTTTACCGTATTCACTACTTGTCTGCATCAATATGGTTGTTTATAGAGGAATTATCTATTTTTCTAGCCATTATATTTTATATTTTGCGTTTTAAATGGATTCAAATAAGGATAAACATTGCATACTCATATGGTCTTGACGATGACGATGATATGGTAATGCTTGAATGTTAAGCAAATTTTTTTGTGGAGGTGAATTTATGAAAGTACAGGTGAAACAAGTCTCAGACATTGTTGTAATGGTAGGAAAAAAAAGCGTTTAATTGTAAAATATAGAATAGGAAAATACTCATAGTACTGTGAAACGGAATTCTAGAATCACAATTTAATTTAATTTTTAGAATGTAATTATTTTATGAGAATAATAGTATTTAGAATTTAAATTAGAGAAATAGAAATTACATTACAATTTGATCTTAAAATAAAATTACTTTCTTTATAAATTTAGAGTTAGAATAGAAAAATACTTAAATTTAAAAAAAATTAAAAGAGTACCTAATTAAAAAAATTAACCCGTGCAACACACGGGGTCATGAAATTACTGCTTAATATAATTTTGTTCAAGATGAGATTTTCATCAAGAGAGAAATATTGTAGCTAGTACCATTGCCTTCCAAATGTAAGCATGAAAATGAAAAAGGGCATTCCTTTAATGTACTTATTCACAGAAATAATAATAATTTAAAATGTGCAATGGGTATGCATGTGTAGCTATATGTGTGTTTTCGGAGAGTGGGAAAGCGAAGAGAGTGGAGGAAATGGAATCAGAGAATTCAGGTCTCTTTCTCTGTCAACAAATTTTTTTAACCCGTCCTATGCGGGGAAGGAAACCCAAAGATGACAATATAAATCTTTTTCATTAATATTAATATAATACATAAATAATCTTATTTTCTTCTTTTTCCTTTCTTTTCTTGTTTGTGAGGATTACTATAAATTCGTATTCATTCACCTATTCATCCTTCCTGACATGGGTCAAAACTTGACCCGATCTACACTTTTCGAGTCCTTGATTCTACCAAATCTGAAGAGACTCGACCCGATCTATACTTTTCGAGTCCTTGATTCTACCAAATCTGAAGAGGGCACTAACTTATTCGAGTTTGCGAGATCCCCTCCCATTAGGGCTAAGTCTGAGAACTTTGAGGTATGACCTAAACCAGCCAAAAACTTATCTTTCAACATAACTCTATTAGCTAATTCAATTGGGACTCTACTTGAATAATTATAACAGAGGGAGATCCTATCCAAACTATACTCCCAAGATCTATGAATACTAGTCTAAGCCATAGGTAAAATTATCTAAAAACTAAAAAGCTTGCATTCAAACCTTTCTTTGCTCAACTTATTTGATATCCTCACTAATTTGATGTTCCCTTAAACTAACACCAGACTAGTGTTCCCCTATGATTTGATTAGCTTTTTGCCATTTTATAGATAATTGTCGGTCAAAAACCTGAGTCCGATCTCCCCATAATATCCTATTAGCTTTTTGCTGTTTTTCAGAAAACTGTAGGTTGGACATCTGAATCCAAGTGAAAAAATTTGCTGATAATTTTAACATTATCACTTCCTTATATAAAATGTTTTTTTTCTTTTTATCATATACATAAAAAAATCATGCAAAAGAATAAAAGAGTGATATAAAACATTACTCCGCATTGCGTTCCACCAACGATTGGGTCGAGTGGTTTTTGTTTCTTTGTTTTCTGTTTGCCACATTGCGTGTTTTGACTATCCAGCTTCTTCTCTACTCTCTAGTGTCATTATCCGAGATATACCCTAGAGGAAAACAGACTCAAAATCCCCTCCTCCTTTTCATGCCTTTATGGAAATTCCTTTCCATTATATTCCTTCTTTTTTAAAAAAAAAAATTTTAAATAAAAGAAAATAAAAATTTACTATTCCATTTGATTCTCGGCCCACCATATCTACTTCTATTCTCTCCTCTCAACATACAACATACAAAATACACAGTACACTACCTCCTTATTGCACTACCCTCTCTTCACTTTCACATCTCTCTAAGCTCTCTCTCTCTCTCTCTCTCTCTCTCTCTCTCTCTCTCTCTCTCTCTCTCTTTTTCCTTTAGCCTTCAAAGCAAATACCAAGATCCTCTTTCACGCACAGCTTTTTTAATTTTATTTTTTTAACAATTTCCAAAGTGATTCATTTCTCCCCCATCAAATTCATCGCTTAGAATTGAAAGCTTATTATTATTATTATTTTTTTTATGTAAGGTTTCTTTCAACTTTTGTCTATGCTCTCAAGTGAAAAGTGGTGATAATTAATATTTTGAGTATAAAGAAAAATGCAAATAGAAGGGATTTTTGTTGAGCCTTCGTCTTCAAAGCCATCAGTTCCTGATCTTTCACTCCATATTAGTCCTCCTACCGACCACTCTTCACCGATTCATAACAGCCAAAGGGAAATCGAAATCGCTGCCTCAAGATTCGATGTTTCTAGCCGTCGCGAAGCAAACATGTCAACCAACACTTGTAGATCACAACCTCCTTACATCACTGAGCTCTCGTTAGCGCACCCTGTGAGTGGCTTTCTCAGCAACAACAACAACGAAAGCCAAAGGAGAAGAAGTCTCAGTGAACAAGAAAACCCTTATTATAACCAAGGCCATGGCCGCCATCACCATAAGTATGGCGGCCATCATCAACAAGCTCATGGCCAGTTGAATCAGATAAACCATGGAGTTTCATTGTTAGATGTATCGGATGGTTTGAAACCTATAAAGGGTATCCCAGTTTATCACAACCGTTCGTTTCCTTTCTTGCCTTTGGACCATGCCAGGGAGAAGGATCCAAAGATGTGCTTCTACCCATCAATTTCTTCTTATCCTTGTTGGTCTTCATCTCCATCAACACCCTCTTCATCTTGTTCATCAGCAGCTTCTCACGCGCCTTCTTCGCGTTATATAAGTGGCGGTTTAGATCATATGGCAATCTTGAACTCTGCAGGGCCTACTGCATCTCAATCCGCGGCCCATCGGAGGTTTAACGGCGTCTCGTCCACTACATCGTCTTACCATCAGCTGATGCACGGAATTCAGTATGGAGTAGGGCCTTCTGAGGCTTCCCATGGAATGATGAGATCAAGATTTCTCCCAAAACTGCCAGTTAAACGGAGTATGAGGGCGCCGAGGATGCGATGGACTAGTACACTCCATGCTCGATTTGTTCACGCTGTTGAGCTTCTTGGTGGCCATGAAAGTATAGTCTAGTTTCTTCACTGATTTTCTCTTCTAAAAGTTAAATTTTATTCTTCTTATTTCACTATTTTCTTTTTCTTTCATTTTCTGAACCAAAAACTACTTTTCTGGATTAAGATTTTGTGCTTTTTGGGTTTATGAATTTAGGGGCTACTCCAAAATCAGTACTTGAGCTCATGGATGTCAAAGATCTCACTTTAGCTCATGTCAAAAGCCATTTACAGGTACAGAGCAAAAGCAAAAAATGTTGGGAAAAGAACCCCTCTTCTTCATCTCTCTGTGTGTGTGTGGGGGGGGGGGGTGCATACTCTGTGTTCTTGGTCTCCGTCAACCTTTCGCAAAGGGGCACTGTAGTCGAGAATGCTGTGAATGACTCAATGAAAAATGAAATCTGATAGAGAGAGAGTGAGAAAGAGAGAGAGGGGTTGAATAATAGCAGAAGGAAAAAGTAAGTCATCATTTCTCAATAATAGAAGTCATTATATTATTACTATTTACCTTGTCAAACATCAACCTCGTGATTAATGATCAATCACAAGACAGCGTGACCCAGAAGTCACAGTACACTCTCAGAGAGATAAAAGAAAGAGATATATATATATATATATATAGAGAGAGAGAGAGAGAGAGAGACAGATTTCATGGATATATTCTACACATTCTTGTTTCCATTTTGCAAATCTTTTTCTTTTTTTTTTTCCTTGAATTTTATGTTCTGGTCAAAATGTCCTAAATATGCAAAATGATTTCCCAATGCAGATGTATAGAACTGTTAAAACCACTGACAAACCTCCAGCTTCTTCAGGTAATCCGTATTGCTTTTCTCTTCAGCTTTTTTTTTTTTTTACTTATTAGCAGCTTTTATTTCTATCACTTAAACACACTCTCTTTATGTTAAAAGTCAAATTAATTGCTAATAGGCACAATCTGAATAATCAATTACATAGTACCCAAACTGCATCTACGGATGTTAATTTGCTTACGTTCTCTGAGTACTTAATACAATAATATTTCTTTCCAGTAAGGGAGATCGAAGCCAGTTATACTTCACGGGTTATCAGATTTGATAACTCGATATTAATCGCGCAGAGTTTTGACTTTTTTTTTTTTTCCACAAAAAGGTCAATCGGATGGGTCTGGTGACGAAGATCTCTCCACACTAGGCAGAGAGAGATTCATGGATCAAAGGGGACCTAATTCTGATGGACCTTTGCAGCATGAATCAGATTATCTTTCTTCTACCACCACTTTGTGGAGTAACTCCTCAAGGTATCATCTCTCTCTCTCTCTCTCTCTCTCTCTCTCACAGTACTGAATGCCTCTGTGTATTATAATGCACGTACAACATTTGAGTGTTGATGAAATAGTACACATTTGTTAATATTTTGCTTTACTTTTGCATGGCATCTGAAACTGGAAATTTGCAGACTCACATCGTCTTCCATTTTTGACCCACAAAACTAAAAAAAGAGACGTAATGGCAGCTTTTGCTTTTTCTCCTGTTTAATTTCGTCTGAGCTTTTCCCATATCATATTCTTTTGTACAAGATCTTCAACAAAGAGATTTTGTACGTTGCTTTGATTGGGTACTTAAGGGAAAAAAAAAGGAGAAAAGAAAAGCAAAATCACACAAATTTAATTAAAGGCTATTTAGGATAAGGGAAAGCAACATGTACAACTGCCCTCCCCTCTTTTTTGTTTTTCTTTTATCTTTGGAACTGTTGCTTGATAATGTTAATACTATTTTATAGTATTCAAAACTTCTTTCTAATTCAATATGGGAAAAACTTTTAAATTTCTCATAACGATATGATTAATAAAATTCGATGGTTATAAACTATTAACGAACTGTAATAAATGATATAAGAAATTGATTACACCCGTTATATTTTTATTTTTAACGTTATAATTTTACGAAAGGCCATCATTCCTTGTTCTCTTCACAAGGAGATGATTGCCATATAGGTCCAAAATAGGGCCAGTATCTTGACTCAACTGCTCTCCTTTTTATCGAAAGTAGCATTTGACTATGCTTGGTGCTGGTTGGTTAAGTTTACTTTTGTGTGTGGGTGTGTGTGAAAACATATTGGACTGAATATAGTACAAGCAGCTTCTATTAAGAGATTGGCTGTATCTACATATATAAATTGTAAATTTGGTCACTGTCTGAATCCATTTCCTGATACACAGAAGTTTTGCCTCTGTATAAGGGAAACCACAAAACTTGTCGAGCTTAGTATTATGTTGTTTGTAATAAATGATCATGAAATGATTTGGCAATGATTTTGTTAGGTTTTCATTGAATATTACTTTTAATTCAAAATATAGGAAAACTAATGATGATTTTCTCTTTAAGTTGAAATTCGTTTTCTGGATCTAATTAGTTTTTCATTTATAATTGCCTTCGTAATCCTTAAGAATTAGAAATCATACATATTATGTCTAGTAGCCAATCGTAATACCTACATACTATACACGCATTCATTAAAATTGTGTTTATACCCAAAATTCGCATCATATATATTCACATATTTTCACGATCAAATTATTTGATTTTCACAATTATATTTCGCCATATAGTTAAAAGGAGAAGCTTTATCATTTGATCTTTTCATCTAATTTCAATGATTTAAAGTTTCAAAAAAATAGCGGACGATACCAATTTAATCATATCTAACAAACCTTTTCACCAATAACTGGTGAAGAAAACAAAACAGTTTTGCGGTCATAGACTTCTAGTTGACTGATTAATCCATGTTCTTTACTAACATACTGCAACATTATTTTCTGCAAGTTTATACCCCATAAAAAGGAAATAATAATTAAGAGCAAAAGGACCACTAAATAAATAGGCAACGGTAACTTTTCAGAGCGACCAAAAGATTAGCAAAACGAATATTATTTTTCTAATTATCTTGACTTTATTTAACAAAGTCAAAACATGTGAGGTGCTATGAAAGTTTTTGCATTTGTTTGTCCATGAATAAATTAATTATATATTCTCTGTTCACCTTAGAATTTATGATAGCCCAAATTTTATATTACGGCTAGAATTTGTAATAGCTAAAATATTTATATATAAAATTAACTATTTATGCACTATTTCAGGTTAACCTTCTAGCATATTTCGTTTATATTGTGCCTTTACTCGTGAAAGATTTGCATTTGTTTGTCCATGAATAAATTAACTTTATATTCTCCATTCACCTTAAAATTTGTAATAGCCAAAATTTTAAAATCTTAGCATATGATTGAAAGTCTAATCATTTATTGATAAGCACTAGAAAACTCAATGCCGTAACGTTATTTTGTAGAAGCAAAATACCATTTTTTTTTTTTTTTGGTTTAAATTTCATGTTATTCATCCATGCAATAAGACAACTTGCAGCCTTCTACAAGTATTTAATGGGAAGAAAATCTTTATTAATCTAGCCTCCCAAACTCAACCTGTTCATTCACCGAAAAGAATGACAAAATGCGAAATTTGTATTTAGAGAATATTGGGCATTAATTAACATGGGTTAATTGCAATCATGAGTCAATAAATTATCCTTTTATTATTTTAAAAATAAAAAGGTATTTCCTCCTGTTCTTTTTTGTTTTCCTGTCTCTCTTGCATTCTTGTTTGGTTGGTGATTCTTTCTGAATTTTTCCATGCATCTTATCACACACCTATTTATTTTCTACATTATTTTGTCTTTACTTTGTTATGATAGTATGCATGCGATTGGTTTTTTGATGACTTATGAAAGTAAAGCTAGGGATTATTTCAGAAGACTTGTAAAAGTTATTTGTGACTAAAACAACTAAAATAAATCTTCTAAAGGAATTAATCGAAAGATGCCTATAGCACGAGAGGTATTTATATGTTAGACAAAGAATCTATTCGAGCTTGGGGTATTTACAACTTCATACCTCTCTATATATCATGTGTGAGATACATATCACACACTAATTATACTAACAATAATTTAAATGGTCATTAATATCTCATGTGTACATATTTTGCTTTTGTCTTTTTCAGTGGCCTTAGCTTAGACAGATTACTTTTTGAAAGTGATCTCTGGATATCCCTAATCCCTCGTTGGTGGATCACAAGAATATTGGAAATTTTGCAATAAGAAACTATAAGTTGAGAAACTATAACTATATAATTATATTCTGTATTTACGAAGTAGTTTAAGTGATTGAAATTATTTCTTTCAGAAGTGATGATCTAGATTTTGAACTTATGAGGAACGAGGGTGAGGAATTGGGGTTGACAGTAAACAGAATAAAGGAGAAGTAACATTGTCAATATCATGTTACATGATTATTAATTCTTATGTTATTTGGTATGGTGAGCACAAGCAGCTTTACTAGCA
Organism: Cordia subcordata; assembly: GCA_028554755.1. Classification (NCBI taxonomy): domain Eukaryota; kingdom Viridiplantae; phylum Streptophyta; class Magnoliopsida; order Boraginales; family Cordiaceae; genus Cordia; species Cordia subcordata. The sequence goes on from JAPTOF010000019.1 coordinate 10,628,924, forward strand.
AAGTTGTTCATCTATTTGCCCCTAGGGAGAGAGAGAAGGGAAAGAAAATAATGCGATATGATGTGAAGATAGAGAGCAAAGAGATGAAGAGAGAGGATTGTTTGGAAATTATTCATTCAGTCTATAAAGGGCCTTCTCGACAACATTTTTGTCTCTTGTTAAATTGCCAAATAATCATGGTTTTTCATCTTAGTTGCAAAGATTAATTAAAATAGTGGCCCTACTCTATTCTTTATAGACTATAGCGGCTTATAGTTATCTCATTATTTTGCCCATTGCATTTCTTGTTTCTCCCCAAAGAAATTGACAACTTTTTTGAAACCTTCAGCGGCAGAGAGAATTGGCTGCAAACTAGCTCAAATGACGTTAATGGGGACAGATCACCTTCATCATCTTTTCCAACACATCAAGGATCTCGACACAATACAAAGGTAGTATTCCACATAAAAACATATTTGCATGATGAATTATCAGACAAGAGTCATAGCTTATCTATTATATGTTATCCTAGAAATTAAACCGTCACGTATTTGAAATTCACTATTACCCATTTAAAAATATTAAATCGTCTACGTCTACGCGCAACCTCTCGACAAATCATGTTGCAAATGAGGTGGCGCATTGAGTATAATAAATAAATACAACTAAATCTTCTCTACAAACTTAAACTTTTAGATAGATGAGGTGGTAACTCTATTATTTTATCTATTATATGAATCCCTTAATGCTAATTAACTGGCTTGCATGTTTCAAATCATGCATGAGATAACCCTAATGGTAATGCGGAAAACATTGCAGGAATGTGATACATCTCGGCCAAAGAATTACACAGGTTCTTATAATCTGGATCGCGAAAAGCCTAGCTTGGAGTTCACATTAGGCAGACCAGATTGGGTGGGAAAAGATCAGCATGACTAATATATATAGCCTTCCTGTGTTGGGTTTTTTCTTTGTTGTTTTTGTTGTTTTTCTTTCTCAATTCCACTAATGGAGAAAGGCATATAATACATCAAGAGGTATTAATTAGTTAAAAATCCAGCACCCATTTGCAGATCCATGCATGTTAAATAGTTCAACTTGCCTCCTCATATTATCTTCTCTCTCTCTATCTCTTGACTTCTTTCATGCTTTCTCTTCTTCTTCTTCAAGTCTGGAAATGGTCGAAGAAGGCTATTTGAGCTCCACCGGCGATTAGTAATTAGCTAGCTATAGTAACAGTTGGTACCTATTATCTGGTGGTATATATGATGAGTGATAATGCGATTGCCATGTATTACGGGTCCACGGAGTAGATTAAGTAGTTGAAATTACTCTTTTTTGCAGTGATAATTTGGGTTCGAATTTCATAAGGATGGGAGATGGGTTAATTAGCACCAATTGCTTTATTTGGAAGGTCTCTTGGACTATTTGCAACATTTGTGTGATATTAACGAAAAATTCACAAATAGTCTTTATTATTTTCAAAAAGTATTATTTTTGTTTGGGTAAAATATACCAGACTCTCTTGTGTTCTATCATAAGTGCATAAAACCCCTTTGTGGTGCCAAAAGTCTCATAGCAAGCTCTTATGGTGATTAAAAATTTCACAGGTACCCCTTACTGTCCAAATTTCTCTAACAGTGTCAAAAATTTACAGCAAGAAGACGTTCATAGCCTTACCCACTCCTTCAATTTTCTTCTTTTCTTTTTCTTCCAAACACGTATACAATAATTAACAAAAACAAAAATTCTCAAATATCCAAACGTGCATAACAAATCTCTCACTCAAACATGAATTACCATTTAAAACTTCAAGTTCCTTGAAATTAACCCAAGTCATAATATTTTGATTGACAAATATGATTCAAAGGCTAATTATATATATATATATATATATATATATATATATATATATATTCCAAAAGTTATAGAGGGATAGCATACATGGGATCACATAGGCCTTAATGACTTCACCTTGGGAAGAACTTAGATTGATGATGCAACTGCCGTTTGAACCTTAGGCCTCAAAGGAAAACTAGGAGTAGCAAAACACAAATACACACAAATCAAATTTTTGAAAGAGAGGGGATTATTATGCACGTTTAGGTATTTGAGAATTTTTGTTTTTATTAATTGCTATACGTGTGCTTGACTCAAAAAAAATAATAAGAAAATTGAAAGAGTGGGTAAGGCTATTAATGTCTTTTTGCTATAAATTTTTAACACTGTTAGGGAAGTTTAGATAGTAAGGTGTAGGCATAGAATTTTACTCACCATAGAGGGTTATCGTGAAACTTTTGGCACTACAGAGGGATTTTATGCACCTATGGTAAACCATATAAGGGTCTAGTGCATTTTACCCCTTTTGTTTCTATTATTTAAAAGTAACTTATTGTACCCAATGTTTATAAAAGTGTCAATTTATTGCAATACTAACTTATATGTTTCTTAATGTTTGTAAAAAGAGTCAATTTTATCTTCACTAATTGGTCATCTATTTGTCACATGACCACTTTAGAGAGTGACAATTGGGATCAAGTTGACATTTCTATAAATATTAGGATTAAATGGGCCACTTTTGAAATAATAAGAACTAAATTAATACTCAATACAAACATTGAGAACCAAGTAAATTACTTTTAAAACATAAGAACTAAAATGACACCAGAGACATGACCAATTTTGAGAGCCACATTAGGGATCAAGTTGACTTTTTTGTATACATTAGAACTAAATTGACCACTTTTAAAATAATAAGAACTATATTAATACTTTTACCAAATATTGAGACCCAAGTAGATTACTTTCGAAATATAAGACCCAAAATGACATATTATATGACAATGAGAACTATTATAAATTTTGCTAAGATGGTAAAGTATCATCTTTTGTGTTGGCCAAAGTGATAGTAGTCACACTGAACTCCCACATACGTTTGAAGATTTGAAAAAAATCTTCCAGTTCCAAGGAAAATTTGCAAAACTTTGTCTTTGGAAGAATTGAATGGAGTTCTCTTGTATTTCAGTGTGAGAATTTAACATAGACATTATTGTGGCAATAGCACCAGCCCTTCTTCTTTCCAGGTATGAATTTTTCGCCTTGTTTCAGTCACCGTGGTCAATTAGGAAGAAAGATGTGAGTGAAAGTTCTTTTTGGAAAATATAGAATAATACGCCTATCAGACGAAAGTCAAAGGTGAGTCTTGTAAGTGGACGTATCAAACTAAAATATGATCTCAGATTGACATCTTGATATAGTAATTTACCATAGTAATAGATAGAGTCAATGATGACTCCACTGTAGGAAGATCTGATTCCGTCTTGCTTGACAGGAGGGGACTTTTATTCACCAGTACAGACTAAAAATGCTCCCTAAACTGTGGATAGTCATCCATCACATTGCTCTCAAACCCAACCTATGGTGGATCCTAGGTGACAAAGTCAAAGAGCTTGATCCTTTGCCCCAAACTTTGAGATGCTCTTCCCTGTCGATCAAAGTATTTTTATCTTATAGGCTTAGCTTTAGGCCCTGTCATTCAGTTTGAGAAAGTCAAGTCATATTGACATTTTCATCAAGAACAAATAGGTCAATAATGGCTTATATAAGTACATGCTTTCCTATTCTAGCCATTGGTGTTGCGACTGATTAACAGGTGAAATCCATTTTATCATAGAGAATTGAACTCAACTATATAATTTTAAATTTGGAATTTCTATCATATTCCCTTTTATTTTTACATTCCCTTCCTTTTTCTTTATGTTCTCTTGATCACAATTATTCACTTTGATATGAATAAATAGGATTTTATTTCGTACTCACTTGAAGACACCAATAATTACGAATGAATCCATGTCCGACTAAAATACCAATAAATAATTGAAGGAATAAAAGAACAGATTAATCAATAACGAAAATTATTAGGTTTTCTGCCATCTGTGTTTATTCGTGCCATCACGTTACTCATACCTACCAAGTTTTCAATATTGGCTTGTATTAGAATATACTATGTTCTTTTTGAAATTTATTTTATATTAGGTAACATAAATTATTTAAAGATTTTATATGTTAGTTTGAAATATATGATTTATCATTAGAAAAAAATATATTTTTCCTTAATACACTTTTCGTCACATGTTATCAAAACTAAAAAAACTTGGAATACAAGTGCTAACATGGAGGAGCAAAGTCAACAAGAAAACTTTGTTAGAGGTGTGATAAAGTAATAATATCAAGGAGAAGAGATAGGTCACATGTGATAGGACAAGATTGAAGAAAGATTCAACTTTGATATCATTTTAAAAAGAACATACGGTTTGATTAAGATGAAACCTCATGCTGTTAATTACTTTCCTTTGCAATATTGCTTGTGTTAAGCCTTCTAATTGTAGGACTAACAACTTTAGAAAAATGTAATTAGGGATTTAAAAGATCATTTTAGAAAATAAGTTGTATGAGATTGTCAAAAAGAATAAACACGAAGGACATATAATGATCGTGTTGCAACAATGGATGAAGAACATATTTAAATAGAAACTAAAGAGCATATATTTATAGTGAAGAATTTATATTTCTCTTAATGGATTTCTCTGCACAATGTGAGCTTCTTATATAGGAGTGTAGCCCTAGTCACATTAATTACAAACCACTAATATCATGCTAATCATACAAGTATAAAAGGTAATGAATCAATCTAGTTGATTTGTATACAAAAAGAAATGTTTTGCATAAGAAAACAATCTCTAACACCCCCTTCCCCCTTCAAACTCAAGGTGGTGTAAAGGATAGTAGCTTGAGTTTGTTGACCAAGTCCGTGAGCCTCATTGGAGGATGTGCCTTTGTGAAGATATCGACAAGTTGATCAGTGGAAGGAACATACTTGAGACAAGTAATGCCACTAACAACTTGCTATTGAATGAAAAGACAGTAACATTAAATATAATGCGTACACTTATGAAATACATCACTACGAACAATCTATTATTGGACCTAGATGCTATTGTCGTATGATTAGGTGGTTTCGGATTTTAAATTCTAAAACCATAAATTGCATATGGTAGAGGAAGAATAGAATAAAAAAACATCTTATACACATAGGAGTCACAAAACCACTCAAATATTAACGACTAAAGGAAAAGATATCATCACCTTCATTACGTGACCCAGATGCAAAATTGTTGTTGTGCAATACCCACCTCATATTAGCCTTATAGTCATTTTCTCCACTATTTTCAAAACTCTATTGCTAGGATACGATTTGCTATATAGTGGGCAAGTAAATTTTTAAGGATAAGCTGAAGTTATGGAATCTAGTGTGTGTTCTTGGTGCTAATGCTACACACACCAACCAAGAAAATATCTTCTCTCTCTCTCTCTCTCTCTCTCTCTCTCTCTCTCTCTTATTCTCATGTGTGTTATGCCTATCTTGTACTATTTATTGTATAAGGCAACCCTAATAAGGATAAGATCCTTAGAATATTATATTTTACTATAATACCCCTCCTTAGTCCTTCTAGATATGGAATATTCCCTAGGGATAGGGATATCCCAAATATTCCATCTCACACACTAAATATCTTCCATGTAGGACCCGTTTATCCAATTAAGATATCCATGAGTTATATTAAAAGGATCCAGATAATTATATCCCTTCTTAATACTAAACTCAAATTTTGATTAAGCAGTCCAAAAAATTAATTTACCTTAGTTAATATATCTAATAAAGTAACGGCTAGTGAAGGGACCAAAACACATAATTATCTTTGGCTCCCAAAATGACCTAAATATCCTCGCCACCGCTTTGGCGACACTAATGTCATTTTGACCTCGGTTTATTTCCATTAGAAGACCAAAGCCACACTCCAAGGGCAACTATTGGCTAAGTAGGAGCTTGTCGCCCCCTTTGGTGACCTCTGTCTTTGACCAACCGAGTGAAATGACCAAAACCCTCCTCTATGTATACTCGTAGTTAAGGCTGGTCCTATTATGTACCATCATCTCTAAGACTATATTTGGAATCTCAGAATCTTTAATGCCATATAATGGTCATCCACTGGTCACGCATATCTTGATCTAAAGAGCGACCCACAAGAAAAATGACCGATACACCCTTGAAGAGTAATATCAATAGTATAGTTTTTTTGGTGATCAAGTGGACAAGTCCAAAACGGCACATAGACTCTGCTGTTGCACATACATGTCGTAACTTAATCAAAATACAATGCCCAACTACCAGGAAATCAGAGTTAGAGATGGACTCAATAATAGAGATGGATTTAGTGTTAGAAGTAGACTCAACAGCAAGATCAGGTGTCTCAGGACATGCCATGTTGGTGGGAAGCTCAAGCATCAAATTCATATCACTGTCATCAGAAATGGAAGGATAAAAAAAAAAGGGAGAGTGGTAGAAGGTTGAAGTGGTAAGGTGGTGATAGATGAAAATGGTTTGGTTTCCCAAAAAAACCATATGACGTGATATACGAAAGCATTTGGATATAGGGTCCCAATAACGATATCCCTTATGTTCTATCCCATATCCCAGAAAACAACAAAGCCTAGCATGATGCTCAAGTTTGGTGCGTTCATTAGGTTTAAGGCTCATGTGAAGATCAGTAATAATAATGATAATAATAATAATAAAAATCATAATCATAATAATAATAATAATAATAATAATAATAATAATAATCATCATCATCATCATCATAATAATCATAATAATAACAACAACATCATCATCATCATCTCGAAGATGTGATAGTAGATATGTTGCTAGCGTAGATTGGGGAGAGGTTGATACCCTTATGTGATTGAACCCAGGACCTTACACTTTGGAGATGTAGTCTCAATCACTTGATCTATGCCTTAATTCCATACTAAATGAGACATTTTGTGATGTTACTTTGAAAACCATCACTAAAAAGTAATACATTTTTCTGCCACTTAGCACTAAACATCAATGATGAAAAATAATATTTTAGCTGCATTACTATTTTGTATTAAAATATAATTCAATAGCGACATTAAAAAATCGTCACTAAAGCATAAGAAATGCAATGTTTTCCAAAACACATCCCAAATCAGCATAAATATTTCCCTCCCTTTTTCCCTCCAAAAAGAAGACTTTCGGTGACGTTTTAAAAATGTCTCCATTACAAAAATTAAATAGCGACATTAAAAATTGTCACTAAAGCATAGGAGCTGCGACATTTTCTTAAAAAGTCCTAAATCAATATAAATATTTTCCTCCAAAAAAATGACTTTTAGTGACGTTTTAAAATTGTCTCCATTAAAGAAATTAAGTAGCGACATTAAAAGATTGTCACTAAAGTATAAGAACTGTGATGTTTTCTAAAAAAAAAAAATCCCAAATCAACATAAATAATTCCCGCCCACTTTTCCTTACAAAAAGGTGACTTTTTGCGATGTTTTAAAAATGTCTCCATTAAAGAAATTAATTGGCAACATTAACCAATCATCACTAAAGCATAAGTAGTGTAACATTTTCTAATAAACGTCCTAAATCAACATAAATATTTTCCTCCATTTTTTCACTCCAAAAAAATGACTTTTGGTGACGTTTTTAAAATGTCTCCAAAACGAAAGGGTCTATATGGACTGCAGCTGTTATTTCAAACATTTTACCATACCCTACCCCTTTTCCCCTTTTCCATAAACCCCTCCCCCCACACCCTCCACTCCCACCCTCTATTTCTTTTCCATTACAAATACATAAATCTATGTGCGTGAGTGTATATATGTGTGTGTATCTATGTGACCATTTATCTTCTATACATTATGTGTTTTTATATACATATATAGTGGACATCTATCATTTTTAATATGTAATTGCATATGTATATAATTTTAGTGTATGTTTTGAGTATACAATTAGTTTTACCAAGTTGATTAAATAAGTTTAATTGAATATTATTGAATTTTATCCAATTATAAAATTCCTGAATAGATAGATGGAAGAGAAAAAATAGAAGATAGATAGAAAAATAGAAAATTATGATGAAGAAAAAGATAGAGGATATAAGAAGAAAATAAATAGAATAAGATAGATAAATAGATAGATAGAAGAAGAAGGAGAATGAGAAGAAAATAATAAAAAGAAGGTACATAGAAAAAGGTAGGGAAAAAAAAAAGAAAGAAAAGATAGAAGAACATAGTAGTAGAAGAAGAAAGATAAGATATATGTAGATACAGAAGAAGATATATAAATAACATAATAGAAGATAGATAGATTGATCAGTCAAGTTATAGAAAGATTTATAGATTGATAGATAAAAGACAGATAAATAAATAGAAGAAGAAGAAAAAGACATATAGAAAGATAGCAGCTAAAAGAAGAAAGGAAAGACAAATAGATAGATACAAGAGATTGATATCTGATAGATATAGATAGTTATATTTAGTATATATTTGTAACATACTCAAACTTAATTAATTAGTTAATTAAATAGATATTGTCTAACTATTGACAATTAGGTAGTTATTTTGTTCACGTATTACAGAATTTATGACAATGGGACCGAAAAACGCTACCACGTATCGTTTTAGTGTCCTCTCATTCCATTAGGTCAAGGAGCAAAAGGTAAGTATTAATCTAACGAACTTTTACGTTATTGAATATATGTTTAATGTGAGGGGAGCCTTGCCCTAAAGGCTCCATTTATGATAATATCTATTATGTGAGGAGTTGTGCCTCGAAAGCTTCATATGTAAATATATTTATTATGTGTATCCTGTCATTGGTTAAAACTTTCTTTTTCTAATTAATATATATGTTATCAAAGGGAAGTCGAGGCATAAAACCTCCAATTTTGACCTTAAATTTTTATATCTATGCAATGGTGATAATATTATAAAGTGCTAGAGATGGTGTTGTGGTTACTTTATTTTAGTTTGGTAAATATTAATAGTTGTATATGTGTTTGTATTTATGTTTTTCTATATATATTTACTATGTTCTCTGGTAGTGGTAGTACTGATGGTAATGGTAATAATCGTGGTCTTCATGAGTATTTACAGAGGTTACTTGAATTAGTTTATCTTAGCTATTAATATCTATATCTGTATGTTTTGCTTATATATTAATGCAATGTGAATTACAGACTAAGTCGGCTCGATAAAGAGGTGACACGGGCTGATCAAGATGTTTGATAAGATTTGTTGTAAAGGTCTAGATACCTCTTATTCCTGCCTTGATTCTCGCCCAAGGCAGCACAAGTCAGGATAAGTAAATTTATCATATTACATTGGTATAACGTAAATTATTAAGAATTTTAATGTCACAACGAAAAGTAAGTTGAAATTTATGTTTGTAGGAGATATACAATGAACTTATCTAGGAGTCTAAGACACAAGAAGATTCCAAGACACAGCATATTAATAATGCAACACTATTTTTTCAGGTCTTTGGTGGGTCGAAAAAAAAGCACATGTTTGGATAACTATTAGAAAATTATTGACGTATATTTGATATAGTTTAGAAATACCAATTGCCTATGGAAGTCGGAATGGAGTGAGCGTTTTCGCCATGCTTCATTTCCATCGCTAATCCCCTTTTGGCAATGGAATTTATTCGTCGCCAACAACAATTTTTATTGTAGCATTAACAGATCGTAGTAATTTACTCTTGTATCATAATTAAAATGAGTAAATTTTGATTTGTGGCTAAAATGCGAAATATTGCTCAGTTACTCTAAAAGAGCAAGAGACTAGTAGAATGTTTACTGTGTAAACATAATTTTTTTTTTTTTTTTGCTCGGAGTTTGACATAATTTGATGCCAACTTGTTCTTGTGAAACAGATACAAACATTATTTTGTCATTAGCAATATAATAAATATTTTCGTCCCTGACAAAGAAGTACTACAAAGTGTAACTATATATGCAAGTGACACTTTACCTATTCATATACATATGTTACTTTCTCTCAAGCCCTAACACAACTCATGCCCAAATTGCGTAACTCATACCTAAAGTTCAAGAGAACCTCTGGAATATAATTTTCATTCTGTCATCATTTTCTCATTTTTATTTGACACGGCAAACAATCTTAATTGGCGTCTGTCAAACCGATAATTAATTTCTCCAGATCTATGATGAATTTAGACAATGATAGCGTGTTCACTGCTAGACAAGGACCTGTTCTAGATAGATGGTAGATCTCTTGAAAAGCTATTGTAATCAACGGAATATAAAATAATCCACCTGATATTCAACGAACAAGAACATTCTTATAATGTTATATAGAGATTTAATGATGTAAATTTTTCTTGTCGTTTTATTATATTAAATTAATTCAATTCGTTAGTTGAGGTGGCAACGACCTCACTTAGAGAATATAAGTTCGAATCTCAAGAACTGCACCTATGGCAAGCTTTTTCTTTACTATTCTCAGCCGAATGAAAGTCAATCTCAAGTCCAATGTAACTTGAAGATACCATAACTCAAAACAAAATAATAATAATAATAATTGAATTCGCTTGTGAGGTGATAACATCATGCGTAGAGTTCCAGAGTCGGAAGTTGAGTGTGGCATTATTCTGCTGTTTCAATCATAGCTTATAATTGCTAGACATATAAGGTGGTCTGATCTTTCGAGCTAAATGAAAAAGTGAACAAATATAGGTGTAGGCTCTCAATTTGCAGTTGTGAGGTCTATTACATCTGCTTGAATTTGTTAGTTTGAGTCTTTTTCAAGTCCTAATCTTGATGAGCAATATGAAAGAGGAGAACACATCATTATCAAGAATAGGAATATGACACAAAAGAACGCATCATTATGACATTATTCTACCCATTAAAGTCGAACATCTCATTATTATATGAAAGCAATCTATTGAAAGAGAGTTTATCATTTTGTTATTTGTTAATTTGAGTTCTTTTTTCACACGCGGACAGGAAAAAGAAAAACCTTGAGCAAAATCCAGTAACAGCTTAGCTCCATAACGTGCTATTCGATTTAATATTGTACGCATTAACATCTTCCATTTCTTTTCGTACATACAAAGTCCTTAATTGTTTAAAGAATAATTTATAATCGCTTTGATTATCCTGCTCGTCATATCGAATTACTTAACAAACAACTAATTAAAGGGAAAAATAGAGAGAGCTTTCTATTTCTGAAAAAAAGAATAAAAACGAAACGAAAACTTAATATTTGACCAGAATCTCGTACCAAATTACGAAATAGTATTTCTTGGTTAGAAAGATGCTCACAGAGAAAAGGTAGAATCAAAATTTCCATTTATAGGGAAAAACCAAAGAAAGAGAGAGAAGAAATTCAAATAAGACTTAAAATTGTAGCTAGTCACTTTGAGTTGTATAAGTTTTTGTGCTCCTCAAAATTGGATGCCATTTTGTCTTTGTGTTAGTTCCAGAGCTATAATGATTTTTTTTACCCTTTTTCCAAAATTAAAAGAATTAATAGTAATTCTTCACCTATTACCAATAGTGACTCGAATTTAAAATTCATAAGTTGCAATTGAGGACCACATTATTGATTTTCATACTTTTGTTAGAGTAATAACGGATTTGAGTATGGGAAGAAAAGGTGGAAAGAATCGTCTTGAAAAAATAGAGGTTCAAGAGCCCTGACCAATGAAGCAATAAAGGAATTTTTTTTAAAACATTTTTTAAATTATTTTTAGATACCTAGAGTATTTTGATTAGCATTTTGTAGATTCTATCCGCATTAAATTTACTTTTTATTAAGTAAGCTTAATTGTGGGCAAAACGTTCGAAAACTAGTGTTTCGGCCCATTACAAACGAGGAGCACGTTGGCGTCGTAAAATAACAATTCCCACAAGCCTATTGTGGACTTGGGCTGGAGTCCTGGGCTGGACCCTAGTCTTAATTTAAAGTAAGACCAATCCATCTATAATTTTTTCATTGATTACATCAATATAAAGTCTAAGCCAATTAATTTAATTAATCGGTTACATTATTAATTAATGAAATTTAATTCTCACTTTCATGAAGCAGATGAAGTTTCTTTTATGTCTGACCTCTTACATTCATAATAATAAGGCAAAGGAAAATATTAATTTCTAGTAGTAATATTAGCTAAAATTCTTTTAATTCAACTTTCACGAATCATGTTATCTCTTACATTCATAATCATTTGGCAATAGAAGTTATTAATCTCTATTAATATTAACTAAAACTCTTTTAATTCAACTTTCAAAAATCATGAGTGAACATGGTCGATAATAACATGGAGTCAAAGGGACTTTAATTGTAATTACTGTGTAAATAAATCCCTCCATTTATTACTCTTCCGATTAGGTAAGAATCATTGATTTAACGTCAAACTCACTAACTCAATCATATGACAAAATCTAGGGCTTCTTTGGGCTGGCTTTTCTGAAAAAGTTCTTTTTTATAACTTTTGAAAAAAATAATTTTTTAAAAGCTAAAATATCTTGAAAATTAATTCAAATACTTATTGCAAAAATAAATATGATTTCTTCAAGAAAAAAGAAAGTTTTTTTTATTAAAGAAAAAAGACAATCCAAATAGACCCCTAATTTATCAACTAAAAATTAAGTATGGAACTCTTTCTAACATTCAAACTACTTGGCAAAGGATTTCCTTATTATATGATTGTTAGATCGCATAAAATTCTTGCTTATTTACTTAAGTGAATAGATTCCTCTTAAACAGACACTAGTCTCCATTTTAGAATAATCCATGATAACTAAATTCACAAATACAATCGAACTATATTCTATAGCACTAAGCAAACCCACTCTCAACACTATTTTTGGTAGTCTTGGACTTTAGTTCCAACACCCATCAATTCTTTTCCAAATAAAATCATTTGGCTTGGAAACCCGAGTGGTGAGCAATCCTACAAAAAATCAAATAAAGTAATGACGGTCTTCTTCTCCAGTGACGTGGGACCTGTAAGACAAGGCTGCACACCGGGGGATCTGGTGTTAGCCCCTCCAACAATCAAGTCAGTGAATATTTTCTGAAGATATAAATTAAAGAATGGGAGAGAGAGAGAGAAAGAAGAGGAAGGAGGGGGCTTCTATATTTTCAACCCCTTCTGTGAATGGAATGGCTTACCCCTCTTTACTGTACTTTTGGGGCATTTGTAAGATGTCCTTTGGGATATGTAGGCCTACTTGGTATATAGGAAGAGCACATCAAGTCTAAGGCATCAGTACGATACCCAGTGATCGAGATGACACCTTATGATCAAGGTGTTGCCTTATGATCAGGATGAAACCTTTGTAGAAAAAACTTACAAATACCAAACATGATAAACCTATGAATATTGCATAAATTTAACCAAGAATTCTAATGAAGAAAACTAACTATTTACTTCTGCTGTTGCATATTCTCGCCTCAAAATTTGATTTAACACTGACTACTCTTCCTCTCCCTGATCTAGGTCGACCGGTTCTACAGTTTTACTCCCAACTTCATTATTTTGCCCTCCGGTCTTCTCCCACGACCCGTACACCTTCTAGCTTCATCTCTCATCATCATCCAAGCTCGGCATTAATATATAACTTATCTAAATCATCAAAAACACATCATTAGTGTAGCTTTTATTTTTTAAACTCAATTATGTACAATTGTATACACTTAAGCCTAATTCTATCATATGTACTACACTAATGCAACCGTATAAGCTTATAATACCTCTAAAACATAAGCAAATAACAATGCAAACTCACACAAAAATGAAGCACATCAACACCCCTAAACCTTCTCCTTGCTTGTCCCCAAGTAAGCCTGAACCTAAGTTTATCTCTAAAGTAGATACAAAGGATTGCCTAAAGGATTGACTCGCTATCAAGGTGAACCTAAAGATCTTATGGGGGTAATTCCTATTGTATAAAGATCCCCAAGCCTGTTTGGATCCTTCCTCTACTCACAAAAAGCTTCATACCTTATAGGGAACTTCCCAGAGTAGCCTATCCACCACAAGCCTAGCTCACGCACACGGGATGTTGATACTTTGTGGCCCCTCGACTAACATGGCCTCTTAACATGTACAAAGCCCCAAAGACAATAAGAGAAAGAATATACAAATGCATGGCTTATAAAAAGCCTTATTCACATAACAACAACAAGTAAAGAGAATAACTTGTGCTAGGTTGACATTGCGTCACTTATGTACTTATTCATTGAACGTTTTGGTGCCTTGGGCTTTTCTTCTCTTTTAATTTTTTTTTATTTTTCACTCTTTTTCATCTTTTTTGCATCTTTTGCCTTTTTCAATTTTTTTTGGATTTTTCATGTTTTTGCATTGCATTTACACAAAAAGAAAAGAAAAAAGAAAGGCTTAGGCACATCAAAAAGAACCAATTAAGGAAGGACACTCATATCAACAACCCTTTTTCAACACTCTTTCCTACCAAGTTATGGGGTGGCTACAAGAGGCATTCTTAAAGGTACTTACTTCCCACAACTTTCAAGGGCATCCCCTCCAAGACTCGGTTTCCCTCAACTTTATTCATTCCTCCAGAATGCAAACTCATTTTCACCAATTAATTGAGTCAATAACAATAGCCAACACAACAATCAACCAAGAAATAAACAACTTTACATGCATCAAAATTGAAAACTTTTCACCATTTTTATATTAATAATGCATTCTACCCTAATAAAGCATAAAACAATAAGAACCAAACTCTCACACCCCCAAACCTAAACTTTGCTTGTCCTCAAGCAAGTAAAATAAAACCACATGACAAGCAAATAATCATCACGAAGCAAAAATAAGTAGTGGGTATGGGTTGATAGATGGGGAACAAGTGGAGAAAGGATTGATACAACCTTGCATTCTTGAAGTTCTCCATGCCAATGATCAACATTTCAACTACTAACCCTAGTACCCAACAAATCACAACCACTCATAAGACACAAGATTAGTAGCATTGCCAATGCAAGCTCGTATTGGCATGTGCAAGTAATAAGCAAAGGTATGCCCCACAGGAAAAAGGATCGAGGATTAACACTTTGGGTGAAAAGAGAAAAAGAAAGAAAACAAATGAAAGGAAAATGAAACAAGTAGTGCAAAATTTAACTTAGGTTGCCTCCTAGTAGCATTAACTACCACGCCGTCAGTCATCATTAACTTATCATCAACCTTTATAGATAGGGTCCTGAAGCACTATAATCTCTACACAAGTCATGTTCAGATCATATGCATACGTTAGGCTGCCTGTTCATTGTCAACTTTCCATCATTCTTCAAGTCTTTAATCTTCACCACTCCGAAAGGGTAGGCAACTAACACCTTGCATAGACCATCCCATCATGTCTTGAGCTTCCTTGGAAAGAGCTTCAAATGTGATTTAAATAACCAGACCTTATCAAAGAGAAAGAATGACTTTTTAAGAATATGTCTATCATGAATTCTCTTCATCCTATCCTTATAAAGTTTGGCGTTCTAATACACCTTGTATCTAAGCTCCTCCAATTCTACTAGGTCAAGCTTCCCTTTCTCACTCGTTCTTGCCATGTCAAAGTTTAGGGCCTTGATTGCCCAATAAACCCTATGTTCAAGCTCTACCAGCAAGTGACAAACCTTTGTATAAAGCAACCTAAGTGGAGACATAATAATAGGAGTCTTAAAAGTGGTACAGTAGGCCCACAAAGCATCATTCAACCTAATGGACCAATCTTTCCCATCAGGTTTAACCATTTTCTCTAAAATGTGCTTGATCTCTCTATTAGACGCATCTACTTATCCACTAGTTTGTGAGTCATAAGGAGTAGCAACTTTATGGGTGATCGAATATCTCCCCAACAAGGCCTCAAATGTCTTATGACGAAAGTACAAACCAGCATCACTAATCAAGACCCTAGAGACTCCAAATCTAGAGAAAATATTCTCTTTAATGAACTTCACCACTACCTTATTGTCATTAGTGCGTGTAGGGATAGCCTCAACCTATTTGGACACATAGTCTACGGCCATTAAAATGTATTGGTACCCAAAGGAATGTGGAAATGGACCAATGAAATCTATACCCCAAGCATCAAATAACTCACATGGAAGAATAGGGGGTAAAGGCATCATGTTTCTCCTAGAGATGGACCCAGATTGTTGACATCTAACACACTTCTTACAATATTTTTGGTCATCCCTAAAGAGAGTAGGCTAAAAGAATTCACTTTGCCAGACTTTCACAGTGGTCTTCTTGCCATTAAAATGACCTTCGCAACCTTCATCGTGACATGTACTCAATATGCTTTCTTGCCACTAAAGTGACCTCCACAACCTTTGCGGCGGTCTTCGAAGACTCACTCACAAGACGAGAAAGATGATACACAACTAAATTCTCACTACCTTTCTTGTCTCTAATTTCAACATCAAACTCTTGAAGAAAGAGCATCCACCCAATCAAGCGGGGCTTAGACTCTTTCTTAGCTAACAAATACCTGAACTCCGTATGATCGGTGTAGACAATCACCTTGGACCCTAGGATATACGACCTAAACTTGTCAAGGGAAAAGACTACCACTAAATGCTTTTTTTCCGTAATGTTATAATTCTTTTAAGTCTTGTCAAGAGCTTACTAGCGTAGTATACTATATAGGGCAACTTATCTCACCTTTAGCCTAAAACAGCTCATATCCCATTGTCGGATGTGTCACACATAACCTCAAATAGGATATTATAATCGGGCAGCTGGATGATCGGGGAAGACGACAATAAAGATTTAAGCCTATTGAAAGCTCTAACACATTGATCATCGAACTCAAAAGGAACATCTTGTCCTAAGAGCCAAGGCAAGAGGCATACTATTTGGCTAAAATTGTTAATGAGCCTACAGTAGAATCCTACATGCCCTAGAAAATATCTAACATCCTTAACACACTTAGGGACAAGCAACGTCTCAATCAATTCTACCTTAGCTGGGTCAACTTGAATGCCGCTAGATGAAATTACATGACCTAAGGCTATCCCTTGCTGCACCATGAAATGGGATTTCTACCACGTAGTAAATGCCTATAAACAAGTTATAGTCACCTTATTCCCCATCTCTAACTTTTGACTCCCTTTAGATCACTTGATTCCTCTGTTTTCCATACACTGCCTTTTATTTACTTGCTGTTAGTTTACGTTTACCTTTCCCGAGCTCTCTTTAAACTAAAAACAACAAAAAGAGTATAGTTTAGGCTTCTTCAGGTAGCTTTTTAGGTCACACATAGCTTAAGATACCATACACATTTAACCTCCTCATAGATGCTACACCCACACTCGTACATACTACACTACAATTGACCCATGCACTTGCAGGCTATTTTGGGCCATGTACACCAAATAACATCAAGTTCTTGGCACCGTTGCTAGGAAGGCATGGTTGTTTGGTTTCTTTGTTTTGTGTGTCTTAGCTAGTTTCGTGTTGTTTTATCTTTTCACGTTTTCTTTATTTGAATAATAAAAGAAAATTTCAAAAAACAAAACATTATGATTTGATAAGAGGATTACTTGTGATTGATTGAGCATGGATGATCTTAATGCTTTTTGTGGTCACTTGTAATCTCTCCCCTACCACCCCAATATGTTCTAAATGTTTTTGACTTTTATAGAAGTAGTGAGCATATAGACGATTATTTTCCCCTTCCCTATATGAATCCCAAATCTTAGGTTAGTACAATTCATGATCCCCATAACCATGCATTATTTCATGTATCTTCATTTAGAAATCATGATTATAAGGAATCATGTCCTTATTTTTGTGATCATTCTGGAAGTTGTGACCATCATTTGATTCATGCCCTATCTTCCACCCCAATCCCCACTTTTTTGCATAACCCAATCATGCCCCTAGCAATTATGTGCTCATGTATGCATCTATATTAGTTATCATGATTCTACAGAACAATATCATGTATTTTTATTTTGGGGTCAAGATGACTCTTCCTATCATCTGCCTCCTTGTTTTGAAAATCCATCTTTCACAACATCGTTTCCTATCTACGCTTCCTCCGAGTACTAAAATGGTTATGCTTATAGTGACCCCAATTAAAATGTTTGCCGTTCTTACTCTGTTGAACCCTCTTCCGTTAGCTCTACATCCTTGGAATGATTAGAACAATTGTTTAAGCAATCCCAATTTCTCTTCCTATCTAGCTGAGAGGAACTAGAGAGCACGATGCAATGAATTGATTATTAAGTTGAGTGCTTGAGGAAAGCAATTGAGAGTGAGTAACCCGTTGATGAGAGTGTTGAGATGCTGTATGATCGGGTTAAAGATATAGGAGAAAGATCTAAAGATAAGGCGATTAAGGGTGAAAAAGATGATTTTTTTAGAGAGACAATTAGAAAGAGAGGTCGATGAAGAGATCACATCTTGTAGTAAGGACGAAAATGAGCTTGATGCTTGATGTGTTGTGTTTAAGTATATGTTTGCATGGCATTTCTATACTTGTTTGAGGTGTTGTTGTGTTTTATTAGGTGTGTTAGAGTTGCATTTATATCATATGTGTGCATATTAGGCTTTAAATATCTATAGTTAAGCTTAGAACGTAAATGCTACACTAATGCACATTTATTTCATGTTTTAAGTGAGAAATTAAGGAAGTGTTGAGAGCTTAAATGGATGATGATTTGATGTTGGAGCAAAGCTAAGGGTGTTTTGGGCATAAAGATATCAAGAAGAACGCACTTGGAGGTCACCGGGCAAAGAACGCACTTGGAGGTCACCGGGTGAAGAACGAAGCAATTGGCAAAGATCGGGAGCTTTCTGGTCAAGGCCAATCGCACCTTAGCCCAAGCTTTCTGGTCAAGGCCAATCACACCCTAGCCCAAGGCCAATCAATCAAACCTGTCTCCAGCCCCACATCTATCCCTGCTTCTAACCTAGATCAGAATGCTCTTTAATTCTAGCTGGATTCACTTAATTTAAGGGCCAGAAACCTGACCTGGCGACTAACTGTAGTGTTGTCCTTATTCCCCATCCCCATTCCATTGGGCATCCCTCTTTGGAGCTCACGTTTGTGACTTCATGCATATAACACTTTCGTCTAGGGTTAGAGAACACTTTTCCCATGTTGCATGCATTGGACTTTTCTTTGACCCATGGGGAGGGTGTGCTCTTAGCCCTTGATTATGAGAAGAATGCCATGGAGTGGTTAATTAAAAAGCAAGCGGGGCATGATCCTTGGCACTTGAGCATGCTTCATTCCACATCCGAGTACACATTCTTATTTGACATTTTGGGGTAGGATTTAGAAAAAGGGGTGCATTGTGCGTTCATTACCCCATATAATGTTGCATGACCTGTTTCCTTCTACTTTTTGTGCGTTGATGATCATCTAGCAATTTGTGCCTTGCAACTTTAAGCACAGTTTGCTTTAACATTAGCGCCCGATTGAGGGAGTTAAATTCAACACTGCTAGGAGGCACCCTTTTATATCTTTTTTGTTTTCTTTGTCTTTTACCTGTTTTTACTTTTTCGTCATTTCCATTATTTGGTTTTCATTTTCCTTTTTTTTTGTTTCTCTTTGTAGATCCCAACTATTGATCCCCATTTCTATCGTTTCCCCTTTTCATACACCTTATTTTATCATTTGTCGATGTCAATACAAGTTTGCATAGCAATGCTACTAATCATATGCTTTCAGTATTTGTGGTTTATTGAGAAACAGGGTTAGTAGTTGAATTATCAATCATTGATGTCAAAGAGTTTCAAACAGACACAAGGTTGTATCTATCCTTTCTCCACTTGTTCCCTCTTATCTACCACTTCCCCACTACCCTTACTTGATTTTTGTTGTTTATTTACTTGTCACGTGGTTCTATTTTATTTGCTTGAAGACAAGCAAAGTTTATGTTTGGGAGTATGAGAGTTTGGTTTCCTTACTTTATATTTTGTTTAAGGTAGATGTATATTATTTTGTAAAATTGTAAAAATTTTTCAATTTTTATGCATATAGCTAAAGTTGTTTATCTCTTTGTTGATTGGAGTGTTGGCTCTAGCTGTTCACTTAATTAATTGGTGGAGCTAAGTAGAGGTGGCAAAACGGGTCCGAACCAACGAGTTGACCCGTTTAACCTGCAAAAATGTAGGGTTAGGGTTTAGTATTTTATAACTCGCAAGGCAAACGGGGGTGGACCCGACCCGACCCGCGCTAAGGGCGGGTTGTGCGGGTTGACCCGCGAGTGTTTTTTTTTTTTAAATACATATAAGTTTAAAGTTAGAAATCTTAAGTTTTTTTCTTCTTATTGCACTTTATAGTTTACAACCTTAGCAGCCATATTTGAGGCTTTGATTGTAGCTACGGAATATGGTAATTTTTGTCTTATTTTGTTAATGTTAGTTTGTGATTAGGTGTTTAATTTCGATTTTAAATTATCGATTGTGTTTGTGACATTTAGTTCATTAACTTTAAGTATTTTTAGGTGCCTATTTTTTGTTTTTTTTTTGTCAAACAAGTCACAAGTATTTATTAATTACTACTTAATTTTTTTGGTTTTATTTATTTTTAAATAATATTAAAATATTAAAAAATTAAGCGGATCAACCCGCGAACCTGCGAGGCCGCGGGTGCAGATGAGAGATGTAGGCACCTGCATGAATCCGACCCGACCCGACCCGACCCGCGGAACCGCATAACCCGCACTAAACGAGTCAGGTTGGCCCGCGGGTGCCCGTTTGCCACTTATAGAGCTAAGGTTGTGTTGTGGGAAGTAAAGAGAGTGAAAAGAGATGTAGGACTTTGAGAAGATGCCTTTTGAAAGTTGTAAGAAGTGAATACCTTCAAGAATGCACCTTACAAGTACTCTATGGCTTGGTTGGAAAAAGTAGTTGAAAGAAGGTTATTGATATAAATGCTCATTCATTGATTGGTTCCTTTTTATGTGCCTTAGCCTTTCTTTTTCTTCTCTTTTTGTCTATGTAATGCAAAAGTATGAAAGATGAAAAAAAAATGAAAAAAGGCAAAAAGGTACAAAAAGATGAAAAATATTGAAAAATTAAAAAAGAATGAAAAATATGAAAAAGCCAAAAGACACCAAAAAAATATGCAAAAGTAAAAATTCATTGAATAAGTGCTTAAGTGACACAATGTCAACTTGGCATAAGTTTATCTTTTTGTTCTTTCGTTGTATAGTGAATAAGGCTTTTACATGTTTTGTGAGCCATCACGTTTGTAAATTCTTTCTCTCCTTATCTTTGAGGCTTTGTGCATATTAGGGAGGCAATGCTAGTTGAAGGGGCACAAAGTATCAACATCTCGTGTGCGTGTGTTAGACTCCTAGGTTTGTACTAGTATAGCTACTCTGGAACTTCCCGTGAGGTGCGAGACACTTTGTGGTAACGGGAGGATCCGAAAAGGCCTGCAGATCCCTCTACAAAAGGAACGACCCCTTCATGCTCCTTAGATTCACTAAGATAGCAAGTTAATACTTTAGGCAACCTTCTTTAGCAAATTAGAGATAAACTTAGGTTTGGTTTTGCTTGGGGACAAGTAAGGAGAAGGTTTGGGGGTGTTGATGTATTGGTTTTGTGTGTATTTACGTATTGTATATTAATGCTTGTTTGGAGTTGTTTTGTGCTCTAATAGGTGTGTTAGTATAGTATTTATATCATACTTGTGCATATTGGGGTTTAAATGTCCACAGTTGAGCTTAGAACATAAATGTTGCACTAATACACACTTATTCCTTATTTTAGGTGAGATTTGGAGTGATGATTAAAGCTTGATTAATGATGATTAGAATGTAGAGAAAAGTTTAAAGGTGTTTTGAAGATAAAGAAATGAAGAAAAGACACTTTGAAGGCTCCAGATGAAGCAAGAAGCAATCGGAGAAGACCAGGCGCAAAACGGCGAAAATCGGGGCCTAAACTGGAGAGGCTGATTAACCTTACCTGCACAGGATAGGTCCCCTAGCTTGATCCCTTGGCTAGGTCCCCCAGCCTAGTCGGAAACTTACCCATTTTGGCAGGTCAACCTCTTCCTTACACTGGTCCTCAGGCTAGACCCTCAACTGTACGTAAGAAAAGCTTATAAAGTGCACTTTTCAACAAAATTAATGGAGAATCACCATCAATTCTTCACGTCCATTTTCCAAAACCCTAATTCCACTCTCACTCACCTCACACAAACTCTTCCACACGCAAAAACAATTGGAATCCAACATCTAGGAGGATCAAACACAAGGACTTGGGACTCTTTGCTTATGGATTGTAAAAAGATGGCTAAGGATAAAAGGGTAGCATCTCTATCTCTTTTTTATCCTAATTTACTCTATGTTTAATTAGAGCATACAGGGTGATTTACACTTGTATTATGGATTGATTAATAGTTTATTGTAATGGGTACTTGATAGATTTATATATATATGCTTTGTTCTTAGGGTTTCCATGGCTATTTTACATACATGTCTCAGTGCATGATAAAATGTCTTAACAAAATAGTATATATATATTGAAGCCTATTTTACTATTAACCATTTCTAAATCATTATATAAACATGTCTATGTGTTTATGTGATGATTCCATGAAGTGGGTTATGTATTCATGCATGTCTCTGTGTGTGTTTGCATACTAATAGCAAGATTAGCTTTGATCGCATACATGTCAGGCTCTATCGCTTAAATTGGTGTAAGCTAAGCATGTCTATGTGTTTAGTAGTTGGATGAGTTGATATATTCACGAACTTCATGCCCTAGATGTGTTTGCACTTGCACTTTAACGGTTTACCTACTATTGTGATGGGCAATCAATGGTGATTAATTAATGGCTAGCCTAGATCAAGTTTCCTTTAGCTTTAACCTAGCTAATAGGTTTCAGGATACGTTAGTCAACCTAAGACGGACTAGATCTTAGCCTTAAACCTAGCCAGCAGTTTAGACGCTAGGGCTAGATTGATCTAAGTCACCTAGAACCCTAACTAGGTAGCCCTGAAACCCTATGTTATAAAGACCACATGCCATGATTCTAGGAGTTGACGCTTCGGGATGGACTTGCACTGAGGCTTAGAGGATAATAAGGCGGTAACTTAGGTGTTTATACAAAAGCAACAGAGTATAATCCATCAAGCAATCCTAACAAGAACATAGTAAACGCCTATAAACAATTTATAGTCACCCCAGTCCCCATCTCTGACGTTTGAATCCCCCTAGATCGCTTGATTCTCCTATTTTTCACACACTAGCTGTTATTTTCTTGCCGCTAGTTTAGGTTTATCTTTCTTGAGCTCCCTTTAAACCAAAAAACAACAAAAAAAAAAAAGTGTAGTTTAGGCTTCTTCGTGTAGCTTTTCAAGATGCACATAACTTAGGACACCACACACATTTAGTCTCTCCGTGGATTTGACACCCGCACTCGCATACACTACACTATAATTGACCTGTGTGCTTGCGGTCTATTTTACTTATTGTGTACCAAATAGGATCAATAATTATGAAGTTCAAGGCCTGATCATCATCAACTAAATCATTATTGACAATAATAACTAGATCATAATAGTATTCGAGTGAGAGAAAACATTTGGTGCATAACAGAAAATAAAATCTCAGTTTTTATAAAGAAAACAAAATCACAGGCATTTGTGAAGTGAGGCAGTCATATCATGATCATTTGTATGCTAATCACGTTTGTAGTTTCAGAGAATTAATGCTTATATATTGATAGCATATCAAGAAATTCATATTAAAATAATTTAAAATAAATATCATATTCATATATATAATTTTAATTTTATACATAATTATTTGGTTTATAGATTCAAATATGTTGGCTCTGATATGACATGTAGAAAAAACTTATAAATACCAAACATGATAAATATATGAACACTGCATAAATTTAATCAAGAATTCTAATGAAGAAAACTAACCGTTTACTTCCATTGTTGTAGATTCTCGCTTCAAAATTTGGTTTAACACTATCTACTTTTTCTCTCCCTGATCTCTGTAATGTGTTTGATGGAATAAGAGAAAACGTCTTTTCTTCTACAAAGCCTAAAAGGAACAGTTGTATCCTTTCTAAGCATAAAGAAGCAATCGTATCTTTTCAGAAATAGGAAAGGGAACTAGTCAATATTTTTAAGTTTTTAGACATAGGTCTACCCAACACAAGCTTAGTAACCATAGCCCAATACTTAATCTATACACATGATATGAGCTTTTATTCATCACCTTAACTAAATAGTGTAGTCCTATATTTTACAACCTTATGATCAGGGTGTCGCCTTATGATTAGGATGACACCTTATAATTGGGGTGTCACCTTATGATCGAGATGACACTTTATGATGGAGGTGTCGCCTTATCAAGGAGGAGACACCCTCCATAATGATCAGGACGCGATGCCCTCCAGAATGCTTAGGATGTGACGCCTTCCAGAATGATTAGGTTGCGACATCCTCCAGAATGATCAGGATGCGATGCCTCTTGGTCATGATGATGCCTAGGAGACCAAGATAACATTTAGGGCTAGTGCAACTTCAAGGGTGTCCGTATTTGGGTAATTCCAATCTAGTCAAATCGGGCTGAGGTAGGACATAGTCCGATCCCTACCTATGAGTTTTATGTTAAATCAACGTGAGAGATGGTTCCAACTAAGGCTCCTTCTATTAACTGGATAAGCATTATTTGGATAAGGAACACATATCAAAACATTCCCTTTGTACTTGGCTCTTTTGGCTGGACAGAAACCCCACTAAAGGGAGGCTCCTTTCCTAGGCCATCAACCTTCATCCTAATTGTGTTTTCTGTTGAACTCTTAGTCGTCAGTTCTTTAAACGCAACTATTTATGAAAATCTAGAGACATGGCATGAAGCTTTCAAAAGGACCCCATTAGTTGATTAGATGGGAGGATATCTCTACATGGATTCTTTGTAAGGGAAACTCTTCCATCAGTCGAATAGACATCAGTCCAACTGAAAAATTTGTAGTTCTTGAACAAAAATTTACAGGTTCGAAACAAAATTTTGTAAGTCAAGAAAAAAAAAATTTTACCTATAAATTTTTGTAGTTTTCGAACAAAAATTCTAAAATTTTTTGTTCTTGACTTACAAATTTTTGTTCTTAACCTATAATTTTTGTTTAAAAATTACAAATTTTTCAATCGAAGTGAAATCAGTCCGACTGATAGAAGAGTTTCCCTCTTTGTAAATACAACGTATGTGGCTTCAAGATTTTCGGTGAAGCTTTTTTGGAAGGCAGCAATTTTTTACATCCGGAAGAAAAGAAATGGGATAATCCACAAAAGCAGATCGCCCAAGAGTTAAAATCAACGGTTTAATCTTATCATTTCTCATATAAAGCATAGACTTGTAAGTAGGAAATGCTTTTAGAAGGAACTTGGCAAATAGTAGATTGCGCAGGAATTAGGAAGTAGAAAGTGGTTTTTTGGTCTGATATGCAACCTGATTGCTAATTGTAGAAGTTTTTGAACCAGTTTATTAATATAATGCACTTGCTAATTTACTTTAAAAAAAAAAAAAGGACAAAAAAATGATGCCTTATATCTTAAGGTCTAATGATTACTTAAACACTTAGGATTTAGGATTATTTACACAGTAATATATAACGAATCACTAACTAGCAGTAAAACACCGTGTTCTTTCTTAATTATATAGTCAATCAAGTCCAATCACTCTTTTTGTAACAAGTATCCATTCGTTTGCTATGAGAGTCACTGCCCTTGATATTTCATATCAATCGATGGAGCAAATATTTTGTCAATCTTTAATAGATGATCAATACCTAATTGATTGTCTTATGATCATTAACTAAATTTTGGAACGAAAAATTTTCGTTCTAAAAGATACTTGTCACTTAAAAATTTTAACTCTTCAAAAAGTTAAAATTTTCATAAAAGAGACATGAAATTACAAAAGTACATTCCAAATAAATACAATTAATTGCTCTCACTACATTTACAGACGTCTCCCAAGATGGATGAGAATAAAAATGACACTGGCTCTTCACTCCATTAAGAGCCGAAGATCACCATGAAAAATTTTCCCCTAATTAATTGACCAGTCCAATTTTCCGTTTCCCTTTGTGCTGAATATGTTTGTAAGAATGCTGTGGCTTCTACTGACAAAACTTTAGTGTGAATCTACTTTGATTATCAAGTGATATTATTGAGGTTCAAGGAATCACTTAAGTGATTGAGATTATTTTTTTCTAAAATAATGAGTTCGAACCTCCTTTCCCATGAAAACTCCCTCTTCTTACTATGAGGGCCTTGCACGAAACCAAACCACCCCCCGCCCGATCAAGTACCAGTTGCTTCGCTGGTAGCCCACTTAGGTTAGGGGGGCATTGTCCCTCAGTTCTTACCAACCCCCGGTGTGTAATCGACATCTTGCTAGCTAGAACTCGGTCGAATAAGAATCATAGATTCCCTCTGCTGTCAATTTCTTATTCATTCATGTCCATGAGGGGCAGGGTTGAGCTAGAGGAGGGTTTTAAAAAAAGATGTGACATTGTATTCACAGCTATCAGAACTAACAAAATACAGTGCACTGATGCCATATTATATATCCAGATGCTGCAGCGTATGATTACAAGGAAAAGCTTAATTACAACATGCTGGAAGATAAACGTGAACTTAGCCACCATATCTCACTAATTGTTTATATTATTCACATAGGATACATAACACACCAGCATTAATATCACACCGTAGTTTCAAGAAGGCCAACAATGAGTATATGCATTGTCACCTCAGAGAAAAAGCACTTCTATACAAACCGGCTTCTCTCTGTAGTAGCCCTTCAATCTTGAATCTGGTAGCCTGTTTGATTACTTATAGCGACGAGCATGCCGAGCAGCAGAATAAGCAGAGAGCGCTGAACCAGATATGCTCAAGGAATGCTTCACCAGTGATACGCTTTTCTTGGTTGCCAGCCATACTGCCCAGAAAAATCCTATCCAACCTGAACCGGAAATAGAAGCTTTGTATGTTAAACAAGAAGAAACACGAGAAGCATAGCTATGACTTGTTCCATTATAATCTGAGGCTTTCTCAGGTATCCAACAAATAAATAACAATAATAATAATCTTTAGGTAGTGCAAAAGGAAATGCAACAAGTAGATATGATTAATACAGCCAAAAGTAGAAGAAGAAAGGAGGAAAAAAAAAAGAAAGAAAAAAGAAAAACTAACTTGCGAGATCATTGTTATAAAATTTATCTACATAGCAGTGCTAGCCAGTATACAATCGAAGCACTAAAAGACTTAGGTATACTTGATAAGAGCACGAATCATCTTCAAATTAGAAGTCTGTTCCGACAAACAAAATTTTTCTTCCACCAGTACCCCTTAACGTAGATAACTACTAGGACACAACCTTCTTGAACATTCAATCTCCAACATCAGCACTTACTTCAAGCAAAAAGTTGAAACTACAAATTCAAAAGATGGAAGGCAGCATGGGTGCTTATAGTGAAGCCCTGACTATTTAGACAGAATTTCCCAAGTAGAAGATTTGTATTAACAATTTGAAGTTTGTACTGTGAATTTTGTGGTAAGTCATCACTCTTTATAGCGGTAAGTCTTTCATCCTTCATAATTATGTTAGTTAGCAACTTCATTGAATTGTATGGATATGCAAAAGTACCTACAATATATTAGTAAAGCACAATAAGACCAAGCAAATGGAATGTAATCCAATTAAATGGACATAAAGAGACCGTGGTGCCTGGGAAGTCATCTCTTCCATTTTGCTTATTTCAGAATAAGGAGAGATGGAAAAAGGCAGAAATATTAAGTGTAACTCTCAGATTGAGATTGAGATAACCTGACTCTCCAGGGAAATTAAAGGCAATAATTAAACTGATTAAGAACGGGAAAAGGAAAAGACAAGTTGAATAACGTACCTGTAACAACAAGAGTGGCAATTATTGCTGATATCGTTGTAGCAGAAATAACAAATATGGCTACCGACAGAGCACCAATATAAATCGCCGTGACACAGGCAAAGAAGAAAGCCAAGAATCCCCCTGCTGCTGCTAGAGACATGAGAAGAGAGATTATAATCGCATTGGTTGTTGCTGCAATGAAGAAAAGCATAAAAACTAGAAGTCCTGTCAACGCGAGAAGCATGATTGTCCCGACCTGCAGAAATTTTCAGGTATTCAGAGAGAGGAATACCCAAAAGGTCAAAATGAACAGTTCAGTAAATTCTTCTGGATAGACTAGAATTGGGAAGCAAAAATAGAGTGAGGACAAAACCAATACAATGAAATTGTCTTTAAAAGTGCAAGTTTGTTACAGGTTTGGTCTGAGATGAAAGATTAGCCGGATGGTTTCAAATTAATTATCTGAACTGATATGGTAGTTCGGAGAGTTTAAGGTACAACGAGGCATGAAATTAATCATTAGTCTTATGGGTCTTCTCAATGGGTTTGAAGCTATCACTAAATTACTGCCTTCTGAAGTACACAGTCAAAATCCTACTCAAATCATCAAACAATTGCTATAATCAATTCTGACATCAAAGAAATTTAACAATTTCCCTCAATTATAATACACCATGATGGACTTACGGTGTGAGTCTATGCCCTCTAAAGTTAGTATTAGTCGACTAGAAGGATGTCTAGCGGATGTTAGCTATTTCAGAGCATAGAACTGAATCAACAATTACAAAATAGACAGGAATATGAGTTGTGAAGTAAAACTATGAGCATAATAATAGAGTGTAAAAGCCCTATACAAATACTTCTTTATAGGTTGAATTACTCTGGACAAATCACCCTGCTTTCCAGCAATGTGATACACCCCCTCAATTAGTGACAAAGATCATTCTGCAGCCTAGGATATGTCTGAGCCCGTAAAATGCATGTCTACACATTCACTAGAAATTTCAGTATAACTATGTTGAAGTTGAACTGCTGAGGAAAATGATACAGGATTCTGGAGGTAATTAAACCTTCTGAAGCCTCATGTTAAGGAACTGACAAAAAGAATATATATATATATGTTAAGGAACTAACAAGATTTATGTTACTTCTTACTGCCAGATAAGAGGTTACAAGGACTGGTATCTGAAGGGGTAACCTGAGAATTTTTTGACTTTCATTTGTCCTCCTTTCAGCTTATAGTCATTTGAATCTTCTCATATTATGACCCTATAATGGCCAAAGCTACTGTCCAAACTTTCGGCCACTCAAATGTTTTCTAAGGCATTGTTGCATTATGTCATCAGCTAAAATTCTTGAGTTAAATAACTAGATGAAAGTCATACAGCAGATGACTTACAAGATCATGAAGTAAGATATAACAACCAGATTAACTACTCTGTTATATGACCAGAACCAAATGTTATTTGAAAAGCTCTGGACTACGTTGGCTGTGGTGAACATGAACAAAAAGGGCTGGAATAGAATTGCAGGTCTAGTTTCCCCTTCCTTTATTGCCTTCTAGGAATTTCTATTCACTCCCCCTTGAGCCAACCTTTTGGTTCTTTCATCGCACATAAGGAATGCGATATCTTGGGAGAGAGGAATGACTTCAAATATAATTCCCATTACAAATAGAAAGAAGCAAGGACGTGACATACCCTTCTAACCCCTCAAGAATGTGGATAAGAATCAAAATAGAGTCATAGATAAGATCTGCTACTAAAGCCAGACACAACTCTCTCCTGTCTTCCCTAACAATCTCACTCCCCCACCCACTTCCATTGCCGTTTTACACAGGACACTTGTTGCCACAACCATCCCTAACTACTGACCTCGCAATCATTCTCTTTGTCATGACAAGCCTCTATCATTTTATATGGCCACACAAACATCATCAACACCCAGCCTGGCATCTCCTTCACATAGCCTTGGCAGCAGCACCAACTCCACAACTATGTTTACCGCATACCTCTGCCATCCCTTACTACCCATCAAGTTTGGTTGCAACACTACCATCAGAAATACCCACGAAGACCATTCAAAAAAGATCACAAATATCCATCACCACCTCAAAGTAACCAAGTATTTTGCTGAATTTATATTATAAAAAAAATCCTTTTTGATAAGGAAATTCCAACTCAATCCCTTGATTGGCATGCTGCAAGAGCAGGTCACGGGGTTGTAGAATCAGAGATGTTGCTTAGAAGTTGAAAAATGAATTTGAGATTCTTCTATTTGATAAAGTAAATTGAACATCTCGAGCAAATTTTGTCCAGTTAAAAATTTTTATTCAAACTCATACCTCACACATCCAACTTAGAAGAATCATGTTTCTATAGTTAGCAAAGAAGAGAATGAGATGTATCTAAAGCCAAGCATGTAACACCAAAAAGCCGTATGTGTTGTCAGTTTCCGTAATTTGTTCATATCCTAATTTTCCATTAACTAATCGTCTCTCTTTGTTATGCAACTCACCCTCTAGTGGTTCACTACTTCACTGAATCTCATAGATACTCAATCTGCATAATGCAAACAGCAAGCAATCAATCAACTTCTCAACAAAACAACAAAAGTTGGACAAAAGTGATGCAAAAGCACTGTGACCACCCAGCCCCCACAGGCTTTGCTAATTCAGCTTTTTCTCCATGTGCAAATTTCATCTTTTTCATAATTAATATGAATCAAGAATTATGTTTGTTTGTTTACCAATTGTCAATATGAAACAACAGCCGAAACACCATAGAATTAACACGATCGTGCAAGCTCTAGCTTTTATCTTACGATTCTTTTTCCTTTTGACTTTCCTTTTTCGTTGCTGGATTACATTCTCCTGAGCCTGCAACGCAAGCTTAAGAATTAAATGTCTTCGCCTCAAATTTGCTCAACATAGTTAACCCAGTTATTACTTAAACCAATATCGCTTACTTCTCACATCTCATACTAATACACAACATGTATACAAAACCGAGTATATTTTGATCAAAGAAAAAGAAAAGGCCAAGTAAATATGTCAGCCACTACTCTATTATACCAAGCAGCACGTTATCCACTAAATAATGCATTGGCTGTATGAAAATGACGACTGCTTTTCCAACCCAATAACCAAAACAATCAAATCAACCCGAAAGAATAACACACACAGACGCTCAGAAAACACATAGAGAAACAAAACCCAAGTCAAACTGTGACGTTCCCAAGCCAGATCCAGGCCCATGAACGAGACTAGTGATGTAAGCATGACTAATAACTAGTTGGGGTAGGGGTTTCGCGCGGGGGAGCGTAACACAAACTAAACAAAAAGAAAAGAAAGCCGGTGGCTAACAGTAACACTCACGGAGACAACAAAGAGGGCACGGAGAGGACCGCCACGGCGGGTCCACCGAAGAACACGGCGAGCCGAGTTCCTCGAACCTTCGCGAAGCAGCGGAACATTCCCGGAGAGGGAAGTTCTGATCCGCTGCAGCAGAGAAGCAGAAGCATACTTTGCAGCCGGGGTGGAGAAAACCACTGCGCTGATCAAATTATTGAAAATGGTGAAAAGGGTAACCTCATCATCATGGTAACTAGTAGTAGTTCCCCTATTGGGCCGGTAAGAAGAATTGCGCGAGTCTTGTTGCTCGACGCTGTCGCCGTCGACCACCTCCTCTGTAGATGTGCTGCCATTGGTGTTCGGCTTCTCGGTCGTGTCTGCCATTTTCAGGACTAGGATCAAAAATTCGAGAATGAGTGTGTGTGTGTGTGTGTGCGCGTGTGCGCGCGCGTGTGTGAGAGTGATTGGGTTGAAGATCTGGTGGTCTATTGTCCACGTGAGTGCGTGACTTTTTGTAGTCTTGCACCACTCGTGTTCGCGTGTGTGTGTGTGTGTGTGATTGGGTAGTTTGGAGTTCGATCGTCAACGGCGTATTATTATCTTTTCTTGACCTTTTCTTCCACGTGTCACAGTGATAGTTTAACGTTGGACAATCCAATATCTATCAACTAAAGCTTTCCCAGTTCGTGTGCTTCTCATGAATTAAATTTTTTTTTTGTGTGTTCTTCTAATTTTAATTTTGAATTTAAAAATAAATTATAATGTTCATTCTGTGAATTTGGGATTTTTTTTATAAATGGATGTCCAATTTTTCAAATAAACTCTAGTATCTAACATGAATAAATAATTAAATCCCAAAAAAACCAAACTAAATTATAATATTAGTGTTTCAAATTTATTTTCATTCTTCTAAGTAATAATTCAACTTCTAGAGTTGAAGAAAATTTGTAACATTTTTAGTTTCTTAGCCAATCTACAAAAGTTTATAGTTAGTTATTTTATTCATGTATCTCATCCTTTGAGCGTATGTATTATTTTTTTGACAACAATTTAAACGATTGGACAATTTTAATATCATATCTTAGAGTTAAACAAAAAATTTTAATATTTTTTGGGCACTTATGTGTCTTATTGATTTTTTAATACAAAAATCTTGGCTCTTGAAGCTTTCGTTTGTTTTCTCCACTATTGCCCAATCGGGGCTAATAACCTTTCAGATAGCATGTCGTGTTTTAGTCAATATTATTTCTTCACATATTAAGGATGACAGTGTACACAAGCTACCACTATTATCTCAATATATCAAACACTTGCCATAACACTCCATTTGACAGTTCCATTCACATAAGCATGTGATTTGTATGAGTTTACTATGATATCTACCATTGTCCATCCTAATTTACACATGATTACAAAACATATATTATGATTTTAGAACTAAAATAAACTCTAATATTGAAGATAAAGCAACTATTCTCACATGTAAATCAAAAGTACTTGTATCAACGAATTATATAAATACTGAGTGTTGCCTAGAGAATGAATCTAAGAAGGAGGGGGGTGAATTAGATTAACGGCACAAATTAGCACTTAAAACTCTTAACAAATATTTCAAGAAAAAACACATACAAAATACAAAGTAAGTTCTTGAAATATAAGGAGTGTAGGGTTAAGAAAATCAAATGCAGCAATTTAGAGTAGTTTGAACTCCCAAGAGCTCAGTCTACTACCTAAGGTCTTCCCTTAGGGTTTTGAAAACTTCACTAGTAAAACAGCTTCTTGCTTAATACATTGTAAAAACGTAGAATAACGATCACAACCCTTGTTTCACTATAAGCACCACAAGTATTAGCCAAATACTTGAAGATTTCAACATTTTACTCTTGAGAAAAGTTCCTCATAACTATGCTACCCAAGAGTAAAGAAATTCACATCCAATGGAATAGTGGAAAGTTTGGAACACAAGAACTTCTTGTGAGCAAGTGTACAGAGGTATTTAAACGTTCCTATATTGCTTTAAGTTAATAAGCAGTTTATGAGCTCAAGAACTTGATCAATGAATGCTAATAATATGCAATTAACGAAGATAGTAATAAATGGGACAAGATTGCAGAAGAGGGAGTGTATTGAATGCTAGAGAGCTTATGAATAAGTTTTGATCGAGTTATATATGAGTTGGGAGGAGAAGGATATATTTATAAATCCAAAAAGTAAGTCTCCCAATTGTCAAATTTTAAAAAACAACTCAAAGGGCTACCGGAATACTCTACCGATCGACCCCCTATGCTGGTAGTTCCAGTAGGCAAAGGAGCCATACCAAAACATTCTACTGGTCGACTGGTAGGCTCGTTTGGTAGAGTAACAATGCTCACTATTTTTATCAGAGCACAGAGCCAGTCAACCGCATGTGTAGGTCGGTAGTTGCAGAAAAAACTGTTTAACTTTTTACCAAGCTATTGCATATCAAATCAACAGTAGAAGCATTTTTTTGCAGAATTTTGGATGCTCAAGACAACCACTCATATAACATATATCTAATCTTATTAATGCAACATCAACCAACTTGTAAAAACATTAAATGCAAAATTAAAACTTGCACACAATTAAGATTTTTACAAATTTTGCATGGGGAAATGGTATATACAAGTTGTTTACCTATAGATACACATATAATATACAAGATAGCTTAAATATATATAGTATAAAGCCTATATATGCACTTTTACTGCAAAGCCATGCAGATATATACATATATTCATACATATAAGCATATATAATATCAAAAATATCAAGTGATGAATGCTATAGTACATGCAACTTCCAAAATACAAAGATATAGCCTTTAAAGTTGTATTTTTTGCAAGAAAAGTCATGTAAATGTAGCTTGAAGCATGTATATACTTATAATGATAAGAATAAGAGAATAGAAAGAATATATAAATATGTATTAAGGAGAAAAGATGATCAAGTATAAAAGAATCAAGACTTATGAGAAAAATGCATGAAGAATGCATGCAATGCACTAAGTTATTGAGCTCATATCATTTTGGTTATGTACCAAGATCAACTTAATATAAGACTAACAAAGAGAAAAAGAGCTATAACTACAAGTTACACAAACTTCATGAACCATGCTCCATCTCTTTTCTTTGCTCAAGAATGCTATTGTACAAGATATTCAATATATTAAACGTAATAGCAATTAGAGAGTAAAAGCACAAGTATGGTATCATCAAAATATAATTAACATCAGTAAATTGATATATTAAACTAATATATTTAACACTTAGCATGTGAAGCTATAGGTACACAGTCTCACACTCTTAGCTTCCCTCTTAAATCAACAAAATTTCTAGATACTAAATGTTTAGGGGTATAGAGTGTACAAAATTCCCATTTAATTCGTGTGCGTTCCATGGTTAAGAAGTATATATATAAAAAATGAGCATGTAAGTAGATTGTGACATGGTGCAAGTGTAATACCAACAATCACAATAATACATCACCATGTTTAACATACAAATCAAGCATCGTGTTGCAACTCACCATATCTTTGTCAAGAATTTTATTAAACATTTCCCTAGTTTCTTTAACCTCACCTGCATTCACTATCTAGACAAAAATCATGTTCTATATGGCAATATCTTTCTTCTCCTTAATACTAAATGATTTTTTTACTTCTGAAACACATAATTACTCCACATGTACAATTCACATCATTTAAGATTTTACCACAAATATATCATCACAAAATCAATTTTTTCAACACGAGTATAAATCATGAACAACATTTTCAACCAAGATTAACACGTGCAAGCTTTAAGCAAAAAAGAATATGTATAATTATCGGCCAAAATACCAAAAGATTTTATTAAAGTGTTACAAATATGCACATTGAGTGCTCGATTTGTTAAAAAAATTACGAGCCAAACTGATTTGGCGAAAAATAGAGAAAGAAGAGATTTTTTTAGATCTATTAAAATTATAATATCCACAATCACAGTAACATTACCACACTTATAATACCTAAAAATTGATAAAACAACAAGAGAGCATATATAGTGATACATAACATAGTGGCATTTGAAAGGAGAAATAGGCTAGCTCTCACAGTTTAAAAAAAAAAAGCTATATCATTGTTAGATCTCTTTTTCTTATGGTTGGTATATCATTCTCACTTCTTTGATCTGCAGAATAAGATCAAACTAACCATTAGTCACACTACACCAGAAATTTAAATTTATGTTAAGAGACAATACAACATCTATGTCTTTGTCAAAAAATAAAAAAAATGAGGACAAACACCATAAACTGAAAAAATACAACCACAATGGTGGATAACACAAAACTTGTCTCCAGACATTTTTAAAAACTACAATATGAATGGGTAGCAAAATTGAGTGAACAAACAACGCAAAAGGGGAACTGTGATAAGCTTGCTAATCATCTAGCTTTGTTCCACTTCAATTCTTTAAAGCTGAAACTCCTCTCCAGTATATTTTTTCTATACCAACTTTTCAATTGTAAGACCTAGAAGAATAAAGTTAAGTTAGAATTATTAGTGTTTGTTCTAGACAAAAATGTCATATTTTCACAATAAATAAAGAAAAGATAATAAAATATCGTATCCTTTCTTTGCTTGAACAAAGAAGATAATGAGATAATGGAGAAGTTGTTTAGTTGGGAGTAAATTATGTGATAATGGAAAAGTTGTTTTGTTAAAAAAAGCATGGTAAGAAATATAGTCGAGAGACTTTATTCTTGCAAAAAATGTATCATTACTATCCTTTATTGTTGAAAAGCCCTTTAACCTTCTTAGGAAAAAATTTATCATTACTATCCCTTATTTTTGATAATGTCCTTTACCCTTATTGGCAAGAAACATATCTCTTTATTGTTGACAAAGTCCTTTGATCTTCTTGGCAAGAAACGTATTATTACCATCCTTTATTGTTGATAAATTCCTTTATTTTTATTGGCAATCCATAAGACTGATCCAAAATGTACCTTAAAGAACAACTTTGAATTTGAATCATAAAATTGACCCAACATGCAAAATGTGGTGCCATTTGGCACATCTAGAGATCCCCCGAACATCTTTTGAGGTATAATTATATACTATTATTATATAGATATATATACTTTAATACTAATATATAAAGTAACAACCAGATTGTCCACTAAAGATGTCGCAACCCTAAAAATTAAAGATGAACACGGTACTTGACTCAGATTCGAATTCAGTCCCCTTCCTTAGATTCAGTGTTGTCTGCTTAACTGGTGCATAGTATAAAAGACATGTTGTGCACTTGAGGTTTGACAGTTGGTTGTCGGGCTTTGTCAACTAGATTTCCCTTGTCACAAAAGAAAAAATAAATAAATAACAACCAAATTGATTTTATTTCAATTTCTTACCTTTCATTGTCTGCCACTAGTTGATGTGTCTTCGTATTTTGCAATAAATTCCACTATTTTGAATGCAATTACATATATCAAAGTGGTTAAAGTGATTTATTTTGTAAATTATTTGATCTAGCGTCATTCAAGAGAAGAAGATATTTTGTGGAGGCCTATAAGAGCAATTTGCAGAAGATTCTAGGCAATTGAAGTTGAAGATCAATCATAATTTGAGTTGGGCTAATTTAATGGAGAAGTATTGGGCTCAAATATATGGATCAAGGATAAATTTCTCATAGCAAACAAGAATCTTTGGCCTTTCTTGCAAATAAAGTCATTGGTGAATGAATATGGCAAGTGACCTTGGTGTTAATTTTTGGAAAGTTTTTCCTGTCAGACCAGTTTTGATAATTTGCTCATAACTTCAACCCTAGAGGTCAAAATCACATGATTCTTGGGCCATTGGACTCTTATGAGGCAACGCTACAATTGTTAAGAAGACCATCTTTCCAAATTCAAGGGGGATCAAGGTGAAAAATCAGTCACAACACGTTTAAAAAATTCTCATCACCTGCTGGACACATTTCAGTATTTTGTGCATAACTTGGGCTACAGAGGCCCAAATTAGGTGATTCTTGCGGATATGGAAAGTTAATTCATAGAGATACAACTTTCCTTTTTTGAGTTCAGCCCATATCTGCTTTTAAGATGGTCAAAAATGTCGGTCAAATGAGGGCATTAAAACTGGTAGCAATTTCTTAATCCAAGTGGGATTTGAAAAGGAATTTGATACCATTATAAATACTCACAATACACAATAGAAAAAGGGGGACTTAACCTAAGAATTTGCAGAGGATTAAATGGAAGGAAAAGTTGGGGAGCAGCACTTGAAGAGAATTGAACACAAGAACTTCATCAACTTATTTGTCTAGGAATAATACGATGAGTTTTTCTATTCTTTTTCAGTTTTTGCTTTAAACTTAATTATGAACTAAATTCCCCATGATTTGGGGTGATATTTAGTGATTATTTTTATTCATGTTTCGGATTCTTTTGGGATTTATTTGATTATTTGTATTTGTGTTTTATTGCTATTAAATTCTTGGTTAATCATTATTATGCTTGTAGCTAATTTTCGTTAGTCAAGAATTTATACCTTTGCATATAGGAATCTTGCAGGTTCTTGTGGGTACGAATATAGATCAATTAATAGGACTAGATTTAATTAATTATTTCAAGATTGAGATAAGTTATGCCACTGAGATAGCTTATGCCTTTGCAGTCTCAATTAATTTTCTAGGATCTGAGATTAATTAATTAAAGAAGAGTGAGAGATAATTTATGCCATTGAGATAGATTATGCCTCAACAACTTTAGTTAATTAATCTAGGTGAATTAGAGCTTGTAGCCTGATCCCTTGGTCTTAATTGGAAATCCTGAAGTTGACGAACATGAATAAGATAATTTTCTGGCTATCACCCTGAATCACGTTTCTCCTGAACTTAAGTCTCGCAATTTTCTTTGGTTGATTTTTGCAATTATTTTTCTTTTAGTTAGTTTAATTTCTTTTCTTTTTTTGATTTTGTTTAATCTAAAAATTGTTTCACTCGTAGTATTTAACTTAGTTATTTTTAGTTATTTTCTTTTCAATTCCTGACAGTAATCCCGATTCCCCGTGGTTTGACCCTCGAGTTGCTTTCGTGTGATAAAGAGGACAAATTTTGTGATTTTGTTGTTGCTTGATTTAATTGTTATTATTTGACCATACAACGACGTGGTCACTAGTCACTAATAGTATGTTATTTAGTTGCCATGTGTGATGTAGGACATGCCTAGAATCTCATCACATTCTGTTTTGTCTGCCATTATCTATTATATATTACAAGATTAATTTGTTTCACACGGTGATAAGAATTTTAACATGATATATACATATTTGCCCTTATTGTCCACTTTTGCAATGTTGAGGAATTTACCATGCTTTACGATTCACCAAACCCATAAGAAATCCTGGTTAGAAAATTGTATCACGAATGAGGAAAATGGCAAAATAATCGATTGTAGTTCACTTGAGGCTTATATTTATGATATATTAACTGATCAACAAAGCCCTTTATTTGATGGGTCTTTAGATTATTGTTCTAATCTACTGATAGATATCAAATCCAATCAAACTCATACTAGATTTCTCTTCTCATATCTACATGCATATTCACAAGACTATCCCTCCTCCTCATTTATAAATATAGAGTAAACCCAAGGTAAAAGGTTCAGAATTAGCCCCTATACAATTTCATATTTTAGAGCATTCTTTGCTCCTATTGCACAAACTTTGTGCTTAATACTGACTTGAGTGTCAGAGGATCTTTGCCCGATATACACACACACACATATATATATGATATGTATGTATGTGTATATATATATATATATATATATATATATATATATGTGTGTGTGTGTGTGTCTGTGTCTGTGTGCGCGCGCGCGCGCGCACGTATATGTATATAACCTCTTTGGATACTTAACTAGTTATTACTAATTAATCTTTTAGCCCATCAATAAGTCAATTACAAGTCGAATGTTATTTTATTAGAAGGGTTAGTTCCTCTAATAGATCTCTAAAGTCTAAACTATGGCATGTGGGATTTTAGGATGTGTTCGGCAAATTTAGTTGTTATGGTAGCTAATAGTTGTTGTATTTTAGCTGTTAGTTGATAGTTGTTTAGCTAGCAAATTGAACAAAATATGTTTGGTGAAATTTGCTATTAGTTGATGAATGTAAGACATTGGTACCTTCTTGTTGTTGTAATTGTTGTTATTCTGTTATTATTATTATTGTTGTTGTTATCACTATTATAGGAATAAAATAATATATTTCATAGTTAGATATTATTTTTTATTATCATATTTTAATATTAAAATATAACTAATTTTTTATAAAAATATTTGTATCAATGTTATAAAAATTAATTTTAATAGATTCAAAATTATTTTATCAAAAAAAGTACTAATAAAACTTATACTTTTTAGTAATGTTGGTTATATAGAATTTGAAATTCATTTTTATATTATTTATATTTATATCTGTCAAAGAAAAAGAAAAATTATAGAGAGAGATTGGAAAAAGAATAGAATTGCAAAAAAAAAAAAACCAAGAAAGGGTAGAATTGCCAAAATAAAAAATAAAAAGCTAAAAGCTACTTGAAAGGCTAAAGTTTTTAGCTTTTGAGAAATGCTAATTAAGGCACTAAAAGCTACCTAAAAAACTACTTAAAGCGCTATTTTACCGAACAATAATAATTTTAAAAAATAGTGTTTTGACTGGTCAAAAAGCTAAAAAGTGCTTGAAAAGTTGTTATCGAACACAATAAGTCCTGAGTTATCAATATAAGCTTTCTAGTTCCCAAACTCTTAATTGTTAAACATTATTAGTCCTTTTAGTCACTAATTCCATCCAAAAACTAGTCATGTTTGTAAAAAACTGACCTTACTCACACAATCATGACAAATAAAAGAATAGTTAAAAAGAACTATCTTTTAAACAATTAATAGTTCAAAAATTAAAAGGCTTACTTTAATAATTTAGAGTTAAGATATCCCTTTTATCATAATTTAGAGACTTGCGGAGGAATTTAACCCTCATCAGATCTTAAGCATCCCCTTGAATCTGATTTATAAATTCATCTAGCACACGGAAACCATTCTTTTTCTTTTTCTTCTTTGGGGTCAATAACATGAAAACTACTCCAAATTAAAAGATCGAATCTGATAGAAATTTCCAGCAACTTGTCTGAAGTGATCCATTAGAGTTTGGCTGAGCCTTAAGTCGTATAGTTGGACCCATGACAGGGATCCCAACCCTAATGGAATGATTTGACAAAGCGGAAAAGAAAGAAGAAGGGGGAAAGGAAAAAAAAAAAAAAAAAAGAAGAAAGAAGCCTATTGATTGATGGCACACATGTACTTCTTAAAGTAAATTTGCGTAAAAATTATAAATTTTATAGTATAATCAAAGTCTAAATGCAGTGCGTTAATAAATTGCTCTATTAAATCTCTCGGGATAACAACACGTGTCTTTTGTCTTAACCTAATTAACTATAGAAATTACACTTCATCACTTTGATTGGGACAGAGCTCATTTATACATAGGATGTAAGTGATGGAAGCTTGATAATGACTTTGTGAAGTTGTTGTGATACGTATAATATGGTCGTCTTGGTTGCGTTTGAGACGCCTGGACGTGCTGGGATCTCTTTGAATCTTTTTCTAATAATAACATACTAACATGTGACTTGTGCGATGCACACATTTTGGTGTTATTAAATTTTATATAGCTAATAACATTAAAAATTATATTTTAAATTAATTTATAAAACGTGAATAAAATTAATCATGTAATAGCAACAATAATAATAATATGAGTATAACAAATCGTACTTTAAATTCATAATATTATAAATTTACGAAATATGATTAAAATTAAAGACAAAATGATAAATATAATAACAAAATAATAATATGAATATCAGAGATTGTACTTTACATTCATAAGATTATAAATTTATTTTTATTTTTTATGAAATCAAATTATTTTATTTACTTTTACATATAGATATAAAGACTTAAAAATTATACATGTAATGATACATATAGTCAAAATATGTTATATTGTAAAAACAAATAATGCCATGTTGATATGATGTAACCAAACAATTAGTAACAAACCAGTTGTTGAGTCGTGTGGAACATGGGAATATATTGTTAATTATCTTTTTTATTCAATAATATAATTATAAATATGAGTGTCGACATGTTTATCTAATTTATGTGATTTTCTTCATATAATATTATACACACTCAATTTCGTCGCTTGAACATAAGTTGAAAGTTAAAATTTTTTAATTTGTAATCAAGTATGAAGATAATTGAAATATGATCAAGGATTTCACTGATGACTGGTTTTGCTATTGTGTTTGAGTTAGTGGATAAAATATACATGGTAAGTAAACATTAATATTTTTAAATTTAGAACATGAGTTGTGTTGGAGTAACGTACATTCAAGATGGGATGTTTTATGTGTATTACAAAAATGGACGAGTGTTGATATGTATCGCATTGTTTTAGAGCAAAGTAATCTAGTTATTTTGATTGTTTTATTATGGTATTGATGGCATAAGAATTTGTAGAAGAAAATTTTGAGATAAAAGAATTTAGCTTATACATAGAAAGATGTATTTTAAATTAATAATATTAGAAATTTATTTTAAGATATAAAAATATTTATTTTTTTCTTATAGATATAAAGATCTAAAAAATAGTTAAGACATGTCAAGTTGTAAAGATAAAAAATGCCATATTGATATAATGCGATGATCAAACCAACTAGTAACAAATGGCATAAAAAATTTTAAAGAAAAATCTTAAAATAATGAGTTTTAACTTTAGTACATATATAGATATACATATAAATGCTTTCTTGAAGATTCGTGAGCTATCTACTTTTTGCGAATGTCATGAGCTTTCAGCATGCACCAACTACTTGTAATTATTAGCATTTTCTCAGCCTCGCAATCTCCAAGTCGTGGAAGCTTTTATGGATCAAAACGAGAAGCAAACAAATGTAGCAATGGTTTCATGTTGATGTCGTCGTGAATAGATTTTATGTAATTGTCATTAATAGCTTCCGATACTAGGGGTAATAATTTAACACTAGTATGGTAGTAACTAGTATACAATAGAAAACTTCAAATCTTGCCGAGATTAACACTACTGTGTGTGTATATATAAATATGTGTGTGTGTATATATATATGCGTGTATATATGTGCATATATATATATATACACATATATACATATATATACACGCATATATATACACACACACGCATATATATATATACACACACATATATATATACATATATATATTGAATTTTTTTATTGTGTTTCATTTTGAAAAAAGACATTTAAATCTTTTATTTTTAAGCATTAGATCATTACAAATCCTTTAGAGAATTTTTTTTTTCTTATTAGGTCCCTGTATTAAGTTACTTTTTTTAAAAAGAAAAAATTTACCCACAACCCAACCCCGACCCCATAAGAATCTCAGTCCTAAGGAAAGGTAATCTCAATCATTGGGTTACCACTTTAATCCTTTGCATTAAATTACTGTTAATTAAAATTAACGAAAGAGTTGACGAACTCCATAAAAATACTATTTTTGCCGTTAATTAGGCAACAACATAACAAAAACCTAATGAGTTTGTCATTCTTTTGGCACGATTCATATGTAAACCATTTTGGTAGGTGAAAAACATAAAAAGAAGTAAGAACTTCCCTAACGGTCATATATTGTGACCATTTGAAAATTTTCAAAAGTTTTTCCTAAAAAAAAATTGAAAAGAAAAAGTTAATAAATGTTTCTATTACTTTGAAAAAAATTATTTTCTTTAGTTGTATCAAAATTAGTAATGAAGACTATACAATATTTTTACCAAACCATATTTAAAACAATGTTATTTATACATACAATATAGAGAGAACATAGAAAGAATGAAAGATCATACAACACTTCAATCTTATGACATTAGACTAATTTCAACAACCTCCTTATTTTAATCTGACATATAAATGTTGAATATTTATATGTATACATTTTGAGTAATGAATGAAAATTTTATAATAAAGTTGAGAATTCAACTTTGAGAAAATAAATTGGTAAAGTAGGTTTGTCCATGTCAAAATATTATGCATGTAATCTAGCTTATTTTGATTGTTACCAATTGAGATTAATTAATTAATTTTAGTTAATTCTATGTTTTAATGATTATTACTTAAATGTTTCAAGATTTTTAGTTGCAGCTGGGTGAAGGATGTTAATGCAAATCCAAGTGAAGCATTTGGCATGCTATGCGTCGAGCATTTGAAGTGTAATGGTCTGCAGTGGAGCTTGAATTACAATTCCCTCATGATTGTGAGTTAAGATGGCCATTTAATTTCTCTGTCTTTTTGTTTGTCTTTTGTGGCCTATATATTTATATTTACTTTCATGTCATTACTATTTTTCTCTTTTCTTTAAGAATTCTAGTTTACAAGTTTATGATATTATTTTATGTGAAATTATTTTAGAATAAAAATTTCATTTATTCTTTCCAAACAATAAAGAGTTAAATTTGCTGCTATTTCTTTTGATGTTAAGTATATCTTGTACAAAAGGAAAGGTTTTAGAAACAATAGGACTAATAGGACTCTCTATCAAGTTTAGGGAATAAATAGGGGTGAGAATCGGATGGAATAATTAAATATTCGAATAATCGGATGTCAGATAATCGGATAACGGATTGAAATTTCAGTATTCGATCGGATAGCTAGAAACTAGATATTTGGCCAAATATCGAATTTTTAGATAGCGAATATTTCGGATACGGATTTTTTTAATAAGCCAAAAAAATTAAATTTTATTCCTATCATTAGCAAAAAATTGTATCTGCAGTGAGACATATATCGTATATCCTTCTATTTTTATTTGCTAGAGACAACAAATGACACAATCAATAATAGACGATAACTAATATACATGTCTCCCACAAATTGTAGTCCGCACAAATCTACCACACAAACTAAATATGAAGTCTACATATCCTTTTGATCTTTAAATTGTTGTGAGGCTATGTGGCGCTACTGTAAGAAGAGTGAGGTGAGGATTTAGTTTAGGTTAAAGTGTATTTAGTATATTTTTTAATATATATGTGTATGTATGTATGTATATAAACCGGATATCGAATTATTCGATTGGATAGGAAGTATCCATTATCCAGTCCAAGAGTCCTAAATAAAATCGGATAGCGGATAGGGATTTATCCGCATTGAAAAAAATGACATTTTTCCTCTCCGTTTGGATACATATGCAAATTCGGATTCGGATCAGATATTCCCACTCCTAAGGATAGATATAAATCTGCTAACTTGACG
Source organism: Cordia subcordata (assembly GCA_028554755.1). Taxonomy (NCBI): domain Eukaryota; kingdom Viridiplantae; phylum Streptophyta; class Magnoliopsida; order Boraginales; family Cordiaceae; genus Cordia; species Cordia subcordata. The sequence continues at coordinate 10,673,434 of JAPTOF010000019.1, forward strand.
TGGTCTTTTTGTCCTAACTGGTTGAACCTCTATACAGGTTTTTGAATCAATTAAATTGCTCCTACTGTACTCTTAGCTTCACTTCAATAGCCTCCTGCCCTTCACTTCCTACATATTTCAATTTTAACATTTCTATTTATTCTCGATATGTATTATGTTATAATTTTTTGAAAAAACGTAAAGACTATATTGAAATTTTAATTATTAGTATTACTTTTTAATTTAATTTTTCATTTTCTACAGTGCAATTATAAATTTAAAATTCATATTAATAAATTATTAATTCATTATATTATAATATTAAAATTATTTGAGTCTATAAATATAACTAATAAAATATTTTCAATTTTTTGTAGGTCATGAACAATGAATCCAATGATGGCTAATTGCGGCAAGGTCAGAACATGTTTTGGGCTCCCATGAGTGGGCCTTGGCTACTCCAACGCAACTTGATGCAAAAGTTGAATAAAGATGGCCTGTTAGGTTTAAATTCTTATGGATGGGCTAAGCCCAATTCAAATTTCTTTTTGATTTTTGCATTTCTGGTTCTCTACTAATAAATAATACCTTACATTTTTTTCGATTTGATATTTTTGATACTTTTGGGTGTGAAATTTTAATTGTTGCTTCAGATGCTATTGTATCTATACATTGATTTTTGAAAAGCATGTCTCTGTCAAGGCTTTCAAGAAGAACCCCTTTGTTTCCTTACCTCAACAGAGCTCTTGGGCATGCTTCTACAATTCCAAGGTTATTACTTTTTGAGTTTTAATTGATTATTCTGCTTGCATAAAAGCTTATACATGTATGAATATTTGCGTATACAGTGTTTACTTGTAAAGGTTGAAATTTTTGGGTGTGACTTTATGTTTGATGAATGCTTTATATTGTTTCCACCTAAGGACACTGTAGATAGATATTTCTATGACTCTGATCTCATTGTGTAAGATATTTGGTTTTGTAGTGTTTATTTGGAAAATTGGTTTATTGGTTTTTTTTGTTCGAGTAAAATGATTTTTTTTTGGTTAAAAGTGAATATTTAGTTTGTTAATAATGGTTTTCTGGGTGTAATTTGATGTTAATGAATGCATTGGCGTCCTGTCCTGACAGTCTTTATATTCAAAAAGATGGGTTTTTCTGGGTCTAATTAAATATTACGAATGCTTTTGCTTTTTGGTATGTATTAAAATTTGTTATTGTGTTTATTTGAAAAAAATTGGTGTTTAGAGTGTAATTTGATGGTGATGAATGCATTTTCATGTTTATTCAGCGAATACAACCAAGCTCTCGGCAGATGTAAAACTTATGGAATTAATAGTTGCATGTATGGACAAAGATTGGGTCTTGAATATAGGGGTTTTATGTCAAGATGCGGATATCACAGGTTGATGTTTGATAAGAAGGATGGATTTTCACCTTTTAGTAATAATAGTTTGGTGAGGTCTTGTTCTTTGGTTAACTATCAGCGGGGATATGCGACCCATGCTGCCATGGAGCAGAAATCGCGGAAGATGCTTTTGTATTTGACGGGATTAGTTTTTCTAATGGTGGGGTGTAGTTATGCAGCAGTTCCTCTGTACAGAAGGTTTTGCCAGGCTACTGGGTATGGAGGCACTGTTCAACGCCGCGAGGTAAGTCATGATGGTATTGCTTGTCTTCATTCGATGAACTTGTGATTTGGCCCTGTGGAACTAAGGTTATCTCCCTATCTTGCAGAGTGTGGAAGAAAAGATTGCCCGCCATGCCAAAGATGGAACAGTCACTACCAGGTATATATTTTAGTCTTGAGATTCTTCATCCTTATATTGTCTTCTTTCCATAAGTAATGAACTTAGACATTCTCATACTTTATTATGAAGAGGATTTTGGTGCTTGGATCGGTATGGGTGGCTTGTTTAAAATACATTGTAATACAATATAGGAAAATGGAGGAAGACAAACATTTTCTGATGTTACTATTCTATAGAGAAGATTAGTGAAAGCCAAGCCTCTTTCCCGTTTTGCCACATCTCGACTTTTTCTAAAACCTCTCAACTTGGTTATTGAAATATGGCATGCTTGATTATTACATTTCTTTCATCTTTATGCACGAAGTTGCTTCTTTCAACTTAGTACACTCTTTCACTGAAGATCTTTGTCAGTTGAATGATATCCATACTATTGAAATGTTATTTAACAAGCACAAAGTGATCTCTTTTGGTTTAGTTGTTTCTTCCTGTTCCATTAATAGTCTTCTAGGCTGAACTTTATTAATGGAAGCAGATGCTGAATTATTATTATCATGACAATAGGGAGGTTACTGTGCAATTCAATGCTGATGTGGCTGATGGTATGCCTTGGAAGTTTATTCCCACTCAAAGAGAGGTGCTTGCTTTTGTGTGATAGGCATGTGTTACATGTACATATGCAATTAATGAGTTCATTTCTCTGTAAATGTATAAAACTGTGTGCCACAATGTTCTTGATTTGTGACTGCAGGTAAGAGTCAAGCCAGGGGAGAGTGCACTTGCCTTTTATACTGCTGAAAACAGAAGCTCAAAACCTATAACAGGGGTATCTACGTATAATGTAACTCCCATGAAGGTAAACTCTCTTTATGGCTTAAACTTATAGTTCTTAAAAACTCTGGAGAGGTTGTGTTTGGTTTGCCTGTTTTCTATTTTCATTTTTCATTTTCATTTTCTGAAAATAATTTTCATTTTCTTTTTTCTAAAATTTAGAGAATGTGTTTGGTTAACAAAAGTGTTTTTCTTTTTGATGTTTATTTACAAAATTGCCACCTTGTTTTCTAAATTTTTTGGAGATATTTACAAAATTACCACTTTTTTTTTCTAAATTTTTTGACATATTTACAAAATTGCCACCTTGTTTTCAAGGAAAACACTTTTTTTATGTTTTTTGTTTTCCTAGAAAACTGTTTTTTGTTTTCTGAAAATGAAAACAAAAATGGTTAACCAAATGAGTTGTCTATCTTAATTTTCATTTTCTATGAAAATGAAAACAGAAAACAGACAAACCAAATGCACCCTTAAATTGCTATTTCATGGCTGGTTAATCATATACCAATATAGATTTTGACTCTTAAGAACCCAACCAATGTTTGGAGGTGCACAGTGGTGTTGTCTTATTGCCAGTTGTCTTATGGCATGTTAGCACTCTAGTAGCTTCTTACATGTACTTAATCATCTCTTCGGGAGTTGGCAGTGTCTCTTCTGTTGATAATATCAGGTGCCTAACTTGTGAGACAACTAAAATTATCTGTACCCATTTGGTATTGACATAGGTAGAACAGAGAAGTAAATGTATCAATGAAGATTAAAGACCAAAAGTTTGTGAAGCTCTGAATTTCTGTGCTTGAAAATCATCAATGACTTTACGACCTTTTCAACCCATACGGATTTTAAGGAGCATGAGTATATACCGCTGGTTATTCTTTGTGAATGATGTTTTTAGTTCTTTATATTTGAATTGCTAAATACAGCATTGCGGAAGGTGAGGCTCAACTGGGATTTGCCCCTGCCCCTTCATTCTTGAAGTTCTTCTGAATAATGGTTTGGTTAAGTACATAAGTACCTTTTGGCTGATTGGACATTCTACATTGGTAAGGGGGTCAATTATGCGATAGGCAGCCAGTGGTCGCATTATCGGCTATATGCATTTCTGCAGGAGGTCCAATGTGTGCCTAATTTTCATCCCTTATTTATGTCATATGTTAAGGTTGTGAATGGCACCAGCTTTGGTTAATAAATTTAAAATCTATGACAATTTGTCAGTGAGTGAAGAAGTTGCCTAGAATAAGATCTCTAATTGAATAACCTCTCATCTATTTGCATGCGCTAATGCACAATAGAAAATGCATTGCCCAATGAGGTGTGTGTACGCGTTGGTACCATAATTTAAGTATCAGATCTGGCATAGCTCGGTCCTTTCACAAGCTAGTGGTCAATAATTGAATAGTACATGCTTTGTACTATTACCGTGGATGTTTTGGCAAGGAAAAGCACAATCTGAGTTTTCATCTTGGCAGGCTGCAGTTTACTTCAACAAAATTCAGTGCTTTTGCTTTGAAGAGCAGCGACTTCTTCCCGGAGAACAGATTGACATGCCTGTAAGTAATCTGATGGTGTCTACTTACAATCTTTGTCAGTGAATGACATTACTGTACTGTACTCTTGTAGGTGTTCTTTTATATAGACCCCGAATTTGAAACAGATCCAAGAATGGATGGCATAAACAACTTGATTCTATCGTACACATTCTTTAAGGTCTCTGAAGAGTGAATGCTTCTGGATCACGAACAACGGCTTCTGTCAGAATGGAGAATACTGATTATTCTTTTCCGGGTAAATGAGGCCTCAGCCACTGTAACGTATCTACTCTTTCCATTTGATTCTATCTGGGGCCTTTTTAGTGTTGAAAGGCATTTGAAAAGGAAACAATAGTTTGTTGCTGATCTTCTGGGCGATACACAAAGCAAGTGAAGGCAAAACCATCATCTGTTGTTATTCATGTTCTCCATAAAATGAATAAAAGCAGATATTTAATGTCCAATGCAACAATACATGGGAAACTAATAGGTAAGTGTAAATCTAAGGAAAATCCGATGGTAAACACAATCTTGTCTGCTGTTTCTTGTCTTCATTTTCTTGGTTAAATACCCTCGTAAAGCTTGCAATATCGTCTTAATTACAAAATGGAAAAATCCCATTTTCCTCATGAGATCGAGTTTAATTTAACTTAAAATTCCCTCAGAGGTTTATGTTTTACCCAAATTTTCATACAATGCACGATAAAACCAAACTGTGGAGTAATTCCAAATGTGTAGATGATGCTTTAGCCGGGAGTCGGATTAGGGATTTATCTAAGCGGTTGGGATAACTTCTCCTTATAATATGAGAGTTTTGAGTTGTGGAGTTTCCGATGGGTGGGTTTGGAGGGGGAGGGGGGTTGTCATGAGAGACGGGGAAAAAGGGGCTAATACACAATATAAAGTTTGGAAATGAGGAAGTTTTGTTATCCTTCCTATTCCTGTTTCCTCCTGGCTTTTCTAATACTGTCCTATTAGTATGAGTAGGATATCTTCATTCTCCTTCCTCCTTTCTTTCCCCTCATTTTCCCCCAAAATAAGCACATGCTCATCGCTCCCGAAGGAGGATTGAATAATGAGCAGAATGGTCAGGTAGCAACTCATAGTAGTCAAATGTTCTAAATTTGACCTCGTACGATTTTTTGACAAATATTTTTGGTCTTTTAAATGATTGGAACATTTATGGTGGCGCCTTGCTATTCTCTGGGATTCATAGTTTTAAATGAGTTCCATTGGCAGTGCTTATTTTAAGTGAATTTCATATCACATTCTTTTTTGTTTGAAAAGGGAATAAAAAACCTGGTCAGCACCTAACAAGGAAGCAAAAGCGAAATAGTGAAGAAAAACATGGAGTGATGGGTTATTTCCAGGGCATGGTACGGTTGATCTCTCTTGACATGCTTCGTGGCGTGATTATGACAACACGTTCCTGTGGTCTGCTCAATTGCAAATGAATATCGTGTTGAAGATCAGCCACAGCATTTAACACACTTTGAGTTATCCCATCTTGGTCCAAGAACAGCGACCTTTATCCATCATCAACCATTTCCAAACCCCACCCTACTCCCCCCTCTTCCCCACCGCTCGCTGCCCCCGGGGCGCTGCCACCCCGCCCCAACACCAAAGAGATAAAAAAGGAAAATCTCTTCAAGATTAGTAGGATATTTATCGAATCGCTACCCATCAGACAATAAATGAACATCAGAGAATTCTCACACCATTTTGATCCAAGAAGAAAATGAAAAAAATAAAGAAACAAACACAAATATACAATTACAAGTATGGGATTAGGAGATAGTTTAAATGGTTGAGAGGGTCTCCTTAAAAGTGAGTGTAAAATGATTTGTTACAAATACCTAATAATTGACAATTCCTTTGAGTCTAATGGAGATGCAATAAATTCAAGAATCAATTAAGTTCACCATCATTTGCAGGTGCCTTGTGAACCTTCACTAAAATCAAACAAATATAATCAATCAATAGAGTCCTAAATCTCAATTCATAAACTATAAAGCGCAGAAGAAAAGAATCAACTGAGAGTATATGTATTAAATCATTGATCAACTTTAGATCCATTGTTCAAAAAAATAAATTAACTAATCTCATATTTGCAATTCAGAAAATGAATTAGAAATATGATAGAGTAAAGAAATTAACAGTTGGCCTTAAAAATTAAGGAATTTTGGGCTTACTTGTCGAAACCATGGCTTTCGGGCGTTAAATTTTAATATTTTAAATATGATTAAACAGATTTAAAAACAAGAAAACGAATTATAAGTTTTGAGAAGCGAAAACAAACGCAGCTGTAAAAATCACTTTCTACATTAAGCCAGTTTAATCTCTCTTCAAATTCCAAGTTTTGCAGCACATTAAGCAAAAATCTGAGTCTAGCATACGTTTATGCATACCGTGATAATATGAAACCATATGAAACTGAAGCAAAAGCTTAGCTCTGAGTTCTGGCTTATGAGTTTTGGTCCACTATGATAAAAGAAATTAAAGACCTTCCGAGTTCTGACCCAAAAGACAAAAGGAAAAATTAAAAGGCCTCTTTTGCGGCGGTTATGAAAGTCATAGTACTGTGGTTATGTATAAACGCCGTCTTTACTCTTTAGTCAATCATGATTTTTCAATAGCCGTTTCTTTTTTTCCCTAGTCGAAAGCAGTAGTAGTTCACTGGTACATGATCCTTCATTCTCTTTTCGTTTTCAATAATTTGTTTCTTTGTCTTGTGCACTAAGCGAATTTAGGTTGTGTTTACGTGAAACAACGCAAATTTTACCATCATGCACCCACCGCTTAGTACTACCACTAAGCATGGTATATATATATATATATATATATATATATATATATATATATATTTTAAAAAACCACTCACGTATGCAGACACAACTCTCTTCGTCCCTCAGCATTACAAACACAGGTCTGCTCACTCATCCTCGTCGACTTTCTCATCTTTCTCGCCCTGCATTGGCCCGCTCATTGCTCGTTCCAGATGTCCATCGCCATCCGTGAGACTTTCGTCAATGTCTCCCGGCAGTTCGATCTCCGTTGCGCGGCGTCAGCAAAAGCCAAGCAATCCTCCTCCGTTTGATTCGTCGGCCGTCGAGTCAGAACAAGGCATGCGCTTGCTCGCCGACGACAAATCCATGCTCGTTTCACTGACATCTTCACAAGAATATGAATAATTGGTACAGTGGAAGAAGATTTGGTGAAGAGAGCTATTGCTGCTTTGATTTGGCTTTGTTTGCATCACCTCTGGTCTGATTGGCACAGTGGAAGGCGATTTGGTGATTTGGTCAATAGACAATCGCTGATTGGAGTCGAAGTGTAGCTGTAAAATTTCGAACGAAATTAGAGCAATTCGGTTGTTGATTTGATAGAAACCCAAGTGTCTCCTTTCAGTCGATCCGGGATTGTTTTGGACTAAGCCAATTTAGGTTGTTTGCGTGAAATAGCGAGAAGTTGAGTGCATTATCAGAAGAAGGTAAGAATTGATGTTTGGTGAAACTGGTAGTCGTACATGGTAATTAACCTGAGAACAAGCAGTCCACGTAGAATTTATTGGGTCTAAATAATTCCATCTTTCGAGCATAAGCCTTGTCAGCATGAGAAGCAATTCGAGGAAGGTTTTTTTTTTTTTTTGGTCTTTTTGAGAAATATTTAGAGAGAATTTTTAAGAAGCTTTGTAGTTTTTTTTTTTTTTAAAAAGAAAAAAGGATGGTACCCCTAAAATTTTATTGCCACCAAAAATTCAATAGAAAATAGAGGGGGGCTAAAACCAGACCCTCTAGTCTACCCATAATAACAGAAGGTTGATAGACCAACCTTAAAGCAAAATGGGATGCAATGCAAATGTAAGACAAAAAGAAAACAAGGTACTACCCTTACAATCAAAGCCTAATCAAATAATCCTACAGCTAGAACCTGGATTCTAAGATTAGGGAGCTAATCACAAGCTATCAAGCCGCATAGCCCTCTCAATCCTTCTATATTCTCAAAGACAGAAAGACCATCAGCTTCAACTCCAAGCTTCAACTCCAAGATTCGCAAGAAAATCTGGTGGTTTATTACCTTCCCTGCAAATATGTGTAATTTGCCCTTGCATGTCATATGTAATCCTTTTAACATTGATGACCTCATGGCAGATATCCCAAGAATGTTTATTACCTTACATGAGCTTAACCACCAATTGAGAATCCAATTCAGTCCATAGGCATCTGTGATAAGGCAGCTAACTAGTTAGTTTTACAGTTAATATTTGACCTTACTATTTGAGGCATAATAGTGGTAGTTAGGCATCACGCCAGTTAGAAATATATGTAACTAACTACATCTGTGTAGCATATACATATATGTACTTACCTATTGTAATTATTAAGAGAATGAATACATAAAATTATCTTTTCTCTCCTTTTATGACTTTATTGTGGTATCCATCGTAGGTTCTTCCTAGATCTCTCCGCCGCCATTAAAGCTAGGGTTTCTAAGTTGTGAGATCTCCACCTAAAACCTCACTAAGCATCGCGATCCATACAAAAACACCTTGCCAACCTTCCTTTCTTGCTCGCGAACCTTTCTATTGGTTTTTTTTGGAATCTCTCGATTCCATTTCTTGAATATGAACATCGTGACATACATTCACCATAGCTTAACCTTCGGTCATGGCTTCTAGTTCCTTTACCTTTGATCTTCCCCCAGGATTAAACAGTCTAATTCAGAATCTTCATAGTCTTGTCCAAATCAAGCTTGATAGCACAAATGATATGCTATGGAGAACACAAGTTGTCCCTGCTCTCAGGCCTCACAAGCTCCTTAACTATGTAACAAGAGCTATTCCTTGTCCTTCTCTACAATTAACAAAGAATGGAGTACCTGTTGATAATCCCAAGTATCTTGAGTGGCAAGACATTGATCAGAATCTCATGTCTTATCTCTTTGCATCTATGTCTCCCTCTGTACTATCCTAAGTCATGCAGCTTTCAAACTCAGCTGAGATTAAACTCTAGAAGATAGATATGGCTCTCTAAGTAGAACTCGTATCCATCAGCTTAAGATGAAGCTTCTGAACATTAGTAAATGAGGATTATCCATGCAAGCATACCTAGACTTAATGAAGGCTATTGCTGACAACTTTGTTGTAATTTCTGAACCTATTTATGATAAAGATCTACTTCTATATAGTTTAGAGGGCTGCCATCTAAATATGATGACATCCATCAGACTCAAAAAGAAAGCTTTGACTTTTAATCGACTATTAAGTCATCTTTTATCTGAAGAACTCTATATCCAGATGAAAAGGGCCTTTTTCTTAGAGATAACACTAGCACTAATCTGCACATTGCCTTACTCACCAATACCAAGGGGAGAGGCAAAGACAGAGGTAGAAATTTCAATCCTAGAGGCAAAGGTAAATCATCTCGAGGACAAAGAGATACTAACACTATTACCTAGGGATAAATAGTTCAACAACAATCTCCCTATACTTTTGGGTCTTCAGTTTTCCAGAACTCCCCTAGCTCAAAAGTTTACTGTTAATTTACTCCAAACTAAATCACACTGCCTTGCATTGTTGGCACAGATTAGACATAGTAAACTGCACTTCTCCTCTAAATACTAAGCAAGTCGACTTTACTAAAATTGGTAACACCCTGCCCTTCAACATATGGTATCTTGACTCAGGTATAAATCAGCATGTTACTAATAATTAAACAGCCCTGGCTGATTATCAGGCATATTTTGGAAATGAGGCTTCTCTGTTGGCAATGGACAGCAGTTCCATATTCAGGGAACTAGCACTGGTACTCTTTCTCCCTCAATTAGCACTACCTTTCTTCTTCCCAATACTTTGCATTTGCCTGGTATCTCTTCTAACTTACTCTCTATTCATCAATTCACTTTTGACAATAATTGTTCTATTTTGTTCACTGCTAAGAAGGTAGTAATTCTAGACAATCTCTCAAAATTGGTCAAATTCAAGGCCCCTTGTAGCCAGGGTCTCCATCTTGTTCTAGCTTGTTCTTTTCAAATAAATTCTTGCACTACTGCAACTTTGCAGGGTATTTCCTCTGAGCCCTTTTTAGCTACTTTATGGCACATCAAGCTGGGACATCCCTCAAAAAACATATCTTAGTCTCTTTCTTCTATTATAGATGTTAAACTGTCTTTGTTTGGCAAAGAATGTATTAACTGTGCTCTGACCAAGGCACATAGATTGCTTTTTTTTCCTTTTGAAAATGTAACTTCTTCTATTTTTCAAATGACTCATATTGATGTATGGGGCCTATCATTTGTAGCCTCTTTTCAAGGTTATAAATACTACCTTGCTTTTCTTGATGACTACACTAAATATATATGAATTTATCCAATGAAGCAAAAATCGGAAGCCTGCACTATTATTATTGCTTTTCATGCTTTTGTACAAACTTAGTTTGGGACTTCCTTTAAGGTGATTAGATCTAGCAATAGAGGAGAATTTGTAAATCATACCTTCAGGTCATTTTTTCAAACCAAAGGCATAGTACACCAAACAACCTGTATATACACCCTTCAGCAAAATGACAAAATTGAAAGAAAACATCTTTATTTGGTGGAAACTACATTTACTCTTTTACATCATAGTTCTATGCCTGTTTCTTATTAGCTAGATGCCTTATCAGTAGCCAATTATCTTATAAATAGAAAGCCTAATCTTGCTATTTGAAACAAGTCACCTTTTGAATGCCTTTATCACATAGCCCCTGACTATTCTGAATTAAAGGCCTTTGGCTGCTTATGCTATCCCTGGATAAAACCTTATATCCATCATAAACTTGAGTTTAAGTTTGTTCCCTGTGTCTTTTTAAGTTACTATATAAATACTAAAGGGTATAAATGCCTGGACTTAGTTGCTAATAAGGTCTACGTAGTAGTGCATATAAGTGTCAAAATGCATAAATGCTGTACTAAGTGCCTTATTTCGTGTTTTAGGCGCATTTGGGGAGAAGGACTTGAGCTTAAAATGTTGATTCTTTAGTCAAGGAGCAAATATAAGGTTGATTTGAAGGAGAAGAAATGAAGAAAAGTCTATTTGGAAGCTCTCGAACGAAGAATGACGCAATCGAGCACAAACAGGGATGTGTGTTTGGGAGAAGAAACTGAGCGTGGTTGAAGATGTAGAGGATATGAACAAAGTTTGGAGATGTTTATAGGCATGAAAAGATGAATAAAATTGGCTTTGGAGGCCCTTAGAAGCAATTCAAGGCAATAGAAAAAACCGTGTGCAAATTGGAGCCAAAACGAGCAAATTATGAGCATTTTAGTTGTCATAGCCGGTTGACCCCCTGCCAAGGCCAGACCCCCGGCCAAGTCAGCATGTTCATTTTCTAGGCCGAACTCCTCGTCCTTAGGTCGTGCCCCCACTAGGTTGACTGTGAGTGCTGAAACAGCTATAAATAGTTCGTTTTAGGCCATTTTTAAGAGAGGACAAAATTTTATAAAACCCTAATAAACCCTAACCCATTTTCCCATTTCAAAAAATAAAAAAAAATCCATCGTGTAAACCCCATACCAAACTAGGATTGAAGCATTCAACAAATATTTGAAGGATTTGTATGGATTTAAAAGCAAGAATTAGGGGAGTTCATCTTGTTCTCTTTCTATTTCTTATAATATGTTGCTAGATTAGGCTAGATCTTTGGGTGTTGTTGTTGTATATTAGATTAGGGCTTTGAATAAAGGATTTGTATACATTTTTGTCTTTTAATACATGGTTCTTTACATTTATTAATGGCATGAATCAATATGTTAATGCCTAAGTGAAGATGCATGTGTTCTTTTGTGCTTAATTGCTATTGATAGTGGTCTCACCGTAGCCTTAATCTATGCTAATAGCATGAGTCCTATTTGCAACTAATGTGTGTTGATTAATATGCTTAATTAATGGCATAGTGTGGAAAGAGTATACCTCTAGTTTGAAACAATACTAAAAAGGTACCCATTAACACTAGTTTATGCTCTAAGAGTCTAATCTCTAATCTAAAATAATACTAATAGGTTAGTCTCTTGAGTAAGACGTTGATCAACAACAAAGAGAACTTAGTTAATTAAGCTTGATGTTAGTTAGTTAAGAACTCTTAAGAGCAATCAAGTCATAGATATACCTAATCTGTTATCAAAGCCTGAATCTAGTTGCAACATAGTCACCTTAGGTCCCATTCTTCTTTGTTAGATTTCCATCCTTAGCTTGATACTCAAAGTTCCTCCATAGTTGAGGTTTATTTTTTGTTGTCTTGAGCTCCCTTTAATCCTAAAAAGACCAAATATATATACGCACACACACGTACATAGCTAGTTTTAGGCATCAAGCACATAAAAACCAAACTAAGGTAGCCTCCCTATAGAGACGATACCTGTATGCATGCACTACACTAGATACGATCTCTACGCTTACGGGTGTAAAGCTTGGTTGTAGTTGTGCTTAATTTCCACATAACACATAGAACACATTGATGTTATTTTAAAAACTAGCAAGTGCACGGATCGGGAGTAGTGCAATGTGTGTAAGATTACGGATATCGTCTCCTCAGGGAAGCCTCTAACTATGATTCTAAGTCCTATGCGTCTTAGATTAACTACATGTATAAACAAAATTATTTTTGAGATTTTTTCGAATATTGAATTAAAGGGAGCTCTAAACTATCCTATTGAAACTAAGGTGCACAAATTAAACTAAAAATAAATGGAAAACAAATGAGAAGAAAGCAATTGGGAACGACTAGGGGAATTCGGTGATGGGAAACAGCCTAGGGTTGGATTACTTCCTATGTTTGGCTAGTAATTGTGTTGACTAACTAGGGACCGTGGGCAATCAATTGCTTTAATGTCTTAGTTTATTAGCTAGCCTTATTACCCTTAATTAAAGGTGCATTCCTATCCCTAAACAGGCCCTTTTTAGAGCATAGGTTTGTCCTACTAATTAAGACTTTACAACTGCACCAAGAACCTAAGTGATTTGACTAATCTAAATTGATTAAGGCACAATCATTAATTGTGTTTCAAACTAACGATGGAATCAATTAATCTTAAGCCTATTCAAGCGCAATTAGCAAATCTAGCAAGCAATAGATTATGGCTCACACATTAACAATGTTTCATGCTAAGCACAAGACCAATAATTATAAACAATTACAAAACAAGCATGCATAAACTCTTATAAGACTTTCAACAAACATATAGACATGTTATATTAAAGTCATCAACAATTCTTCATAAGTTATGCAATCAATATGCCTCACAAAATCCATAAAAAGTCAAAATCCAACACTAAGCCATAACATAATACATAATCCAACCCTAGCCTAAAACAATTAGTTCAACGTGCTAAAAGAGAGTGCAAAACTGAAATTTAATCTCATAAAAATTAATTTCATGTCCAAGAAATTAAATCTCAAGCTTAAAACCTCTTTCCTTTTCAATTTCACGCAAATCTGGTTCTAAAACACAAATTTCAGCAAAGAATCCCAAATTCATAGCAGCTTTTCTACAAAAATTCTGCACCAATTTAGCACACATTTAGACCCCAAAATAGCTATAAAACCTGCAAAAACAAGCACACAATTAATGTATTTATACTAACTAGTAGACAGTAAGCTCAAAGAAAGGAACAAGAAAAATTCTCTCGTTTCTATAGTTTTTCGGAATGATTTCTGCACTTTTTCCTGTAGAGAAGTTTGTTGGAATTTGTCTTTTTAAACCCCTAAATCAGCCCAAAAAAATTCTCCTTTTAGTGTGTGAATGTGTGAGAGTGTAGGTGAGATTATGTGTGTGTTTTATGCTGAAAAAAGGGACGAAAAAGAGGAAAATTAAAGCTGTTCATTGTTGCTTCTTTTGCTAAACTCGTTCCTAGCTCCTTCTTTCTTGTTAAAAAACTTGCTGATGAGATAGTCTTATATATATACATATACATATACACATATACATATATATATACACACACATATATATATATATACACATATATATACACACATATATATATATACACACACACATATACACACACACACACACATATATATATATATATATGTATATAATACAACATATTATTTTGGTTAGTGGAGAAAGGTTCCCACGTGATTGTTTTTGAAATTGTGAGTGTGTTGTGTTCACGTAAGGTGGGGTTATGGGTAGGTTAAGTTAGGTTTAGTTTACAATATATAATATATAATATATAATATTCTAACTATATCCTAAAACCCGAGAGCTTAATTAATTATGTTCTAAACTAATTTAGTGAACTCTAATTTAACTAACTAAAATTCTTAGAATCTTAATTCTAGTTATTTAATACCTTAATTCTAAACTAACCTAGTTAACTTATGAATTTAATTTCCTAATTCCTAATTAAACTAAGTTACTAATTAACTTGACTAATTCTAATTAACTAATAAAACTATTTACCTAACTACTTCCTAATTAATTAATTAAAAACTGACCAACTAAAATCAAAATAATAAAGAAAAAGTATAAAAAGATAAGAAAGAGAGCACATAACACACAAACATTTAATAACACTCTGTTGACTAAATATTTGTCATTTATTTTGATGATAAAAATTTATTTGACTAAAAGCATTTTGAGATAATAAGTGTTCAAGTGTAAAAAGGTGCTTTGAAAGATGGAATAAGATGTGCTAAACGCATTATTCGAAGAACAAGAAGATGAGAAGGCATAAGGAGAGAAGAGATGTCATAAGGGATATCCAGCGTTTCTTTTTTGCTCTTTTGTGAAATGCCTTAATATTGCATATGTTTGGCTCAAACTTTCTTCTTCATTGATCAAATAATTTTTGAACTCTTGCACATTAAATTTCATATAAGCACAAATGAGTTTGAATGCACATATTGAATGAAATTGTGTTTTTGGGGTGTTTCAAGTCATAAAATATATTTACAAAATATTCCAAAACGATTTGGAGTTGTGAAAATTGCACTTAAAAGAATTTCTACAAAAGTTTGGCTTTTCTTCAGTTTCTGGAGTGGTCGGACCCCCCCAGCCGGTCGACCGACTGACCTGGGTGGGTCGCCCGGCCAAAATAGAAAGTGAAGGTAAAAGTCGGACCCCCTAGCCGGTCGACCGGCTAAGGCGTCCGGCCTAGTCAGAGAGGAACAAGTGCAAGCCAGACGACCCAACCGCTTGACCGGCTGAACGGGCTACTGTAATAAATGCACTAGCCGTTTATTACCGTTCTGGCTGATTTCCTCTTCATCAATTCACTTTTGACAATAATTGTTTGATGTCTTCTTACGAGTGCAAGTTTTAAAAGACCCGCAAGCGTACGGATCGTGCAATACAGTGTTTACAAGTGCGGGTGTCGAACCACAGGGAGGCGTGAATATCGTGAATGTATCCTATGCTTGGTGTCCTAAAAGAGCTAAAAAGAAAGATCTAAACTAAGTGTACTTTTTCTTATGAAGGTTTGGATTGTCGGGAGCTCTAAGTAAATGAAAAAAAACTAAACTATGAATAAAAACAAAAGGGACGCAGGTTGATTGAGAAGAAACTAACAATTGGAGAGGGATTAGGGTGACTTGGACTTATGAATGGGTAACTCCATACTCAAATGCTATGGGATTAAGGGATGATGGCTAACTATCAAAAGTGCTCTTAACTAGGTTGTTAGTTAGTGTCCTGATTTCCCCTAGGACTTGATGCGGGTCCGTCCCTAGGCGACATCTCCTAGAGCTACGGCGTGGTCCTTATGACCTAGGGCCTCAAGAGGGACTAACTAACTTCCTAGGTGGCTTAGAATGAACCTACCCTAGTACCTAAACCGTTGGCTGGGTTTAAAGCCAAGACCTAATGTTGCTAAGGTCGACTAAATCTATCCTGAAACCTATTGGCTGGATTTAAAGCCAACGGAAACTCGACCTAGATTAGTCCTAAATTATACTCCGTCATTCTAAGATCACTACGGGAGGATTTGACTAACATTCATACACATGTGATATTGAAATTATGCTTGTTACTAGGCATGCAAATACGCATATAGACATGAATAAAAGCACTACCCACTTCATAACATCCATGTATAAACACATAGACATGAGTACAGCATGGATTAGATGTGTTTAGTAACAAACAAACTTCAATTAATATATATGTACTTATCTAAGTATTCTATCAAACACATAGACATGAATGAAAGAACACCCAATTAAACAAAACAAATCAAAACATATATATAATCAGCCATCATATCCCATATCATAAGAGTATAAAATTAACCCATTACATAAGTTTAATCACCCTATACAAGCCTACTCAGACATAATAGAAAATAGAATGAAAGAGATATAATGAAACTCCCCTTTCATCCTAGCGATTTTAGAACACAGCTTGTAAACAATCTCGATTCCAATGCGTTTGAATCCTCCAACGAAGCTTGGTTCTTCGTGAAAAGTATGTGAAATAGGTGTGTGAGGCGGCTAGGGAATAGGGTTAAGTGTGTGCGAGAATAGGTGTGAAGTGTGTGTAAAAACTCTTCCTTTTTTCTGCTCCGCATCGGGCTTTATTTATAGATTCGCGCATAGCCGGTCGACCGGCCTCTGGAGTACTCGATCGGCTTTCTTCAAGTCGGTCGACCGGCTATTCTTCCTTAGCGTCCGGCTGACTTCCTTCATCCAATTGTTCGTCATTTCGGCCTTTAGTCTTCTCCCTTAGACCCGTGCATGTCCTATCTTCATCACCTTTCATTGTTCAATCTTTATCTTAACCCAAAATCACCTGAATCATTGAAAATAAGCTATTAGTGTAGCATTTTATCTCTTAAACTCAATATGCACATTTATTCACACTTAAGCCTATTCCTATCAAAAGTACTACACTAATGCATCATTATAAGCATTCAACACCTCTAAAGTATAAGTAAATGGCGATGCAAACACACACCAAATCACAACTCATCAACACCCCCAAACCTTCTCCTTGCTTGTCCTCAAGCAAGCCTAATCTTAAATTTTATTTCTAAAGCTGATACAATGGATTGCCTGAAGGACTGACTCGCTATCAACATTAGTTTGAGAAACATGAAAAGGCATTCCTATTGTGAAAAGATCCCTAAGCCTCTTTGAATCTTCCCTCTACTCATAAGGGGTCTCGTTCCTCATGGGAATTTCCCAAGTAGCCAATCCACCACAAGCCTAGGATTCTAACTCACGTACTCGGGCTGTTGATATTTCGTGCTCCCTCACTAACATGGTCTCCCTGACATGCACCAAGCCTCAAGGATAACAAGAGAGAATACACAAACACAATGGCTTAAAAAGCCTTATTGACGTGTCTACAAAGATGATAACTTGTGCTAAGTTGACATTGTGTCACTTATGCACTTATTTACTAACTTTTAGGTGCCTTTGGCTTTTCTTCATTCATAGATTTTTTGCACCTTTTTGCCTCTCTTATTTATTTATTTATATGCTTTGTATTGTATTCTCAAAACGAAAGAAAAAGAAAGGCTTAGGCATATCAACAAGAACTAATCAAAGACGGGGCACTCACATCAATAACCTTTTTTTAACACTCTTTCCTACCAAGCTATGGGGTGGCTACAAGAGTCATTCTTTTAAGGTTCTCACTCCCCACAATTTTGAAGGGCATCCCCTCCAAGACTTAGATTTCAAACCACTTTATTCATTCCCCCACAATGCTTCTCATCTTCATAAATCAATAGAGTCAATCACAAAAGCCAACACAATGATCAACAAAGAAATAAATGACTCTATATGCATCAAAAATTTTCAATTTTCACCATTTTTATGCATGATGCAATCTACCCTAAGCAAGGTATAACAAGAAAACCAAACTCCTACACCCCCAAACCTAAACTTTGCTTGTCCTCAAGCAAATAGAACGAAGCACAACAAAAACAAGCAAGTTATCATTACAAAACAAGTAAGGGTGGTGGGGATAGGGTGCAAACAGGGGAACAAGTGGAGAAAGGATAGATACAACCTTGCGTTTTCTTCAAAGTTTTCCATGCCAACGTCATCTCACCATACTGCTAACCTGTGACTCACAATTCATAAACACTCACAAAGAAAACAAGATTAGTAGCATTGCCTATGCATACTCGCATTGGCATGTGCAATAAGAAGCAGTGGTGTATCTTACGGGACAAAGGATTGGGATTCAACACTTTAAGTTGGGTGCAAGAAAGATAAAAGAAAGAAAATAGAAAGAAACAAAAGTCAAACAAATGCAAGACTATAAAATTGAACCTAGGTTGCCTCCTAGTAGCGCTAACCACCAAGCCGTCAGCCAGGCAAATACTAGCTCATCTTCAACTTCCATCTGCGGGATCCTGAAGCTCTAAAACCTCCACACGAGCCATGCTCGGATCATAAGCGTGCTTCAGGTGTTGCCCATTTACCGTCAACTCTCGGCCATCCTTTAAGTCTTTGATCTTGACTGTTCCAGAAGGATAGGCAATCATCACCTCATATGGACCATCCCATCTCGTCTTAAGCTTACCTGGAAAAAGCTTCAGTCGTGAGTTAAACAACCAAACTTTATCAAGAGGAGAGAATGATTTCTTAATAACGTGTTTATCATGGATTCTCTTCATCCTATCCTTATAAAGTTTAGCATTCTCATATGCCTCGAATCTAAGTTCTTCCAGTTCTACTAGGTCTAGCCTCCTTTTCTCACCCGCTCTTGCCGAGTCAAAATTTAGGGCTTTGATTGCCCAATACGCTCTATGTTCAAGTTCAACCGGCAAGTGACAAGCTTTACCAAATACCAATCTATACGGAGACATACCAATAGGAGTCTTAAAGGCGATGCAGTAGGCCCACAAAGCATCATTTAATCTAATAGACCAATCTTTTCTTTGTTGCCTAACCGTTTTCTCTAGAATGTGTTTGATCTCTCTATTGGACACCTCTACTTGTCCACTAGTCTGCGGGTGATAAGGAGTGGCTACTTTATGGGTGACTGAATATTTCCTCAACAAGGCCTCTAAAGTCCTATGGCGAAAATGCAAACCCCCATCACTAATTAAGACCCTAGGGACTCCAAATCTAGAGAAAATGTTCTCTTTAATAAACTTAACCACTACCCTATGGTCATTAGTGCGTGTAGGAATAGCCTCAACCCATTTGGATACATAATCAACGGCCACTAAAATGTATTGACACCCAAAGGAAGGTGGAAATGGACCCATGAAGTCTATACCCCAAACATCGAACAACTCACAAGGAAGAATAGAGGATAAAGGCATCATATTTCTCCTAGAGATGGACCCGGATTGTTGACATCTAAAACACTTTTTGCAATATTCCTGGGCATCCCTAAAGAGAGTAGGCCAAAATAATCCACTTTGCAAGACCTTCGCAGCAGTCTTCTTCCCACTAAAATGACCCCCACACCCCTCATCATGACACATGCTTAACACGCTCTCAAACTCCTCCTCGAGCACACAGGTGAATCATTTGATCCGCACACACTTTAAAAAGATAGGGTCCTCCCAAAAGAAATGCCTAACTTGTGCTAGGAACCTATCTTTTTCTCTTTTCTCCCAATGAGACGGAAAACGCCCTGTGGCAAAATAATTAACTATATGAGCGAACCAAGGTGTGTGATGAGAAATAGCAAATAATTGCTCATCAGGGAATGAATCATGAAAAGCAGATGGATCACTAGAAGACTCGCTAACAAGACAGGAAAGATGATCCGCAACTAAATTCTCTCTACCCTTCTTATCCCGAATTTCTAAGTCAAACTCTTGAAGGAGAAGCATCCACCTAATCAGGCGGGGCTTAGATTCTTTCTTAGACAACAAATACTTCATTGCCGCATGATCGGTGTAGACAATTACTCTGGATCCTAGGATGTATGACCTAAACTTGTCGAGAGAGAAGACTATCGCTAGAAGCTTTTTTTCCGTAGTAGTGTAATTCTTTTGTGCTTCATCAAAAGTCTTGCTAGCATAGTATACAACATGGGGCAACTTATCCTTTCTTTGACCTAAAACAGCTCCTATTGCATAATCGGATGCATCACACATAACCTCAAATGGGAGGCTGTAGTCGGTGGTTGGATAATCGGGATGTTGATAATAAGGATTTAAGCCTATTGAAAGCTCTAACACATTCATCGTCAAAGTCAAAGGAACATCTTGTGCTAGGAGCCTAGACAAAGGGCGTGCAACGTGACTAAAATCCTTAATGAATCTACGGTAGAATCCTGCATGTCCTAGAAAAGATCTAACATCCTTGACACACTTAGGGACAAGCAACTTCTCAATTAATTCAACCTTAGTGGTCGACTTGAATTCCATTAGATGAGACAACATGACCCAGACTATCCTCGTTGCACCATGAAGTGGGATTTCTCCCAACTTAACACTAAATTCTTCTCCACACATCGGTCTAAGACTAAAGAGAGATGATTCAAGCACTCATCAAAGCTATCTCCAAAGACGAGAAATCATCCATAAAAATCTCTAAGTGTCTCTCAATCATATCACTAAAAATGGCCATCATGCATCTCTGAAAAGTCGCTGGGGCAATACAAAGACCGAAGGGCATTCTCCTATAAGCAAAAGTGCCATAGGGACAAGTAAAGGTGGTCTTTTCCTGGTCCTCGGGAAACACAGGGATCTGGTTATATCCCGAATAGCCATCTAGAAAACAATAGTAGCTGTGCCCAGCTACTCTATTTAAAATCTGGTCTAGAAAAGGCAATGGGAAATGATCCTTCCTAGTTTTGGAGTTGAGCTTCCTATAATCAATACAGACCCTCCATCCCATAGGGGTACGTGTAGGGATAAGCTCTCCTCTCTCATTCTCAACAACTGTGATCCCGGATTTCTTAGGGACAGCTTGGACTGGGCTAACCCACTCACTATCGGAGATCGGATAAATAATGCCTGCATCCAAAAGCTTAATGATCTCCTTCTTAACTACTTCGCTCATGTGTGGGTTTAGCCTCCTTTGCATCTCCCTAGAAGAAATGGCTCCATCTTTAAGGTGAATACGATGCATACAAATAGAGGGGTCTATACCTCGTAAATCATCAATCTTCCACCCTATTGCCTTCCTATGTTTCCTAAGGACCTCTAAGAGACGCTTCTCATTCTCGCTAGAAAGATCGGAAGCTATGATAACCGGAAGAGTCTCACTAGAGCCTAAGAATGCATACTTCAGATGATCCGGAAGGGGTTTGAGCTCTAAAGAAAGGCTGGGCTCAACCAAGGGGGACTTAACCTCAGCATCATCAATGCGTTCATCACTAGAAATGGGAGTAGAAGAATTAACCTTGAGTGACTTATTAATCAAACAGCTCTCAATTAAGGAAGTAGAAGCTATACATTTCTTCTCTAAGGTCTCCAAATCAAAATTTGACATCACTTCTGCAAATTTCCTCAAATCATCTCCATCGGTCATGGTCTTTTCTATGTAATCCTCAACGCAAGAATCAATCACATCCACTCTAAAGCACTCTTCTCCATCCTCATCTCCTATACTAGCCCTATTCACCGCCTCTGCAACCTTCATAGTGGATTTCAAATTCCCAAATTTCATCTCTAATATCCCCGACCTACAATGGATAATGGCATCTGCGGTGGCAAGGAAGGGGCGACCTAAAAGAATGGGTGTAGAATGTCTAGAGTCGTGTCCCGAATCCATATATAACACTATGAAGTCAACAGGGTACACGAACTCACCTACCTGAACCATAACGTCCTCTATCACACCCTTAGGTCTACGCTCAGATCTATTAGCTAGCTGAAGAGTAACATACGTGGGAGACAACTCACCTAGGCCTAACTGCTGATAGACAGAATAGGGAATAAGATTCACACTAGATCCTAAATCTAACAAGGCATGATCAATTTGCATCTCACGGATCCTACAAGGAATGGTGAAAGCTCCGGGGTCACTCCTCTTGGGCGGAAGGCCCGAAGTACAAATACTACTCACCTTCTCCGTAAGCCTCACCTTTTTAGGAATGGTCAATGATCTACGTTTCCTTGTACAAAGATCCTTAAAGAACTTAGAGTAAGATGGGATGGAAATGATCGCATCTATCAAAGGAAGATTGACCTTAAGATCTTTGAGATGCTCTAAAATCTTTAAGAACCTAGAATCTTCACTAGATGTAGGTCTCTCTAAAGCGGATGGAAAAGGAACTCTAGGCTCTATATCTCTAGATGCATGGGAGTTATCCATAGGTTCTTTTCCCTCTCTATGTGGTCGGGAAGTACTAATCTCTCCCTGATCTCTAACGGTCTCATTTCTCTCAACAGACTCTCTCTAGAATTTCCCCCAACAAGGTTACCATGTTGTGCTCTAGACTCGAAAGGACCACTAGGTGCAGACACTGCAGAGTCAATTCCTACCCTATTATCCACTACCCGACCGCTCCTAAGAGTGGTGACAGCTTTAGCTTGAGCCTGAGAAGGGTAAGTGGTGTCAGTGGAGGAACAAGATTGGACTCTAGGGTTTACTTCCGGCTGAGAAGGCAATTTCCTGTGGTCTCTAGTGCTCAATTGACTAGCAATCTGTCCTAACTGCGCCTCAAACCTGGCCATTTGCTGCCTATTTTCTGCCAATTCCTGTTGTTGATTCTGAATAAATTGCATTATCTTCATCATGTCATTACTAGGAGGCTGGCTACTAGAGGGAGCAGGTAAAGCTTGAGGTTGAGGAGCACTACTGAGACGGGGTTGATTGACTTGATAGAAACCTGGGGGGTATTGCGGACGGGGTCGCTGCTGAGGTCGAACTTGAGGATATGAACTAGACTCATGCTGTCCTTATCTCCAGGAAAATTTCGGATTGTCCTTCCAACCCGGATTGTACGTGTTTGAGTATGGATTATACTCACGATAATAACCTTGTGTGGCACACACTTGCTCTTTCATGAATTCAGGAAATTGGGATGCTAAAGGGCAAGCTAGGGTCTCATGAGATGACTCGGAGCATAATGCACAAACTTCAACAACTAAGGGGTGGAGGAAGCACTTGAAGAACTAGTCCTAGGACTCTGAGATGAAATGGAGAAAGAGATGAATTGATCTAGTTTATTTGTTAACGCCTCGACCTTAGAGGGTAAGTCTGAAGAAATTCCAACCTCACTAACACTTCTCTTGTTACCCCCTCGACTAGATCTTTCCATTGCAAAATTTTGAAATGAATTCTCAGCCATCATTTCTATTTTCTCCCATGCCTCGATTGGTCTTAAAGATAGAAACCACCACCGGAGGCGGCATTGACCATCATCCTATTTTGTTCGTTTAAACCTCGAAAGAAGTATTGCATTAGGTCATGATTGCCGTACCCATGGTGTGGACATTGTCTAAGAAGATCTTTGAACCTCTCCCAAGCTTCATGAAAAGATTCTAAGTCATCTTTGGGAAAAAGTCATGATGGCATCCTAAGTTAATTTGTCTTGGCCATGGGATAAAATTTGGAAGAATTTAGATTGAAGCTCAGCCCATGTAGTAATGCACCCATTAGGTAAGGAGTGCAACCAAGTCCTAGCCTTATCCTTAAGAGAAAGGAAACAATCTTAGACGTATGACCTCTTGGGAGACATTGGGAACATGGAGAGTGGAACTCATTTCAACAAAATCAGTAATGTGATCAAGAGGACTCTCATTGCTTCTCCCGTAAAAGGAAGGAAGCATAGCCAACATATTAGGCTTAATCTCGAAGTTCGTACCCCCCAAACCTGGAATTTGAATAGCCGAATTAGGCTCAAATGTTTCGGGGAGAAAGAATTGCCTAAGAGTGGGTTTCTCATCTAAAGGTGGACCTGGTCTACGGGGTTCCTGTCTAAAATGAGCTTGGGCTTGATGCCCAATGTGCTCATGAGGTGGAATGGGATTCATTGGGGGATTGGGTGGATTATGAGGATGATTGGGATTGTCCATCTCCTCAGGAAGATCTCCTAAATTCCTGAAACGTCTAGTGATTCATTCAGGTTCGGGATTAAGAGGAATTAGGGGATTCTTAAGGGATCTCCTACCAAGCATGCACAAACTATCCTAACTCCGGCCACTTCAACCCCAAACACTTGATTCCTAAACTACAGTAAATAATCCACAATCCTAAAAAGTCTACTAAAAAAAAGTAAAGTCAAAAGCTGAATTAAACTAACAAAGAGAACTAAAACAAGATAATATGAGCAGTAAACGAAATAAGTAAAAACTAAACAAACTATAAAGAAAAAGCAAGAAAAGCAACTCACAAAACACACAAGCACAGAATGCAAATCACCGTGCTTCTCTCGGCAACGGCGCCAAAAACTTGATGTCTTCTTACGAGTGCAAGTTTTAAAAGACCCGCAAGCGTACAGATCGTGCAATACAGTGTTTACAAGTGCGGGTGTCGAACTACAGAGAGGCGTGAATATCGTGAATGTATCCTATGCTTGGTGTCCTAAAAGAGCTAAAAAGAAAGATCTAAACTAAGTGTACTTTTTCTTATGAAGGTTTGGATTGTCAGGAGCTCTAAGTAAATGAAAAAAAACTAAACTATGAATAAAAACAAAAGGGACGCAGGTTGATTGAGAAGAAACTAACAATTGGAAAGGGATTAGGGTGACTTGGACTTATGAATGGGTAACTCCATACGCAAATGCTATGGGATTAAGGGATGATGGCTAACTATCAAAAGTACTCTTAACTAGGTTGTTAGTTAGTGTCCTGATTTCTCCCTAGGACTCGGTGCGGGTCCGTCCTTAGGCGACGTCTCCTAGAGCTACGGCGTGGTCCTTATGACCTAGGGCCTCAAGAGGGACTAACTAACTTCCTAGGTGGCTTAGAATGAACCTACCCTAGTACCTAAACCGTTGGCTGGGTTTAAAGCCAAGACCTAGTGTTGCTAAGGTCGACTAAATCTATCCTGAAACCTATTGGCTGGATTTAAAGCCAAAGGAAACTCGACCTAGATTAGCCCTAAATTATACTCCGTCATTCTAAGATCACTACGGCAGGATTTGACTAACATTCATACACATGTGATATTGAAATTATGCTTGTTACTAGGCATGCAAATACGCATATTGACATGAATAAAAGCACTACCCACTTCATAACATCCATGTATAAAAACATAGACATGAGTACAGCATGGATTAGATGTGTTTAGTAACAAACAAACTTCAATTAATATATATGTACTCATCTAAGTATTCTATCAAATACATAGACATGAATGAAAGAACACCCAATTAAACAAAATAAATCAAAACATATATATATATATATATATATTTCAGCCATCATATCCCATATCATAAGAGTATAAAATTAGCCCATTACATAAGTTTAATCACCCTATACAAGCCTACTCAGACATAATAGAAAATAGAATGAAAGAGATATAATGAAACTCCCCTTTCATCCTAGCGATTTTAGAACACAGCTTGTAAACAATCTCAATTCTAAAGCGTTTGCATCCTCCAATGAAGCTTGGTTCTTCGTGAAAAGTATGTGAAATGGGTGTGTGAGGCGGCTAGGAAATAGGGTTAAGTGTGTGTGAGAATAGGTGTGAAGTGTGTGTAAAAACTCTTCCTTTTTTCTGCTCCGCATCGGGCTTTATTTATAGATTCGCGCATAGCCAGTCGACCGTCTAGGTCGACCGGCTTTCTTCAAGGGCTCTCTGGAGTGGCCGGTCGACCGGCTCTTGAAGGGGGGTCGTCCAGCTTTTCGACGAAGCTCTCTGGAGTGGCCGGTCGACCGGCTATTCTTCCTTAGCGTCCGGCTGACTTCCTTCATCCAATTTTTCGTCATTTCGGCCTTTAGTCTTCTCCCTTAGACCCGTGCATGTCCTATCTTCATCACCTTTCATTGTTCAATCTTTATCTTAACCCAAAATCACCTGAATCATTGAAAATAAGCTATTAGTGTAGCATTTTATCTCTTAAACTCAATATGCACATTTATTCACACTTAAGCCTATTCCTATCAAAAGTACTACACTAATGCATCATTATAAGCATTCAACACCTCTAAAGTATAAGTAAATGGCGATGCAAACACACACCAAATCACAACTCATCATTGTTCTATTTTGTTCACTGCTAAGAAGGTAGTAATTCTAGACAATCTCTCAAAATAGGTCAAATTCAAGGCCCCTTGTAGCCAGGGTCTCCATCTTGTTCTAGCTTGTTCTTTTCAAATAAATTCTTGCACTACTGCAACTTTGCAGGGTATTTCCTCTGAGCCCTTTTTAGCTACTTTATGGCTCATCAAGCTGGGACATCCCTCAAAAAACATATCTTAGTCTCTTTCTTCTATTATAGATGTTAAACTGTCTTTGTTTGGCAAAGAATGTATTAACTGTGCTCTGACCAAGGCACATAGATTGCTTTTTTTTCCTTTTGAAACTGTAACTTCTTCTATTTTTCAACTGACTCATATTGATGTATGGGGCCTATCATTTGTAGCCTCTTTTCAAGGTTATAAATACTACCTTGCTTTTCTTGATGACTACACTAAATATATATGAATTTATCCAATGAAGCAAAAATCGGAAGCCTGCACTATTATTATTGCTTTTCATGCTTTTGTACAAACTTAGTTTGGGACTTCCTTTAAGGTGATTAGATCTAGCAATAGAGGAGAATTTGTAAATCATACCTTCAGGTCATTTTTTCAAACCAAAGGCATAGTACACCAAACAACCTGTATATACACCCCTCAGCAAAATGACAAAATTGAAAGAAAACATCTTTATTTGGTGGAAACTACATTTACTCTTTTACATCATAGTTCTATGCCTGTTTCTTATTAGCTAGATGCCTTATCAGTAGCCAATTATCTTATAAATAGAAAGCCTAATCTTGCTATTTGAAATAAGTCACCTTTTGAATGCCTTTATCACATAGCCCCTGACTATTCTGAATTAAAGGCCTTTGGCTGCTTATGCTATCCCTGGATAAGACCTTATATCCATCATAAACTTGAGTTTAAGTTTGTTCCCTGTGTCTTTTTAAGTTACTATACAAATACTAAAGGGTATAAATGCCTGGACTTAGTTGCTAATAAGGTCTACGTATCCAGGCATGTCAGGTTTCTTGAGCATGTGTTTTCTTTTGCCTAACAGTCTCCATTATCATTAATGTGCGTGATTTGTGTATGTTTGTATATATTATTTGTAGGTGTTTTGAGATTTATTGAGTGCATTTAGGGTGACATTTGTGCACTACTAGTCATATTTGTGCATATAAGTGTCAAAATGCATAAATGCTGTACTAAGTGCCTTATTTCGTGTTTTAGGCGCATTTGGGGAGAAGGACTTGAGCTTAAAATGTTGATTCTTTAGTCAAGGAGCAAATATAAGGTTGATTTGAAGGAGAAGAAATGAAGAAAAGTCTATTTGGAAGCTCTCGAACGAAGAATGACGCAATCGAGCACAAACAGGGATGTGTGTTTGGGAGAAGAAACTGAGCGTGGTTGAAGATGTAGAGGATATGAACAAAGTTTGGAGATGTTTATAGGCATGAAAAGATGAATAAAATTGGCTTTGGAGGCCCTTAGAAGCAATTCAAGGCAATAGAAAAAACCGTGTGCAAATTGGAGCCAAAACGAGCAAATTATGAGCATTTTAGTTGTCATAGCCGGTTGACCCCCTGCCAAGGCCAGACCCCCGGCCAAGTCAGCATGTTCACTTTCTAGGCCGAACTCCCTCGTCCTTAGGTCAGGCCCCCAGCTAGGTTGACCGGCTGAGTGCTGAAACAGCTATAAATAGTTCGTTTTAGGCCATTTTTAAGAGAGGACAAAATTTTATAAAACCCTAATAAACCCTAACCCATTTTCCCATTTCAAAAAATAAAAAAAAATCCATCATGTAAACCCCATACCAAACTAGGATTGAAGCATTCAACAAATATTTGAAGGATTTGTATGGATTTAAAAGCAAGAATTAGGGGAGTTCATCTTGTTCTCTTTCTATTTCTTATAATATGTTGCTAGATTAGGCTAGATCTTTGGGTGTTGTTGTTGTATATTAGATTAGGGCTTTGAATAAAGGATTTGTATACATTTTTGTCTTTTAATACATGGTTCTTTACATTTATTAATGGCATGAATCAATATGTTAATGCCTAAGTGAAGATGCATGTGTTCTTTTGTGCTTAATTGCTATTGATAGTGGTCTCACCGTAGCCTTAATCTATGCTAATAGCATGAGTCCTATTTGCAACTAATGTGTGTTGATTAATATGCTTAATTAATGGCATAGTGTGGAAAGAGTATACCTCTAGTTTGAAACAATACTAAAAAGGTACCCATTAACACTAGTTTATGCTCTAAGAGTCTAATCTCTAATCTAAAATAATACTAATAGGTTAGTCTCTTGAGTAAGGCGTTGATCAACAACAAAGAGAACTTAGTTAATTAAGCTTGATGTTAGTTAGTTAAGAACTCTTAAGAGCAATCAAGTCATAGATATACCTAATCATTATCAAAGCCTGAATCTAGTTGCAACATAGTCACCTTAGGTCCCATTCTTCTTTGTTAGATTTCCATCCTTAGCTTGATACTCAAAGTTCCTCCATAGTTGAGGTTTATTTTTGTTGTCTTGAGCTCCCTTTAATCCTAAAAAGACCAAATATATATACGCACACACACGTACATAGCTAGTTTTAGGCATCAAGCACATAAAAACCAAACTAAGGTAGCCTCCCTATAGAGACGATACCTGTATGCATGCACTACACTAGATACGATCTCTACGCTTACGGGTGTAAAGCTTGGTTGTAGTTGTGCTTAATTTCCACATAACACATAGAACACATTGATGTTATTTTAAAAACTAGCAAGTGCACGGATCGGGAGTAGTGCAATGTGTGTAAGATTACGGATATCGTCTCCTCAGGGAAGCCTCTAACTATGATTCTAAGTCCTATGCGTCTTAGATTAACTACATGTATAAACAAAATTATTTTTGAGATTTTTTCGAATATTGAATTAAAGGGAGCTCTAAACTATCCTATTGAAACTAAGGTGCACAAATTAAACTAAAAATAAATGGAAAACAAATGAGAAGAAAGCAATTGGGAACGACTAGGGGAATTCGGTGATGGGAAACAGCCTAGGGTTGGATTACTTCCTATGTTTGGCTAGTAATTGTGTTGACTAACTAGGGACCGTGGGCAATCAATTGCTTTAATGTCTTAGTTTATTAGCTAGCCTTATTACCCTTAATTAAAGGTGCATTCCTATCCCTAAACAGGCCCTTTTTAGAGCATAGGTTTGTCCTACTAATTAAGACTTTACAACTGCACCAAGAACCTAAGTGATTTGACTAATCTAAATTGATTAAGGCACAATCATTAATTGTGTTTCAAACTAACGATGGAATCAATTAATCTTAAGCCTATTCAAGCGCAATTAGCAAATCTAGCAAGCAATAGATTATGGCTCACACATTAACAATGTTTCATGCTAAGCACAAGACCAATAATTATAAACAATTACAAAACAAGCATGCATAAACTCTTATAAGACTTTCAACAAACATATAGACATGTTATATTAAAGTCATCAACAATTCTTCATAAGTTATGCAATCAATATGCCTCACAAAATCCATAAAAAGTCAAAATCCAACACTAAGCCATAACATAATACATAATCCAACCCTAGCCTAAAACAATTAGTTCAACGTGCTAAAAGAGAGTGCAAAACTGAAATTTAATCTCATAAAAATTAATTTCATGTCCAAGAAATTAAATCTCAAGCTTAAACCTCTTTCCTTTTCAATTTCACGCAAATCTGGTTCTAAAACACAAATTTCAGCAAAGAATCCCAAATTCATAGCAGCTTTTCTACAAAAATTCTGCACCAATTTAGCACACATTTAGACCCCAAAATAGCTATAAAACCTGCAAAAACAAGCACACAATTAATGTATTTATACTAACTAGTAGACAATAAGCTCAAAGAAAGGAACAAGAAAAATTCTCTCGTTTCTATAGTTTTTTTGACTGATTTATGCACTTTTTCCTGCAGAGAAGTTTGGTGGAATTTGTCTTTTTAAACCCCTAAATCAGCCCAAAAAAATTCTCCTTTTAGTGTGTGAATGTGTGAGAGTGTAGGTGAGATTATGTGTGTGTTTTATGCTGAAAAAAGGGACGAAAAAGAGGAAAATTAAAGTTGTTCATTGTTGCTTCTTTTGCTAAACTCGTTCCTAGCTCCTTCTTTCTTGTTAAAAAACTTGCTGATGAGATAGTCTTATATATATACATATACATATACACATATACATATATATATATACACACACATATATATATACATATATAATATATATACACATATATATACACATATATATACACACACATATATATATACACACACACATATACACACACACACATATATATATATATATATATGTATATAATACAACATATTATTTTGGTTAGTGGAGAAAGGTTCCCACGTGATTGTTTTTGAAATTGTGAGTGTGTTGTGTTCACGTAAGGTGGGGTTATGGGTAGGTTAAGTTAGGTTTAGTTTACAATATATAATATATAATATATAATATTCTAACTATATCCTAAAACACAGAGCTTAATTAATTATGTTCTAAACTAATTTAGTGAACTCTAATTTAACTAACTAAAATTCTTAGAATCTTAATTCTAGTTATTTAATACCTTAATTCTAAACTAACCTAGTTAACTTATGAATTTAATTTCCTAATTCCTAATTAAACTAAGTTACTAATTAACTCGACTAATTCTAATTAACTAATAAAACTATTTACCTAACTACTTCCTAATTAATTAATTAAAAACTGACCAACTAAAATCAAAATAATAAAGAAAAAGTATAAAAAGATAAGAAAGAGAGCTCATAACACACAAACATTTAATAACACTCTGTTGACTAAATATTTGTTATTTATTTTGATGATGAAAATTTATTTGACTAAAAGCATTTTGAGATAATAAGTGTTCAAGTGTAAAAAGGTGCTTTGAAAGATGGAATAAGATGTGCTAAACGCATTATTCGAAGAACAAGAAGATGAGAAGGCATAAGGAGGAGAAGAGATGTCATAAGGGATATCCAGCGTTTCTTTTCTTGCTCTTTTGTGAAATGCCTTAATATTGCATATGTTTGGCTCAAACTTTCTTCTTCATTGATCAAATAATTTTTGAACTCTTGCACATTAAATTTCATATAAGCACAAATGAGTTTGAATGCACATATTGAATGAAATTGTGTTTTTGGGGTGTTTCAAGTCATAAAATATATTTACAAAATATTCCAAAATGATTTGGAGTTGTGAAAATTGCACTTAAAAGAATTTCTACAAAAGTTTGGCTTTACTTCAGTTTCTGGAGTGGTCGGACCCCCCCAGCCGGTCGACCGACTGACCTGGGTGGGTTGCCCGGCCAAAATAGAAAGTGAAGGTAAAAGTCGGACCCCCTAGCTGGTTGACCGGCTAAGGCGTCCGGCCTAGTCAGAGAGGAACAAGTGCAAGCCAGACGACCCAGCCGCTTGACCGGCTGAACGGGCTACTGTAATAAATGCACTAGCCGTTTATTACCGTTCTGGCTGATTTCCTCTTCATTTTTTCACTTACCAAATCCCTAACCCCCAAAACTCTTTAAATACACATTCAAAGCAAGTCAAGTGAAGTGTGCAAAATTGTTATAATCATTCAATCAAGCTTTTGAGCCATTCTTGCAATAGATTTGAGCTTTCAAGAGCTTATTCATTTGCTATATCTTCTTCTTAAAGAAAAATTTCAGATTCTATCCTTTTTCATTCGTTGAATATATACACACTTTGAGAGCTAAAATCTTGTGAGATCAAATTCTTTGAAGCTTGTAAAGTGTGGGAAAATCCTAAAGAGAGGGTCTTTTGGGTTCTTTCAAGTTGGGCTTCAAAGAGGTGTATTAACTTGGTTTGTGCTTCACCAAGATTTGAAGAAGCATTATCGTGAAGATTGTTGAAGTCCTAAGAGGAGCTTCCTTGGGCGATGGACGTAGGCTTGGCCGAACCACCTTAAATCATTTATCTCTCATCTCCTTATACTCTTGTTTCCATACTTATTTTAATTGACTTTATTGTGTTTGATATATTGCTTGAAAGAAATTATTGATTTCCTGCAAATTTTTAAAACGAAATTGTAGTAATTCTATCTTAATTCCCCCCTTAAGATATTTGCACCCACACACTCAATAAGCACTCAAAAGCTCAAAATAGATAAAATTAACACCAAAACACGCACAAAAATATACTCTAAATCATGCAATTCATGCTCCAAATACACACACATCACACATCACACATCAATCAGCTTCTGTTTCAGAACCTATATTACCTATACCTTCTTTTTCCTTTCAGCTTTCACTTTATTGGCTTTGTTTAATACCACATAATACGAAGTTCTCACCATTGAACATTCACAATCTGAGGATGCTTTCCAAAGTCCAACTTTGCATTTCTCAATAAACAATAAGTCTCTTGGTTATCCTTCTACTTTACAAAGTCTTTCTCGCTCCCTTCAGCCTACTAACTCAGATCCTGATTCTCAGGAGGCAGGTCATAACTCGGCAAACTCAATCTTCTTCTCATTCTTTAGAAAATCCCTCTCATACTTCCTCTTCAATAGGTTCTTCTAATTCACCACTTAATCTGCCTCAAAATGCTCACCTTATGCTTACAAGGTCCAAAACATGGTGTCTACCTTCTCTTTTATATCAACTGCACTCTATTACAGTCTCCACTGTTCATATCACTAAACCACAAACCTTTAAAGAAGTCTCTTAGTAGCAATGCTGGCTCACTACTATGCAGGAAGAATATGCAGCTTTGATAAATCAGAAAACATGGAATCTTGTTCCTTTACTACCTGGTAGAAGGCTTATTGGTTGTAAGTGGGCATACAGAATTAAAAAGCATACAAATGGTAGCATTGCTATGTTCAAGGCTAGGCTTGTTGCTAAGGGGTATCATCAAAAGCAGGGATTGGACTATACAAAAACTTTTAGCCTTGTGGTAAAACTACAAATATAAGAATTGATCTGTCCTTAGCTTTTCATCACAAATGGCCTATCAAATAGCTAGATGTATCTAATGCTTTCTTGCATAGATACATCACAGAAGACATTTACATGGTCCAGCCACAGGGTTTTCGGGATTCTAAACATCTTGACTATGTATGCAAATTGAATAAATCTCTATATGGCCTTAAACAAGCTCTTAAAGCCTAGTATCAACCTCTGGCTACCTTTTTACTTTAACAAGGTTTCAAATGCAGCCACACAGACAATTTACTATTTGTTTTCAATAATGGTTCCTAGTTTCTTGTCATCTTGGTTTATGTAGATAACCTTACCATCAAAGGAAACTTTGTAGAGGCCATTTCCAGTCTTATTCAACTCATGGGCACAAAATTTGCCGTGAAAGATCTAAGGGATCTATCCTATTTTTTGGGGCTAGAAGTATCATCTAATACTGATTATTTGATTCTACACCAAAGGCAATACGCTCTGTAACTATTAAAAGGCTTGCAGGACTGCAAATCTGTTTCTACATATGCAATATCTTCTAACATAGTCTACTTAGAAAATTACTATAAGCTCTATTCTGATCCTACAGTTTTTAGAAGCTTGGTTGGGGCCCTACATTATCTTATAATAATTAGGCTTGACCTTCAATTTGCAATCAATAACCTCTGTCAACATACGGACAATCCTACAAATAGGGATTATGAAGCATTAAAAAGAACTCTCAGATACATAAAAGGTGCACTGCTGTATGGTCTATTGTTAAAGCCAGGAAATTCGGAACTCAAGGCATACCCTGACTCAAATTGGGCTTTTAGTTCTGACAGAAAATCTACAATTGGCTTCTGTATATTTTTTGGAAACAATCTAGTTTCATGGTGTTCTAAAAGGCAGGTCACAATGGCAAGATCTTCCACTGAAGCTGAATAGAGGGCTATGGGTCACATTACTATAGAATTGAAGTGGCTAACTTTTGTACTTAGAGATCTGTTCATTCTTAATTTCACTCCCTCTTTTGGTTGTGATAATGTCTCTACCTTAGTTTTAGCTACTAATCAGTCTATCATGGTAGAACTAAACATATAAAAATAGATTACCATTATGTAAAGGAGCAAGTTCAGGCCAAACAACTTGAAGTCTATCATATATTACTAAATTTCTCTGTATCAAAAACAAGCTTCCTTTGGCCACAGCCTTAGATTAGCTTGAGGGGGATGATAAGGCTGTCAACTTGTTAGTTTTACATTTAATAGTTGAGCTCACTAATTGAGGCATAATAGTGGTAGTTAGGCATTGTGCCAGCTGGAAATATCTGTAAGTAAATATACCTGTGCAGCATATAAATATCTGCACTTACCTATTGTGATCATTAAGAGAATGAAGATAGAAAATATCTTTTCTCTCCTTATTACTTCATCAGTCCGAAACCTCTTTCCTAACAAATGTGTAAACCATGAAACAGAGCTTTAATCTCCACCATAACCATAGACTTAGTGCTTAAGTGGTCATAAATGCCAAAGACAAAAACACTATCACTATTGTGAAGTAATCCACCAGCACTTGCTTTATCCTCCTTCAAACTTTTGTCCACATTTAGTTCAAATTCTCCTATATCAAGCTAAAGCTAAAGGACTCTCTAGTTGTAAAAGCATGCAAATATAGTGAAGATGTGGCAAAAGAATAGAAATAGAGGAAAATTATGATGAGAATGAGAAGGAATAAAAGGATAGGGTTTTAAGGTTTTTAGGGAAATAGATAGAAAGGATTCTTGAGGAGCTTTATGATTCTAAAAACATGCAAATATAGAGAATTAGATTATGCCTATATGATATATGAGATAATTTTTCTTTAAAATTTACAAATAATTTTAAAAAATAAAAATTATAAAAAATAAGTAGTAAACAATAGATAAAAATATTTTTATAAATAATAAAATATATTAATTAAAAGCATAACATGTCCCAAAAATAATTGGTTATAAAAAATAATGTCATAAAATTAACTGACTAAAATCAAGTCACTTGCTCAATTATTACCTATTGATAAACAAATTAGCTAATATGCAATTTGGAATTGGATAAATTTTAAAATATGAAAATTTACATAGGGATTGCCAAAAAAGAAATAGATAGAATTGATCCAATTGTAGGTTGAGATAGAAACTTAAGTAGCATTTAATAAAATGTTAACTATTTATTATTTTTAAAATTGATAGTTAAAAGTACTATAACATATTATATATATATATATATATGTGTGTGTGTGTGTATTTATGTATGTGTTTGTGTGTGTGTGTGTGTGTGTGTGTGTGTATATATATATATATATATATATATATATATATGCATGTATGTTTGCATGTATGTATGTATATATGTATGTATTCTATTTCTAAAAACAATTTTATCTTTAACTTCCAAGCTATATACACATATTTATGTTAGAGACGAAAAATCTATCACTCTAGTTATTCATGATGAAAAGTTAAAATCCCATGAATAGAGACCAACTTTTCTTGATAATAAGAAGAATATATAGATGAAAAAAAGCCATATTGTCTCTCTTACCTTCCCTTCTCTAGGGGCACAATAGAATTTTCTAATGTGTGCAACCTTTCTTCTTTGCTAGTTGTTCTAAAAGTCTCAGGAGTTTGATCAAAGGTATTTTGAAGGTGATGTAGAAAACCTCTCAATTAGGTACTTGGATGCTCTAATCATCATCGGGAGGCTTAACAAGTAGGTTTATGGAAGCTTAACTGATCACATCACATACAAAATTGACCATTAGGCCAATCGCTAATTGTCATATGCATGTAGGTCTAGTTGATCAAGCTAGTCCTTCTTACCAGTATCACTCAATATCGGTACAATGTCTTCCTATTGCCTAAAGGGGTCATTAGAGAGATTGACACCAAGTTGTCTTCTTTTCTTTGGAGTCATGGAGGTGAGAATGCGAGGGGTGCAAGAGTTGCTTATGATGTCACTTTGTTGGCTTTATGATAAATATATGATTTTGATGATAACAAATAAAGGAAACTTGTGTTTGTGTGTTGATTCTAATATGTTTATATACTTAAATGCACACTTGTTTGGTTTTGGAATTGATTGTTTACATCTTTATATGGTAAATATATTTGTGCATAATTTTTATAAGTGAAATATTGGCTTATTGGTTTGAATGCATTAAATGTAAATTGGATATGTTTATGAATGTGATAAACATGGATATCTTAAATTGGATTGATTATGATTGGATAATTGAAATTGGATTGACTATTTGAAATTAGATTGATTATGGTTGGATATTTGAATGGTGGCATTGTATGGTTTGTAGTTAATGTTTTGATGATGCAAATAAAAGATTAGTCATGATTCATAATGATTCTGTAAATGAAAAAGTTTTTCTATATGACTATTGGTGAATGAGCTTTTGGATATTGATGAATGAGATAAATGGTTATGGATGGAAGTTTTGAATAAATGAGCTTTTGATAAACTTGAAATGCAATGAATGGATTTTCTTATGCATTGAATGTTTCATATAGATTATATATGGATTATTCTTTTTTGATTGACTATGTTTTTGCAAAGTATAATTTATGGAAGTTCGTAAAAAAGCTCATGGATTTGAATATAAAAGATGGATGTTCATATATGAAAAATCTCAAGTCAAAGAGCAAAGAGAGATATAAGGCTGGAGACGAAAAGTCAAAAGGGGTACCGGCTCATTTATTATGTTTTTACTTTTATTGTGCATAACCTTGAATTTACTTTCTAAAACTCATGCTCTTTTAAAATTATCTTTTTCATAATCTACAAAATAGCTTTTGATTTTCTAAACTTGTTTTCTTGGAATCTTAAAATTGGATTAAAAAATCTTATTTGAAAAATAATTGATTGTACTTGTTCTTGAAAAGTTTTTTGAAAAATAAAATTTTGACTTCCTTGTTTGAAATTGTTTTCTATTGTCAAATCTTCTTGAAAATATCTTAAATTGCCAAATCTTCTCAATCCTCCAAAGTTGTTTTCAAACTTTCCTTTTATATTTTTGAATCTTCATTAATGCACTCCTAAATTGCTAGAACATTTATGCATACAAAAGATTTTCAAATGTTGGAGCTATAATGTCAAAAACACAAATTTTTGGCATAGAGTCGATTTCCAAAACATATATCTATTTGCAAATAAGTGCAACCGACTTTAAAAAACATTCCCTGGACACTGCCGGATTCCCAGGCCGGGCGCCTGACCCAAGCATCCGAGGGTAGGCAGAATGTCAGAAAACAGATCGGATTCCCTACTTGGACGATCAATCTTTGCTCTACAGTTTTAAAATTTTAAATGTTGGAAATTATTTTTTGGCATGATTTTCAAATATCTCTCACCGTATACTAAATTCCATCAATTTTGGCATTTCAATGGTTATTGCTAACACTATGTAAACGTTTCTCTAAAGCTTTTGTAAATAACACTTCAACATCTAAATCATCCTTAAGCTTTAGATTGTTTATTCTTGAGTTATACAAGAGCTATCATGGTTATATCTTTTGAGTAAGAGCTTTGAGCCTTATTTCAATTCTCTTTTGATATACCTTGTTATGATTATGCTCTATAGTTAAGATATTATTGGCATTGAGTTCTTAGCTAGAGAGGAGTGGAAAAATCTTTAGTAAGGTGCTTTCACTTAGGTTCTTTGAAAGTGTGCCTTAAATATTTGTAAAAGAGTTCATTTGTGTTTCACTAAAGTTTGAAGAAGCATTGACATCTAATGGAGGTGTTGTGAAGTCCTAAGGGGAGAATTCTTAGGTGATGTACCCGGTGCATTCTATTCCCTTATCTTCCTACTTTAATTATTTTCATATTGTTTGCAACTTGTTTGATAAATTGCTTGTGTGAAGTGTATTTATTATCTTGTTTTTAATGTTGCTTTGAATTGAATTAATTTCTGCAAAAGTAGTATAATCTTAATTTATCCCCCCTTTTAAAGAAAGAGGACTAAGCGTTGCCGGCTACTTGAAATTAGTCGAGTTTTAACCCTAAAATATTTTTTGGCACACCCTTGTTAATGAGCCGTGTATGTAGGGTTACTTGGAGAATAAAATGTTACTTAAAGGAAAATGTATTTGGTCGATGGCTATTCTAGGAAAAGCAACTTGGTCGTAGCGAAAGATCTTTAACAAAAGAGGTTTGGCAGAGAATTTGGTCAAAACTGAAGTTGGGAATGGTTGCAATACCTTTCTCTTATTGGATAATTGGTTGAAAGTGGGAGACTGGCGGATTATGCTGAATTAAATAACCTCTACATTCTTGTAGAGTGCAACTAGATGAGGGTGGTTAAATTTATTGTTTAGGGCCAGTGGAGTTGGCCTCTGCCTTTTTCTTTTCTGCAGTCCTTAGATATAGATCCTTCTCAATTAAGTCAAGAGGACAAACAGATTTGGTTAATGGGAAGAGGCAAGGGTTCCCCTTCCAAAAAACATAGGACCCCTATATGAGTAAAATTTGATAAGGTGCAATGGTTGACCACAGTGTGGGATAAAGTTGTTATTCCAAAGATAGGAATTTAGACATGGATGGCGTGCCTGGACTAGTTATCTACAAAAGACTAGGCTCATGGAATGGGGGGTTATCCTAAGCAAATTGCGAATTCTTTGGAGTGTAGATGGAGGATTGAAATCACGTTTTCTTTGATTGTTCATTTACAAGGAGAATCTGGAAGAATTGTAGCAAATGTCTAGTAGGAGGCAATTTGGGCTTGGCTGGGACTGTCTGTTAGAAAACCTGTGTGGCATTTGCAAGGGAAGTTCGTTAAGAGTTGAACTTACAAAAAGTGTGTTCTGTTTGACAGTGTATCACATCTATCGAGAAAGGAACAATAGATTACATGGGACAAATCCTGCCACAGAGGAGCATGTTGCGGATAGAATTAATGTGGATATCAGATAGAAATTTAGTCTTTTGGATAAATATAGGGAAAGTAGAATATATATATATATATATATATATATATATATATATATTACATAGGGCAAATCCTACCACAGAGGAGCATGTTGCAGATAGAATTAGTGTAGATATCAAATAGAAATTTAGTCTTTTGGATAAATATAGGGAAAGTAGAATATATATATATATATATATATATTCCACTGTGTATAGCCTGGTACTTTTGACTTCTTTGTGGCTCATGTATGTACTCAGTTTTGTGGTAGAATGAAAATGAACTCACTTGTTGATCAAAAAAAAAAAAAATTCCCGATAACTAATATAAATATAAGAGTTCAAATAAAAATTATCTAATAATTAATAAATTATTTGTAATTCAAATATTTATTAAAATGTCATACAAAATTTATAAATTCATATAATGTATATACTTTTTTTAGTTAAGTAAAAATAAGATATAGTATGTAAAAATAAGTACTTTTTGTTACACTCTTGCGAAACATGGGAAAAATCAGTATTTTTTTATATATTTATTTATTATTAATAGTCAATTTTTTATTTCATTTAAAGATAAAATATAAATATATTTTTTAAAATAAAATTTTTAGTAGGTTTTCAACACTAATCATGATTTTTATTTTTTTACTTTTTGGTAAACTCAAATAATCTTGAAAGAAAAATCATTATGAACTTTTTTGTATAAATAAAAATAGATAGACTAAACCTTTTTTTGGAGGAGAAATAGTACAATGCAATAACATGAGGGAATCTCTTTATGATAAAAAGATCCATTTTGCAAAATTGTAAAGACATTATTTTGTAATATATATATATATATATATATACATATGTATTTAGATTAGGAATAAATTTATTAAATTAGAAAATTATTTTTATGACGAAATTTCTTTAAGGTGAAAAAAATATTATATTGTATGACATGATGATAAGTAACATTGATTAAGGAAGAGGGAAAGAAAGATCCGGATCTAACTTTTTTACTTTTAAACCGTTGAGAAATATAGTGCTTGAGGGTGCACTATGTTAAGAGAGCATGATGTAATTTACTGTGCTTGTCTAGATAAAAGTATGTAATTTAGTAAGAGTACAATTCAGTAATTCACCTACAACTTATAAATCTCAATTTTAAATAATCATTGAGAGTGTATAGAAAACTATTATTGCTGCATAATTTCTGTGAAAGAACACTGCACACCTTCCTAGTTTTAATTAGAGTTGGTTTGTCGCATACTGAACGATATTTTGTTCTGTCTTTAAAATTGTCATATGACTCCCCGTTTAAGATCGTGTTGTTCATGGAGTTAATGATCATTGAAACAGCATCCTTGCGAGTGTCCACTAAGGTTCAATAGAATAATGGGAGAGAGATGTTAGAGATATGAGCAAATTAATGTTATTTTGTACCGGAACCTTCAGCCTTGAGATTTTTGCTCAATAAAATATAATGTTATAGGAGAATTTAATTAAATAAAATGACAACTCCGTGGAGATTCCAACTTTAGGCAAAAATTTTATGGGAAAAAAATGAGGAGCAATGATAGCTTTATGTTATCCCTTTATTTCTTCACTATTGTTTTGTAAAGTAATAGTTCATGTATTGAATATTAAATTTATTATCTATATAATGATCATATATATATATATATATATATAAAGAGGGAAATTAAATGATAAATGATCGATATATAATAAAGTTAAAAAAAATTAAATTTGCTCTTTTGAATGCTAACTATTATGTGCTTTTTTTTAATCTCCTGTCACCTCTTATTCCTCATGAGATTTGAACTCGTAACCTCACTTCTCTAGTAGATAGTCTCAACTACTTAAACTACTCCTTAGTCCATAATATATGTATATGCTCATTTATATATATATACATAGCAAGTTCTTGTGAGGACATCTTAAGCTTATGCTGTGAGCACGTGGATTTCAACTTATTTGATGTAATTTAGATATTCTTGAGCACTTGGTACGTTAATTTTAAGCTATTCTGGCAAAAATGAAAAAACAAAAATATATCATAATTAGATATCATTTTCTAGTTTTTATAAGGAATAATTAAAGAGGACAAGCAATTAAGTGAGATAGTATCTTACATATATATATATATATATATATATATATATATTAAATTTCTAAATAATGTGTTTGAAATATTAAAAGATTATTTATTTATTATGCTGGTAGGATTTCAACTTATTTTATGTAGGTTAATTATTCCTGATGACTTGATACATATTAAGCTACTCTGAAAAAAAAAACAAAAAGATGAAAAGAATAAAATGCATTTTATTCTCTTATATTTTGTCAAGATCTCATAAATTTCCTGTGTTTGAAAAATATATTCTTCAAAGCATCAGAAGTATTAACAACATTCTTTACAATAGGGAAAATGTCATTTTTCCCACAAGTTTTATTATAAATTTCAAACTCTCCCATGACCTTCTAATTGTATCCATATTCTCCCATGAGTTCTATTCTAGATTCCATATTCCCCCATAAGTTCAAATTTTACCAAACAAAGCTTTAAAAGAATTTCTTTTCTGTTTTTTAAGATAAAGGATAATATTAGTAAAAAAAAATGATTAAAATCATTCAATAAATGAATCTGCTATCAAACAAAAAATTTTAAAAATTAATTAATTTCATAATATGAAAAAAAATAAAAAATAGCTTACTAAGTAACATTTGTATTACACAAAATATTAGAGAAAAAATTAAATTCGTTATGAGATATCTTTCTCCAAATATATACATTCAAAAAAATATAGGAACTTTATTGGCAAGTTTTGAAATTATAAAAAGTTATATGAATTTTTTTATACAATTTCGAAAAAGCATAAGTGAGTAAAAAACATTTTACTCAATAAAAAATATTATTAAATCTCATCTTCCAGTTTTTATAGGGACTAAAGAAGACAAGGAAGTGAAATAGTACCATATTTATTTATTTATTTCAAATTTCTAAATGATGTGTTTGGACTAATAAAAGACTAATATTTATTGTGCTCAGAGAAGAGATTTCTTATCTATGGACATGGCCGTATTGGGGTCATGGTCTGACCAAGACATTCATTCTTCTTGATATGCTGCATGTGTTAGAGAATCTGCATCGTCATCCTTTGGGTGTTCCTTCAACACAAGAAACAAAGTTAAATCTATTACCCCCAAACCCTTTGTTATCATTACGTTTAGCTTTGAGAAACAAACAAAATCTTGCCCCTCGACGCATACCAGAT
Source organism: Cordia subcordata (assembly GCA_028554755.1). NCBI lineage: Eukaryota > Viridiplantae > Streptophyta > Magnoliopsida > Boraginales > Cordiaceae > Cordia > Cordia subcordata. Next base: position 10,715,754 of record JAPTOF010000019.1, read on the forward strand.
TCAGGACATACACAAAATAAAAAAAAGGCTAATGTCCGTGATTTTTACTGTTGGGAAATCACTGTTGAAACCCAAGCAACCACACAAACTTGCCCTTGTATATATATTCCTCTCAGGTCATAGCTGGTGGCAGTGTAAGCTTTGGCTTCTTGTAATCATCATATATATACTCTGTGCTTAGGAATTCACATCATCAACACACATGTCTGTACTTTGACCATTCAACATGTGCTATGGCCGCCCAAAGTTTAAAATTTTCTGATCCCAAATAAAGTCTTTTTGATTCTGGAACTGTTTTTGGAGTTTACCATTTAGCATAAACTTATAAGAGTAAAATGTAGGTTATCATATGTGGTTTGTCTAATTAATTAATTATTTTTTATGTTTTAAAATTTATCACATTATTTTTTTGTGCTTATCAAAAGGTGACACAATACAGTATCCCCTGTAATTTATCTAATTAGTTGATTGTTTCTGTGGTTTGTCTAGTTAGCTGATTCTCTGTTATATTTCTAAAACTTACTAAATTGCTCTTTTGTACTTTTTAAAAGGTAACACAATTATTTTTTTCTTGTTATTATCTAATCGTTATTAACAAAAAAATAAGGTTATTTTTGTCGAAATATAAACACATTACAAATTTTAAAGCTCATAGATGTAAGAAAAGGTACTTATGATGTACAATAAGTTAATTTAAACAAAAAAACGTCAAGGTAAGGTATTATAAGCTATAATTTGAAAAACACAATAAGGTAATGTGGTAAGTTTAAAAACATAAATGATAACCAACTAATAAGGTATAACATGTATTTTACTTAAATTATAATATTATGAGAATTTTAAATCGATTTTTTTTATAAGTTGAAAAGACCTAGGAATGAAATTGCACCGAGTGACCATTTACTTCATTGGGTGTGTATTATTGCAGGTCAACCTAGTTTGATGAACTGTAAAAAGGAAAGGAGCCTTAACTAATGGATTACTAAATCAGATAGGGTTATTAATTACATGGTTTATGATAGTGTGAACTGTGTACGAGAAAGGATGGGTCCATACCTATCTTTTTGCTCAGTAGCCACAGTGCCAATTATGCAAAAAAACCTACTGATTTCTGGAACAAGTCTTTTTCTGCATAATGAAGCTTGCAAAGACACTGTACAATCTCTCTCTCTCTCTCTCTCTCTCTCTCTCTCTCTAATTCAAAAGGAAGGAAGCTGAAATAAACACAATATTTCAGTAAAAAAGTTTGCAGAAATTAGCAACAAAACTCATGCTGGCCAACCAATCTTTTCTTCTTCCTTCTTCTGAAGTTTTTGTTTCCCCTGGAAATGGATTTACTCATTCCAAGAGAAAAAGAAGGCCTGCAGGCACACCAGGTTTAGCCTAGCAGTGACAGCTTATTGGTTCCTGATTTTATTAGATTGGGAATTAATAATATATATTGATAATAAGTGAATTGTATTTAATTTCGGTTTTTGTAGATCCTGACGCAGAAGTTGTGTATCTCTCGCCGGAGATGTTGATGGAATCAGATCGGTACGTGTGCGAAATCTGCAACCAGAGCTTCCAGAGGGAGCAGAACCTTCAGATGCACCGGCGCCGGCATAAGGTTCCCTGGAAGCTGCTGAAGAAGGACAAGCAACAAGCTAATAGGAAGCGGGTTTATGTTTGTCCAGAGCCAACCTGCTTGCACCATGATCCATCCCACGCTCTTGGTGACCTTGTGGGCATCAAGAAGCACTTCAGAAGGAAACACAGCAACCAAAAGCAATTTGTTTGTGGCAAATGCTCCAAAGGTTACGCTGTTCAATCAGATTACAAAGCTCACCTCAAAATCTGCGGTACCAAAGGCCATTCTTGCGACTGTGGCCGCGTTTTCTCCAGGTTGGATTCATATATCCATATGATTACACTACAAGCAGTTCGGCAACAAGCCGCGGTTTTTTTAATTATAGGCCGCGGTTTTGTTTATTGTTAAGTGCAATAGAAAATCAATCCTGCAAGCCTATTGTGTTGTATGTATGCTTTTAGCAGATGAAAAAATGCACAGAAATTGTTCTGTGCATTAATCCTTTCAGCACTTTCTAATTCATAATGAGCGGCATGGTTTTCTTTTCCAAATGCTGAAGAGTATGTTTCCTCTAACTATTTTTGCATAAGTTCGAATTAGGTTTCCCTAAATTTTTCTAGTATTTTGACTTGGTTATTAATCATTCTGGAGATGTTAGATAATTTGAAGTTTCTAGAATGAGTAAAATAATTATTCTCTTGAGACTTGTGAAAAGCCTTACTGCAATCAATTTGGAGAGGGACTCACTTGTAATTATTTATTTATTTTATTTTTTTCTGATTGTTAATTGGTTAAATCAATGTGGTTGATGTTGTTCATTCATTCATCAGAAATCACTATTATAATTATGATTTTTGTTTTGCTTTCTCAGAGTTGAAACCTTCATTGAGCATCAAGACACATGCAAATCTCGGAGCACAGGCGCTGAGTTACAAGCATCAGAACTGCCTAATTGCGTGCCAAAAGCTTCTTTGAGTACTGCAGGGAACTCAAGTTTCACCAGAAACCCTCTTCCAGATTCTTTACTGCTTGCCAAGTGCACAAAACCGAAACCGATTTCATCGTTGCAAGCACAACGTGGTCATGATTCGGCCTCTAGTCTTCATCACAATCTTCATCTTGGCCTTGAGCTGTTTCCATCAAATAATTCATCTCCCAGTAATAAAAAGGTCTCATCGCCATTGTTTGCAACCTTGGAACACAACCATGCTTGGAATGGCTATGTTGGTCAAGAACCAACAGTGGCAGCCTACAGTAGAATGAAGAATGAGGCATCTCAACTGCTGAGGATGGCCATGGAGCAGAAGGCTATGGCTGAGAGGAAAAGACAAGAAGCAAAATGTTTGATTGAATTGGCCAAGCAAGACATGACAAATGCAAGAAAGATCCGAGAACAAGTACTAGCCCAGCTTACAACTGCTCATGCATCGCAGGATTGCGCAACGAACACGACGAATAATTCTACTAATCATAATCTTCCGCAAGCAACATGTCATGCTTGCAAGAAAGTGTTTCAAACAAAAGCAGTGGCAGAAGATGAAGCAGCTCGTTATGGTAAAGCCTTGCTAATACCAGCTGTGGCTAATGCATCCTCAGCTGGCATGCAAGATGGTGCAAAAGGGAAGGAGGGTTTTCTGCTTTGGGCCAAGAAGCTAACCTCTACAAGCTGAAATACACTGTTAATTGACATTGCTATTTGTGCAGCATGTAATGGAAAATTCATATCTTTTGCTATAAAGACTGCATTTTTTTCCCCTTCTCTCCTTGGGCTTAAGTTGAAGAATCATCTCGCTTTTTTCCAAATCAGACTTTTCTTTGACTACTGTTTACAACTTTTAGCTAATTGAGCAGTCAACTGATCTTTTTGTTTCTTTATTTTCTTTTTGTTTACTTCTTTAACTTGCTACTTAATAGTGCACTCAAGACTAATGCTTGCAGATCCTAAAAAGCTGTATTATCGTTAGAAAACCCTGATATAGAATGGAGCCAATACTGTTAATCTATAAGATTGAATTTCATACAGTTCTTTTTAGAAAAAAATTCAGGGTCAGAATACAAGCTAGAGAAGTTAATTAAGATCAATATATTGCATTTCTCTGTTTTCTTTTCAATTCTTTACTTCCAATCTAGTCCCGTACTTTAGACTCAAAATCCAAGTTAAAACATCTAAAAAAAAATAGTCTCAACTACTTGAACTACCCTGAAACCCCTTAGATATTGCATTCTTTGGTACGAGGTAAAAGGCACGCATGATATTGATTCTGAAATCAAGCTTAGTAGTAGCTCATTGTATATTCATGTTGGTGATGCATCTACATCCATGTGTCAAGTCCTGTAATTACTGCTGTCGAAACATACCAATGTTACTGCGCATCTGCCAAAACATAAAAAGGCTGATATTATAATCGCAAGGTACTTCTGACGGATTCTCATTTATGGCTATATATATATATATACACAGAGAGAGAGAGAGAAATACATATAAATACATAATATGATAATGAGAAAAACATTTGTCTAGATCCAACTGAAATCATTTGAAAATGCTTTAAAATAGCCAAATAAAATCTAATTACCTTTTTCTCCTGGTTATCTCTTTCTTTTCTTTTTGGTTTTTTTGTTAACAAGGGATCCCACTTGATCGAGCTCGACCACTAATTATTCAGCAGAGTTCAACCACCAAGTAGTAAACTTCGAATGTAATGACCTGTCCTATAACCATTCACTAAACTAATTCAGGGCAACTCCACCCCCAATTGGCAGGGGATTAAATTGAATCCTAAAACTCGAGTCATGAGCCTTATTCGTTGTAGCTTTCGTCACTGGGGGCATCTGTGGTGGATAGGCTATTTCTTTCATTTGATCACATTAATCTCACTCGTCTAACTCTCTCTTCAATATATGATGGTGTTTTAAACAATTCTAGGAAATTATATCCATGCATCAGTATCCTCATGACCATTTAAATATTTATTAATTAATTTGAAGGTTGGAGATGATGAGTCGATCTCATGTAAAGAATAAGAAGCCATGCAGGTGGCTGATTAAAGGGATGGACCATTTATATCCAAGAAAAGCTGAAATGAGATTAAAGCTATGTTTTCCATGTTGGTCTTGTGTCCTTTTCAAGTGTACTATTCCAATTTAAATGCCAATTAAAATCACCATGTTTTTCAGTGCCACAATTTGTAAGTTTCCGCAGGTGCTTAAGTCCCTCTCAAACCCAGACAAGACACACAGTGGCCAACCACCCCCCCCCCTTCTTTTTCTCTTCTCTTTCTCTCTCTGAAAGTCTTCATCGTCGTCGTCATCATCATAAAGATTAAACAGAAAAAAGAAAAAAGTAAGAGAGAGAGTAATAAAGGGTATTTTGGTCATTCAAACTGGCATGTGGCCTCTCATTATTCTTTCACAATTGGAGCCAAAGCAAGAGGGGTTCAACTGAGGTGGGACACTGTAATCATGTCACTGGTTCTGACATTATGTAAACCACTTCAAGCGAGACGGAAAATCTTACCTGCTCACAAATCACAATGTTTTACGTACCGGCGTCCTTCTCTAGATGGCATGTTTGTATTGGGTCTTTTTCCTTTTTTCTTTTTTTCCTTAAATGCATTTGTTCATTCAAATAGAATTTCCTTTCTGACCAGAAAAAAAAAATTCGCTTGATTAGTTCTTTCACGAAAAATTATTTTTTTGGGAAAAAAACATTTGTTCATTCAAATAGAATTTGCTTGATTAGTTTCTCACAAATTTATTTTTTGGAAAAAAATATTTATTTTGCAATAAGTATTTGCAGACACACGATCTACAATCACATGTGAATTTTTAAAGAGAGTGTATAAGGCAAGTTGAGAGTATGTAAGTGATATAGTGAGTCAGATGTTTTTCTCCAAAGAAAGAATTTATTTATAGTAAGAGAGTCTAAATACCTGTACAATTTATTAACGCCAAACTCTCGTTCTGTAATTATCCCTTAACGTGCCAACCCTTCCTCTAAATAAAGAAAACTATATCTAGCCAATAGGAATTAGTTGAAGCTTTATCTTTATCATGCTAAGCCCCTTCCCCAATAACCACTATGAGAAATGTAGAGTTTAGATGGAAATCTATTGTATGAGTAGTCGAAGGTTGACGGAGCCATACAACAGGTGCGAGTCAGCTCCTTGGGCCATGACATAATCTTGGGCTGAAGCCTCTCAACCCAATCCAATTTGGCCTTTAGGTCCAAGACCAGTGTTTGGTCAATACACTATTTACATTAAAAATTTGAGATTTTGAAAAGGAAAAAGTAGTTTTCTTTTCTAAAAATTAAAAAATTTTAACTTCTCAAAAAAGTATTCTTTTTTTTAATTTATATAAAAATAATTTTTAAAAAAAGTCAATCTAAAAGGCCTCCGTATGCTTACGACCGTCTAGAATATAGATTAAAAAATACAATATATCATAGCTATATTATTTACAGGGAAAAAAATATTTAGGTCTCTTACTTTTAACTATTAGATCAAATAGATCCTTTTTCTTTTTTTTTTTGTCCCCCCTTTTCAGCCTTTGTGAAAGTTAGCTATGACCCTGCGAAAATTAGTTATGTTAAAAAATGTCATTTTTTCCCTTAACGAGTCAAAAAAACATGGTTAAATTCTAATATCCATTAATTTTTTATATTTTTGCTGTATTTATTTGCCATTTGGATTTCGCGAAAAACAAATCTATTTTTTTATTTTTTATTCTAATTTATTTTTTATATTATTCGCCTAGCGCTTTGCAGGCCATTTAATTAATTGACCAAAAATATTTAAGTCCATATTAAGAGTAATAGATCAAAACGGGAAGCAAATATTACAATATTTCTACTTAAATACATGATATTCTCATTATTAAATGAAAAAGAGTATAATCATAGTTCATAATCTAATTATATAGGAACAAGCTTTTTCTCATATCAAGAGTCCAAAGTGATTTCTTCTAAAATACTTATTTAACTTTGTTATTCATAGAATGCATTCATAGCTAACTGAGAGTGATCTTCACTTAAAAAAAAATGTTTCAAGAAATTAAAAAAAAATCACAAATCATTATGTTATTCAATTTGATGATCCTATATATTCATGATGATTCTACTTTTTTCCCAAAAAAACAAAACAAAAAGAAAACTGCAACTTTAATTAGATGGTTTACAAATTGCTAAGTGAATGATGTAACAAAAAGTAAATTATAAAAATATTAGAATTTTTTGTAAAATTCAATTGGTGATTGAATAATGAAAAAAAAAATCAACAGATATTGGAATTTTGTCATGTCATTCGCCTCATTAAAGACAAAAATGACATTTCCAACATAGCTAACTTTTGGAGGGACATGAGTAGAGAAAAAGAAAAACTAATTGACCTATTTGGTTTAATAGTTAAAAGTAAGAGACCTAGATGCCTTTTTCTCGTTATTTATAGTAAGTGCGAAAAATCTCAAGATTAAATTTTAGTGGATACAAGTATCGTATTGTTGTTACAAATAAGTTTTGATTCAGGTGGTAGCGGCCTCATTCCCATAAGGAGGAGAACACAAGTTCGAATCTCGGGAAGTGTGCTTATTGGGAGGACTTTTCCTTAATCGCTCCTGACCTGATAAGGATTAATATCAAATCCAATGTGACTTGGGGATACTTCAGCTCAAAGCAAAAAAAAAGTATTGTATTGTTGTTGAGCTCCCTAAAACCACAAAAAAGCATACACAATATTATTGGATTAATGAGAATTACTTGCTTATTTTGTCAAAAAAAAAAAGAAAAAAGGTCCATCGAGACCCCGAATCTTGGGTTTTATTTTCCCTTTGACTCCATATATGTACTCGAGGATATATGTATGTGAAGGATAAGGGAGGCTGTAGTTTTCATGGGCCGTGATGATCTTTTATATATAAAAATATTTTTCAAATATTTGTAATTCAAACAAAATAATTAGCCCTAAATTCAATAATGTCAACAGAAAATACGAGTAATATATGTAGGGATATCTGAACTCAAAATGTTGTATAAGCACATGAATAAATCTCAACAGTGCTGCGTAGAAGAAAACAACGATCATCTAACCACACACTGGATTAAAAGATCAACTCAATATTGCATATATGTGTAAGTGAATAAAGTTTGAGAATTTGAGTTTAATTTCCGAGATAATAAGAGAAAGGATGAATTTGTCAATAGCCATTGGGTTGCTCATTAAGGTGGTGGGCCGGGTGCGATGACGATGACTTGGAGTACATTTTTTTTTGTATAGGTGTTGTGTATGAATTGATTAGTGCTAATTGGTTAACTATTTGATCACTAAAAAATTTTAATTCTATAATTAGTTTTGAGTAACCTTGCCAAAGAAAAAATAATATCGAACACTTGAAGGTCGAAAATTTGAATGTTTTATTTTAGTCCTTATAGTATTTGGTCTATCGGCTTCCGCTAAGGGCATTTTCCATAAATGTACATGTACTTTTCTCAAGGATCTAATAATGAAGACAAGGTTGATCTTTTATGTAGCTAGTATATTTATAGTTAATTTTAAGTGAAAGCTATGTATTTATAGTCAATATTATGTCAGGCCAATATAATATACACAAGGAAGAAAAAAATTAAATATTCTCTTATGCTTGAACTCGTTTATCACATACTATATAGATGTTTAGTTAGAAGGTTAAAAGAAGCAAGAGAAATAAAAAAAAATTATAAGTTTAATTTTAATATATGTCAAATAAAGTATATTACAGAAGATGATTAAAAATCGATTGTTATCTAACAAAATGAGTATTGATTTTAAATCATAGAAAGCATCACTCCAAGTGTGGGCAACGGAAAGTTGTCATTCTCCTGATCTGGAAGAACTATTTTATGCAAATCTCATGTAGTGCAACATATTGGGTCTATTTGGGTTGATTTTTTTTTTTAAATAAATTTTTTTAGAAACATGTATATCTTTTTTATAATAAGTAGTTGTATTAAATTTTAAAAAAAAGTTCAAATTCTGAAAAAGCTAAAAAAAATTTAATTTAAGTTTATTCCGAAAACTAAAATTTTTAATTTTTCAAAAAAATATTTTTCTAAAAAAATTTAAAAAACACTTTTAGAAAAAAAACCAATTCAAACAAATCCATTTTCACATAAAAGGTTAGCCGGCATGAAAATTAAGGGCATCAAGGTAATGTCTTGGGCCGTTATGCATGTCGGTAGACATGATGGAATTATACAGCTGTTAACGGGCTTTAACTATGGAATTTTCGATAGAGGTATCATAAGCCTGTTTGGAAGTGTTTCTAAAAGCAGTTTTTTTTTTGTTTTCAAAAATAAAAAAACAAAAAAAATTGTTTGGCTTAGGTTGTTTTTATTTTTTGTTTTCAAAAACTGTTCTCAAAACTCTGTTTTTAAGAACCAAAAAACAAAAACATATTTTTGGTATTTTTAGATGTTTTTATTTTGAGAACAATTGAAAATACAGGGAAACAAGTTTTCATTAATAGCAAACTTGTAAATATTTTAACTTACTCAAAAAAACCCTATTTTGATACAAATCGCCTCCTCCTCTCTACAATCCTTAATCAGTCCTACTTCTCTCCAACAGTGAAGATGAGAAATTTCTACTACCCTATTAGAAGATTTTATTTTTGTGATAATTTAAGAAGACGAAGTTATTTAAGTGATTCAAGAGATGTGTCGTTAGAAGAGAAGGTTGCCATAACTTTATATAGTTTAGGATATAACGTGATGGGCGTCGAAACCACCAAAAAATAATATTCTAATTCTTACCTCACAAAATTAAATAGAGTACGTAATGAGAACAGGGTCGAATCTTCAGGGATTGGGAGATTATTTTATGCTAATTGTACCAAGTAGATTAATCAACTAAGTTGCAATCAAAAAGGGGGAATTAAATGCCAAAAAGTAAAATTAATAAAACTGTCCAGACCACTGGTAGCGCTGCGTGGGCACGCAACTTGGCCAGAAAATTAAAAAATGAAAATAAAAATAAAAATAACTAAAATAAGCAATTTTAAGTTAACGCAAGACTGGAAAAATAAAAAATCAATGAGAATTAAATCTAGCCTGAGGAACAATCGCAATTTCAGTCAACAATCCGATCCTAGAAGCAAAAATATTTTCAACTATTTCGATAAATCAGTTATGGTTATTGGTTCGACTTAATACCCTCATCTTTCTTTACAAAGTTGATAACGGTTTAAATCCCCTATGATTTTCCTGCTATCGCCTTAGCTATTAGGCGTTCTAATTACCGGAGATGCCCGTAGGATCTATCTAACGGCAGCAATAAAAATCTAGAAAGACCTGATTCTAAAAGTTAATACTCTCACGGTAATTGCTCATTTAGATTGCGTAATTACATAGGAAACCTGGTTACCACTATGCTTAGATTAATTAAATTCGTCTAATTGGCTACCTATTGTCATGCAATTGAATAATCGTGCACAAAATTAAACAATCACATAACAATATTAATTCTTGAAATAGTAAATAGGCAAATACCAAAATAACATAAAAGGGATAAAACAATTAGATCTCACGGAATTGATGAACCGAAATCTTGATTAATCCTCGACTAGAAAAGAAAATTAGAACTTCATGTCCATAAGTGTAGTCCAAAGAATGAAGAGAAATTGCTGAATTGTCTGCTAAAAAGTTGTCTCCCCCCTCTAAGTGCATATAAGAGGTATATATATAAGAAAAATCTTAACATATTTTCCTTGTTGGATAAGGAAACTCGGTCCAAAAAGAATAATAAGGTAAAAGCCTTAAATATAATTTCTAACAAAATAAAAAGTCTTCTAAATTTAATTATTTCCTTCCAAAAGTCCAGAAAAATATTTTCCATCTTGGTCAACCTTGGTCAAACCTGCGCAGCAAATTAATGGCATTTTTCCAAGTGACGAAGTCAACTTTGACCGCTACAAATACGTCCAAAAATCCCTTGAATCCATATATAATACATCTATCTCCTTTTTCCAAGTCTAAACATGCAAAAACACTAATTAAGGAGCATTCTATATCAAAATCAAGTGCATGTAACATATAAATTAAACACTTATTTCAAACTTATCATACTGCTTGGCATAGAGCTGTGGGAGATCGTTTTCAACTGATAGAAAGAGATATTTTGAGAAGAAAGAATTTGATTTATTATATTTTCATTAAAGCTTTTGAGTATAATGGAGCTATTTATAGTTGAAGAATAAGCTCAGTAACTGCCTTCAAGTTAGTTACAACAAATTAAAAACTAACTAACTTATAACAGCATCTCTAATCATTTATTGACTCAGCCTTGATATTTCATCTCATTATCATCCTCCCTCAAGCTTAGCCTAGGGGAAGCTACGGGAAGCTTGGAAGTGAGAGAAGCAAAGGCTAACTGTGGAAGAGCTTTAGTTAACAAGTTAGCAAGCTGAGCAGCTGAAGCCACATGAGTCAAAATGAGCTGTTGAGATTGCAATTGTTCTTGCACAAAATGACAGTTAAGATCTATATGCTTAATCCTATTATGCTGAATAGGATTAGCTACTAAGGCCATTGCTGACTTATTATCACCACAGAGAACAGGGGTGCCAATAGCAATAGAAAGATCCTTGAGAACATAGGTTAACCATTTGATTTCAATTGTTATGATTGCCAAGCTTCTATATTCAGCCTCTATTGATGATCTAGAGACTGTAGTTTGCCTCTTTGATGACCAATAAATGAGATTAGGGCCTAGAAAAACAAGGAACCCTGTGATAGACCTCCTTGTGAGTGGATCAGAAACCCAATCTGCATCACTATAAGCTGTGAGTTGTGATGGTCCTGTTCTAAACTGCAAGCCGATAAAAATTGTGCCTTGAATGAACCAAAGGACTCTTTTAAGAAGTGTAAAGTGATGTTGTGTTGGTTGATGCATGAATTGACACACTGTGTTTACTGGAAATTGCAAATCTGGCCTTGTGATTGTCAAATACTGCAAAGCGCCAACTATGCTCTTATAGAAAGATGGGTCAAAGTATGACAGCTGAGACCATGAATGCTTATTGCTAGAATTGAAAGGAATAGTAGGAGTGGGAGCAGGCATGCATTGTATCATACTTGCTCTATTGAGCAAGTCAGTGGCATATTTAGTCTGATAAAGGAGAATTCCATCTGCAGTGTAAGTCACTTCAATGCCTAGAAAATAATTAAGTCTGCTTAGATCCTTGATAGTAAATTCTTTGGCCATCAGAGCTAGTAAACTATTGATGAAAGCTATTGAATTGCCAGTAAGCAGAAGATCATCAACATAAATGAGCATGATAAAAAATTCAGATTTTGTCTTTTTGATGAAAAGAGAATTATCAGCCTGCTACAATAGAAACCATGTTTTAATAAGAAGCCTGCACGTAATTGGTACCAAGCTCTAGGAGCCTGTTTAAGACCATAAAGAGATTTTCTCAGTAGGTAAACATGATCAGGGTAAGCTGGATCTAGGAATCCTTAAGGCTATAACATATACACTTCTTCCTGTAATGTTCCATGAAGAAAAGCATTTGAGACATCAAGTTGCTTAACTAGCCAGTTTTGAGTCAAAGCTAATATGAGAACAATCTTTATTGTCTGCATTTTCACAACTGGACTAAAGGTTTCATAATAATCTACTCCATGTTCCTAATCATAGCCCTTGGCCACTAATCTGGCTTTGTATCTTGCTATAGGACCATCTTCATTTTTCTTGATCCTATATATACCCACTTACTATCAGTTGGAGTCCTGCCTGGAGAAAGAGGAACTAGATCTTATGTGTGTTGATGCTGGAGTGCTTAAAATTCTTCATTTGTAGCAGTTTGCCAGGCTTGATACTTAGATGCTTGCTTATAAGATTGTGGTTCATTAGTAGGATTAGTAAGGATAAAAGAATGTTCCATGTATCTGGATGGTCTCAAGGAGCTGGTCTGAGTCCTTGTGACCATTGGGTGTCTAGGAGGTACAAGATCATGTGTAATAGAAGCAGAAGTTTCTGCTGCAGTTGGCATAGCACTAGCATTGAGGGAACAGATGGGGTTAGGATAGGAACTACTGGAATAGGTTTAGGAGGAACAGGAATAGCACTCTGTGGAGATGTGAAAGAAAAACAGGAGATGATGCAAGAGTGGATTAGGAGAAAATAAGATTTAAAGGAAAGAAGGACTCAGTAGAAGGCTAGATTCCAGAGGAACTTGATGAGAATTGCTTATAGGGAAACTAATCTTCAAAAAATTTGACATGTCTAGATATTTAGATCACTTTTGTTTGAAGATGATAACACCTATAGCCCTTACAATTAAAAGCATAGCCTAGAAACAAGTAGGGTTGAGACCTATACTCAAGTTTGTGTTTGGTGTATGGTTTGAGAAGAGGAAAACACGAGCAACCAAACACTTTCAAGTTAGAATAATCAGGCAATTTGGCATAAAGACATGCAAAAGGAGATTTGTGGCCTAAAATAGGTCTAGAAAGTCTATTCAACAGATAATTTGAAGTTGATAGAGCTTCAAGCAAGAGTTGTATTGGCAAAGAAGCCTAATGAAGAAAGGTGAGGATAGTTTCTATAAGATGCACGTGCCTCCTCTCTGCCCTGCCGTTTTGCTATGGTGTACAAGGGTAGTAGGTTTGATGAACTATGCCCTTTGATTGCAAAGTTGTATGCATTACTTTATTAACAAATTTTATCCTGTTATCAAATATCAAGATCTTGATGGAAGCAAGAAACTGAGTTTGAATGTAATTCAGAAAGGAAACAAATATAGAATGAACTTCTGATTTTAGACTTCATAGGATATAACCAACTGTATGTAGTACAATCATCCACAAAAGTAGGTAATATTTGTTGTTTTGAAACGAAGGAACATGAGTAGGTCCTAATACATTAGTGTGTCAAAAGGTGCATCACTATAGGAATTAGAAACTGCAAAAGGTAATCTATGCATCTTAGCTATGTTACAAGACTGAGAGACTAGCTTATTTGGATTAAAAGAAAATGATAATAACACTAAACAAAGACTGAAAACTAGCTGCATTAGGATGAGCCAGTCTTTGATGCCATCAAACTGGAGGAGTAGTGTGCTTAGTCTGAATGCAGGTGTTGATTTGAGGTGTAAAAGCTGAAGAATGAGGAGAATGCAGAGTGTAGAGACCTTGCTTATAAAGGTCTTTGAACAACACTTGATGAGTTTTGCTGTCCACTATGAGGACCTCCTTGAAGGTAAACACAAGGTAAACATTGTTGGATTTTGTTAGTTGAGATATAGAAATGAGATTGTGAGTAACATGTGGAACATGAAACATGTGATTTAGAGTTAAGGATTGAGAAGTGAAGAATGGATTACCTGTTCCAGTATATGCTATCTACAGAGTATTACCATTGCCTACTGAAATAGAATCTCGCACTCATGAGGCTCATATGTAGAGAACTGAGAGAGATCATGAGAAACATGATAAGTTACACCAGAGTCAAAGGCCAAGTATCACTTGTAGGAGCAGTTTGTTGCAGCTGAGCAGTCATGACTTGTTTTAATGGTTTTGGACTAGCATAATTGACTCCATCAAACCTATGCCAACACTTAATAGCATTATGATTTTTCTTACCACAAATTTGATAGTAAAGAGGAGAACTAGAGGATGCAGAGGTTTGCACAAAATCCTAATCTAGGGATGGTCGGGGGGAGGAATTATGTCCTTGAGAAGAATAAGTACTGCCACCTCTTCTTCCACCTTGACCCTTGCCTTCATTATTCTGTGACCTACCTTTTCCTCTAGTAGCTTGTGCACATAGTGCAAAATGGATAGTATTAAAGTTATCAGAAGACACAATTATAGTAGCCATTTACAAGTCCGACTCCTCAACCAATAGCATACTAGATATTTCAGACAAAGTGAAATGACTAGTGTTGAGCTTGATCGAAGACTTAAATTGAGAATATTCTGAAAGTAATCCTCTTAGAATGTGAAGGATCAAATCTTCATCAGAAACAGACTCATGAATATAAGCTAATTGATCAATTATGGACTTAACATCATCAAGATATTGTTGCATAGTTCAAGAACCTTTATGCAGAGAAAGTAATTTGTCCTTAAGTTGATGAATGTGAGCACGAGACATGGAGCTATACCTTTTCTCAAGAGCTGCCCAAATCTCAACTGTTGTCTTCAAGAAAAGAATGTGTGGGTGTACCTAAGGAGAAATAGCGGAGAAGAAATATGTTCGAAGCTTTTTGTTAATAGTTTGCCACAAAAGAAATTATGTATTGATTGTGTATTCAAACACAAACTCGAGATGGAGGACATGGTGAAGTGACTTGAGCATGATCGAGAAGATCATACGTAGACAAGAGACTCTCCATTTGATTGCACCACACAATTTAGTTGACATTATCAAGCTTGATTGAAACGAAAGAGCTCCAATCATGCATTAGCTCTTTGAGATCAGAGAAAGTTTCAGTTAGATCAACATTAAACGCTATTGATGCAAATTGAGAAAGCTTAAGGAAGAAAGAAAAAGAAAATAAGAAACCCTAAATGATGAATTTCTTGAAGAAATCAACAAATTCATTGATGCGATTTGAGATGAAGATGAAATCGAAGCTTCTCGTCACTGTGAGGAAGCTATTGCAACTCATCAATGACGGAAAAAGAAAACGGATCAGGATCGAGGAGGACTATATTGTCCTTCTAGAATGCTTTGGATACTATGATAGAAAGAGATATTATAAGAAGAAAGAATTTGATTCATCATATTTTCTTCAAAGCTTTTGAGTACAATGGAGCTACTTATAGCTAAAGAATAGGCTCAGTAACTGCCTTCAAGTAGTTACAAAAAACTGAAAACTAACTAACTTATAATGGTATCTCTAATGACTTGTCGACTCAGCCTTGACCTTCTTAATTCAGCTGTAATATTTCATCTCCTTATCATCAACATTCTACTGAAATAGTATCTCGACATTGCAAAGAAACTGTAAGAGCAATATGTAGTCTTGAAAAGGAAATCATAAGACAAAAACTATCTGAGGTACCATATTATATTAGAAACAATCCTATTTATTATCTATGGTTCAAGGTAAAAATCATATTTTACAAATTAATATAGGATTTAGTATCATTATTTTAAAAATATTTAGTTCATCTTTATTTTTTACTGAAGTCAGAAGTGCCTTGGGGCTATTGATGGTATATATTTAAATGTATGGGCTTTAGTAGAGAAACAAACGACATGTAGAGAGAGAAAGAGTATTGTCACACAGAATATTATGTGTGCTTGTGATTTCAATATGATGTTTACTTTTGTCTATACTGGATGGGAAGGTAGTGCTAATGATTCAAGAGTTTTTCTAGATGCACTTCAATGGAAAGATTCAAACTTTCCATGACCTACTCTAGGCATTTAATATTTACAAGAATTACTTCATATGATTAAATTGTAGTCAGATGACAACTAGTTCGTTACTTTAATTATCAATTTTTTCTTTTGTAGGTAAATTTTTTCTTGTTGATTCTGGATATCCTAACACAAGAGGATTTCTTCCATCTTTCAAAGGTGAAAGATATCACACCCAAGAATATAATGGTTGTGGTCGACAACCTTAGAATTCTAAAGGGTTATTTAACTATAGGCATTCATCATTGAGAATGGTGATTGAACATTGTTTTGGACTATAAAAGGTACGTTTTCCAATGTTAAAACTAATGCCACCTTATAAGGCTATTAGTCACTGCATGTTATGCTATTTATTTAACTATAGGCATTCAACATCTGAAGGGTTATTAGTCACTGCATGTTATGCTATTCATAATTATATTCGTAAGTCGAGACGTTGTAATGCATTATTCAAGGAATGGGAAACCATGAGCCCTTCAGATGTATTGTCTTTAGTAAATCAATCGGATGAGGGGGCCTCAAGCAATAGTAATCATATTAAAGAACTGTCTGACCAAGCTGTAGCTGCAATATCAGCATATTGGGATCATCTCGCAAATTGGATGTGGTTAGAGAATGGAAGTGGTTTATAGCTAGGATTTGTATAACATTTTTATTTAAAGTATTTTGCATTTATTTCATGGTTAAACTCAATTTTACTTCAATCTTTTTTGTTGAAAACTTGGTTATACTACCCAATTATAAATTTCAAATTCCTGTGTGCTTTTATTTTGTGGTTAAACTCAATTATACTTGAATATTTTTTGTTGATAACTTGGTTATACTACCCAATTATAAATCTCAAGTTCACTTGGCAATTAAATTATAGCCAAACGGATTTTTTTTTCTTTTTCTAAAACTGTTCTCAGAAACAATTTTGCAAAATGAACTTTTTCTTTTTCTATTTCCAGAACTTGTTTTGAGAACAGTTCAACTCAAACAAATTTTCTATTCATTTATTTTGAAAAACTGTTTTCCAGAATTGTTCTTAAAACTAGTAACCAGAATACAAAAACGAAACACTTCCAAACAAGCCCCATGTTTTTATTTGTTTATCATTTTGGCAGGATGAAATTGTTATCTTATAGGAGGAACTACTGAGAGGAGGAAACAAAATTTATTCAAAATGAGAAAGAAAATAAATTCCATCACTTTTGTTTCTCTAATTTGGATTTTGAATCTTAATGGGCATCTTGATATTATCCAAAGAGGAAGAATTTTTGGGACGCCGAGGTGAATAAAGAAGCTTTTTGACAATGGAAAAAATTGGTAAAAGTCAGAGATAGCGTAAAACAATGAATGCAACAAATAGAGGGTGGATTATAGGTTTGACTAGGAAATATGTTAGGATCATTCTTTGTGGCTTCAGCTTGGGAGAAGATTAGAACTCATCAGGAAGTGGCTGGTTGGTACAAGGTAATTTGGTGCAAGCTATGCATCAAAAAGCACAACATTCTTCTCTGATTGGCCTTTAGGCTACATTATTCAAGCTGGTGTTTAGGTTATTGTTGTGGAGTTATGGTATGAGAGAAATCGAAAGATTCATTGTGGTGAGTTTTTAACAGAGGAGCATATTTTCGAAAAATTTTTCTACATAGTTAGAACAAAAGCTACTAGTAGTAGGATATACACCCGTAATGAACAAAATATCATCATTACAAGTAGGTGGAGTTTAGGAGAAATCTTAAGTTAAAAAGTTCTTTTGTAAATTGTTTGTTGAACTTAATAATATTTTGCTTACTTTCCTGGCCAAAATAGAATACACTTGTGATGCATAGATAAATTATGAGTTCCAATATGGATTGCATAAAATTTTGGACTACTGTATCTAATATTCATTGGTTGTAGATTCTGTTTGACCTAATTTTTGGACACTCAAAAGTGCTTTCTATGAATTTAATAGTTGAAGTTAGTTTGTTTGGACCATTTTAAAGTAGTTTTTAAATAAAAGCCAATGTTGAAAAAAGTTGAAAAACCAAAAGTTTCAAATTAGAGTTCTTAAAAGAAAGACTTTTGAAAAATTATTTTTGTATTAGAAATTCATCTTCTTCTTCTTTTCTTAAAATTACTAGTCTATAACTTGAAGTTCCAATTTTGCATTCAAAACAGCTAATTAAAAGCTCAATTCTTAAAATATTGGGCCAAATAATCTATGACCTTTTTACAACAACACTTTTAGCTAAAATTTTATTGCTAAAAGCTCTATAACTAGATAACTAATCTCTTATAATTAGGCCAAACAAAGTCATACTCTTTTAAAATGGAATCCTGTGGTTTTTTGGCTACTTAGTATCAGAGGTGCACCTCCAATTTTTTTCGTCTACATGTGACCACACTGTAGTACCCAACTTATCACATCATCTAAAGCTGCTTTTTCAACCCCTGGCCTGGTATATAAAGATCTTGAATTATTTTACTTCATATGAATTGTGTTTTCGGATGAAAACCTTTGGTTAGTATTGGATCCCAAAATCCCAAAAATAAGTTAAGATGGATAAGAGATTGAAGAAAGAGAAAAATGGAGAAACTCTAACATAAAAGAAGAAAGAAAAAGGAAAACTAACAAAAAGAAGGAAGAAGTCAAAACGCAAGGGTCAAATGCAAGGTATCGTTTTTAGATTAAGATTCTCTCCTTTTAGAACTTTTTTATATTGATATGAAGAAAATCCTGATCCATTCTTTATCTCATTAACTTTCAAAGATTTCTAGATATGGATAAACCAAAGAAGGATTAATTTCATAATAGGTCCCTATTGGTTTTTTTTCCCTTTAATTTTTTTTTCAAGTTGGTCTTCATTGTTTTAAAAAATTTAAAATTAGTCCTTAATGTTTGTAAATATAATCAAATTAGTCCCTATTATTTAGAAATATTCACATTAGTCCTTAATATTTCACAAAAATCATCATACTAGTCCTTGTTGGTTGAAAAAAAAAATCATATTAGTCCTCAATGTTCGACAAATGTACTCAACTTACGCCTTATCTTAAGAGAAAATGAATAAAAAGAGATCAAAACTAATTTGAATAAGTTTATAAAATATTAAAAGTTTCTGAAGCATTAAGAACTAATATGAATTCCCTTTCAAATGATAGGGTAAGTTTCTGAAGCATTAAGAACTAATATGAATTCTCTTTCAAATGATAAGGTAAGTTTCTGAAGTATTAAGAACTAATATGAATTCTCTTTCAAATGATAGGGACTATTTGACTATCTTTGTGAAACACAACTAATATGAATATTTCTAAATAATAGGGAATAATTTAATTATATTACCAAAATATTAAGGGCTAATTTGAATATTTTTGTAAAATAGTAAGGATTAAATTGATTATTCTAACAAAGAGGAACTAATTTAAAAAGATACAGAAACAACGGAGACTAATTGTGAATATTTCTCAACCAAAGAACCTGGATCATGCAAAGTAAACGCACTAATTGAGTTATAATCTATGATGATTCAGAGCCCGCTTAAATTGGCTTTTTTCAAAAGCTTTTTTTTTAATAGCTTTTGAAAATTAAATTTTATTTTTTTTAGAAGCTGAAAATTCTGGCTTCTAAAAAACATGCATTTAAGCTTTTTTTCAGAGTTTTTTTTATTTTTTTAAGCCAAATCAAATAGTTATTGCAAATTTAATGTAACTTTTTTTTTAAAAAAGTATTTTTTTCTTGAAAAATAGCCAATCCAAATAGCCGGTCAATCCTTTTCTTTCAGTCAAAATGATAATTTCATTAATAAAACAGAACAACATATGGGCTCAATAGAGACCCACACAGGGAAGGCCTAACAAAGCCAATCAAACAACACAAGGGCTCAAAAGGAGTTGAACTCCAAACCAGTGAAGCAAAGTTCTGCTTCGCAACTACAAAATGTCACCAAGCAAAGCCAGACATGAGATGTCCGAGAGCCTGTTAAAGAGATCTTGATAGATTACTCCGACCTGGCCGAAGGATGGGTCCTACGAAGTTTAAGAGCTATTTCTCTTAAACCTATGGAGGAAATTAGAGCCAATTCTTAGAAATATAGGGGCTGTTTAATTACAGAAAACTAGAGTTGTTTTTAAGAAAATTTGTTCATAAAGAACGAAAAACAAGATATTATATTTATAGATGAATTTTCTTTTTTCAAAACCAAAACTAGAAAACCATTTTTCAAAATTTCCAAATTATAGAGAATAGCGAAAAACAAATTTTGGTTGTTTTCTATAGTTTCTTTGTTAAATTTAGTGTGTTTTCTAATAGTTTTTCATTTTAAAAAACACGCATAAAGTCTTGGGATTTCAAATTCTTTATCTGGGCTCAATTCTCCCTGTTGCTTCCTTTCTTTCTTTTTCTTTCTTTCTCCACCGTTTAGTCTCATCCCAATGACAAATTCTAAGCAAAATAATATGGAATCCTTACAAAAACCTATTCCAACAACAACTATCCAGATAAATAACATAGAATCCTTAAAAACGCTGATCTTGTACAAAAATAAATAATTGATGAATAATTATATTTTTTTAACTTGATGAAAAACACTATTTTTTTAAACTATAGTACAAGCATTTTCTACTTTTGTAAATTGAAAAAAAAAAAAGACCCAAAAACTATTAACAAGTAAATATATTTACAATTTTGTAAAAGAGAAACCTATTTTTCATTTTCAACAAATAATCATATTTTCTTAGTTTTCACGTAACACAAGAACTCTAATTTTCTCAAAAGAAACTAGAGTTAAAAAATAGAAAATATTTTTTTCGTAGGGCCTGTTTGCTTATATAAAAAAAAAAAACTAGAGGTGCTCTTAAGGCGATTTTTCTATAAAAAACATTGAAAATAGAATATTATGTTTACTTAAAAAAAGTTCTAAATTGAAAACTAGAAAATAGTTTTCTAGATTTACCAGCTTAAAGAAAAGTAGTGAAAAATAACTCTAAATTATTTTTTTAAAATTTCCTTTTATAAATTTAACGAGTTTTATTCTTCGTTGACATTTTTACCCATAATGATTCGCAACAAGAAGTCCAATTAGCCATCATCGGTGGACGAACATAACAACATACAATTGGACTAGTTTGCGTCCTACTATGAATTGTGCTTTATGTTTGCAGTTATTTTTTGCAACTTCAATAACACGATTACTTCTAACTGTGAACTAGTTTTACGTTAAATTAGGAAGAGTAAAGTATATTTTATTTCTTTGTATTTTGTAAAAGTCGTAAATGTCTTGTAGTTTAGAAAACGTTATACATTGGCCTCCACTTTTAGTTTTTTTCATTAAAGTTAATGAAGAGCATGAAAAATACACCTACGATGCATTTTAACTTGTTAATAACGTAAAAAATTCAAGTAAACTAGTGTAAATTTGCACTATGATTTTAAAGGTGCAAACTTCCCCCTCTGATTTTATAAATGGCGCAAATTCCCCCTTTTTATTTTAAAAAAGAGTATATATTCTTTCCTTTGATCTAAAATAAAGTGCAAATACATCTAATTGAGTAAAAACCCGAAAATATATCTCCTAAATTATATATATATATATATGTGTGTGTGTGTGTGTATGTGTATATTAGTTTAAATAAATACTTATTACACAACACAAATATATTCAATAATAATTGAATGCATATAATAAAGAAATCGACATAATTTAAGAGATATATTCTTATTTTCATCCAATAAATAGTGTATTTACACCTTATTGAGAAGCAAAAGGGGGCATTACACTAATTTCTTTGAGTTTTTTTCGTTATTGACAACTCAAAAAATGCATTTTAGGCTCATTTTTAAAACTAATCTGTAAACTCAATTGAAAAACTAACGATACAATGTTTTCTAAACTACAAGGGGTATCCATGAGTTTTGAAACTACATAAACATTTATGCAACTTTCCCAAAGTACAAGTGGGTAAAATGCATTTTACTTAATAAAAATCTCAATACACAAAATGGGTAATAGATAAGTCTAAGTAATGATAAAGGTTTTGGTACAAATTCATTGAATAAATTGCTCCAAACCCCTTTATGATTTATTATAAGTACATGTTACCTTCCTATTGCTTCAAACTAGGCACGGATACCCATTTTAGAGGGCATATGTGCTATATATTTCAAGACTACTGGGAGTATCTATTCTTTGGAGCATGTGTACTATAAATTTTAAGGCTACAGGGAGGTTTTATGCTTAAAACGAAACTATAGAATAATAGCATACACTTATTATAAACCATAGAGAGTTTCCATACAATTTACCCCAAATTTATTCAACTAAGAAATTTTCATATTTGATGAAGTTCTTAGCCATAATCTTTCGCAAAAAAAAAAAAAAAATTATAAGTAATCATCATCTATAATGGTGCATAATTATTGAATTTTTTTTAACCCTTACCTCAAAACTCAATTCTCGGCACCTCATAGAATCAAACCTAGGCCATTACTTATAAGAAAAAGTGGTAAATTACACATAACCCCCTTGTGGCTTGTAGCTAGTTACCTCCCTGTACTTCTCAAAAGTAAAGCACACATACCCATTTTTTTTTAACTCCGTTAGTTTTGGCTAACGAAAATGTAAAAAGATTAATTTGCCCTTCAAACCCAGGGGCTAACAGTACACTTATGGCAACCATAAGGGGGTATGATGCACTTATGACAAACAATTGGGAGGTGCAACACTATTTACCTTATTTAATTGGAAATATGAAGTAATTAATAATTAATTAATTAATTCATTAATCAAATACTTAAAATTAAAATTAATTAAATAATTAATTTTATTAATGAGATGGTAGCTGTGCAATTGTGATGACAGTAGAGGTTAATTTCTTTTTTTATTTTTTATTTTTGATGACAAAAAATATTTACTTGTAGTAACGAAATAAAATGCAAACATATTTGTAGTATAGTTGGTTAAAATTTACATATTTTAAACTAAAGTCAAGGGTTCAAATGTTTTCTCTTCAAAATGTTTTTCCAAAATTAGGGTAAATTGTACGGAATCCTTTTGTGGTTTGTCATAAGTGTGTGTTTACCCGCTGTGATTTAAAAATTAGCTAGTTACCCCCCGGTACTTTCCAAAAGTAAAGCATGTTACCACCCTCCATTACTTTTTCTATTAGATGTAACCGGATGTGTGGTACACGTGTCGGGCCTGTGACTGGGCTTAGCCCTTTTGCTGCTAAACTTGACTTTGGTAAAAAAATGCCCTTCCTTTTTTGTTTTGAAAAAATATTTGCAAGAGAAAAGACTTGAATCTTTGACTTTAGTTTAAAATATGTAAATTTTAACTAATTATATTACAAACATGTTTGCATTTTATTTCGTTACTACAAGTAAATATTTTTTGTCATCGAAAACTGAAAAATAGAAAAAGAAATTAACCTCCACTATCATCACAATCGTACAACCACCGTCTCATTAATTAAATTAATTATTTATTTAATTTTAATTTTTAATTATTTGATTAATTAATTAATTAATATTAATTAATTGATTATTATATTATATTATTAATTAGTTAATAATTAATTAAATAATTATTAATTATTTCACGTTTCCAATTAAATAGGGTAAATAGTGTTGTACCCCTTATGATTTGTCATAAGTGTGTTGTATTCCCTTGTTGTTGCTATAAGTGTATCATTAGCCCCTGGGTTTGAAGTGCAAATTAGTCTTTTTGTATTGTCGTTAGTCAAAACTAGCGGAGTTAAAAAAATTGGGCATGTGTGCTTCACTTTTGAGAAGTACAGGTTGGTAACTAGCTAATTTTTAAATCACAGGAGGTAAATGCACACTTATGACAACTTATAAGGGGGTTCCGTATAATTTACCCTTCAAAACAAAAAAAGAAGGGCATTTTTGACCAAAATCAAGTTTAACAGCAAAAAAACTATGCCCAATCATAGGCCTGACGCGCGTACCACACATCCGAATAAATCTAATGGAAAAAGTGACCAGGGGGTTAATGTGCTTCACTTTTGGAAAGTACCGGGGGATAACTAGCTAATTTATAAATCACATGGGTCCCTAAGGAAAATAGTTTTAACCACTTGGACTACCACTAAAAAAAATGCGGTTAAAGGTGGGGCTTTTTTTATTATCAACGGTGTTTGATGGATAAAACGCTATTAAAACCTATACAGTCTTCACTAATAAGTGTTGTTTCTTGACGACGCTCGAAAACTGCAGCCTATTAGTCACGTTTTTCGTAGTGTATTATTTGAATCCCTCACATAACCATTGAAGTTAATAAGGAAATAAATATATAATGAATATTTCTTTTCTGAAAACTTAAACGTGAATCACAGTCGTCTTGTCACTAAACTTTCTAAGAGAAACTGAGCCTCTGTCTTATTTCCAAGAAACAAACCTTTGTATAGGCCGATTATAATCTATGTAACCGTAAACTTGGTTTCTTCAAGGAGAGTGAAGTGAAGTCCCCCCTCGAAAGAGGGAATTGGCATTACCTTGCTACTAAAGTAAGCAATCAAAGAGACACTATTAGTTTAATTAAAAGGCACACTTCTATTTTCTCGCCTGTTCCCGCCGGTTGTTCAATACTCACCAACCGAACTAGTGCGGTAGCTCTGCCATCTGAAGCTTTGGAAGGATAAGCAATCGGCCGATAGAAAAGAGCCCAGACGGCGTGGTGAACAATTAGTTTAATATTTATATGTAAGGCGACATTAGCGAATGTACTAAATAATTGGGGGGTCAATTGACCCCTCTTGTTTTTGGGAAATTAAAGTATATGATAAGATTTTTTTTTTTTTAATTGACCCCCTTTAGATGTTTTAGATTGATCTGATTAGATATTTTAATTAAATTTCTTTTAAAAAAATAAATGTAATGTATGAAATTTATTTATTTTAAAGTGATAGATTTACTTCAAAAAAAATTTAACCTTTGATCAATAATAGCAACCAACATAAAAAAAAAAAAAAAACTATTTCATTGCCAAAAGGGAGAGAGTGAGACAAAAAACAAACATAGTTGTATAAAAACGCTAAGACATCCAGAGTTCGTTCAGCCGCTCGATTTTCATTGTTATTTGTTCATAAGCCTATCATTAACCATTATCAAAACTTATCATCATCATGACTCTACAAAGAAGCTTGCCACTCTAAGGCACATTATTTATTTTTATTTTTATTTAATTTATATGTATTTCATAATTTTGAATTTAATTTTTCATGACATTATAATATTGGATTTTGTTTGATTTGTCAAAATATTATAATATTAAACTTGATTCAATCTTTTATAGTATTATTATCTAGAATTTGGGAGTGCGAGAAAATCTATCAACTAGTTGAAAGAAAAGATAAAACTATTGACAATGATGTAATTTTGAACTATTTTAAAAATATTACACCTCATCGAGTCTAATTATTAAGATATTTGTATAATATTTCTCCATTTCTTTTTCTCAAAGTTAGTTTATTAATTTAATAATGATCTTGGTAAAAAAAATTTCTAGATCCGCCACTGTAAGGTGACCGCTTTATATTATTTCATCACTGCTTATTTAAAATTTTTAGAGCTATACTCATGCAAGTCTAAAGAAAAACCTTACCTGAAAACAAGATGTTGTTGGTAATATTTGCATGCAATCTTTGCTAATTAACTTCATATATAAGCAATTCATTAGGAAGCTGATTTCAGAAGCATGACCTAACAAATTTGACATTAACACATTTGATTAAAAGCCAATAACTGCTGAGAAGCGAAATACCAACTTCCATGTCTGGTTAGAAAATTGTGAAAAAACACTTACTGAAATTAGTTTAGGATTTGGGCAGGTGCAGGTATAGTCCACTTTGAGCACTTTTTGCTGTTGAAAGATAGTGACATAAACTACATTTGATCTCGCCACTTAGAGCTAATTAATTAATTTTAAGGCACCAGCCAATTTAGTTTAATGTTTATTCGCTTGTATACTGACTATGAGTCTTCTTTTTCTATCCTAATTTGGTTTAATGTTTATTCGCTTGTATACTGACTACAAGCCTTCTTTTTCTATCCTATTATACTTTTAAGCTTCTCAAAATCTCTCTCCGCCCCCCCCCCCTCTCTCTCTATATATATATATATTAAAGAGTAAAATGCATTTTATTCTCTGTATTTTATAAAATTTGCATAAAACTTCTTATGATTTCAAAACTCATTAATTCCTGTTATGGTTGAAAAATGTTGCACATTGGTCCCTCCCATTAGTAATCTGGTAGAATTAACGGAGAGTTGTTAGATTGGTACAAATTCCCCTAACATCTGAAAATATTACAGTTTTTGCCAGTGCATAGCTAATCCTACCAAAATTCGTTTGCTCACGTCTAACATCCGATCCCACAATAGTCTATAAAGTATATTTATTCAATTGATAATGGTTTATTGAAAAAAAAAGTGTATAATGATTTGACCCTAACCTTTGTACCTAAGTAATAATCTTCAATGTATTATATTGATAGGTTAATTATTAAATCTAAGTCATCACATAATTGTTTTAGAACATTCTACTAGGCGTAAGTGTGGACTCTGAACTTTCAAGTCTTTTTGGCTTGTGTTTTTTGTTCTTCTTAGTGTCATGAGAACATTGTATTTTGAGAGAGGAGAATTTATAACATCTCATCCCAGTTGTAAAGTGTGCATATTCAAACTATAACGACTAATATTTTTTACTATTATCAATACAGGTTTAAGTATTTCGAATTAATTTTTTTTTCTTTTTGGGTTAAATGTCCCAATCCATGACATTGAACCTAGGACCTCACGTTTAAAAAAGATAATCTTAATTACTTGAATTATCTCTTAATTCTTAAGTATATTGAATTAGTTAATTAGCTGCTTTATTTATTTATCTTTCTTCAACCCCTGTTTTCTATGGGATTTGAACCCGACACGTCACTCTTGAAGAAAATAGCTTCAACTATTTAAACTATTTCCTAACCCCTAGTTAATTGGCTGCTTAACAAGGTGGCATGTCAACATTTGGATCTAGGTTATTACAGATTTGACCGCAAGATCTCAATGTATATAGTCATCGAAATAATTGTTATTTAGGTACTAAACCCGACCATATGTGTTATAATATGTAATAAGTAGTTTATCCTGAGAAAAGTATGCATCCAATTATATTTTTAACCTTGCTCTAACTTAGGCCTGGATTTGAAATTGTACTTTATGTTTAGAAAGCAGAATCGTTTATTAACAATCTGGCAGTGTTGTTTATAATCTTCATTTACAGATTTGTAATTTGACACCTCAAGCAGCCGCCACTCTATCAGCCTGTTTGCTTATTTTCATGTGCTTATAAGCAATTAGTGCTTGTAAGTAGAAAATTACTTATAAGCAAGGGATAATTAAGTGAATAAGTATTTGGATAAAATGTAACTATAAGTTATTGACGTGTTTGGTAAATAGGTATTTATTTATAGTAGTGTTAATTAAAATGGCTACTAAAGATCTTTCGCTAGTTAACGTTGTAAACTATCTAATTCTTTTGAAGGGTAAAAAATCTTTATTTGTACGTGGTAAAAAATAACTGCTAATTAGTAAGCTAGGAAAGAAAATAATATGCATCGCTAATTTTTTATTTGCTTATAAACACTTGAAAGTGGTTTTATAAAGCTGGTCAGGCCAACTTATAAAATTAAGAAGGTGTTTGGATTTGTTTTTTTTTTCTTTTTTTAATAATTACAGTTGCTTATTGATACTTATAAGTAATTTTTTTATGCTTACAAGCAAAGGACAAAAAAGCAGAGAAGTATGTTTAAATAAAATATGCTTAAAAGTTATTAACATATTTGGTAAATATAAGTTTATGAATAGTGGTGTTTGTTAAAGTGACATGTTTGATAAACTTGCTTATAAGCAAGAAAATTGAAAAAAACTTATTTCTTTGGTAAAATCTGTTTATGAACAAGTTTTATTTGCATATAAGCAGGTAAAAAAAAAAAAAGAAACACTTTTATGCTTTCTTTTACCTGCTTATAAGAAAAGTGGTTTAATCAAATAAAATGACAAGTCCACCTTAGAAAAAAAGAGCACATTTCTACTTTAATACAAGATCCTTGTTGATCATTTTAACAAATGCCACCAGTTATAAGTATATATTTATCAAATATATTAATAACTTATAAACATATTTTATTCAAATACTTCTTTACTTATTTGTCATTTCTTTATAAGTATCAAAAGTCACTTATATAAATTATTTATAAATAGGTTAAAAAAAAAAAACAAAGCCAAACACCCACTAATGCAAACACACTCTATGTGTGGAAAAGATATGCATGAGAGGGAGATTGTATCAGAAGTTTGGTACAAGAGAGCACACAAGTTTCAGAACATGCTGGTGATGGAGCAACAAACAAGTAACACATTCAAATCTCCAAACACCTCTCCCATCCTCCATTATTTAAGGGTTTGGTGTTTTTCACTATTGGTCTTATAGCTTTCGACCATGGAAGCCCCAAGCAGCAAATCTTCTCACAAGGTTAGTCATATAAGTTGCTTAACTTTAATTCTTTGCACTTCTTTTGGTAGTAAAATATTAAGCTTTTCCCTAACATTTTCTTGTAATTTCTCTTGTTTCTCTGCTTGCTTTATGCTTGTGAAAAATATTTTACAGTCTGCAGTTCAATCTATTGCTAAAGGAGTAGTGAGATGCAGCTTATCTCAGCAGCCTTTCCGGAATCATGCTGGGGTAGAGAAACTCAATATGATATTTTCTTAATTAAAATTAGATAATTTGTTTTCGGGTAAAAAAAACATTAGACCTTCATGGTTTATTTAAAGGGCGTTGTCCTTCCCCTCCCCCCGGGTATTCCTACTTTCTGACACAAAGCACCACATTTCCTTGGAAAGAGATGAGTGTGTTATGTTTTAGAAAGTAAAGAAAGATTTATGAGAGAATTTTAGAAAATAAAAAGAGATAATGAAGGAATTTCAGGGACACACAAGAATCTAATGCACTTTAAATAAATTATAGGGGCCTAATACATTTTGACATTTATTTTTCGCCACTTGTGCAATAATTAAGAACGAAATTCTCGTACATTATCAGATCAAAAAGGACCACTCCCTACAATCACTGGTCCCAATTCCTACCAGCAAATTTGGATTTTAATTAAAGACAAGATAGGGTGTTTATATGTACTATTGTAAAAATCCATGAGTTACGCGGAATACGTTATATATCAATTTTTTTTGTTCATATTATCATCAATAATTAAGAGTTTAAGAAAAATGTTATACCGGTAGTAGTGGCTGAAATACAATATGCCAAAGTGACTGAAAATATTTTGGAGGAAAATTTAGAATTAAAGGACTTCTGCTTTAATATATGTATAAATAGATTCTCATAATTACTTATTTGTAGAGGAAGTTCAGTTTCTTAATGATTAACCCATAATTTTAATCCCTGATTATGCAAATGATTATGTTTGCCAAAGAGAGTCAACTATGAAGGTATTGTTCTCCTTATGATTGTTAACTAGATTGCATGAAAATTAAAGTTCAACTCTAGTTGGTTATTCTTGTTTCAAACGATAAATTCAATCACTATATATAACGAATGAGGTAAATATTTTCGCTGCTTGACCATCAATAATTACCAAAGTTTTGTGTAAAATCAGGAATAAATTGGTCGCTTTGTCTACCTGTTTTGCTCAAACATAAAAGTTTAAGGCTGATAATTGCACACATTAAGATACACTCATCTATTGTTCCTACAACATTCACGAAAAATTAGTTCGTAATTTTTCTTCCCTTTTTCTTAACCCCTTAGTCTCAACCTAACTCTAGCCTCGTTACTCATGAGATTCAAATCTATTTTACCCGAAAACAAATTATCTAATTTTGTCGGCAATACCTAAACTGCATTGTTTTGTTTTGACTATAAAGCAAGGAATTAAAAAGTGCCAGGCGAGGTTCGAGTACCTTTTCTTTGCTTTATAGTCAAAAGATGAGCAAAAATATTGAGAGCTTACTAAATGTCGGGTATTGTTTTAGCACAACCACACAATTTATATCCCTTCTTCATAGAGAATAGAAAATTTAGAAATCTTAAATTGTAAGCTTCCAAATTTAGGTTCCCCAAAAGCCTTCTGCAAAAGAAAACACCAAGCCTGTTGATTTTAAACTCCACACTCAGCAAAGAGCTGTGCGACGTGCATTATTCAACTATTCGGTGAGTATACGATCTAGTCTTGAAATTAGTCCATATAAGGCGTTTAATGTTTTTCCTTTTAATATTTTTATTTTTTGTAAACCCTCCATCGCATAAGATTTGAACCTACGACCTCATTCTTGGGGATAGTCTCAACATACCACTTGAACTATCCCCTAATATCATATAAGAAGCCAAGTTTAACTTCTTTACTAGTTTCACCTTTTCGACCATCAAATAATGCATTTTTAGTCTCACTAAACTGAAAATAATCTAAATCTGTCCATCGCCTTTCCTTTGTTTTCTTTTTTTTTTTTTTTTTAAGGTTGCAACCAAGCTATATCTCATGGAGCAACAAAAGAAACAAGTAGAGAGGTTGCAGAAGGTATATAAATCTAGAGAGTCACAATTAAAATACTGTTATCAGTGGATTCAAGGCCTCACAAAAAATTATTTAACTTCTGGGCAGATGATAGAGGAAGAAGAGGTTCGATTGCTTAGAAAGGAGATGATTCCCAGAGCTCAGTTAATGCCTTTTTTTGATAGACCTTTTTATCCGCAAAGGTAATAGAAGAGGCCGTTTGACAATGCTTATTTGAATGCTTATAAGCACTTCACATAAAGAGCTTAGCTGCTTATAAGCACTGCGAATAGGCTCTTATTTTGATCTCAACCATATATGTTAAACTTGCTAAAAATTATCAATGTTTTTAAAGATTCTTGAGAAAAAGTTAGTTTTTTCATGCATTTTTTTTTTTTTTTTTTTGCAGATCAACTAGGCCTCTGACAGTTCCTAGGGAGCCAAGTTTCCATCTAGCGAATGGCAAATGCTCCACTGCATCTCTTGCAGAATGAACTATAGTACTATATATTTTTAACACTATGAAGCCTATTAACTAACAATTCATTCTCAACAAGAGAATTCACTGGATCTATATGTGTCATGTTATTTGCTTAGGTCATCTCCACTTCTCATTCAATTTTAACCATGATTATGCTTTTCTTTGTCTTTTAAATCTTTAGAGAAACCATTACACTTTGCTGGCAGGGATTTTGGGCATATGCTTTGTAAACTTTGATGAATAATATTTGAATTTTTGATCCTTTTGAAGGAAGTCGGTATTTACCCGTTACGTGATTTACATTAAAGCTCTAAATCAGCTTATATATAGAACGCCAAATAAAGCCAAAGACAAGAAACTTGAAAGAGTGATAGAATAAGGGGAATTTTCTGTATGTTTTCACTAATTCAGTAGGCGTAAAATTCTTTAGTTTTTATATATAGCAATGCTACACATCCGTATAAGATAAAGATACAAGAGATACGGTACAGTTTTTCCTTTTTGGTTTTTTGCGGGGCAAGTGATTGTTTCGTATTCATTCAAAATGTAAAAAGTACAATTTACAAGTGAGAGATGTACAAAAGGTGGAAAGACCTATATAATAAGATCTTCAATTTTCCACTGTTAAGTCATGATAAGAACGTATAATTGTAGATGTGTATATCTTTTATATTTTACAGTTGTATTTCACTTGTGTATATCTAGGACTCCAC
Organism: Cordia subcordata; assembly: GCA_028554755.1. Classification (NCBI taxonomy): domain Eukaryota; kingdom Viridiplantae; phylum Streptophyta; class Magnoliopsida; order Boraginales; family Cordiaceae; genus Cordia; species Cordia subcordata. The sequence continues at coordinate 10,747,467 of JAPTOF010000019.1, forward strand.
TTCTAGATGGGATTGTGTATATCACAAAGATTGTAACTTGTATATATTTGGAGATAATACAATCACACAATACATTGGCCTCATATATCGTTACTTGGTATCACTTCGCTTAGGTTTTTTCACACTTCCTTTTGCATTCTGAATTTTTCAATGGCCAATACTTCTACTTCCACCAACACTTCATCTGATGATAACACAAATAACACTCTAGCAACCACTGTTTCTCTTCCTACCGTTGAGCGTATACACCAAGATATTAACTTGAAACTGGTTGCAGAAAATTATCTTTTATGGAAGACACAAGTTCTTCCAGTTTTACGCAGTCATGGGCTATTGGGTTTTGTCGACGGTACGCAGCTCCAACTTTCAAATCCTCCTGAGCAAGTTGCGAAATGGCTATGTTTAGATCAAATGGTCCTCGGATGGCTTTTAGCTTCGTTATCTGACTCGGTTCTTTCTCAAGTAGTTGATAAATCTTCAGGTTTCGACGACACTTGAATTGCTTTATGGTGCTCATAGTCGTGCTTGTATACAACAATTGAAAATTTCTTTGCAATCTCTTTTCAAAGGCAGTCTTTCCATACATGAATATAGTCAAAAGGCCAAATCAATTTCTTTAGCTCTTGCTAGTGCTGGAAAACATGTGGAAGACGATGACCTTGTTCGATGGACACTTCGAGGCCTTGATTCAGAGTTCGATCCTATAGTGGTGGCGATTAATTCACGAGTTGATTCTCTATCTTTTGCAGAAGTCTGCGGTTTGCTTTTCGACTAATAAATGTCTCTCAATTAGTTGATAATGCTTTAGCCTTTCACACAACAGCTCGCAATTCTCTGTCTTCACAAATGCCAACAGGTGCTACATCTTATTCTACTTCTTTGTGCACTAATAAGCCTTCTTCTACACAGAATAATAACATTCAGATGCCTCATTCTCGACCTCAATTTGGTGGACGACCAAATTCTCGAGGCCGAGGTTGTGGTGGTCGTGGTAGGGGACGAGCACGAGGACCAAACGCTGCAGCTCACGTTGTCTGTTATAGATGTGGGCATCCATTTCACAAGGCGAATCAGTGTTGGGCTCCCGACGATGTCGTCAATGAATCAGCAACTGCATTAAATGCATTGACTATTTCTGATAATTCAGATCCTAATTGGTATGTGGATACCGGTGCAACACATACCATGATGCCTAATTCGAGTGAACTCACTGGTAAGCTTCCATACTCTGGCGTTGATAAAGTTTTGATTGGTAATGGCCAAGGATTATCTATTGCTCAAACTGGGAAAGCGTTATTCTGTTTATCAAATGGGTCTTTATTGAATAGCAATGCTTTGCATGTTCCACATTTGGCCAAACGACTAGTATCTGTTGCTCAGTTTAGTCCTGATAACAATTGCTATTTTATATTCAATTCTAATGGATATTGTATTAAGGATGCGAAGACAGGAATGTTGCTCCACCAGGGTTGAATCAATAATGGTCTCTATACTTTATCTCCATCACCTAAGCAGGTTCTTGTCGCAAATAAATTGGGTCCAGATGTTTGGCATGCGAGATTGGGACACCCTTCTAAAAGAATTCTCAAGCATTTGCAACCCGTACTTCATTCATCAATTTCTTCAGTAGAAAATTTCTTTTGTTCAAGTTGTCAACTAGGTAAAGGTCATAGACTCTCTTTTGATAATGAAGTACAATGATCTTCAGCAATTTTGAAAATCATTCATTGTGATATATGGGAACCATCTCCAACTGTGTCTCCAGAAGGATACCATTATTATTTGATTCTAGTTGACGATTATAGCAGATTTTCGTGGTTTTACCCTCTTAAATGAAAATCTGATGTTGCACATGTGTTTTCTATATTTATTCCAATGGTTCAGAACATGTGCAATGCTCAAATAAAGTATGTTCAATTAGATAGCGGTGGAGAATTTCTCAATCAAACTGTTAAACACTTGTTTGAGAAAAATGGCATTATTCATCGATTAAGCTGTCCAGGCACACCGGAATAGAATGGCGTGGCAGAAAGAAAACATCGTAATGTAGTTGAAACAGGACTCACTCTATTGGCTCATGCACAATTGTCAAATATTTTTTGGGTTCATGCTTTTTCAACTGTAGTTTACCTTATTAACCGGATGCTTTCTGAAGCTCTTAATTTTAAATCACCATATGAATTATTGTATGGGCATTTACCAGATTATAACATTTTGGGAATTTTTGGATCTGTCTGTTACCCATGCCTGGCTCCGTTTGGTCGAAATATACTATTTTTCAAAAGTTTTCAATGTGTTTTTTTGGGCTACAGCAACGATCACAAAGGTTTCAAATGTTTTAATCCGGCCACAAGGAAAATATTAATTTCTCGCCATGTCTCTTTTGATGAGAATAATTGATTCCTTCTATTGCTCGACAAGGCGCGAAATCCATGACCTCAACTCAGCCTGCTTTTTCTTGACCACCCTTATTTCCATCCAACATGCTACAAACAGGTAACTCATTTCCATTTTTCTCATTTTCAATTGATACACCCACCACTTCACAATTGCCCACATGTCACTTAGAAAATAATCCTACACATAACATTTCACCTGGTCTCATTAACCAACCCCCAACCCAAACGGACCATGAACCTTTTAGTACATCATCTTCACAACAATTTGCATCTAATGATAATAATATGGCATTGCATGAGCACGCTGTTTTGTCTTTAAATGACAACATAAATACATGCACGGAACATGATTGCCAACTTCCTTCTAAACAACCTATTACCCAGTGTACCCATCATATGATCACACGTCAAATGGATGGCACAAGAAAACCAAAAGCATATGTATCAACTTGACCCCCAATACCACAATGTCTTTTAACCTCTTGTAACTCTCTCCCACCCGAGCCCACGTGTTTTACACAAGCACAAAAGACTCACATTGGTGTCGAGCAATGATGGAAGAATTTAATTTTTTACTTAAAAATCAGACATGGATATTGGTTCCTCCAAAGCCGCATATGAATGTCATTGGATGTCGTTGGATTTATTGTATAAAACAACATTCTGATGGTTCATTAGAGCACTATAAAGCACGACTAGTGGCAAAAGGATATGCCCAACAACCAAGTAGAGATTTTGGAGATACCTTTAGCCCAGTTGTTCGACCAGGAACAATTTGCATTGTATTGCATTGGCTATTTCAACCAATTGGCCCTTGAGACAGTTAGATGTCAAAAATGTTTTTTTACATGGTGATTTAACAGAATCTGTTTTTATGGAGCAGCCACAAGGATTCATCGATGCTCAACATCCGAATTATGTTTGTAAGCTGCAGAAATCAATATATGGCCTCAAACAAGCACCACGTGCTTGGTACCACAAATTTAGCAGTCACTTATTTTCATCTAGTTTTCAAAGCTCACATCATGATGCTTCTTTATTCTTTCGACAACAAGGGGATTTATTTCTCATTTTGCTCATCTATGTAGATGACATTATTATTACTGGAAATTCCTCCTCTCATGTGAAGGATTCTATTGACTCTCTCTTTGTTGCATATGACATGCAAGATCTTGGTCCTGTGTATTATTTCCTTGGCATGGAGGTCCGTCAGGATGAAAATGGCATTATTCTTACTCAGTCCAAGTACTCAATCCAATTATTGCAGCAATTTGGTCTTGATGGAGTAAAACCTGTTTCAACCCCAATAGCTGGAACTCGATTGGCAGCTGAGGAAGGTGATCTTTTCACTGAACCGACTGAGTTTCGAAAGTTAATGGGAGCCCTACAATATTTGACCACGACTATATCGGATGTTTCTTATGCTGTGAACTCAATATGTCAGTATATGCATACTCCGCATACGTCTCACTTGGTAACTGCAAAAAGGGTTCTTAGATATATTAAGGGAACACTTCAACATGGTCTCACACTTATGCCTACTCAGGCATGGACTATCCATAGCTATAGTGATGCTGATTAGGCTGGGTGTCCCTTTACTCGGCGATCCAAATCTGGTTATGCTGTCTTCTTAGGACAAACTTTGATTTCTTGGTCTTCTAAGAAACAACCAATAGTCGCTAAATCCAGCACTGAGGCAGAATATCGCGCAATGGCTTCTTTGACATCTGAATTAATGTGGATTATGGAGATTTTTCAATTCCTAAAAATTCACGTTGATGCGCCTCCTATTGCATATTGTGATAATATCAGTTCGATCTACTTAGCTATGAATCCCATCATTCAAAACAAAAGCAAGCACATAGAGATCGACATTCATTTTGTACGGCAGCGTATAATTGATGGTAAACTGCGGCTACAGTTTATAGGCAACTCAGACTAAATAGCAGATATCTTTTCCAAGCTGCTGTACAAGCCTAGATTTGAAGAGTTGCGTGACAAGCTTCACGTGTCATTGACCCCCCTTTAGCTTGAGGGGGGGTGTTAAGTCATGATAAGAACGTATAATTGTAGATGTGTATTTTTTTTATATTTTACAGTTGTATTTCACTTGCGTATATCTAGGACTCTCACTTGTGTATATCTAGGACTCTACTTCTAGATGAGATTATGTATATCACAAATATTGTAACTTGTATATATTTGGAGATAATACAATCACACAATACATTGGCCTTATATATTGTAACATCCACATCTTCCCGATTTCTCTATTTGAGTTATTACAAGGTAATTTTCTTCCAAAAGAGACTCCAGCTCTAACATCATTGAAAAGACAAGAAAATGGGGATTTTTCTGTATGGGCAGCTTTGTTGAAAATTTGATTGTTCCTTTCAAGCCAAATGTGATAGATGCAAGCTCCCAAATAGTGTTTCAAGATGGTGGCCTTCAGGTTTTTCTCAAGAGCAAATGGAGTGAGATAATTAAGGATGTCTTCCCAAGCAATAAGATGGTTTGGCGCCTTAGAAAGATTATATCTTTTTCTCCAAATGCTTCTTATATAGCTACATTCAAAAAATAGATGCTTTCTTATTTTGTAACCAAATGGCAAAAAATGCAAAGTGGGTTAACTGAAAAACCCCAATTTAAGAACCTAAATTTGGTGCTCAACTGATCCTTGAAAGCAAGCCAATAAATGAAACCATGTTAAGGATTATGGCCATTGAACCAAATAAGATTGTGCCATTCAAAAGGATCTCCTTTTTTTTTTCTTAAATGCTCTCAAGTGTGCTTAAATGTAAAGTCTCCATTATTGGAGAAAGACCATTAAACAGAGTCCTTAGCATTTTCATCAAGTACAATGCTAAGAGGATTCATATGAATAAAATGATTTGGCCAATTCCAAGGACAATTGATGTAGATGGATCTAACCTTGGCATTAAGTGGAGGATTCGGGAAAGTGTTGTTCCAATGTTGCTTGAGAATTCCATAGGGATGCCAATTATCACGCCAAAAGTGTAAGAACCATTGCCCAATTATGCTTGATGTGGCTTCTTGGTTGTTCTCAGCTTGAAAGGAGAGTTTTAAGTATCCAACTGGCATCTTTTGGACAAGATAATGTCCAAGTTGAGCCTTCCTTTATATAATTTTCATGGATCCCTCTACTTCAAAGAGAGTCTCTAAAAACATATATTCTCCAAAAAGCTTTTAACAAGAAGGAGTTCAATTCTTTGAGATTCCTAACTCTAGGGCTTCCTTCATTGAATGGTAAGCATACTTATTTCCAAGCACCCTTGGGCTTGGTTTCTCTCCATAAGAAAGCTTTAAACCTGGATTCAATGGTGGATAGGATGTCTTTTGGAATAAGGATAGAGCTTGGTTAATAAGCAATGATTTGGGTAAGTGTGAATTTGATGAGAAGGATTCTTCTCGCAAATGAAAGCCACTTGTTAGTCCAATGTCCAAGCTTCTTGTTAATTTTTTCCAAGGGTGAAAGACAATCTGATTTTTGAAGGAGATATGGTTTAGTTTAAAATATACAAGAGAATAGAAAATATAACTAATGCTTACCATGCCCTCTCAATCATAATCGGAGCAACAACAATGAGCTTGGTAGGAAGAAGCTTGACGCTAGTAATAGACAAGCCTTTTGTCGTAATATTTGCTAGCTGATCAATTGAGGAGATAAACTTGATTGAAAGATCACCAAATGCTACTTTTCTCCTTTACAAAATGGATGTCTACCTTGATATGTTTTGTGCGTGCATGAAACACAAGATTGGCAGTGAGACATGCTGCTCCAATGTTATTGCACCACAAATGTTGGAGAAGACGTCAAAGAAAAATGTAGCTCTTGAAGCAAAGACCGTAACCAATAGAGCTCTGTTGTAGCAAAAGCTATGGCACAATATTCTGCTTTAGTGCTTGACCTTGATGTCATCGTTTGCTTCTTGGCAAACTAGGAGATTAAGTTTGGTCCCAGAAAAATACAATAACCATGCATGCTACATTAGTCATCTAGGCAACCTTCCCAATTAGTTGGAATAGGCATGCAACGTGAAATCCAAGAAGGCCTTAAGTAGCAATCCATAATTCATTGTATATTTTAAGTACTTATGTATTCTTTTCACTGTTGTCCAATGAATGACTATAGAAGATTGCATAAATTGTGACACCTTGTTAACAACAAAAGCAATATCTGGGTGTGTAAGAGTTACGTATTGCACTGTGACTTGAAAACAAATCACCGTAATCTTTTTGTCATTTTTGATTTGATGCAATGGGGGACGAAACTGGCTTGGCACCAATCATCATAGTACGGGCTAACAAATCTACGATATACTTTTTTAAACTTAGCAGAAGGCTATTAGGGATTTTTGTCACTTGCACCCGTAGAAAATAATTGGGAGAATTTTACAAATAGTCTCTACCGTTTACAAAAAATGCCAATTTAGTCCCCATTATTTTAAAAGTGGCCTATTTGGTCCTTAATGTTTGCAGAAAAAATCAATTTGGTCCCTATTATTTCAAAGTAACCCATTTAGTCCTTAATATTTGCACAAGATGTCAATTTTTGCAAAAAACATCAATTTTCATCCCCATTTATTGGTTATGTGACTATCACATGACCATTTTTCAGGCTAAAATTAGGTCACATGACCATTTTTAATGCCAAAATAGGGATCAAGGAGGTCATTTTTTCAAACATTGGGAACTAAATTAATCACTTTCGAAATAATAGGGACCAAAGTAGCACGTTTTGAATACATTAGGGACTAAAAAGGTCACTTTTGAAATAATAGGGACCAAAGTGGCGCTTTTTAAATACATTAGGGACTAAATAGATCACTTTTGAAATAATAGGGATCAAATTAACACTTTCTGTAAACAATAGGAACTATATGTAGGATTTGCCCAAAATAATTCAACATAGCCAAATCCTTCAAGGCAAACTGCTGATGAAGATGTTCAGAAATCTTAGAAACACTGCAGTCATTGCTTCTTGTAATTAAGATATTATCAACATATAAAAGAATAAAAATAGTGTCAAAAGTAGTATTTTGTATAAGGAAAAGTATCAGTCTTTGACGAAATAAAATCAGTCTTTGACGAAATAAAATGAAGCAGTACCAAATAAGAACTTAGTCGAGAATACCAAGCAGAGCGGCTTGTTTTAAGCCATATAGTGCTTTATTTAATTTACACACATAATCAAGAAAGCCAGTATGAACAAAACTAGGAGGTTGCATGATGGGTGCCAAGTCCACAAAAAATAAAATTCTTACTCTACCTTACATTTGCGGTAGTAGTGAGAATGGTCGACCCCACAGTGATTGGTTTATAAATATGCTTTTTATGCCAAGATAAAAGAACAAGTGATATACAAGAGAACGGGGGTTGTCAATTAAAATTAATTGCATAGACAATAAATAAAAAATTAAAGAACTAATAGCAGACTAAAAATAAAGCAAGATAATAAAGAACAAAAAAGTTAAATGACAAACTACCTAGCCTAGGGTGTATTATTTGTTTAGGATTACAAATTTGATCCTAGATGCAAAGACGACTTTTGTCTATTTTGATACGCCAGTTATGGTCGTCGGCATGACCTAACAATCTCATCTTTCCTTTCAATGTTGATAATGGTTTAAACCCCCTATGATTTTTCTTCACTATCATCTTACTTATTAGACGATTTAACCCCTAGAGATGCCCGCAGGGTCTATTCAATGGTAGCACTATAGCTCTAGAAAAACCTAATTCTAAAACGCCAATTCTCTTGTGAAAATCTTTGAGTTAGATTGTATATTTACAAAGGAGACCTGGTGACCACTTTTACTAGATTAATTAAATTAATCTACTTGGCTACCTATCATCAAACAATTAAATGATCGTGCACAAAATTAAACAACACCAGATAAAATTAATTCTTAAATTAGTAAATACACAAATACCAAAATAAAGTGAAAGGAGAAAATCAGTTAGATTTCACATTTTTTTACAACCATAAACCTCAAATTAACTCCGGCTAAAATAAAAGTCTAGCAATTAGGCACCTAGAAGAAAGAAAAATATTTGCTGAAAAAATGAAGAAAAGGTTCAATAATATCCTATACAGTTCTTGAAAGAACTTACATTTATAGCAAATTACGAAGGTGCCATTTATCCTTTTTTTCTAAAACAAATTAAGGTACTTTTCTTGTGACATCAACACACGTACCAACTATCTTATTCAAGGACTGCCATAAAAATATCATTACTATTCTTTAACCACTTTAACTATTCCACATGTGATCTTGTTTGGGCACAAAAGGTATGGCTTGAAAATAAAATAATGATAACCTTAAAGAAATGAAAGTAATGGTTTGTCTCAGATGCTTATGCACATGAAAGTCAATATTTTCTGTATATGTGTATATATATGTGTGTATTATATATAAGTTAGACAATCATATGTTATACTAAAAGAAAGTAGGCTTTTCCTACTTACCTCTCCCGATGCTTGATCTACACTTTTCAAGATTCATTGTTAAAAGTGAATGAACTCTCTATGAATGAATGTCATTCTTTTTTTTTTCTATAGACCCATCCTACATCCAAGTCCATCCTTAAAAAAAAAAAAAGTAAACTTTGACCAGCCCAATAATAATAATAATAATTTTAAATCCTTTTCTTTTTTAACCAATCAAAAATTCCAAATTTGGAGGTACATTATATTTAATGAACTTTACCATCTCTTATAGTTATATAAGGGGATGTGTTACCTTTTCCTTATTAAGTAATTATATGCAAAAAGTTACTCAATGGCAAACGCAATGTGTTGGCTTCGCACGACCATTTTTGCCTTGCTCGTTATTCATATTACACCGGTAGTGGTTTTTCAAGCACCAGAATCTAGTGAAAAACCTCTCGTTGAAACTGAACAAGATGATCCGTGATATGGCTAGCCATTACCTCCACAACCAAGGCGTGGGTATTATAAGTTTCTAGGGGATTGCATTGATGTCTTAACTAGAAAATATGGAAAAGAGATTGCTTATCATATTTTTGAGAATCAAGAATTAGATCGTCCTTGTTGTCATAACCTTCAAAAGATGGAAAAATTACGTAGCAAAGCTTTATCCTTCACACTTGTGGCAAATCCTCCAGTTTAAACCTCAAGCAGCCCATATTTTATGGAAGAATGATGAGGTGTTTGATAAGTGTGCAGCTTTGAACGAGCAATTGCTAGCAAGACATAGAGGTCATGGAAATTAACTATCCATTTTATTGTATGTAATTATCTAATGAGTGTATTGGCTTATGAAAGCATTGTATAGGTGTACTCCATCAAGTTCAATTCTCTAAGGGACTGTCAGGGCTAACAATAATCCAATCACTTTTTCTGGGTGTTAATTTCTCTTAAGCTTGAATAAGATAGCTCTCTTTAATCGTTTTAAAGGATTTATTTCGCTCATTAGCGTAATTTTTATATCGTTGATTACATCATTTCTTATGTTAAATCATTTAATTTCGTTACTCGAAAAGGGTTGTGAAGAATTACTCCAAGTTCTCTTTTTCCAGCCCTCAGACAAGTCTGTAGCACTTGCAAATTTTTATCAATTTTTTATATTTTAATAGCTAATATGAAACTGATTGAAAAAGTAGAAAAAAATTAATAGGAATAGGGGTTATTGACTTACTGCTGAAAAGTATTACTTCACCTTAGTCCTTTAAAATATTATTTCAAACCAATCAAACTCATCTAAAACTATCTTGATAGGAATAGGGGTTATTGACTTACTGCTGAAGAGTATTACTTCACCTTAGTCCTTTAAAATATTATTTCAAACCAATCAAACTCATCTAAAACTATCTTGATTCAAATAAAGATAACTTGTCTATATTTTCTCGAAAGTGTCAAAATTGGCATTATAGGCATTAATATTAATAGTCTAAGCAAGAAGAATCGGCTTGATCTTATAGTGACTCTCGCCTGTTGATCAAGAGGCTAGCAACTTATAAATAGAATGGTAACTATGCTTAGGATCCTCACACATTGCCATGCTATTCATTTCCTTATTTTGAAATGTGTGTTAAATTAACTTTGTATGATCGTCTTTAATTGAAAGTTCTTGTTCTTTGGCATCAAATATAGATTAGAATCCTCGTTGTCACTTTCTTAAATAAAGAGATTTCCTTGACATAACAACAAAGAGAGAATAGATTTCTTTCATCAATAGATCAATTTTTTACTGCTTCATAAAAAATTTGTTTTTGGAAGTTCTAAACTTTAATTTCTAGAGTGCATTTTTTCTTGCTTATTATTTATTAGCCATGCACTCTAGATAATTTTTTTCAAATAAATAGATCAAAATAGAGAAGCTTATCTGCCTATTTGTTGAAACTTAAGTAATTATTTATAGTATTACAATTCAAACAAGTACTTTGGCTTCTTATTTACCGACAAAGTGAGATTTGGGACGCGTTCTAAATTATACCATTTATAACTTTTGAATACGTTTGGATGCCATAATATCATCCCTGAAAATAGTCCGATTGAAATGAGCCATTTTTCTATTGTTTCCATTGATTACTGGACTTTTGACATTTTTAAAGGCTGCAAGTTCATCAAAATTTTGAGGGTCTTTAACTATTTGAATGTCACATATCTTATCAATCTTTATATAAAAGGTGTGGTCCCTTTTTCGCTTTTCTTAAAACGGAGAAGATCCCTCTAATATTTTTTCAGCTCATACCAACAAAAATACAGTGATAGGAGGCAAACAGTCCTCCATCTAATGCAAGTAATCATCAATGTCACCAAACAATGAATATAAGGGAGCCCACTTCTATCACTCGCCAACAATCTCCGAAGCTTAGGGATATCAGCACTTGATGTTAAGCACTCAAGCCTTGCAAGATTTGGCCCCCAGTTCGCATGCCAATCCGCCACTGCATTGCCTTCCCGCAGAGTATGTGACACCTTCCCCTGACTATCTGCAAGAAGCCTTTTAGCCCTACTCAGGTTATAACGTATGATCCAAGGGCCTGTCCTCTGGTGCAGCATGAAGTTGACCACCAACAATGAATCCACCTCCACCCAAACTCTCTCCCAACCACGCTCTAGACACATTTCAAGCCCTCGTAGAAGAGCATTAAGCTTTGCTTGAATGACTGATGTACCTCTTTCATATGGTTCAGCAAAGGCGACAAGCAGTTGGCCTTTATGATCACAACATACACTACCTCCCCCTGCTCTATCGCTTGCTGAATGCACACTACCAATCACATTGACTTTAACGCATCCCAGCATCGGAGGCCCTTCGGTCGTCATCCTTCAGTGCACATCTAAAACTTTCAGCAATCTTTCTATCACCTTTCCAACACAGGCCTGGTAATAGATCCGCTGCAGCCAAATTCTCGACGCTCATTTATACCCTCCGAATAATGTGATCAGCCGAATACCTGGACCCCGTATGCTTAGTATTATTCCTTTCATGCCACGCTAGCCAGATAAGCAACATTGGAATGACATTTCGGATATGGCCCTTTTGATTGAAACAGCCTGAAGTGAGCCAACTCATCAGATTCCCCTGGATCGACATAGCATGATACCACCTAACGCCAAAGATATTACCGAAGTGTTGCCAAACCTTTTGAATTTCTGGCCCCTCAAATAACACCATTTAAAGACTCTTCAGTGTTACAACATTGACATTTGAAGCCAATTGAATACCCCGCTGCTTAAGTTTCAAGTCTGTAGGAACCCACTCATGGAGAGGGCGCCAGCCAAAGAACGAACATTTATGCTGGATATTCTTGTGCCAGAGTCTATGGAACACCATAGATTTAGTATTCTTAGCACGAATCACCTGCCAGGCTGAAGCCAACGAAAAGATCCCATTAGGGGATGGCACCCAAAAAGCCACATTATCTGAATGCTCACCTTGAACATCTTTAATAATCCTTTCAGCAATCTGTGAAGGGATTAAATTCTCCAACAGTCCTCTCTTCCATTGACCATGTGCCATTACATCATGCAACTTAACAAAAGTATCTTCAGGTATGCTGGTGACACCCTTCAGAGGCTTATCACCCCACCAAACATTATGCCAGAAGAAAACATCTCTCTTTCCGATTTTCCATCGCAAAAAATGCTCCCCAACACCAGCACTAGAGAGAATTCTCTTCCAAGTCATTGAATCACTAGCCTCACTCACAATTTGGTCTAAAGGTAAGCCTTTGATGTATTTGGTCCTCATAAAGTTAGCCCATCGGCTCTCAGATGTACAGCATCGCCACCAGTGTTTCAGACTCATAGCAAGACTAACTTCTCTGAGATCTCTAAATCCCAGGTCCCCCTCATCCAACGGTTTGCAAGCTTTTTCCCAGGCTGCCCAGTGTGTTGCTCTCTGCCCACATCTATCACCCCATAAGAACTTATTGAACAATTTTTCAATTCTCTAAATAATACCCTTCGGAGGCTTTAGAATGTGCAGTAAATAAATTGGCATGGAATTGAGCACACTCTTAAGCAAAACCATTTGCCCCCTGCTGATAGAAAATATGATCTCCCAACCATTAATTCTCCGTCGTATCTTCTCAATGAGCGACTCAAATGAAAATACCTTTTTTCTACCCTTGTACAATGGAGCTCCCAAATAAGTAAGAGGAGGTTGTTGATGGACAAATCCTGAAATTCCTACTATAATCGCGGCTCCACTCATCGGGGCTTTGCTTGACAAAACAAAACCACTTTTTCTCTTACTTACCTTCTGCACAGCAACTTGCTCATAATGATCTATAAAGCTCACAAATGCGCTTAACTGACTTCTTAGTACCATCAGCAAATATAGCTACATCATTTACAAAAGCCAGGCGAGTAATCTTAGCTTGTGCTGCACCCTTATAATACATGGCGGGGTTTTCTTCAAAGAGTGCATTCAGAACCCGCGAGAGATACACTGCGGCAATCACAAATAACAAAGGCGACAACGGATCTCCTTGCCTCAGGCCCCGTGATGAGTTGAAATAACCCGACAATTCTCCATTAATAAGGATGGAAAACCAGCAATTATCTACACATTTTCTAACCTTCTCAATCCACTCAGAATCGAATCCAAAAGCAGCGAACACTTTAAATAAGAATTTCCTTTCAACTCTATCACATCAAGTTTAAAAATTGTGTTATCGCCCCGGACCTTCCCATCAATATTATGGACCAGCTCATCTGCACGTAAAATGTTATCGCTAATGAGCCTCCCTGGTGTAAAACCACTTTGGTTTTAGATATGATCTTACCCATCAAGGATCCCGGTCTACTCGATAACCCCTTAGTGATTATTTTATTCAACACTGTGCATAGACTAATTGGTCTATCGTCATTCCAACTTTCTGGCGCTTCTTTCTTAGGAATTAGGACAATTGAAAAAGGTGTGGTACTTTATTTTGTGACAAATATTCAATTTAAGAGGGCTTAGAGACAAGTAACGTTTTTGCTTCAAATAATTTCTTTTTTTTTTTAATCTAAACCAATTTTGATTCAGTTATAATTACATAGTTATTCGTAAGTGTAAAGATGTTCCTCTGTATAAATCTTGTGAAAGTAATATATCATTTGGAAACACTTGCTATGTGGAATTTATTTCAGTTATAAATGAAATTAATGCAAATTTGTATTTTCAAAATAATTCTGTTATTTAGCAATGCTTTTTAAAATAGTTTTCAGTCAATTTTGTCATTTATAAATCTAAATTGTGTTTGGAAGCATTACATTATATAAAATCATAGGCCATATATTTCACAAACAAAGTTAACATTAACAAATGAGAAAATTATGTCATATGTCCCATTATTTCATTTCTTTAAGTGAGCTTTCATTATTTTTAAATATTCAAATAAGACAATAACATAATGGTACAAGAAATAATAACACGTAAGAGTAAAATATTGTTTAGTAATTAATATATATAAATATATTTATCATTATCTATATTTATATAATAGTAATATAATTTATATAAAGTTATACCTCATCCAAATTTTAGGAAGCATTAGGAGGTGCCATGATATCTTTTAATAAATTTTTCGGGTGTATTGGGATTAAATAGTCTCCAGTACTAATAGGTTTGTATACCTACAAGTTCCCATTTTTTTTCTTTTTTATTTTTTACCATGGCCCTTATTGTTTTGAGATATGCAAATCAATCCTGATTATTCTTAACAAATAGTCAATTTAGTCCCTACCATTACATATTTAATGACAAATTAATAAAATAACTGCTAACTCAATAGACAAAAAAATAATTTCTTTAATTATAGCAATTCATTAAGTAAAATGATTGCGGCTCATCATTATATTAATTAAGTGAATGCTAATAATTATGAATGACTTATGAGTATGAGATATCATATTTGTATGATATTTGAAAACAAGCATAAAATCACATTTATAGATATTGAGAAAAAAATAAAAGCACACACACTAAAAGAACATAGATAAACCCATGCACGATAGCATGGGATATGAAAGTTGTAGTATGAATAAGTTAGTTGGAACATGTGTTTTTATGGGAATAAGTATATAAAATATACTTAAACAACATGAAGAAAACCGCTACCTTTAGAACATCAACATAGTTTAATATCATTTTTGCCAAAGTGAAGATTATTTTCCTCCATGGTAAGACTGAATTTGATCTGCTTTGCACTTAATTCAAATTTCACTAGAAGTATGTTAACAAATTTCAATTTATTTGGGTAACACTTTTTCTTCTTCCTCCTTCCCTCTCCCCCATCACCCATTCTTGTTTTGGGCTGAGCCTTTTATTCTTTTTTGGTTAGAAGATGATTTCACTCCACAATCATAAAGAAAAAACAAAAGGCAAAGGCATTACTCAAAAAACAACTAGAACCTAATCAAGACTTGATTAGAGCTTCCTTTTAATACAAATCGAGTCACACTTCATTAACGGTTTCTTTATTAGCTGTGTGACTTTGATCAGCATTTTAGAGATGAATTTATTAGATGTGGAAATTTATTTTTACCTTTACTTGATAAAATAAATAGCGCATGCATTTCATTGAGTTCTTTTCCTTTTTCCTTTCTTTATTTTTTTGTTTTGTCTTTTTGATGCATTCAATTGAACTTTACTGTCTCTTAATGCTATATAAGGGGATGTGTTACCTTCTCCTTATCAAATAAGTATATGCAAAAAGTTATTCAATGGCAAAGGCAGTGTGTTGGCTTCATGCAACCATTTTTGCCTTGCTCACAATTCATATTACACCAGTAGTGGTTTCTCAAGCACCAGAATCTAGTGAAAAACCTCCGATTGAAACTGAGCGGATGATCCGTGGTATGGCCAGCCATTACCTCCACAGCCAAGGCCTGGGTATTATAAGTTTCTAGGGGATTGAATTGACGTGTTAACTAGAAAATGTGGAAAAGAGATTGCTCATTATATTTTTGAGAATCAAGAATTAGATCGCCCTTGCTGTCAAAACCTTCAAAAGATGGGCCAATTATGTAGTAAATCTCTATCCTTCACACTTGCACAAATCCCCAAGTTTAAACCTCAGGCAGCCCATATTTTACAAAAGAACGACGAGCTGTTTGAGAAGTGCGCAAAGCTTTGAACGAGCAATTGCTAGTAAGAGGACAGAGGTCATGGAAATTAACTATCCATTTTATCGTATGTAATTATCTAATCAGTATATTGGCTTATGAAAGCGTTACATAGGTGTACTTTATCAAGTTCAATGCTCTAAGGGACTGTCAGGGTGCTAATAGTAATCTAATCATTTTTTCTGGATGTTAATTTTTCTTAAGCTTGAATAAGATAGATCTCCCCAAGCATTTTAAAGGATTTATTTCACTCATTAGAGTAATTTTTTATGTCGTTGATTACATTGTTTCTTATGTTAACTCATTTAATTTCTCTACTTGAAAAGGGTGGTGAAGATTTGCAAACTTATAAAACTAGCAGTAAACAAATTTTATCTGGAGTTGCTCCCACCCCTCATACAGGTCTCTAGCACTTGCAAATTCTTATCAGGTTTTCTCTCTTTTAACAGCTAATATGAAATTTGTTTAAAAAAGAAAAAAGAACAAAATCTATAGGAATAGGTGTTGTTGACTTACCGCTAAAAAGAGTCGCTTCACCTTATTCCTTTGAAATATCATTTCAAACCAATCAAATTCATGTTGAAGTATCTTCATTCGGATAAAAATAGCGATATATTTTCTCAAAAGCGTCAAGATCGACATTGTAGGCATTAAAATTAATAGTCTAAGCGAGAAGAATCTGTTTGATCTTATTGCGACTGGTCTATTTATCAAGGAGCTGGGAACTCAAAAAGAATGATGACTATACTTAGGGTCCTTGCACATTGGCAAGCTATTGATTTCCGTGTTGTGATACGTCGATTAAAACGACTTCGTATGATCGTCTTTAATTGAAAGCTGTTGTTCTTTGGCAACAAATATAGTTTAGAATCCTCTTTATTACTTTCTTAAATAAAGAGATCTCCTTTACATAGCAACAAAGAGAGAATAGATTTCTATTATCACTAGATCAATTTCTGACAACTACGTGAAAGAAATATTTTTCAAAGTTCTAAACTTTAATTTCTGGACTACATTTTTTCTTGCTTATTATTTATTTGCCATGCACTCTAGATATATATATATATATATATATGTATATATATGTGCGTATATATGTACATATATATGCATGTATATATGTACATATATATATATATATATATATATATATATATAGTTGAAACAAATAGTTCAAGATAGGGAAGCTCGTCTGCCTATTTATTGACACTTGAGTAATTACTTAAAGTGTTACAATTCAAACAATTACTTTGGCTTCTTGCCTAATGGCAAAGTGAGATTTGGAACACGTTCTAGTTATACTATATTTGACTTTTGGATGTCATAATATCATCTATACTTAGAAAAGTAGTTTGCTTTGAAGTGAGCCATTTTTCTACTATTTTTATTGACTATTGGACTTTTGACATCTTTAAAGGCTGCAAGTTCACGAAATATCTAAGGGTCTTTGATTATTTGGATGTCACATTTCTTATCAATCATTATATAAAAGGTGCGGTCCTTTTTCTTGTGACAAATATTCAATTTAACAGAGCTTAGAGACAAGTAACGCTTTTGCTACAAACGATTTTCTTAATCTAAACCAATTTTGATTTGGTTAGAATTACATAGTTACTCGTAAGAGTAAAAATCGTGTTCTTCTGTGTAAATCTTATGAAAGTCACATCTCAATTGGAAACACTTGCTAAGTGGAATGTATTTCATCTATAAATGAATTTAATGCAAATGTTTATTTTCAAAATAGTTTTGTTATTTAGAATCAGAAGCGGTTCTTAGTTGATTTTGTCATTTGTAAATCTAAATTGTGTTTGGAACCATTACATGATATAAAATCATAGGCTATATATTTCACAACATAGTTAACATTAACAAATGAGAAGATTAAGTCATGTATCCCATTATTTCATTTCTTTAAGTGAGCTTTCATTATTTTGAAGGGTTCAGATAAGACTATAAAAAGGATAAGATAATGGTACAAGAAATAATAACACATAAGATTAAAATACTGTTTAGTAATCAATATATAATATATTTGTCATTATCTATATCTATATGATAGTAATATAATTTATGTAAGGTTATACCTGATCCAAATTTAAGAATCATTAGAAGATGCCACGTCATCTTTTAACTAATTTTTTGGGTGTATATGCATTAAATATTCTCTAGCACTAATAGATATTTATAATCGCTACAGGTTCCCATTTTCTTTTGAATTTTTTACCGTAACCCTCAACAAAAATAATTAATAACTCAACAAACAAAAAAATATTTTCTTCAATTATAGCAATTTATTAAACTAAGTGATTGAGGTTCATCCATATATTAATTAAGTGAATGCTAATAATTATGAATGACTTCGAATGTGAAATATCATGTTTGTACGATAATTAGAAACAAACAAAAAATCACCTTCATAGATATTTAGACAAAAAATAAAAACACACAATAAAAGATCTTAGATAAACCCGTGCATGGTAGCACGAGGTACAAAAGTTGTAGCATGAATAATTTAGTTAGAACATGTTCTTTTGTGGGATTAAGTATATAAAATATACTTAAAGAACATAAAGAAAACCTCTTACCTTTAGAACATCGGCATAGTTTAATATCATATTTGCCAAAGTGAAGATTATTTCATCCTAAGATAGGACTAAATTTGAACCGCGTTGCACTTAATTCAAATTTCACTAGAAGTCTATTAACAAATTTCAATTTGTTTAGGTTACACTTTTCCTTCTTCTTCTTCTCTTTTTTCCTTTGTTTTGGTCTAGGTCTTTTGTTCTTTTCTCATTAGAAGATCACTTCATTCCACAATTAGAAAAAAGGCAAAGGCATTACTCAAAAAACAACTAGAACCTAATCAAGACTTGATTAGAGCTTCCTTTTAATACAAATCGAGTCACACTTCATTAACGGTTTCTTTATTAGTGTGTGACTTTGATCAGCGTTTAGAGATGAATTTATTAGATGTGGAAATTTATTTTTACCTTTACTTGATAAAATAAATAGCGCATGCATTTCATTGAGTTCTTCTCCTTTTTTCTTTCTTTATTTTTTTGTTTTGTCTTTTTGATGCGTTCAATTGATAGGTTGTCACAGGAGTTACTATATGGATAATTTATTCCAACTTGGGATAACCAATGAACCTGGTATTTTAGTCATTTAATGAACTTTACTGTCTCTTAATGCTATATAAGGGGATGTGTTACCTTCTCCTTATCAAATAAGTGTATGCAAAAAGTTATTCAATGGCAAAGGCAGTGTGTTGGCTTCATGCAACCATTTTTGCCTTGCTCACACTTCATATTACACCTGTAGTGGTTTCTCAAGCACCAGAATCTAGTGAAAATCCTCCGATTGAAATCGAGCGGATGATCCGTGGTATGGCCAGCCATTACCTCCACAGCCAAGGCCTGGGTATTATAAGTTTCTAGGGATTGCATTGACGTGTTAACTAGAAAATGTGGAAAAGAGATTGCTCATTATATTTTTGAGAATCAAGAATTAGATCGCCCTTGCTGTCAAAACCTTCAAAAGATGGGCCAATTATGTAGTAAATCTCTATCCTTCACACTTGGACAAATCCCCAAGTTTAAACCTCAGCAGCCCATATTTTACAAAAGAACGACGAGCTGTTTGAGAAGTGCGCAAAGCTTTGAACGAGCAATTGCTAGTAAGAGGACAGAGGTCATGGAAATTAACTATCCATTTTATCGTATGTAATTATCTAATCAGTATATTGGCTTATGAAAGCGTTACATAGGTGTACTTTATCAAGTTCAATGCTCTAAGGGACTGTCAGGGTGCTAATAGTAATCTAATCATTTTTCTGGATGTTAATTTTTCTTAAGCTTGAATAAGATAGATCTCCCCAAGCATTTTAAAGGATTTATTTCACTCATTAGAGTAATTTTTTATGTCGTTGATTACATTGTTTCTTATGTTAACTCATTTAATTTCTCTACTTGAAAAGGGTGGTGAAGATTTGCAAACTTATAAAACTAGCAGTAAACAAATTTTATCTGGAGTTGCTCCCACCCCTCATACAGGTCTCTAGCACTTGCAAATTCTTATCAGGTTTTCTCTCTTTTAACAGCTAATATGAAATTTGTTTAAAAAAGAAAAAAGAACAAAATCTATAGGAATAGGTGTTGTTGACTTACCGCTAAAAGAGTCGCTTCACCTTATTCCTTTGAAATATCATTTCAAACCAATCAAATTCATGTTGAAGTATCTTCATTCGGATAAAAATAGCGTATATATTTTCTCAAAAGCGCCAAGATCGACATTGTAGGCATTAAAATTAATAGTCTAAGCGAGAAGAATCTGCTTGATCTTATTGCGACTGGTCTATTTATCAAGGAGCTGGGAACTCAAAAAGAATGATGACTATACTTAGGGTCCTTGCACATTGGCAAGCTATTGATTTCCGTGTTGTGATACGTCGCTTAAAACGACTTCGTATGATCGTCTTTAATTGAAAGTCGTTGTTCTTTGGCAACAAATATAGTTTAGAATCCTCTTTATTACTTTCTTAAATAAAGAGATCTCCTTTACATAGCAACAAAGAGAGAATAGATTTCTATTATCACTAGATCAATTTCTGACAACTACGTGAAAGAAATATTTTTCAAAGTTCTAAACTTTAATTTCTGGACTACATTTTTTCTTGCTTATTATTTATTTGCCATGCACTCTAGATATATATATATATATATATATATATGTATATATATGTGCGTATATATGTACATATATATGCATGTATATATGTACATATATATATATATATATATATATATATAGTTGAAACAAATAGTTCAAGATAGGGAAGCTCGTCTGCCTATTTATTGACACTTGAGTAATTACTTAAAGTGTTACAATTCAAACAATTACTTTGGCTTCTTGCCTAATGGCAAAGTGAGATTTGGAACACGTTCTAGTTATACTATATTTGACTTTTGGATGTCATAATATCATCTATACTTAGAAAAGTAGTTTGCTTTGAAGTGAGCCATTTTTCTACTATTTTTATTGACTATTGGACTTTTGACATCTTTAAAGGCTGCAAGTTCACGAAATATCTAAGGGTCTTTGATTATTTGGATGTCACATTTCTTATCAATCATTATATAAAAGGTGCGGTCCTTTTTCTTGTGACAAATATTCAATTTAACAGAGCTTAGAGACAAGTAACGCTTTTGCTACAAACGATTTTCTTAATCTAAACCAATTTTGATTTGGTTAGAATTACATAGTTACTCGTAAGAGTAAAAATCGTGTTCTTCTGTGTAAATCTTATGAAAGTCACATCTCAATTGGAAACACTTGCTAAGTGGAATGTATTTCATCTATAAATGAATTTAATGCAAATGTTTATTTTCAAAATAGTTTTGTTATTTAGAATCAGAAGCGGTTCTTAGTTGATTTTGTCATTTGTAAATCTAAATTGTGTTTGGAACCATTACATGATATAAAATCATAGGCTATATATTTCACAACATAGTTAACATTAACAAATGAGAAGATTAAGTCATGTATCCCATTATTTCATTTCTTTAAGTGAGCTTTCATTATTTTGAAGGGTTCAGATAAGACTATAAAAAGGATAAGATAATGGTACAAGAAATAATAACACATAAGATTAAAATACTGTTTAGTAATCAATATATAATATATTTGTCATTATCTATATCTATATGATAGTAATATAATTTATGTAAGGTTATACCTGATCCAAATTTAAGAATCATTAGAAGATGCCACGTCATCTTTTAACTAATTTTTTGGGTGTATATGCATTAAATATTCTCTAGCACTAATAGATATTTATAATCGCTACAGGTTCCCATTTTCTTTTGAATTTTTTACCGTAACCCTCAACAAAAATAATTAATAACTCAACAAACAAAAAAATATTTTCTTCAATTATAGCAATTTATTAAACTAAGTGATTGAGGTTCATCCATATATTAATTAAGTGAATGCTAATAATTATGAATGACTTCTGAATGTGAAATATCATGTTTGTACGATAATTAGAAACAAACAAAAAATCACCTTCATAGATATTTAGACAAAAAATAAAAACACACAATAAAAGATCTTAGATAAACCCGTGCATGGTAGCACGAGGTACAAAAGTTGTAGCATGAATAATTTAGTTAGAACATGTTCTTTTGTGGGATTAAGTATATAAAATATACTTAAAGAACATAAAGAAAACCTCTTACCTTTAGAACATCGGCATAGTTTAATATCATATTTGCCAAAGTGAAGATTATTTCATCCTAAGATAGGACTAAATTTGAACCGCTTTGCACTTAATTCAAATTTCACTAGAAGTCTATTAACAAATTTCAATTTGTTTAGGTTACACTTTTCCTTCTTCTTCTTCTCTTTTTTCCTTTGTTTTGGTCTAGGTCTTTTGTTCTTTTCTCATTAGAAGATCACTTCATTCCACAATTAGAAAAAAGGCAAAGGCATTACTCAAAAAACAACTAGAACCTAATCAAGACTTGATTAGAGCTTCCTTTTAATACAAATCGAGTCACACTTCATTAACGGTTTCTTTATTAGCTGTGTGACTTTGATCAGCGTTTTAGAGATGAATTTATTAGATGTGGAAATTTATTTTTACCTTTACTTGATAAAATAAATAGCGCATGCATTTCATTGAGTTCTTCTCCTTTTTTCTTTCTTTATTTTTTTGTTTTGTCTTTTTGATGCGTTCAATTGATAGGTTGTCACAGGAGTTACTATATGGATAATTTATTCCAACTTGGGATAACCAATGAACCTGGTATTTTAGTCATTTAATGAACTTTACTGTCTCTTAATGCTATATAAGGGGATGTGTTACCTTCTCCTTATCAAATAAGTGTATGCAAAAAGTTATTCAATGGCAAAGGCAGTGTGTTGGCTTCATGCAACCATTTTTGCCTTGCTCACAATTCATATTACACCGAGTGGTTTCTCAAGCACCGAATCTAGTGAAAAACCTCCGATTGAAATCGAGCGGATGATCCGTGGTATGGCCAGCCATTACCTCCACAGCCAAGGCCTGGGTATTATAAGTTTCTAGGGGATTGCATTGACGTGTTAACTAGAAAATGTGGAAAAGAGATTGCTCATTATATTTTTGAGAATCAAGAATTAGATCGTCCTTGCTGTCAAAACCTTCAAAAGATGGGCCAATTATGTAGTAAATCTCTATCCTTCACACTTGCACAAATCCCCAAGTTTAAACCTCAGGCAGCCCATATTTTACAAAAGAACGACGAGCTGTTTGAGAAGTGCGCAAAGCTTTGAACGAGCAATTGCTAGTAAGAGGACAGAGGTCATGGAAATTAACTATCCATTTTATCGTATGTAATTATCTAATCAGTATATTGGCTTATGAAAGCGTTACATAGGTGTACTTTATCAAGTTCAATGCTCTAAGGGACTGTCAGGGTGCTAATAGTAATCTAATCATTTTTTCGGATGTTAATTTTTCTTAAGCTTGAATAAGATAGATCTCCCCAAGCATTTTAAAGGATTTATTTCACTCATTAGAGTAATTTTTTATGTCGTTGATTACATTGTTTCTTATGTTAACTCATTTAATTTCTCTACTTGAAAAGGGTGGTGAAGATTTGCAAACTTATAAAACTAGCAGTAAACAAATTTTATCTGGAGTTGCTCCCACCCCTCATACAGGTCTCTAGCACTTGCAAATTCTTATCAGGTTTTCTCTCTTTTAACAGCTAATATGAAATTTGTTTCAAACAGAAAAAAGAACAAAATCTATAGGAATAGGTGTTGTTGACTTACCGCTAAAAGAGTCGCTTCACCTTATTCCTTTGAAATATCATTTCAAACCAATCAAATTCATGTTGAAGTATCTTCATTCGGATAAAAATAGCCAGTATATATTTTCTCAAAAGCGTCAAGATCGACATTGTAGGCATTAAAATTAATAGTCTAAGCGAGAAGAATCTGTTTGATCTTATTGCGACTCTGGTCTATTTATCAAGGAGCTGGGAACTCAAAAAAAGAATGATGACTATACTTAGGGTCCTTGCACATTGGCAAGCTATTGATTTCCGTGTTGTGATACGTCGCTTAAAACGACTTCGTATGATCGTCTTTAATTGAAAGTCGTTGTTCTTTGGCAACAAATATAGTTTAGAATCCTCTTTATTACTTTCTTAAATAAAGAGATCTCCTTTACATAGCAACAAAGAGAGAATAGATTTCTATTATCACTAGATCAATTTCGACAACTACGTGAAAGAAATATTTTTCAAAGTTCTAAACTTTAATTTCTGGACTACATTTTTTCTTGCTTATTATTTATTAGCCATGCACTCTAGATATATATATATATATGTATATATATGTGCGTATATATGTACATATATATGCATGTATATATGTACATATATATATATATATATATATATATATAGTTGAAACAAATAGTTCAAGATAGGGAAGCTCGTCTGACTATTTATTGACACTTGAGTAATTACTTAAAGTGTTACAATTCAAACAATTACTTTGGCTTCTTGCCTAATGGCAAAGTGAGATTTGGAACACGTTCTAGTTATACTATATTTGACTTTTGGATGTCATAATATCATCTATACTTAGAAAAGTAGTTTGCTTTGAAGTGAGCCATTTTTCTACTATTTTTATTGACTATTGGACTTTTGACATCTTTAAAGGCTGCAAGTTCACGAAATATCTAAGGGTCTTTGATTATTTGGATGTCACATTTCTTATCAATCATTATATAAAAGGTGCGGTCCTTTTTCTTGTGACAAATATTCAATTTAACAGAGCTTAGAGACAAGTAACGCTTTTGCTACAAACGATTTTCTTAATCTAAACCAATTTTGATTTGGTTAGAATTACATAGTTACTCGTAAGAGTAAAAATCGTGTTCTTCTGTGTAAATCTTATGAAAGTCACATCTCAATTGGAAACACTTGCTAAGTGGAATGTATTTCATCTATAAATGAATTTAATGCAAATGTTTATTTTCAAAATAGTTTTGTTATTTAGAACTGTAAAGCGGTTCTTAGTTGATTTTGTCATTTGTAAATCTAAATTGTGTTTGGAACCATTACATGATATAAAATCATAGGCTATATATTTCACAACATAGTTAACATTAACAAATGAGAAGATTAAGTCATGTATCCCATTATTTCATTTCTTTAAGTGAGCTTTCATTATTTTGAAGGGTTCAGATAAGACTATAAAAAGGATAAGATAATGGTACAAGAAATAATAACACATAAGATTAAAATACTGTTTAGTAATCAATATATAATATATTTGTCATTATCTATATCTATATGATAGTAATATAATTTATGTAAGGTTATACCTGATCCAAATTTAAGAATCATTAGAAGATGCCACGTCATCTTTTAACTAATTTTTTGGGTGTATATGCATTAAATATTCTCTAGCACTAATAGATATTTATAATCGCTACAGGTTCCCATTTTCTTTTGAATTTTTTACCGTAACCCTCAACAAAAATAATTAATAACTCAACAAACAAAAAAATATTTTCTTCAATTATAGCAATTTATTAAACTAAGTGATTGAGGTTCATCCATATATTAATTAAGTGAATGCTAATAATTATGAATGACTTCGAATGTGAAATATCATGTTTGTACGATAATTAGAAACAAACAAAAAATCACCTTCATAGATATTTAGACAAAAAATAAAAACACACAATAAAAGATCTTAGATAAACCCGTGCATGGTAGCACGAGGTACAAAAGTTGTAGCATGAATAATTTAGTTAGAACATGTTCTTTTGTGGGATTAAGTATATAAAATATACTTAAAGAACATAAAGAAAACCTCTTACCTTTAGAACATCGGCATAGTTTAATATCATATTTGCCAAAGTGAAGATTATTTCATCCTAAGATAGGACTAAATTTGAACTGCTTTGCACTTAATTCAAATTTCACTAGAAGTCTATTAACAAATTTCAATTTGTTTAGGTTACACTTTTCCTTCTTCTTCTTCTCTTTTTTCCTTTGTTTTGGTCTAGGTCTTTTGTTCTTTTCTCATTAGAAGATCACTTCATTCCACAATTAGAAAAAAGGCAAAGGCATTACTCAAAAAACAACTAGAACCTAATCAAGACTTGATTAGAGCTTCCTTTTAATACAAATCGAGTCACACTTCATTAACGGTTTCTTTATTAGTGTGTGACTTTGATCAGCGTTTTAGAGATGAATTTATTAGATGTGGAAATTTATTTTTACCTTTACTTGATAAAATAAATAGCGCATGCATTTCATTGAGTTCTTCTCCTTTTTCTTTCTTTATTTTTTTGTTTTGTCTTTTTGATGCGTTCAATTGATAGGTTGTCACAGGAGTTACTATATGGATAATTTATTCCAACTTGGGATAACCAATGAACCTGGTATTTTAGTCATTTAATGAACTTTACTGTCTCTTAATGCTATATAAGGGGATGTGTTACCTTCTCCTTATCAAATAAGTGTATGCAAAAAGTTATTCAATGGCAAAGGCAGTGTGTTGGCTTCATGCAACCATTTTTGCCTTGCTCACAATTCATATTACACCAGTAGTGGTTTCTCAAGCACCAGAATCTAGTGAAAAACCTCCGATTGAAACTGAGCCAGATGATCCGTGGTATGGCCAGCCATTACCTCCACAGCCAAGGCCTGGGTATTATAAGTTTCTAGGGGATTGCATTGACGTGTTAACTAGAAAATGTGGAAAAGAGATTGCTCATTATATTTTTGAGAATCAAGAATTAGATCGTCCTTGCTGTCAAAACCTTCAAAAGATGGGCCAATTATGTAGTAAATCTCTATCCTTCACACTTGGACAAATCCCCAAGTTTAAACCTCAGGCAGCCCATATTTTACAAAAGAACGACGAGCTGTTTGAGAAGTGCGCAAAGCTTTGAACGAGCAATTGCTAGTAAGAGGACAGAGGTCATGGAAATTAACTATCCATTTTATCGTATGTAATTATCTAATCAGTATATTGGCTTATGAAAGCGTTACATAGGTGTACTTTATCAAGTTCAATGCTCTAAGGGACCGTCGTGGTGCTAATAGTAATCTAATCATTTTTCTGGATGTTAATTTTTCTTAAGCTTGAATAAGATAGATCTCCCCAAGCATTTTAAAGGATTTATTTCACTCATTAGAGTAATTTTTTATGTCGTTGATTACATTGTTTCTTATGTTAACTCATTTAATTTCTCTACTTGAAAAGGGTGGTGAAGATTTGCAAACTTATAAAACTAGCAGTAAACAAATTTTATCTGGAGTTGCTCCCACCCCTCATACAGGTCTCTAGCACTTGCAAATTCTTATCAGGTTTTCTCTCTTTTAACAGCTAATATGAAATTTGTTTAAAAAAGAAAAAAGAACAAAATCTATAGGAATAGGTGTTGTTGACTTACCGCTAAAAAGAGTCGCTTCACCTTATTCCTTTGAAATATCATTTCAAACCAATCAAATTCATGTTGAAGTATCTTCATTCGGATAAAAATAGCCAGTATATATTTTCTCAAAAGCGTCAAGATCGACATTGTAGGCATTAAAATTAATAGTCTAAGCGAGAAGAATCTGTTTGATCTTATTGCGACTCTGGTCTATTTATCAAGGAGCTGGGAACTCAAAAAAAGAATGATGACTATACTTAGGGTCCTTGCACATTGGCAAGCTATTGATTTCCGTGTTGTGATACGTCGCTTAAAACGACTTCGTATGATCGTCTTTAATTGAAAGTCGTTGTTCTTTGGCAACAAATATAGTTTAGAATCCTCTTTATTACTTTCTTAAATAAAGAGATCTCCTTTACATAGCAACAAAGAGAGAATAGATTTCTATTATCACTAGATCAATTTCTGACAACTACGTGAAAGAAATATTTTTCAAAGTTCTAAACTTTAATTTCTGGACTACATTTTTTCTTGCTTATTATTTATTTGCCATGCACTCTAGATATATATATATATATATATATATGTATATATATGTGCGTATATATGTACATATATATGCATGTATATATGTACATATATATATATATATATATATATATAGTTGAAACAAATAGTTCAAGATAGGGAAGCTCGTCTGCCTATTTATTGACACTTGAGTAATTACTTAAAGTGTTACAATTCAAACAATTACTTTGGCTTCTTGCCTAATGGCAAAGTGAGATTTGGAACACGTTCTAGTTATACTATATTTGACTTTTGGATGTCATAATATCATCTATACTTAGAAAAGTAGTTTGCTTTGAAGTGAGCCATTTTTCTACTATTTTTATTGACTATTGGACTTTTGACATCTTTAAAGGCTGCAAGTTCACGAAATATCTAAGGGTCTTTGATTATTTGGATGTCACATTTCTTATCAATCATTATATAAAAGGTGCGGTCCTTTTTCTTGTGACAAATATTCAATTTAACAGAGCTTAGAGACAAGTAACGCTTTTGCTACAAACGATTTTCTTAATCTAAACCAATTTTGATTTGGTTAGAATTACATAGTTACTCGTAAGAGTAAAAATCGTGTTCTTCTGTGTAAATCTTATGAAAGTCACATCTCAATTGGAAACACTTGCTAAGTGGAATGTATTTCATCTATAAATGAATTTAATGCAAATGTTTATTTTCAAAATAGTTTTGTTATTTAGAATTTTAAATCGGTTCTTAGTTGATTTTGTCATTTGTAAATCTAAATTGTGTTTGGAACCATTACATGATATAAAATCATAGGCTATATATTTCACAACATAGTTAACATTAACAAATGAGAAGATTAAGTCATGTATCCCATTATTTCATTTCTTTAAGTGAGCTTTCATTATTTTGAAGGGTTCAGATAAGACTATAAAAAGGATAAGATAATGGTACAAGAAATAATAACACATAAGATTAAAATACTGTTTAGTAATCAATATATAATATATTTGTCATTATCTATATCTATATGATAGTAATATAATTTATGTAAGGTTATACCTGATCCAAATTTAAGAATCATTAGAAGATGCCACGTCATCTTTTAACTAATTTTTTGGGTGTATATGCATTAAATATTCTCTAGCACTAATAGATATTTATAATCGCTACAGGTTCCCATTTTCTTTTGAATTTTTTACCGTAACCCTCAACAAAAATAATTAATAACTCAACAAACAAAAAAATATTTTCTTCAATTATAGCAATTTATTAAACTAAGTGATTGAGGTTCATCCATATATTAATTAAGTGAATGCTAATAATTATGAATGACTTCGAATGTGAAATATCATGTTTGTAATGATAATTAGAAACAAACAAAAAATCACCTTCATAGATATTTAGACAAAAAATAAAAACACACAATAAAAGATCTTAGATAAACCCGTGCATGGTAGCACGAGGTACAAAAGTTGTAGCATGAATAATTTAGTTAGAACATGTTCTTTTGTGGGATTAAGTATATAAAATATACTTAAAGAACATAAAGAAAACCTCTTACCTTTAGAACATCGGCATAGTTTAATATCATATTTGCCAAAGTGAAGATTATTTCATCCTAAGATAGGACTAAATTTGAACCGCTTTGCACTTAATTCAAATTTCACTAGAAGTCTATTAACAAATTTCAATTTGTTTAGGTTACACTTTTCCTTCTTCTTCTTCTCTTTTTTCCTTTGTTTTGGTCTAGGTCTTTTGTTCTTTTCTCATTAGAAGATCACTTCATTCCACAATTAGAAAAAAGGCAAAGGCATTACTCAAAAAACAACTAGAACCTAATCAAGACTTGATTAGAGCTTCCTTTTAATACAAATCGAGTCACACTTCATTAACGGTTTCTTTATTAGTGTGTGACTTTGATCAGCGTTTTAGAGATGAATTTATTAGATGTGGAAATTTATTTTTACCTTTACTTGATAAAATAAATAGCGCATGCATTTCATTGAGTTCTTCTCCTTTTTCTTTCTTTATTTTTTGTTTTGTCTTTTGATGCGTTCAATTGATAGGTTGTCACAGGAGTTACTATATGGATAATTTATTCCAACTTGGGATAACCAATGAACCTGGTATTTTAGTCATTTAATGAACTTTCTGTCTCTTAATGCTATATAAGGGGATGTGTTACCTTCTCCTTATCAAATAAGTGTATGCAAAAAGTTATTCAATGGCAAAGGCAGTGTGTTGGCTTCATGCAACCATTTTTGCCTTGCTCACAATTCATATTACACCGAGTGGTTTCTCAAGCACCGAATCTAGTGAAAAACCTCCGATTGAAATCGAGCGGATGATCCGTGGTATGGCCAGCCATTACCTCCACACCAAGGCCTGGGTATTATAAGTTTCTAGGGGATTGCATTGACGTGTTAACTAGAAAATGTGGAAAAGAGATTGCTCATTATATTTTTGAGAATCAAGAATTAGATCGTCCTTGCTGTCAAAACCTTCAAAAGATGGGCCAATTATGTAGTAAATCTCTATCCTTCACACTTGCACAAATCCCCAAGTTTAAACCTCAGCAGCCCATATTTTACAAAAGAACGACGAGCTGTTTGAGAAGTGCGCAAAGCTTTGAACGAGCAATTGCTAGTAAGAGGACAGAGGTCATGGAAATTAACTATCCATTTTATCGTATGTAATTATCTAATCAGTATATTGGCTTATGAAAGCGTTACATAGGTGTACTTTATCAAGTTCAATGCTCTAAGGGACTGTCAGGGTGCTAATAGTAATCTAATCATTTTTCTGGATGTTAATTTTTCTTAAGCTTGAATAAGATAGATCTCCCCAAGCATTTTAAAGGATTTATTTCACTCATTAGAGTAATTTTTTATGTCGTTGATTACATTGTTTCTTATGTTAACTCATTTAATTTCTCTACTTGAAAAGGGTGGTGAAGATTTGCAAACTTATAAAACTAGCAGTAAACAAATTTTATCTGGAGTTGCTCCCACCCCTCATACAGGTCTCTAGCACTTGCAAATTCTTATCAGGTTTTCTCTCTTTTAACAGCTAATATGAAATTTGTTTAAAAAAGAAAAAAGAACAAAATCTATAGGAATAGGTGTTGTTGACTTACCGCTAAAAAGAGTCGCTTCACCTTATTCCTTTGAAATATCATTTCAAACCAATCAAATTCATGTTGAAGTATCTTCATTCGGATAAAAATAGCCAGTATATATTTTCTCAAAAGCGTCAAGATCGACATTGTAGGCATTAAAATTAATAGTCTAAGCGAGAAGAATCTGTTTGATCTTATTGCGACTGGTCTATTTATCAAGGAGCTGGGAACTCAAAAAAGAATGATGACTATACTTAGGGTCCTTGCACATTGGCAAGCTATTGATTTCCGTGTTGTGATACGTCGCTTAAAACGACTTCGTATGATCGTCTTTAATTGAAAGCTGTTGTTCTTTGGCAACAAATATAGTTTAGAATCCTCTTTATTACTTTCTTAAATAAAGAGATCTCCTTTACATAGCAACAAAGAGAGAATAGATTTCTATTATCACTAGATCAATTTCTGACAACTACGTGAAAGAAATATTTTTCAAAGTTCTAAACTTTAATTTCTGGACTACATTTTTTCTTGCTTATTATTTATTAGCCATGCACTCTAGATATATATATATATATGTATATATATGTGCGTATATATGTACATATATATGCATGTATATATGTACATATATATATATATATATAGTTGAAACAAATAGTTCAAGATAGGGAAGCTCGTCTGCCTATTTATTGACACTTGAGTAATTACTTAAAGTGTTACAATTCAAACAATTACTTTGGCTTCTTGCCTAATGGCAAAGTGAGATTTGGAACACGTTCTAGTTATACTATATTTGACTTTTGGATGTCATAATATCATCTATACTTAGAAAAGTAGTTTGCTTTGGAGTGAGCCATTTTTCTACTATTTTTATTGACTATTGGACTTTTGACATCTTTAAAGGCTGCAAGTTCACGAAATATCTAAGGGTCTTGGATTATTTGGATGTCACATATCTTATCAATCATTATATAAAAGGTTCGGTCCTTTTTCTTGTGACAAATATTCAATTTAACAGAGCTTAGAGACAAGTAACGCTTTTGCTACAAACGATTTTCTTAATCTAAACCAATTTTGATTTGGTTAGAATTACATAGTTACTCGTAAGAGTAAAAATCGTGTTCTTCTGTGTAAATCTTATGAAAGTCACATCTCAATTGGAAACACTTGCTAAGTGGAATGTATTTCATCTATAAATGAATTTAATGCAAATGTTTATTTTCAAAATAGTTTTGTTATTTAGAACTGTAAAGCGGTTCTTAGTTGATTTTGTCATTTGTAAATCTAAATCGTGTTTGGAACCATTACATGTTATAAAATCATAGGCTATATATTTCACAACATAGTTAACATTAACAAATGAGAAGATTATGTCATGTATCCCATTATTTCATTTCTTTAAGTGAGCTTTCATTATTTTGAAGGGTTCAGATAAGACTATAAAAAGGATAAGATAATGGTACAAGAAATAATAACACATAAGATTAAAATACTGTTTAGTAATCAATATATAATATATTTGTCATTATCTATATCTATATGATAGTAATATAATTTATGTAAGGTTATGCCTGATCCAAATTTAAGAATCATTAGAAGATGCCACGTCATCTTTTAACTAATTTTTTGGGTGTATATGCATTAAATATTCTCTAGCACTAATAGATATTTATAATCGCTACAGGTTCCCATTTTCTTTTGAATTTTTTACCGTAACCCTCAACAAAAATAATTAATAACTCAACAAACAAAAAAATATTTTCTTCAATTATAGCAATTTATTAAACTAAGTGATTGAGGTTCATCCATATATTAATTAAGTGAATGCTAATAATTATGAATGACTTCGAATGTGAAATATCATGTTTGTACGATAATTAGAAACAAACAAAAAATCACCTTCATAGATATTTAGACAAAAAATAAAAACACACAATAAAAGATCTTAGATAAACCCGTGCATGGTAGCACGAGGTACAAAAGTTGTAGCATGAATAATTTAGTTAGAACATGTTCTTTTGTGGGATTAAGTATATAAAATATACTTAAAGAACATAAAGAAAACCTCTTACCTTTAGAACATCGGCATAGTTTAATATCATATTTGCCAAAGTGAAGATTATTTCATCCTAAGATAGGACTAAATTTGAACCGCTTTGCACTTAATTCAAATTTCACTAGAAGTCTATTAACAAATTTCAATTTGTTTAGGTTACACTTTTCCTTCTTCTTCTTCTCTTTTTTCCTTTGTTTTGGTCTAGGTCTTTTGTTCTTTTCTCATTAGAAGATCACTTCATTCCACAATTAGAAAAAAGGCAAAGGCATTACTCAAAAAACAACTAGAACCTAATCAAGACTTGATTAGAGCTTCCTTTTAATACAAATCGAGTCACACTTCATTAACGGTTTCTTTATTAGCTGTGTGACTTTGATCAGCGTTTTAGAGATGAATTTATTAGATGTGGAAATTTATTTTTACCTTTACTTGATAAAATAAATAGCGCATGCATTTCATTGAGTTCTTTTCCTTTTTCCTTTCTTTATTTTTTTGTTTTGTCTTTTTGATGCGTTCAATTGATAGGTTGTCACAGGAGTTACTATATGGATAATTTATTCCAACTTGGGATAACCAATGAACCTGGTATTTTAGTCATTTAATGAACTTTACTGTCTCTTAATGCTATATAAGGGGATGTGTTACCTTCTCCTTATCAAATAAGTGTATGCAAAAAGTTATTCAATGGCAAAGGCGGTGTGTTGGCTTCATGCAACCATTTTTGCCTTGCTCACAATTCATATTACACCGAGTGGTTTCTCAAGCACCAGAATCTAGTGAAAACCTCCGATTGAAATCGAGCGGATGATCCGTGGTATGGCCAGCCATTACCTCCACAGCCAAGGCCTGGGTATTATAAGTTTCTAGGGGATTGCATTGACGTGTTAACTAGAAAATGTGGAAAAGAGATTGCTCATTATATTTTTGAGAATCAAGAATTAGATCGTCCTTGCTGTCAAAACCTTCAAAAGATGGGCCAATTATGTAGTAAATCTCTATCCTTCACACTTGCACAAATCCCCAAGTTTAAACCTCAGCAGCCCATATTTTACAAAAGAACGACGAGCTGTTTGAGAAGTGCGCAAAGCTTTGAACGAGCAATTGCTAGTAAGAGGACAGAGGTCATGGAAATTAACTATCCATTTTATCGTATGTAATTATCTAATCAGTATATTGGCTTATGAAAGCGTTACATAGGTGTACTTTATCAAGTTCAATGCTCTAAGGGACCGTCGAGTGCTAATAGTAATCTAATCATTTTTTCGGATGTTAATTTTTCTTAAGCTTGAATAAGATAGATCTCCCAAGCATTTTAAAGGATTTATTTCACTCATTAGAGTAATTTTTTATGTCGTTGATTACATTGTTTCTTATGTTAACTCATTTAATTTCTCTACTTGAAAAGGGTGGTGAAGATTTGCAAACTTATAAAACTAGCAGTAAACAAATTTTATCTGGAGTTGCTCCCACCCCTCATACAGGTCTCTAGCACTTGCAAATTCTTATCAGGTTTTCTCTCTTTTAACAGCTAATATGAAATTTGTTTAAAAAGAAAAAAGAACAAAATCTATAGGAATAGGTGTTGTTGACTTACCGCTAAAAGAGTCGCTTCACCTTATTCCTTTGAAATATCATTTCAAACCAATCAAATTCATGTTGAAGTATCTTCATTCGGATAAAAATAGCGATATATTTTCTCAAAAGCGTCAAGATCGACATTGTAGGCATTAAAATTAATAGTCTAAGCGAGAAGAATCTGTTTGATCTTATTGCGACTCTGGTCTATTTATCAAGGAGCTGGGAACTCAAAAAAAGAATGATGACTATACTTAGGGTCCTTGCACATTGGCAAGCTATTGATTTCCGTGTTGTGATACGTCAGTTAAAACGACTTCGTATGATCGTCTTTAATTGAAAGCTGTTGTTCTTTGGCAACAAATATAGTTTAGAATCCTCTTTATTACTTTCTTAAATAAAGAGATCTCCTTTACATAGCAACAAAGAGAGAATAGATTTCTATTATCACTAGATCAATTTCTGACAACTACGTGAAAGAAATATTTTTCAAAGTTCTAAACTTTAATTTCTGGACTACATTTTTTCTTGCTTATTATTTATTAGCCATGCACTCTAGATATATATATATATATGTATATATATGTGCGTATATATGTACATATATATGCATGTATATATGTACATATATATATATATATATATAGTTGAAACAAATAGTTCAAGATAGGGAAGCTCGTCTGCCTATTTATTGACACTTGAGTAATTACTTAAAGTGTTACAATTCAAACAATTACTTTGGCTTCTTGCCTAATGGCAAAGTGAGATTTGGAACACGTTCTAGTTATACTATATTTGACTTTTGGATGTCATAATATCATCTATACTTAGAAAAGTAGTTTGCTTTGGAGTGAGCCATTTTTCTACTATTTTTATTGACTATTGGACTTTTGACATCTTTAAAGGCTGCAAGTTCACGAAATATCTAAGGGTCTTTGATTATTTGGATGTCACATATCTTATCAATCATTATATAAAAGGTTCGGTCCTTTTTCTTGTGACAAATATTCAATTTAACAGAGCTTAGAGACAAGTAACGCTTTTGCTACAAACGATTTTCTTAATCTAAACCAATTTTGATTTGGTTAGAATTACATAGTTACTCGTAAGAGTAAAAATCGTGTTCTTCTGCGTAAATCTTATGAAAGTCACATCTCAATTGGAAACACTTGCTAAGTGGAATGTATTTCATCTATAAATGAATTTGATGCAAATGTTTATTTTCAAAACAGTTTTGTTATTTAGAACTGTAAAGCGGTTCTTAGTTGATTTTGTCATTTGTAAATCTAAATCGTGTTTGGAACCATTACATGTTATAAAATCATAGGCTATATATTTCACAACATAGTTAACATTAACAAATGAGAAGATTATGTCATGTATCCCATTATTTCATTTCTTTAAGTGAGCTTTCATTATTTTGAAGGGTTCAGATAAGACTATAAAAAGGATAAGATAATGGTACAAGAAATAATAACACATAAGATTAAAATACTGTTTAGTAATCAATATATAATATATTTGTCATTATCTATATCTATATGATAGTAATATAATTTATGTAAGGTTATGCCT
Source organism: Cordia subcordata (assembly GCA_028554755.1). Taxonomy (NCBI): domain Eukaryota; kingdom Viridiplantae; phylum Streptophyta; class Magnoliopsida; order Boraginales; family Cordiaceae; genus Cordia; species Cordia subcordata. Next base: position 10,783,779 of record JAPTOF010000019.1, read on the forward strand.
GATCCAAATTTAAGAATCATTAGAAGATGCCATGTCATCTTTTAACTAATTTTTTGGGTGTATATGCATTAAATATTCTCTAGCACTAATAGATATTTATAATCGCTACAGGTTCCCATTTTCTTTTGAATTTTTTACCGTAACCCTCAACAAAAATAATTAATAACTCAACAAACAAAAAAATATTTTCTTCAATTATAGCAATTTATTAAACTAAGTGATTGAGGTTCATCCATATATTAATTAAGTGAATGCTAATAATTATGAATGACTTCGAATGTGAAATATCATGTTTGTACGATAATTAGAAACAAACAAAAAATCACCTTCATAGATATTTAGACAAAAAATAAAAACACACAATAAAAGATCTTAGATAAACCCGTGCATGGTAGCACGAGGTACAAAAGTTGTAGCATGAATAATTTAGTTAGAACATGTTCTTTTGTGGGATTAAGTATATAAAATATACTTAAAGAACATAAAGAAAACCTCTTACCTTTAGAACATCGGCATAGTTTAATATCATATTTGCCAAAGTGAAGATTATTTCATCCTAAGATAGGACTAAATTTGAACCGCTTTGCACTTAATTCAAATTTCACTAGAAGTCTATTAACAAATTTCAATTTGTTTAGGTTACACTTTTCCTTCTTCTTCTTCTCTTTTTTCCTTTGTTTTGGTCTAGGTCTTTTGTTCTTTTCTCATTAGAAGATCACTTCATTCCACAATTAGAAAAAAGGCAAAGGCATTACTCAAAAAACAACTAGAACCTAATCAAGACTTGATTAGAGCTTCCTTTTAATACAAATCGAGTCACACTTCATTAACGGTTTCTTTATTAGCTGTGTGACTTTGATCAGCGTTTTAGAGATGAATTTATTAGATGTAGAAATTTATTTTTACCTTTACTTGATAAAATAAATAGCGCATGCATTTCATTGAGTTCTTTTCCTTTTTCCTTTCTTTATTTTTTTGTTTTGTCTTTTTGATGCGTTCAATTGATAGGTTGTCACAGGAGTTACTATATGGATAATTTATTCCAACTTGGGATAACCAATGAACCTGGTATTTTAGTCATTTAATGAACTTTACTGTCTCTTAATGCTATATAAGGGGATGTGTTACCTTCTCCTTATCAAATAAGTGTATGCAAAAAGTTATTCAATGGCAAAGGCAGTGTGTTGGCTTCATGCAACCATTTTTGCCTTGCTCACAATTCATATTACACCGTGAGTGGTTTCTCAAGCACCAGAATCTAGTGAAAAACCTCCGATTGAAACTGAGCCAGATGATCCGTGGTATGGCCAGCCATTACCTCCACAGCCAAGGCCTGGGTATTATAAGTTTCTAGGGGATTGCATTGACGTGTTAACTAGAAAATGTGGAAAAGAGATTGCTCATTATATTTTTGAGAATCAAGAATTAGATCGTCCTTGCTGTCAAAACCTTCAAAAGATGGGCCAATTATGTAGTAAATCTCTATCCTTCACACTTGCACAAATCCCCAAGTTTAAACCTCAGGCAGCCCATATTTTACAAAAGAACGACGAGCTGTTTGAGAAGTGCGCAAAGCTTTGAACGAGCAATTGCTAGTAAGAGGACAGAGGTCATGGAAATTAACTATCCATTTTATCGTATGTAATTATCTAATCAGTATATTGGCTTATGAAAGCGTTACATAGGTGTACTCCATGAAGTTCTCTCTTTCAACAGCTAATATGAAATTAATTGAAAAGGAAAAAAAGAATAAAATCTATAGGAAGAGTTGTGTTGACTTAGCGCTAAAAAGGGTTGCTTCACCTTTGTCCTTTGAAATTGTTAGTTCAGACCAATCAAATTCATCTGGAAGTATCTTCATTTGGATAAAAATGACTAGTATATATTTTCTCGAAAGAGTCAAAATCAGCATTTCAGGCATTAATATTAATAGTCTAAGCAAGAAGAATCCGCTTGATCTTATGGCAACTCTCATCCATTGGTTAAGGAGCTAGCAACTTATAAATAGAATGATAACTATGCTTAGGGTCCTTATACATTGGCATGCTATTGATTCCGCGTTTTGAAATGTGAGCTAAAATGACGTTGTATGATTGTCTTTAATTGAAAGTTCTTGTTCTTTGGCAACAAATTTAGTTTAGAATCCTCTTTATTACTTTCTTGAATAATGAGACTTCTTTGACTTCGTAACAATGAAAGAGTTTATTTCTTTATCATTAGGTCAATTTTTAACTGCTTCATGAAAAAATTATTTTTCAAAGTTCTAAACTTTAATTTTTAGAGTATATTTTTTCTTGCTTATTATTTGTTAGCATGCACTCTAGATAATTTTTTTTAATTAAATACTCCAAAATAGAGATGCTCATTTTCTTATTTGTTGCCACTTCAATAGTTAGTTATAGTATTACAATTCAAACAATTATTTTGGCTTCCTACCTAATGACAAAGTGAGATTTAGGTCACGTTCTAAATTATACCATCTATGACTTTTAGATGTTGTAATATCATCCCTATTTAGAGAAATAGTTCAATTTGAAATGAGCCATTTTTATGTTATTTCTATTGATTACTTGAATTTTGACATCTTTAAAGGCTGCAAGTTCGTGAAAATTTTAAGTGTCTTTTTTAACCTAAAGGAAGACGGCACTCCCTTGCGATTTTATTGAAACCAAGCCAAAATTACAAAATTGGAGAAGGGCATACACCGAACCGCCTATCAAACTCCCAGAACACCTAGTTTCCAAACAACCAAGATTACAATAGCGAAAAGAAAAGAGTAAATGGCATATTACCCCTTGTAGTTTAGCATAAGTGCGCAATACCCCCCTGAAGTCTAAAAACTAGTTGATTACCCACTCAAACTTCTTAAACGTGTGCAGATTAGCCCCCCACCCCGCTGTTTGTTTTTGGTTAGTTTTGATCGGAGTTGAATTCTACGCGTGTATGTTGCGTTTTTCATTGTATAATATATATAAAAACTAAATATTTTGGACCATTTAAACCCTTACACTCTTTATAAAAACACTCAACTCATTCACACCTTGAAAACTCAAGAAAGCAATGAAAAAAAATCTTGAAACAATAGCACAAAAAAAGTTTGAAGAGGTCAACTTACAAAAGTTTGCTTGCAATTTCTTTTTGTCTTCTTCAGCAATTGCATTCCCAAGGTAAAACTTAAGCTATTCAACTTTTTTTTTTCATGATTTTGTCGCTTTTGAGCTATTGCATTGCTGAAAATAGAAAGATATTGTCTTGGCCTTTTGCTTCTAATTTTTTTCCATTTTTCGTTTAATATTTGCAAGATGTCATCTTCGTCATTGAACCAGGTAGTGGGACGTAGGATGTATGGCCAAAAAAAAAAATGAACCAGATCTTTATTTGAGATATATAAACAAGAGGTGCCATAAATATGGAAAATTGTGTGAGATTCTTGTTGTTGTTGGTAAAGATAGAGAGTCAAAAGGCTGTTTGTACTATAAATTAGGAATAAGCAACACAATTTCTTTAGATGGTGTTACCTGAGGCAAGTCACTTTGGTTGATAATGGTGCTTGTGTTTATCATACTCGAAATGTTATAATGGATGATAAAGATGAGTGTCTTAGTGATGAAGAGGAGGTCACTTTTCCTGCAACCAAGACAAGTGAGTTGGAGGAGAAATTGAAGAAATTGTATAAAGTCGGCCGCCTTTGTTGTGTTTTGGTTGTTGTAATGATTCTTCTTTTAATTCTCAAGTAGTTTGGGATGGTAGTTTAGACTGGTTCTTAGTTTTCAAGTAGTTTGGATTGGTAGTTTGGAATGGCAATTTGAAATGGTAGTTTTTAATGTTGTGTGAAGTGCATCTAAACTAGTTTGTTTTTTCATTGGAATGGTAGTCTGTAATGTTTTTGTTGTAATGTTGTAGAGCTTAGTTGCTCCAATGCTATATTAGATGTCTTTTTCATGTTATATGAAGTGTCTAGATGTCTTTTTCATTTTTTGTATTTGTATGGTTTAAAACATAAGATGGTTATCAAAGATACTTCATTTTATATGCAAAAAACTTGTGCATGAACTCAACTTGTTCATGATACTTGGAAACATTAAACCCCAATCTTATCCATTCTATGTCTATTCCTTTTCTAACACCCCAATCTCTTAGAACATTTCTAAACACTTCTATTGATGTAAGCATTAAACCAACTTCCATTTCAAAGTCTTTAATCTTGACCATTTCATTAAACACAGCAAATTTTTGTGAGTCATCATCAGACCCATTCAAACTCCTCAACTCTTCACTTTCAAAATCACTACACCAAGCTTCCTATTCCTTTCCTTCCCCTTGTCATTTTTTTAGCCTCTCCAAACTCTTCATTGGATTCACTGTCTTCTAAGCCTTCTTTTTCTTCCTCATCTCTGACTTTTTCTACATTTATGCCTACCCCTTCGTTTTCCACCTCTTCATTTTCATGTTCTTCCATAAAGTACATGTTTGCTAATGGCATATTCTCAAAAGCAGCTTGGAACCTCCTAATGCTAGCATCATTAATTATCTTATCGAGCTCTCTATCCAAACCTAATGAAGTCTTACCATATTAAATTGAAATGCTACTTTTTGTCCCTCTAACTTCTCTGTACATTGAGTGAAAATCAAAAATGCTCAACAAGTCTAAAGGAATTTTAGGGAACACTCGTTCTTTACCACCCACATAATTTAGCTTAGGATGATTGATTAAGTGTCCCTTTATCTATGACGCAAGATCACAACACCCTTATTCCAATCCATCATCATGTACTGAAGTATTTTCATCATCAGCTGAGTCATTATCATCATACACCAAAAAACTTTTACTATCAAACCCCAAATTATCATCACGAGTCATTCCGAAAATGAGCAACAACATTAATGTTAAATTAATTATATTGATTTATTTATATACAAGAAAATCTGGAAACAAAGGACAGAGATGAAATATTAAGTAGCTTTTGCTGGAGAATAATAATAGATTACAGCTATGTATTTTTTGAAAAAGCAATAATAGACAAAGCGCATGCATGTATAGACCAACTTTAGATCAAATTTTCAACTGCATCTGCTAAATCCAAATCAAATTTTTGGCAAAAGAAAATAAAAATAAAATCATGAAACATAGACCAAATGCATGCATGCATGGTACATATTTTAATTCAAAATTCAGGAAAAAAAGCACCATTTTCCCCTACATATTTTAATTCAAAATTCAAGGAAAAAAAAAACAACAATTTTCCCCTTAACCGAAATAAACCCATTTGTTTAATCTGCTTTAAAAACATGCCCTAATGCTGTTAGGTTCTTAAAACAACAAAAGAAGGGACCACAACATCAAAATCAAGAAAAGAAATTGCAAAATATAATTGAAGATTTTACCTAAAAGTGTTGATCGAGACCACGTCAACACCACACACACTCTTTGCTTGGTTAGAGTTGAACAACAATGAAATGTCAGCAACAAATCGAGACCACCATGTCGAGAAAAGTCGTGACACTTAAGCTACCTTTTTGGCTGAGATCTTTCATGCCTACATGTTACCCAGCAAACCCAGGGAACTTAGGGATTTGGGGTGGGTTCAAAATTAGGGATTTGATTTAGAGTGAGTGGCGTCCAATTTGGGGATATGGGGTGGGTTCGAAATTAGGGATTAGGAATTTTTTATTTGGGAATTTTGGGTTACGAATCGAGTGAAGTGGTTTAGGCAGCAGATAGGATGTTTTATGTAAGGGGTAATATAGTCATTTTTTGAAGCACGTTAAAGTTGTTATCAGAAACGTTAAATATAGTGAGTTTGCACATGTTTAAGAAGTTCGAGAGGGTAATTAGCTAATTTTAAAACTTCAGGAGGTATTGTATACTTATGCCAGATTACAGGGGGTAATATGCCATTTACTCAAAAGAAAATAAAAAGACTCAAGCGTAACTAAAGAATCAAAAAACAGTGGCAACCCGATTCTAGGTATAAATAATGAATCCATTTCCACCCGAACTCGCTACCAGCCATGCTCTTCACAAAGCTCTAACCAACGAACAAGGGCATACAACTCTGCCTGAATAACAGTGATGCCTTCTTTGAATGGTCCGCAAAGGTCAGGATCAGTTCCCCTCTATGATCACGAATCACTTCCCCTCCACGAGCTTTACCACTTGAAGTGTGCACACTCCCATCCACATTCAGTTTGATGATATTAACCCCTGGAGCAACCCATTTCACCAACTACACCTGTCTGGGCCGAACCTCTGGTAGAAACACATTGAAAAGCTCAGCCCTCTTTCTATCCCCTCTCTAGTCTTGAGCGGTTAAAAGATTCACAGCCCCTAGCCTCTCAATAGCTGCATAAACCCTCTTTAACAATTTTCTCAAATGAGAAGCAGGAGTTTCTGTGTTTCGCCTCGTTTCTCTCAAGCCAAGCGAACCAAATAATTAACACCTGTATGATGTTTCTAACATGACCAAGAGTATTGACCTTGCGAGAAGTAAACCAACCCATCACCACTGTGTGGATTGATCTTGGAGCTATCCACTTTACCTCAAATATTCTCCCAAAATGTTGCCATACCTATTCAATCATCGTTTTCCCTTTGAAGAACACATGGTTAAAGGATTCCTCTGCTTCATAGCATTGGCATTTGGATTCCAAAGAGACTCCCCGTTGTTTCAGTGTAAGATCAACTGGAATCCAACCATTGAGAACTCTCCAAACAAAGAAGGATATTTTGAGATGAATGTTTTTATGCCTGATTCGCTTGATTTACATCGAGAGCTGATGTTTTCCTCTACATTCATTCGAAGCGAACTTCAAAACAAATTCACCATTTGGCGTTAGACTCCAAATAGGAATGTCTTCTGTATTCTCAAACGTCACTTTTCTAACTACATCGTCTGCAATTTGCCATGGTAGAAGAGAATATAGGGTGTCCTGTCCCACTGCTCCTCCTCAATCACATCATAAACTCTTAGCATGGCATCCCCATTAATATTTGATTATTTGGATGACACATATCTTATCAATCCCCATTATAGTCCTTTTTTTCTAACAAAAAAGAGATGTGGCACTCCTCAAATTTGATTAATTAAAACGAAAAATACACGATAGTAGGCGGGCTGAACCAAGACCTCCTATTGCTACTCCTAGATGCTACAGTTGACAAGTCAACTGCGACAAAAAGACTTGCCATGCAGACCTAGAAGATAAAATACTACTTCACCCTAAAGTACAATATCTAATGCAAAAAGTGATAAACAAGATAGTACTATCATCTTTACAAATTAGAATTTAAAACTACACTATCCAGAAGAAAAAAGCAAATCTTAGGCCTTCTTATGAATGTAGGGAATGCCCAGCTTGTCACAACGCAGAATTCCACGAAGGCAAGGCATGTGATGACAAGAAGTAATCTTAACTAGACCAAAGCCAAGGGCAACTGCCTTAGCAAGGAAGTCAGCCGCTGCATTGCCCTCTCTCAGGATGTGAGTAATATGGCCTTGGCACTGCTTCAAATATTTTCTAGCCAACTCAATCCAGTAGCAATTCCTCTAAGAACCCCAAGAAGAGCCTTGAACTAAAAGCACCGAAGTTAAAGAATCCATCTTAACTCATAGCTGAGTAATGCAAAGCTCAATTCAAATATGTAAGCCACAAACTAAAGCTCGAAGCGCCGCATTAAGAACTGTATCATCGCCAAAATGTTCATAAAAGCCAACAACTATATTCCCATCAGAAGCACAAATCAAACCACCTCCACCAAATATGTTATTCAATTAGCTACCGTCAACTTTAAGCTTATAAAATCCAGGCAAAGGACGTACCCGTTTGACAAGTTTCACAGTTCGAGCAGGAAGATGAGGTTGACATCCACATTTCGCTGCTCGTCTCCTCTGCATTGCTCAGGTGACAGAAGATCCGCTTGGTTTAGCTGCCCAACCAAACGCTTAACTCGCCAAATTATTCTATCATTTTGCATTCTAGAACCTTGGCACTTCACTTCAATTCTCCCTAACCAAATAGACCAAATAACACTCAATAGAATGATAACACGAATGTGCCCTTTCTTAATCTTAGAGTGAGAAGTGATGCAAACCATAAGCGCTAGCGGTGAAGAAGCATAGGGAGCACGACGGTCCACATTAAAGATATGACCAAAATACTGCCAAACATATGAAGCTTGTGGACTGCAAAGGAAAACATGATGAAGGGATTCCTCCTCTCCACAACAAAAGCAACGTGAGGCAATGTGGAATCCTTTAGTTTTCATATTGATTTCAACAGGGACCCAATTATTGAGTGCTTTCCAAACAAAGAAAGGTATCTTTAGAGGGATACTTCTGCGCCAAAGATACGATGCTATAAGAGTTCTATAGCCTGATTGCCTAACAAGATCCCAGCAGCTCTTGAATGAAAGAAAGACCATTATTTGATAGTTCCCAAAAGGAGATATCTTTTTGCATGCTACAAATGGGAATGCCACAAATCTTGTGCACAACAAAATCAGGGAGCAAAGAATTCAGCAATGGGATGTTCCAAACAAATATTCAATTTAAGAGAGCAGGGATGTTCCTAACAAATATTCAATTTAAGAGAGCATGGAGACAAGTAACGTTTTTACTTCAAACGACTTTTTCTTAATCTAAACCAATTTTGATTAGGTTAGAATTGCATTGTTACTCGTAAGAAACAAAGTCGTGTTCATCTATATAAATCTTATGAAAGTAACATATCGTTTTGGAAACACTTGCTATGTGGAATTTATTTCATTTATAAATGAATCTAATGCAAATTTGTATTTTCAAAATAATTCTATTATTCAGAACTGTAAAGCAGTTTCTAGTCAATTTTGTCATTTATAAATTTAAATTGTATTTGGAACCATTAAATAATATAAAATCATAGGCTATATATTTTACAAACATAATGAATATTAACAAATGAGAAAATGATGTTATGTGTCCCATTATTTCATTTCTTTAAGTGAGCTTTTATTATTTTGAAAGGTTTAAATAAGACTATGAAAAGGATAAAATAATGGTCCAAGAAATAATAACACGTAAGAACAAAATACTATTTAATAATCAATATATATAAGTACATTTATCATTATCTATATCTATATGATAGTAATATAACTTATATAAGGTTATACCTCATCCAAATTTAAGAAGCATAAGGAGATGCCATGTCATCTTTTAATTAAGTTTTTTGGTGTAGCTGGATTAAATAGTCTCCAATACTAATATATTCGTATAATCACGACAAGTTCCTACCTTTTTCATTTTTCTTTTTCACCATAGCCCTCGATGTTTTGAGATATCCATCAATCCCAATTATTCTCAACAACTAGTCAATTTAGATACTACCATTACATATTTAACAAAAAATTAATAAAATAACTACTAACTCAATAATCAAAAAGTATTTTCTTTAATTGTGGAAACTTATTAAATAAAATGATTGAGTTTCATCATTATATTAATTATGTGAGAGCTAAAGATAATGAATGACTTTTGAATGTGAGATATCATGTTAGTATGATATTTAAAAGCAAACATAAAATCATATTTATAGATATTGAGAAAAATAAAAACACACACAAAAGAACCTAAACAAACATGTGCGTAGCACAGGGTATGAAAGTAGTAGTAGGAATAATTTAATTAGAGCATGTTCTTTTATGGGATTAAGTATATAAAATGTACAACATGAAGAAAAACTTTACCTTTAGAACATCAACATAATTTAATATCATCTTTGCCAAAGTGAAGATTATTTTCTTCTATGATAAGACTAAATTTGAACTGCTTTGCACTTAATTCAAATTTCACTAGAAGTATGTTAAAAATTTTCAATTTAGTTGGGTAACACTTTTGATTCTTCTTCTTTCTCTTTTTCCCTTCGTTTTGGGCCAAGTCTTTTATTTTTTTTTGGTTAGAAGATCATTTCATTCCACAATCAAAAAAAAAAAAAAAGGAAAAGCATTACTCAAAAAACAACAAGAATCTAATCAAGAATTGAATAGAGCTTCCATTCAATACAAATCGAGTCACACATCATTAACTGTTTCTTTTATTAGTTGTGTAACCTTGATGAACATTTCAGAGATGAATTTATTAGATGTGGAATTTTATTTTTATCTTTACTTGATAAAATAAATAGTGCATGCATTTTATTGAGTTCTTTTCCTTTTTTTCTTCTTGTTTCTTTGTTTTGTCTTTTTGATATGTTTAATTGATAGGCTATCATAAGAGTTACTATATGGACAATTTATTTCAACTTGGGATAACCAATGAACTTATTTTAGTCATTTAATGAACTTTACCATCTCTTAATACTATATAAGAGGATGTGTTACCTTCTCCTTATCAAATAACTATATGCAAAAAATTATTCAATGGCAAAGGCAGTGTGTTGGATTTACACAACCATTTTTGCCATGCTTATAATTCATATTACACCAGTTGTGGCTTCTAAAGCACCAGAATCTAGTGAAAAACCTCCTATTGAAACTGAACCAGATGATCCGTGGTATGGCCAACCATTACCTCCACAGCCAAGGCCTGGGTATTATAAGTTTCTAGGGGATTGCATTGATGTGTTAACTAGAAAATGTGGAAAAGAGATTGCTCATTATATTTTTAAGAATCAGGAATTAGATCGTCCTTGTTGTCAAAACCTTCAAAAGATGGGCAAATTATGTAGTAAATCTCTATCCTTCACTCTTGCACAAATCCCCAAGTTTAAACCTAAAGCAGCCCATATTTTACAAAAGAACGATGAGGTGTTTGATAAGTGCGCAAAGCTTTGAGCGAGCAATTACTAGTAAGAGGACAGAGGTCATGGAAATTAACTACCCATTTTATTGTATGTAACTATCTAATGAGTATATTGGCCTATGAAAGCATTATATAGGTGTACTCCATCAAGTTCAATTCCCCAAGGATTGTCAGGGTGCTAACAATAATTTGATCATTTTTTCTGGATGTTAATTTCTCTTAAGCTTGAATAAGATAGCTTTTTCCAATCATTCTAAATGATTTATTTCACTCGTTAGAGAAATTTTTTATATCATTGATTATATTGTTTCTTATGTTGACTCATTTAATTTCTCTACTCAAAAAAGGTTCTAAACATTTACAAATTTATAAAACTAGCAGTAAACAAATTTGTATTTTGAATTACTCCAATTTCTCTTTTCCCATCCTTCATACAAATCTGCAGCACTTGCAAGTTCTTATCAAGTTTTTTCTCTTTTAGCAGCTAATTTGAAATTGATTAAAAAGGAAAAAAGAATAAAATCAATAAGAATAGGAGTTGTCGAGTTACCGTTAGTTAAAAAGGGCTGCTTCACCTTAGTCCTTTGAAATGTTATTTCAAACCAATCAAATTCATCTAAAAGTATATTCATTCGGACAAAAATAACTAGTACATATTTTCTCAAAAGCGTCAAAATCCGTGTTGTAGGAATTAATATTAATAGTCTAAGCAAGAAGAATCAGCTTGATCTCACAGTGGCTCTAGTCTATTGATTAATGAGCTAACTTGTAAATAGAATGGTAACTATGCTTAGGGGGTCCTTACACATTGGCATTCTATTGATTTCCATGTTCTGAAATGTGTGCTAAAATGACTTTCTTTGATTGTCTTTAATTGAAAGTTCTTGTTCTTTGGCAACAAATATATTTTAGAATCCTCTTTATTACTTCCTTAAATAAAGAAATTTCCTTGACATAGCTACAAAGAGAGAATAAATTTTTTTTGTTACTAGATTAATTTTTAACTAGTTCATGAAAAGATTATTTTTCTAAGTTCTAAACTTTAACTTCTAGAGTTCATTTTTTCTTGCTTATTACTTATTAACCATGCACTCTAGATATATTTGTAGTTTCCACATATGACCTCTTACTATAGGCGGTTGTTGAGTAGGTGGCAATCTTGGTGCCTATAACCAAAAAAAACCTGCTACCTGTTCTTTAATCTTTCGTAGTGTTCTCGGATACATACATACATACATACATACATACATACATACATACATATATACATATATACACACACACACACACACACACATATATATATATATAGATAGATATATAGTTGAGTATTTTTATTTCACCCAAAAAAAAAAAGAGTTAGATATTTTGTGTTTTTATTTTTTCAAATGTACATTAATTTTTATTAAGTAAAAGTATTCATATTGTAATTCTTGTCCTACAAAATTCTAAGGGCTCGTTTAAAATTGGGTATTTTTGATGGAAAAAACATGTTTATAAATATTTCAATTGACTTTTAAAACACCAAAAGTAACCTTTAGAAAGCTTCGGAAAAGTTCAAATTTTCTCAAAATAATTTTTTGAAGAAGGTTATAGAAAATATATATCCCATGATACTTGTGGTTTTTTGTTTGTTTCATGTGGTGGGATCCATAAGGTTCTCAGATATGTTTCTCTTGTGAGCCAAGACCATAGATCTGGGTTGTGGTCTTTTACTCTCTTTTCTTGGTCTAGATTTGAATGTTGGCCGGTTTTGCTTGGTTGGATCTGAGTTACTATGGTGGATCTTGGTGCTTTTATTCCTGGATGATCTTTCCTACTCTTTCAAGGCCTTTAATTTATACTATAGTCTTTTCACCTTGTACATGTGTTGCCTGTAGATCTAGTCGCTTGGTGCTTTTGTCATTGCTGTTTGTTGCTGTTGTGAATGTGATAGGGAGATGTTGTCCATTTTAAATTCGAAACCTAGAGGATCTATTCCTTCTTTAGAAATGTTTACACCATTTAGGAGAAAAGTCTTTTGGACCCAACCTTTTTCCAGGTGCTTGAGTCCCATTCTACTCATTTTCTTCTCCACTATGTGTGACCTTTTCTCTGGTGCTATGTTTATAGATGTTGTTGTAAGTTTTTTGGTGTTTGCGTTGAATCTGCACTAGTAACCATGCTGATGTTAGGCCTATGGTGATGCAAAGTTGAATTTTGTTTTTGACGGGAACTCTGGCTTCTTTGGCGACCTAGTTGCTTGCCGACGTTTGCTTTGTTGTAATTGTAGGATTTGTTTGTGTTGTTGGGCTTGTGGGTTTTGGCCTATTTTTAGTGCTTTTGGTCGTTGTGGGCTTGGATCTAGTAGTCATATGTTTTGTGTGCTTAATTTGTTAGTTGGGCTTTGGCCCGGTGGTCTGTATGGTCTTTTCTATTCTTTGGGTCCAGTTATATGTCCAGTCCAGTGCATTGGCCTTTGGAAGTCTCTTGTATACCTTTGTTGTTTAATGTTATGGTGTTTTTCTTACAAATAAATAAATGTCAATTTAAACGAATTTTAATTTCATTTTTACATCAAAGCTTAGTTGGCATGGTACGATGCCATGTATGAAAATGTTCCTCCTGTTGGACCTATAGGACTTAGCTTTTTCCATTCAAAAAGGCAATAAAGCAATCCGTCGAAAAACGAACAACGATGACGTCACTGCATGCGCCACCTTCCGCAGCAAACTTCAGCCGCCTCTCCCACCCCACCACCGCCTACTTCTTCTTCTTCTTCTTCTTTATATTTGTAACAACCCATAAGCTTAGGACCCAATTGACTTGTCAAAAATGTATATATGAATATATTGGCTAACTAAAGTTAATTATTTTGTTTTATGGGCTAGACAAAGTCCTAATTGGATTTGGATACAAGTGAGTTCTTAAATAAAAGTTTCTTAGAGCCAACCCTAAATTGAAAACCTAAAGAAAAGTAATAAATATTTATTTTCCGTTGATAGTCTCCACACAGGAGGAAGAAAGGAATAACTTCGGGTTCTACAAGAATTTGTTCAATCACTATAAGCAAGGGGTTCTCGTAAGTCTAGATTTTGACTTTTGGTTCAAGAAGTTCAAATCTTGAAAGGTGTAGATTGTTCCGAGAGATGTAAGTAGGAGCCCAATCTTTTTGTATAAGATTTGATTTTCTAGTTCATAGATATGCGAGCACGTAAATAGATAAGCACAAATATTATTATGTAGTGCCCTAAATTTATAAAATGAGGAGAAAAAAAAAAAAGAAAATTTTGGTACTATTTAAGTGAATAGTGCTCAGGTACTATTCACGTGAACACTACCCTCCACTGTTCCGAAATTATTTTTGCTTATTTACGTATTATTCTAGTTTGATGCTTTAAATTGTATATCTACTGTTCTTGTTAATAATGTGAATCAGCTTATTTTGATTAAAATAATAAAATATGTTTTGGTCAAAAAAGGAACAAAAAAAGAAAATTTGCTACTGTACATGTGAACAGTATTGGACAGTATTCACGTGAACAGTACTCACTGTTCCAAAATTATATTTTTTTTGGTTTATTTAGGTATTATTCTTATCCTTATTGTTGTTGTTGTTGTTGTTGTTGTTGTTATTATTATTAACATTATTGTTATTATTATTATTATCATCATCATCATTACTTCGAGTTTATTGTATTCCTTCTTTTTGTGTCATTCTTGCCGTAACTTACGGTTTTAAAGTCTAACTATTTTCATGTTGGGTCATTGCTTTTTGATATCATCTAAATTGTACATACTAAAGATTTGAGCTAAAATTGAGCTTTCATTCATGTACGAAAAGATATTTGCCTAATGTGTGTTGTGTACATAATAAAGTTAACCCTAGTGCTATGTATTTGATGTTATGATTTTGAGTCCTTATTGGTGGAGATAGTACACTAACATATTATGGGGTAGTGCACTATTATTTTGTAATGGATTCTCGCTTGTTTTTAGTGATTTGTGTAACAACAAATCACTTTTTGGACTGTGCTACCAGAAATGTAGCTTTGACAACATAATTTCAGATTTATTATTGGTACCTTGGCTTTGATTTTGGTTATGGTACAATTGGATAATTTTGGTTCAAATTCTAAGTTCGTACCTTAATTTGTATATGCTCTTGCATTACTTTACATAAATAAAGAAAAAGAGAACTTTATTATTTCCATGATTATAAAAAGAAAATTATTGCTTTACTTTCATTATGTATAGTTTTTATTATTTGGGGATACTCTTACTTACCAAGATTCACCTCTTATTTTCCTTATGTTTCTTTTTGAAAATTGTCTTTCGCAGATACTAAGGAGTAAGTTCATGATTCTAAGCTTGGGTAAATGACCTTCACGAAAACTATTGCCTAGTTTACTTTTTCTTTAAGACTAAGACTTTGTTTATTTGAAGTTATTGAATATATTAGTTTTGATTAAGCTACAAAGCAATGTAAAATTTTGGAGTGCTATTGTTTTGGAGATTGTGAACCATGTTTATTGCCGGTGAAATTTTAAATGGTCTGAGATCAGTTTTGTGCATAATGTTTGTGATCCTTGTGAGTTGAGCTTTTTAGCCTAAGAATTAACAATCTTGAACTTATGGCATTTACATCATTAAAATTTATTTGATGAAGGGATTCCTCCTCTCCACAACAAAAGCAACGTGAGGCAATGTGGAATCCCTTAGTTTTCCTATTGATTTCAACAGGGACCCGATTATTTAGTGCTTTCCAAACAAAGAAAGATATCTTTAGAGGGATACCTCTACGCCAAAGATACGTTGCTATAGGAGTTCTATAGCCTGATTGCCTAACAAGATCCCAGTAGCTCTTGAATGAAAAAAAAAGACCATTATTTGATAGTTCCCAAAAGGGGATATCTTTTTGCATGCTACAAATGGGAATGCCACAAATCTTGTGCACAACAAAATCAGGGAGCAAAGAATTCAGCAAAGGGATGTTCCAAACAAATATTCAATTTAAGAGAGCATAGAGACAAGTAACATTTTTGCTTCAAACAACTTTTTCTTAATCTAAACCAATTTTGATTTGGTTAGAATTACATAGTTACTCGTAAGAGACAAAATCGTGTTCATCTATATAAATCTTATGAAGTAGCATATCGTTTGGAAACACTTGCTATGTGGAATTTATTTCATTTATAAATGAATCTAATGCAAATTTGTATTTTCAAAATAATTCTATTATTCAGAACTGTAAAGCAGTTCTTAGTCAATTTTGTCATTTGTGAATTTAAATTGTGTTTGGAACCAGTAAATAATATAAAATTATAGGCTATATATTTTAAAAACATAATGAACATTAACAAATGAGAAAATTACGTCATGTGTCCCATTATTTCATTTCTTTAAGTGTGTTTTTATTATTTTGAAAGGTTCAAATAAGACTATGAAAAGGATAAAATAATGGTACAAGAAATAATAACACATAAGAATAAAATACTATTTAGTAATCAATATATATAACTACATTTGTCATTATCTCTATCTATATGATAGTAATATAACTTATATAAGGTTATACCTCATCCAAATTTAAGAAGCATTAGGAGATGATGTGTCATCTTTTAATTAACTTTTTGGGTGTAGTTGGATTAAATAGTCTCCAGTACTAATAGATTTGTATAATCACTACAAGTTCCCACTTTTTTCTTTTTTCTTTTGCACCATAGCCCTCAATGTTTTGAGATATCCAAATCATTCCCAATTATTCTCAACAAATAGTCAATTTAGGCACTACCATTACATATTTAACAAAAAATTAATAAAATAACTACTAACTCAATAATCAAAAAGTATTTTCTTTATGGTGGGGAAAAACATGCAAGCACGAAGAATACGAGAAGAAAAACGGACACGAGAGATTACGTGGTTCGGCCTTAAAGCCTATGTCCACGAGCGACAGAAAATAATTTATTATTGATCAGCGAAGATTACACAACTCTACTCTGATTTCTCTCACACACCTAACACAATGAGTATTGCCACATATTTATAGTGCAAAGGTTTCCTAAAACCTATTAAGTAGAAAAGGCAACTAATTAATTATGTGCTAGAAACGGTAACAAGTCAATAAGGTAACGTGTACAAAAGGTAATTTGCTATTCTTGTTGCCCAAGAATATGGGCCACATTCAACAAATCTCCACCTTGACATGTATTCGCTCCAATCAACACACCATTATCCTTGTTGCCAACTGCCCCTAAGGGTTCAATGCTCCGCACCGCAAATAGTAACCAGGTCCAAGCAATGCTTGAACTTGCTGACTGGAACCACCTTAGTCATCATATCTGCTAGATTCTCATGGGCAGATATCTTCTATACCGATATGATTCCTTGTGATACAACATCTCTAATTAAGTGATATCTGATGTCAATGTGTTTAGTCCTCTCATGATACATCTGATTCTTCGTCAGATGGATTGCACTCTGGCTATTACAAAAGACTGTACTTGTATCTTGTTGCAGTCCAAGATCACGAACCAGGCCTTGTAACCACATGGCCTCCTTCATAGCTTCTGCAATTGCCATATACTCCGCCTCAGTAGTCGACAATGCCACAGTAGACTGTAATGTCGCTTTCCAACTGATAGCACATCCAAAGAGAGTAAACACGTAACCCATTAGAGATCTTCTCTTATCAAGGTCACTTGCAAAGTCTGAATCACAATAACCCACCAACCTCGCGCAATCTCCAGCCATCTTGCTAAATAGCAAACTTACATTCGTAGTGCCATGCAAATATCTCATTATCCATTTCACCGCTTCTTAGTGTACTTTCCCAGGCCATGCCATATACCTGCTTGCAACACTAACTACATGTGAAATGTCAGCATGAGTGCACACCATAGCATACATCAAGCTACCAACAACACTTAATAGGACTTTTTGCATAGCATACAAACTTAATAGGACTTTTTGCATAGATAGAAAAGTCTAAACCCTCCCTCACGGTGTTCTTACAATGGCTCTCTCTCTCAGCCTAGATCTATTGCAAGACACACACATATCTTTCAACTAATACAAGAGTCCTATTTATATAAGAGATTTCCCTGTCCTCCAAGACAAAGGATTTTCTAATCTATCAATCCGACTATAGCTAAGACTCTTACCATAATTAGAATCTTGACTCTCATTAAGACTCTTTCCTAATTTCAATATGGACTTGGGCTTTGCACTTGAGCCATAACCCAACAACAAATAATTTAATTAAAACATGTTCTTTTATGGGATTAAGTATATAAAATATACAACATGAAGAAAACCTTTACCTTTAGAATATCAACATAATTTAATATCATCTTTGCCAAAGTGAAGATTATTTTCTTCTATGATAAGACTAAATTTGAACTGCTTTGCACTTAATTCAAATTTCACTAGAAGAATGTTAACAAATTTCAATTTAGTTGGGTAACACTTTTGATTCTTCTTCTTTCTCTTTTTTCCTCCATTTTGGGCTAAGTTTTTTATTCGTTTTTGGTTAGAAGATCATTTCATTCCACAATCCGAAAAAAAAAAAAGGAAAAAGCATTACTAAAAAAAAAAAAAACAAGAATCTAATCAAGAATTGAATAAATCTTTCATTCAATACAAATCAAGTCACACTTCATTAATTGTTTCTTTTATTAACTGTGCAACCTTGATGAACATTTTAGGGATGAATTTATTAGATGTGGAAATTTATTTTTATCTTTACTTGATAAAATAAATAGCACATGCATTTTATTGAGTTCTTTTCCTTTTTTTGTTCTTTTTTTTTTGTTTTGTCTTTTCAATATGGTCAATTGATAGGCTGTCATAGGAGTTACTATATGGATAATTTATTCCAACTTGGGATAACCAATGAACCTGGTATTTTAGTCATTTAATGAACTTTACCATCTCTTAATGCTATATAAAGGGATGTGTTGCCCTCTCCTTATCAAATAACTATATGAAAAAAGTTACTCAGTGGCAAAGGCAGTATGTTGGCTTCACACAACCATTTTTGCCATGCTTATAATTCATATTACACCAGTTGTTGTTTCTCAAGCACCAGAATCAAGTGAAAAACCTCCTATTGAAACTGAACCAGATGATCCATGGTATGGCCAGCCACTACCTCCACAGCCAAGGCCTGGGTATTATAAGTTTCTAGAAGATTGCATTGATGTGTCAACTAGAAAATGTGGAAAAGAGATTGCTCATTATATTTTTGATAATCAAGAATTAGATCGTCCTTGTTGTCAAAACCTTCAAAAGATGGGCAAATTATGTAGTAAATCTCTATCCTTCACACTTGCACAAATCCCCAAGTTTAAACCTCAAGCAGCCCATATTTTACAAACGAACGATGAGGTGTTTGATAAGTGCGCAAAGCTTTGAGCGAGCAAATACTAGTAACAGGACAGAGGTCATGGAAATTAACTACCCATTTTATTGTATGTAACTATCTAATGAGTATATTGGCTTATGAAAGCATTATATAGGTGTACTCCATCAAGTTCAATTCCCTAAGGATTGTCAGGGTGCTAACAATAATTTGATCATTTTTTCTGGATGTTAATTTCTCTTAAGCTTGAATAAGATAGCTTTTTCCAATCATTCTAAATGATTTATTTCACTCGTTAGAGAAAATTTTTATATCATTGATTACATTGTTTCTTATGTTGACTCATTTAATTTCTCTACTCGAAAAAGGTTCTAAACATTTACAAATTTATAAAACTAGCAGTAAACAAATTTGTATTATGAATTACTCCAATTTCTCTATTCCCATCCTTTATACAAATCTGCAGCACTTGCAAGTTCTTATCAAGTTTTTTCTCTTTTAGCAGCTAATTTGAAATTGATTGAAAAGGAAAAAAGAATAAAATCAATAAGAATAGGAGTTGTCGAGTTACCGTTAGTTAAAAAGGGATTGATTACATCCTTAAACCTCAAGCATCCCATATTTTACAAAAGAACGATGAGGTGTTTGATAAGTGCGCAAAGCTTTGAGCGAGCAATTACTAGTAAGAGGACAGAGGTCATGGAAATTAACTACCCATTTTATTGTATGTAATTATCTAATAAGTATATTGGCTTATGAAAGCATTACATAGGTGTACTCCATCAAGTTCAATTCTTGAAGGGACTATCAAGCTGCTAACAATAATTTGATAACTTTTCTGGATGTTAGTTTCTCTTAAGCTTGAATAAGACAACTCTCTCAAAGTTTTTTAAATGATTTATCACTCATTAGAGAAATTTTTTATATCACTGATTACATTGTTTCTTATGTTAACTTATTTAATTTCTCTACTCGAAAAGGGTCGTGAAGATTTGCAAACTTATAAAACTAGCAATAAACAAATTATTAATTGGAATTGTTCCAATTTCTCTTTTCCAATCCCTCATACAAGTCTGTAGCACTTGTAAATTCTTATCAAGTTTTCTCTCTTGTAACAGCTAACGTGAAATTTATTTAAAAAAGAAAAAAGAACAAAATCTATAGGAATAGGTATTGTTGATTTACCGCTAAAATGGGTTGCTTCACCTTAATCCTTTGAAATGTTATTTCAAACCAATCAAAAATTCATGTAGAAGTATCTTCACTCGAACAAAAATAACTTGTATATATTTTCTTCAAAGCGTCAAAAGCGGCATTGTAGGCATTAATATTAATAGTCTAAGCAAGAAGAATCCGCTTGATCTTATAGTGACTCTGATCTGTTGATTAAGGAGCGAACAACTTGTAAATAGAATGGTAACTATGCTTAGGGGGCATTCTATTGATTTCCATGTTCTGAAATGTATGTTAAAATGACTTTGTTTGGTTGTCTTTAATTGAAAGTTCATGTTCGTTGGCAACAAATATAGTTTAGAATCCTGTTTATTACTTTCTTAAATAAATAAATTCCTTGATATTATAAAGAGAGAATAAACATCTTTTATTACCAGATTAATTTTTAACTACTTCATGAAAAGGTTATTTTTCTAAGTTCTAAACTCTAATTTCTTGAGTTCTTTTTTTCTTTCTTATTATTTGTTAACTATGCACTCTAGATATATTTGTAGTTTCTACATATGACCTCTTACTATAGGCAGTTGTTGGTGGCAATCTTGGTGCCTATAATTGGAAAAAAAAAATGCTCCCTATTCTTTAATCTTTCGTAGTGTTCTTGGATATATAAATATATATATATATATATATATATGTGTGTGTATGTATGTATGTATGTATGTAGTTGAGTATTTCTATTTCACCCAAAAAAAAAAGAGTTAGTTATTTTGTGTTTCTATTTTTTTCAAATATATATTAATTTTTATTAAGTAAAAGTATTCATATTGAAATTCTTGTCCTACAAAATTCTAAGTGCTCGTTTAAAATTGGGTATTTTTGATGGAAAAAACATGTTTATAAATATTTCAATTGACTTTCAAAACACCAAAAGTAACCTTTAGAAAGCTTCAGAAAAGTTCAAATTTTCTCAATATAATTTTTTGAAGAAGGTTATAGAAAATATATACCCCATGATATTTGCAGTTTTTTGTTTGTTTTGTGTGGTGGGATCCATAGGGTTCTCAAATATGTTTCTCTGGTGAGCCAAGACCATAGATCTGGGTTGTGCTCTTATACTCTCTTTTCTTGGTCTAGATTTGAATGTTGGTGGGTTTCGCTTGGTTGGATCTGAATTGCTATGGTGGATCTTGGTGCTCTTATTTCTAGATGATCTTTCCTACTCTTTCAAGGCCTTTAATTTATACTATCGTCTTTTAGCCTTATGCATGTGTTGCCTGCAAATCCGATTGCTT
Organism: Cordia subcordata; assembly: GCA_028554755.1. NCBI lineage: Eukaryota > Viridiplantae > Streptophyta > Magnoliopsida > Boraginales > Cordiaceae > Cordia > Cordia subcordata. Next base: position 10,805,366 of record JAPTOF010000019.1, read on the forward strand.
GGTGCTCTTGTCACTACTGTTTGTTGCTATTGTGAAGGTGACAGGGAGATGTTGTCCATTTCAAGTCTGAAACCTAGAGGATCCTTTCCTTCTTTAGAAATGTTTACACCATTTAGAAGTAAAGTCTTTTGGACCCAACCTTTTTCTAGGTGTTTTTGTCCCATTCAACTCATTTTCTTCTCCACATGTGTGACCTTTTCTCTGGTACTATGTTTATAGATGTTGTTGCAAGTTTTTTTGGTATTTGCATTGGATCTGCACTGGCAACCATGCTGATGCTAGGTCAATGGTGATGCAAAGTTGCATTTTGTTTCTGACGAGAACACCGGCTTCTTCGGCGACCTGGTTGCTTGCCGACGTTTGCTTTGTTGTAATTGTAGGATTTGTTTGTGTTGTTGGGCTTGTGGATTTTGGGCCATTTCTAGTGTTTTGGTCATTGTGGGCTTAGATCAAGTAATGATATGTTTTATGTGCTTAATTTGTTAGTTGGGCTTTGGCCCGGTGCTCTGTATGGTATTTTCTTTTCTTTGGGTCCAGTTATGTGTCCAGTCCAGTGCGTTGGCCTTTGGAAGTCTCTTGTATTCCTTTGTTGTTTAAGGTTATGGTGTTTTTTTGACAAATAAATAAATAAATAAATGTCAATTTAAACGGATGTTAATTTCATTTTTACATCAAGGCTTAGTTGGCATGGAACGAGGCCACACAAGAAAATGTTCGTCCAGTTGGGCCCATAGGACTTAGCTTTCTCCATTCAAAAAGGTTGTAAAGTAATTCGCCAAAAAACGAACGATGATGACGTCATTGCAAAAGCTGCCTTCCATGGCAAACTTCAGCCACCTCTCCTACCCCACCACTGCCTACTTCTTTTTCTTCTTTTTATTTGTAATGACCTACAATCTTAGGACCAATTGGCTTGTCAAAAATGTATATATGAATATATTGGACTGGCCAAAGTTAATTATTTTGTTTTATGGGCTAGACAAAGTCCTAATTGGATTTGGATACAAGTGAGTTCTTCAATAAAAATTTCTTAGAGCCAACCCTAAATTAAAAACCTAGAGAAGAGTAATAAATATTTATTTTCTGTTGATAGCCTTCACACAGGAGAAAAAGAGGAATAAGTTCTGGTGCTATGGGAATTTGTTCGATCACTATAAGCAAGGGTTCTCGTAAGTCTAGATTTTAACTTTTGGTTCAAGAAATTCAAATCTTGAAAGGTGCAGATCGTCCCAAGAGAGGTAAGTAGGAGCCCCGATCTTTTTGTATAAGGTTTGATTTTCTAGTTCATAGGATATACGAGCACGTAAATAGATAAACACAAATATTATTGTATAGTTCCCTAGATCTATAGATTGAGGATAAAGAAAAGAAAATTTTGGTACTATTCACGTGAATAGTATCGGTACTATTCAAGGGAACAGTACCCTCAGTGTTCCGAAATTATTTTTGCTTATTTATGTATTATTATAGTTTTGATGCTTTAAATTGTATATCTATTGTTCTCGTTAATAATGTGAACAATCTTATTTTGATTAAAATAATAAAATATGTTTTGGTCAAAAAAAAAGAAAATTTTGCTTACTGTTCATGTGAGCAGTTCTTGGGTACTATTAATGTGAACAGTACCCCTCACTGTTCCAAAATTATATATTTTTTTGTTTATTTACGTATTATTCTTATCCTTATCCTTATTGTTGTTGTTGTTGTTGTTGTTGTTGTTGTTGTTATTATTATCATCATTACTATGAGTTTATTATATTCCTTCTTTTTGTGTCCTTCTTGCAGTAATCTACAGTTTTAAAGTTTAACTATTTTCATGTTGGGTCATTCCTTTTTTATATCATCTAAATTGTACATGCTAAAGATTTGACGTAAAATTGAGATTTGATTCATATACGAAAAGAAGTTTTCTTATTGTGTGTTGTGTACATAATAAAGTTAACTCTAGTGCCATGTATTTGATTCCATGATTTTAAGTCCTTATTAGTGGGGATAGTATACCAACATATTGTGGGGTAGTGCACTATCATTTCGTAAGGGTTTCCCGCTTGCTTTTGGTGATTTGTGCAACAACAAATCACTTTTTGAACTGTACTACTAGGAATGTAGCCTCGGCAACATAATTTCGGATTTATTATTGGTACCTTGGCTTTGATTTTGGTTATGGTACAATTGGATAATTTTGGTTCAGATTCTCAGTTCGTACCTTAATTTGTATATGCTCTTGCATTACCTTACTTTTATAAATAAAGAAAAAGAGAACTTTATTATTTCCATGATTATTTGGGGATACTCTTACTTACTGAGATTCACACCTCATTTTCATTGTGTTTCTTTGTTACTTTTTCAAAATTGTCTTTCGCTAATACTAAGAAGTAGGTTCGTGATTCTAAGCTTGGGGTAAATGACCTTCGCAAAGACTACTACGTAGTTTACTTTTTCTTTAAGACTAAGACTTTGTTTATTTGAAGTTCTTGAATATATTAGTTTTGATTAAGCTTCGAAGCAAAGTAAAATTTTGGAGTGCTATTGTTTTGGAGATTGTGGACCATGTTTATTGCCAGTGAGATTTTAGATGGTCTGAGACATTCAGATTCATGTGTGATGTTTGTGATCCTTGTGAGTTTAACCTTGCTGGCTTAGGAGTTAACACTCCTAGGCTTGCGACAGTCACGCCGTTAAAGTTTATTCGATGAAATTTTGGGGCGTGATAATATTCATTCCTCACCTTCAAATCTTTTCCTCTCTATTACCGATCATTAGCTACCAACTGTTTTTGTGGTCATATTATCAAGGTACAAAGAAGAAAATTACTACATAGTGTAGAATGCATGAACAGAACAATATTTTTCTAGCATTTTCTCCAGCAAGATTGTGTTAGTTCATTTTCATTTGTCATGTAGCTTAATGAGTGTTCATTAACGTCTGCTCATGTTTTCTTGAAATTGGTTGTTTTCTTTGTTTTATTTTGTTGCGATGAAAGGCTAATGAGTCTGTAATTGAAGCATATGTATTTCAATATGTTGGTATACCGTTAAAAAGCACGGACACAATACGCCAACACGATATACGACAAAATGCGACACGCCAATCCATCTTTTTTTCAAAAAATAGGATACGACAGGCTCAGAATATGTTAAATAAAAAATATTTAAATTTTATATATATTGCATAAATATCATTTTTATCATGAATATATTGCACAAATATCATTTTTTTTTCATGACAAAATAATTAAACAAGATTAAACAACATAATATTTAGCATATAACTAGTCATGAAAAATTAAATGCCATGAAGTTACATGTTCACAAAATACAAACCAATTCAACACATTAAAAAGTTAAAGTTTAAAGTTAGAATTCATAAAGAAACACATAATATTCATTCATCTTTAGCTTCATTAGATTGAAGCTCTTCATCATCCTTTTCCAATACATTATCACAATCATCCGTGAAGATCACTGCATCTATTTCAGGCTCATCAAGGGACAAGTTGGAAATTGCAAGTTCTCCTACATCTTCAAAGGACTCGAATGTATCTCCACAAATATCCCACATTTTACTTCGTCCTTTAAGATAGTGTTCATCTCTCCTAGATAAAAGACGCAAATGGGAATGAAGAAAGACCAAATCTTCAGCTCTTTTTTATGCCAATTTGTTTCTTTTCGAAGAGTAGATAAATGAATAAGTGCTTCAATTTCTCTCACAAGAAGATGATGATGAAGGTTGTTCAAGCAATTTCAAAGCCAAATTTTGAAGCAATGGTGCACTAGCTCCATGAATCACCCATCAAGCTTTAGGATTCATATGACAACGTTCATATATTGAATCACTATCTCCAAATTCTTTTGCATTGGTGGAGAAATTTGCAAACTCCATGTTGACTTTGACACGATCAGTGGGATTTGGAAAGAACTTCTTCAAACATTTTGACCTTTCTTGAGAGATTTCCAAATCTTTGTGTAGAGCAACATGGGCGGGGACATCATCAATCCATTCTTGATTATAATACCTTGAACAAAGAATTAATAGAATAAATTTAGATTTTAAAATTGCATGAGAAAATATAGAAAATGAAATTTCAAAAAATGACCTTACCTGGAATTCAATGAATGAGCCAAACAATAGAATGGAGTGGAGTTCTTGGTCCAACAAACAATGAGAATTTTATGAATCACATTATAAAAACTACTAAACTCCTCGAGTTGCTTTCCCTCTTTCCTGGATATTGCAACTTTCACTTGTTCAATCATGAAATCTCACATTTCATAAACCAAGTGAAGACAAGGCTTATCAATGTCACATGCCCTAAGCATGTCATAAATAGGCCCCGTAAAAGAAATAATGTAATCAATTTTATCCCACCACAAATCATTAAGAAGTGTCTCCTTCACCACTTGAGCCTTTCCCACATCGTTTTCTCGATAAGTACTCCATTGCTCACTAATAACCAACTCTTTAAGCCCTCTCTTGATAAGCTTAAACCGCTTCATTATCACAATTACTAAAGCAAACCGAGAATTTTCCACCAAAAGCAACTTTAGCGAGGCAAACTCATTGAACATGGCCAACCTCATAGAATAATTCATGATGAAATTTTTCACAAACATAATATCATCATGAACATTCATGACCCAAGAACACCCAGTAAATGTAACTTCATTAACATCAGAATTCTTTGGTAAACAAATATTCTGTAAAGCAAGATTTAAAGTGTGCACTACACATGGAGTCCAAGTAATGAGTGGATAAATTTGACTGACAAGTGCTCCAGCTCCTACACAATTCTAAGCATTGTCAATGACTACTTGAATAACATTATCAGGACGAACTTCTTCTATTATTTCTTTCACTATATTAGCAATGAAGTGTTTATCTTTTGTTTCTCCCGAACAATCAATCATCTTAAGAAACATTGGCTCTCCTTCTGTCACAGCCATAACATTTATAAGTGGTCTTCTTTGTGAATCACTCCATCCATCACTGACCATACTTACTCCCTTTTGACTCCAAGTGATCTTTATAGGTTGCAATTTTCTCTCCAATGAGCTTTTTCTTGTTGAAGTAAAGTAGTTCTCAACAAATTATATCGAAGAGACAAATATCTTGGAATGCTATTGTTGGCTGTAAATAAATAAGAATGTATATAATAGGGATTCCTTGCCAAATGAAATGGCGATCCGACAGAATAGAACATCCGAGCAATACTAGCATGCAACATATCACAGGCTTGAATATTGAATCCCTTTAGAATGGGATTAGATTGTGAAGAACTACCTACACTCCCACTTGTTCTTCTTCTTTTATAATCATATTACCCTTGAGTAACATTTGTGGTAACACTCCTCGACAAATATACTTTCTTTGAATCACTACTTTCCATTCTCTTTGTTGTTTATTCGTCTAGTTTTTGCATTTCCGCCAAATCAACATCTCTAACCTTAGGACATGCTCCTATTCCCACCTTAGGGATCTTCAATAAATGAGCTCTACTTCTAGTATAAGAGCTTTTCTTAGTTTGATGACAAAAATTACATATCTATGTACAATTTTCACCACCATAAATCATTTTATTTGTCTCAGCAACATATTTCTATAGTGGTTTGCTTAAATCTTGGTTTTGATTTTTAGCCAAATTGATGGTGAAGGTACAGTAAAAGATGATAAAGCCATATATCAAAAATTATAACTTTATGTCTTTGTGAAAATAATTATTAATATATACTGCAATGTCCATGTGGGGTTACAGCATTTAGATATCAGAGAGGGAGAGAGAAATCAGATTATAGGAGTCAATTTCATGGAAAAAAAAAATTTAGGTGTTTGGTGAGGGGTTTTTTTTTTTTTGGTCCGGATTGGAGTAATATATTATGGTAAAATTGCTTGGAAATTCAGAAGGATTGAAGTCATTCTGAAATTCGAGACTTCTTTTTCCAGTTTTGGAAGTGAAGATAGAGGTGGTTTTTTGGGTTTTTTTTTTTTTTTTTTTTTTTTGGTTGGCACCCGGGGGGGGGGGGGGGGCGCGCGGCGAGGGCTGATGTTGGATTAACGATTTAAGGGTTAGGAGTAATATCAAAACATTGGATGATGATTTTGGACAGTTCTTATATTTGAACCTGGAGTTGTACGTATTAGAAAATAAGCTCGGTTTATTGTTTATATTTGAACCTTTGTTTTCTGTGTCTGGAGTACAAAAGAGTTGATTCAATCATCTTGTTTCACAGTTATGGCTCAGGAAGGAGCATGTTTGTGGTGCATCAAGCCATTGGAAGCCTATTGTGCTGCACATGTGGTATCCTCATGCAGCCAAATGCTGCCAATATGTGTGCAAAATGTTTGTGCTCTCAAGTTGATGTCACCGACGGCCTCCAGAATGGGTGGCTGCAGTACAAGTGCGGCAACATGTTCCTTACAGGAGGACATTTTTCTATTTGAAGCAGCTGATTCTCAAGCATGATGCAGCAGTACACGCCATAAAAATTAAGCAGATGACTCAGGGAATTGATTTCTTCTTTGCTAGTTGCAGTTATGCTGTGAAGTTTGTGAAGTTTCTCTATAAAGTTGTTCCAACCAGGAGTCGTGATGACAAGCGGTTAGTGTCTCATGATCCGAAAAGCAATAAATACAATTACAAGTGCACTTTCTCTGTTGAAATCTCCCCTATTTGCCGTGAGGACCTAATCTGTCTCCCTCCAAAGGTTGCAACTGGTTTGGGCAATCTCGGTCCACTTGTGATCTGCACCAAAGTGAGTAACAGCATTTGTCTTGTGGATCCTTTTACTCTGAGGCACAGTTTCTTGGATGCTGATCAGTATTGGCACGCATATTTTAAGCCTCTCCTCTCCAGTAGGCAGCTTGTAGAATATGTAGTTTTAGACATGGAGGTTGTGTCTCCGGAATGTCATATTGGTGGTTCGAAGTATGCTCTCGCTGAAGTTCAAGTGGCTCGTGTTTCAGATTTCGGAAAGAATGACAGAATTTTCAATGTAAAAACACATCTAGGACATCTTTTGAACCCTGGGGATTATGCTCTTGGATATGACTTTTATGGGGCCAATAGCAATGATATGGAGCTAGACAAATACGAAAGCCTTATCCTCCCAGAAGTGATCTTGGTTAAAAAGAGCTATGAAGAGAAACGCCAGAGAAAGCGTAGGAAGCTGAAGGCATGGATGCTTAAATCTCTCAATGTGGAAGTTGGTAGCTCAGTTAAAGGTAAAGATCTTGAGGAGAAGATGAATTCTGAATATGAACAATTCCTGAGGGACTTGGAGGAGAACCCGGAGCTGAGGTTCAGCATATCGCTCTATCATAATAAAGAATACCAGCCATCTGAATTGGCTTCTATGATCGATGGCAAGGATGTTCCCTCCGTCCCCTTAGAGGAATTGCTTGCTGATCTTGATCTAGATGATGAAGAAGTTGAGGATGAAAGCAGAAATTGAAGCAGACTTTTCTATGGGCCATCCTGCTTAGAAATTAGGGCCAGGAAGTTGGGTTTTAATGTAAATGTGATGCTCTCTTTTCCCCCAGATATGATGCCTTTAGGAAAAAATATAAGGAGACCTACTTCGTTCACAAAACGGAGAATGCTATATTGCCCTTTTGATGAAGTTATTGTTGTTCTTTAGAATACATTTTGACTTAAAGGTCAAATCGAATTTGAGCTGATGATCATCAACGATCGAGTTTGAGTTGATGATCATGTATACTGTACTTGTAATCTATATTAAACGTTTAATTAATGAAAAATTATCATATTTAAAAGGATTATTCTTCTCTTTTATGTTGCAATGATCTTGTCAGTATTTATGTTTCTGGCAAACCGTTGTGCTACATGTGTCAGATATGCAATCCTGCTTAGCTGTCTTCGAGTATATGGGCATGTCAGAGCCCTCATTGCTAGTGTTACTGCTGTCGCTACAAGTTTGACAGGGGAGCAATTACTCTCGTGTGAAACATTTCTTGTTTCAACTAATAGCTATATCTTGCTTGATGCTCTTATATTTCAGAATCCCTTTATCAATATCTGCTAACACTAGCTTTCTGATTTAAGCAACCAGATATAGCGAGAATTCTAAATGGTTGCAGTGCGCGTCTAACATGTAAAATATAGCAAGAAACAGCAGATGAATTCAAAATTTGATTAAACATATACAGCTTAGGTCTCTGAGCTGATTCTCTTAATTAGAATTATATACACGTATTTCTCACAAAATTGGTTGAAGATGAGCTAGAAATGAGGACGGCTCTTTGTCCTGTACAGTTGTGGTTCCTCATTAGAGTACACTGTTGGTGGACTGACCGAGAGACTGACTCATGCATGTACAAGGGGGGAAAGCAGTGCCATAGTGACTAGGTTGTTAGGTATCAAGATGAAAAAATGGAATGCAGCATATTCTGTTGGGGAAGAGGCAGCAATGAGTAAATGGATTCCCTCTGAGACATTTGCAAATTACTGTGCAACTGCTTCAACAGGTTGATCATCCGACCGGTGGTTTCTTCTGTTGCTAAACTGTGACCTGCCCAGAGAATCTAGAAGAAGAACATACAAGAATGAATCAAGTCAACATCAAAATTCAGAAAATTTAACCCAGATTATGATATTTATCAGGGTAGCAGAGTGAAAAACCAACTATCCTGTTGCTTATTTCGATTGTCCCACCAAAGAAATCCTATGTTAGTTGATTGTTCAAGTTCATGACCCTTAAAAGCTAGATGTAAAATAGAAGCATAGTTCACAAGTCCCCAGCTGCTTATCTCAGTCTAGGCTCACTTACTGAATAGATAAACCATGGGAATATCTAATAGCAAACTGTCCCATTGGAAAGATTGGTGAAAAGCATTTGCTTGCAGTTGAGACAATGTATATCAGCTTAATGCCTCAGTTAAATATAAATGTTACTTCTCAGGTATAATTATTCTGATTTCTCAGCTCAGATTTGGCAGATTTTACTCACTAAAGGACCAGTAAAGCGGCTGTAACCAAGACATCTTGAGGCTATATATCACAATTCACCAGTAAAAGGAAGAAGGAAAACATAGTGCAAACAAAAAAACTTACTTCAGCGAAGATTTTAACAATTCTTGGAACGTTTTCTCCCCGAGAACCTACTATTTTCTTCTCTGACCTGAAGAGAATTACAAGGATAGGGCAGATGACAGAGAGGTTAGTGAAGAGAGAGCACTTTATAATCGCTCGACTTAAGGAGGTGCTTACGTTTCAATCATTGAAGAAAGCTGGTCATGAACCCTTTTGGCTTCAACCAAGTCATTTCTTATTGGCAAGTGGTGCAACCAAAGGGAGACAACCTGCCATTAAGACTGAAAATGTAAGGAAAACCAGAGGTGTGGACAGGGAAAAGGACCTAGAGAATCAAGCACTTGCAAGAGTCTTTCACGTATAGTATATCAGGTATGAAAAATGAGTGATAATAAACTTAGACAAAAGCATAATCTTGTGAGATGGAAATCATAGTAAAATAATAGAGATCAATAAACTCTAACATGATGATGGAAATAGTAGTAAAATAACCATGATCTTGCAATCATTAATCTCTTCAGCGTGCCATAGTTACACGATTGCAGTACAACAAGTGAACTTCAACACTACAGAGATAGATGGATAGATACACAGAGGGGGGGGGGGGGGGGAGAGAGAGAGAGGGAGAGAGAGAGAACTACCCTGGAGAAAAATACATGGTCCATTTGACCTATTCATTATAAAAATAAACCCCTTGAATAAATGTGTGTCCCAGAAAAGCCAATTTAATTTGAGAAAGATACACTCCCCATTTACCCTGGACATTGTAAGTATCATGTAATGGAATATAATACCTGTAAGCAGAATTGCTAACTATAATGCAGTCCTAAATAAGATTGTCAAAGGTTATGGTAAGGGACATGCTCTAACATAATATAACAATAAACTCTATCATGTAGACAGAACAAATTCTACTAGTCATTAAGATAAAAATAGAAAAGAGAGAATAATAGAGATCAATAAATACTGTAACACAGCATCTAATATCGCTATAAATTTTAAACATAAAGGCAATATATAAGAAACAATAAAAAGGTAACAACCATTGAAACGACTTAATCAAACATGAGTTTTGTTTACTATGGATCTGGACAATGACTATCGTGAGAATACCTTGAAAGCCTTAGCCTGTGCATCATGGAACTGGCATATCTTCCCCAAAGCAGAGACTGCAGCTTCATAAGCCGGCGTGGTATCTGGTTGTGATGCACTAGGATGCTCAATTACAGCTTTTAGGCTATCAAGTGTGACTGCATAACCACGAAACTGCAACATTTATACCAATCAACAGAATTACCACTTAAGAAAGAGAAAAAAACTGAAGTAATTAAAGCCACCTTCAAAATGAGGCTCGAAGGCCTTTCCACCAAACTCGGCACAAACACCAATTGCCCAGGCAACTACCTGAAACAACAAATATTTAACTTCAAGTGATTGGTGTGATCTATGAGATGTAGAGCATCTAAAGTTACAGTGGCAGCTGAACCTGTCGAACATCTGGATTCTCATCTTTGCAAGCTTTGAACAGGAATGGGAGAGTTGTCTCATAGTATCTGCGCTTGTATTAGAAAATAAGATCACATGAAGGAATTTTTTTGTGATTTGTTCAACAATAATAATCATCAGTACAGTAAAATGTAAAGGTGTGAGGCTTGCCTAAAAGCTTCTTCTCCACATTGCTCTGCAACATCATGGAAAATACGTAAAGCAACTTTTCTTTCTTCAGCTCTTTTGTCGTTACCCTGTACAAAATATATTAAGATGAAAGTAAAACAACTTATCTGTTAAGGACTCTTATTGGCAAGGTTTCTGGAACTATATTTGCACATCTAAGAACTCTGGCCTAAAGTGGCTGGCGAACAGAACAACAACTAGGATAAAAGGTTCAATAGCAGAATCTACTTCTAGGAGAAGAAATTAAGAGTGTAGCTTAATCATGAATGGAGTAGCTTACCCACATAGGTGCTATACATGGAAGAATCTCGTCAAAGAAGGGCAAGAATGAAGCCTTGAGTGCTTTGATAATTGTTCCCAGGCAATTTGCAATCTGAGGAGAAAAGGAGCAACAGAAAAATGTCTAATGTAATATATACCTCAAACATCAGACCAATTGTGAGATGAAAAGGAAGAAAGCACAAACTTTTCTACAAACTTCTTCTTCTTGCTCACTTTCCTCTCGAAGCAATTCAAGCTGCCTCATGTCTAAACCCTTTCTCACTCTGTGTTCTCTTTCATTTTTCCTATATAAGCATGCTGAGAGAATTCCTGTTATGCCACCAGTGAATTGTGTAATCTCGCTTTTACTCAGATGAGATCCAGATATCTGTGTGAAGAAAACATATCAGAACATTAAGAGATACATCTGTACTGAATAAAAAGGACGTGGTTATTTCTATTCATGTTCTTCCATCTTTGTCCAACAAACCTGAATACATTCATTTAGCACGTCCACTATTCTTTCACGAACTTCCATCTTCAACTCCTGGGAATGAAGTTCAGATAAAGCCTTCAATATATGTATTGTGTGAACCTCTAATGACTAGTAATAAGTGTTTTACCTTTTGTAGCCCATCTAGTAAACCCTTAAGTATGGACTCAAATAAAGTTTTCACTGGGGCTTTACTGAAACCTTTGAGTGGGAGCCCCTTCTTCACAGCAGATACCACTGATTGCAACATTAATGGCATTGCTGCATAATGTATAACAAATATATGAAGAACATGGGTGAAGACCAAAAGATTTTCAAATAAATCCTGAGCATCATCGCATAGGAGTTACCTGAAACAGCTGCTGTTCTAACGCCTTCATGAAATTTAAAGTTGATGAGTGGGACTAGGGTAAATACAATCTGCATGAGTTGTTAGTAAGAAACGTTTTCAACTAATAAGAGGTGTGAAAAAACAATTAATGCAAGTGATTCCAAGGCATACATCATGAATCCATAAATGCAATTCTTCCTTCAGTTCAGCAGCAATGGAACATAAGATATTACAAGCTAAGGCCTTTTCCTCGAGAACATTGTCTCTGATCCCAAACTTGCTCTTGCCAGCACTCACTTCAGAAAGACTACATTGTACGTGTAAACTATGGTGAGATAAAAAGAAGTTTGAGGCCATCAAATAATGCTAATACGAATAGGGGATAAACCTCCATGGTACAATCTTCCTATTTTCTGGAAATAGGATATTTTTCATGGATGAAGCTGGATATTATGACTTCAACTTCTTTGGTGATCTCTAGAAATGTGTTTACAAACATTTCATGAATGGTATAGCAGAAAATATTGGTGAAAAATGCTTGTATTTGAACACCATATGACCAAAATTGAAACAAAAAAGTGAAAATTTGAACCTTTCACCATCTGTATCCTCGTCATTTTCCTCATCTTCAGTGATAGACATATTTGTTGCCTCAGCACAATGAAGCAGATGAGGAATAACGACACTTAGATAAGGAAGAAACTCAGAACCCAAGCACTTGCAGAGTCTTCCCCACGCCTGCAACACGCAATCATCCATCACATGAAGATGCTGCAAATACAGTATATTAACAATAACATGTACTTTGATTCCGAGGTTGTTGGCATACTTCTAGTAAGTGAGTTCTAACAGGATCTTCAGTCTCCATGTGTTGTTCTTGCAATACGATAAGCATTTCAGCAACCTTGAAAAACATAGTAAAGGAAATTAGGATCACTTAAGTGAAAAATATGCTCATTATCTTGCAGCTGTGCTAAAAGTTCATGATTTTCCAATCTAAGAGAAAATGTTATTACAACAGAAGAGGAGCACACTAAGTTAATAATCTGATTACCTCCCGAGCATCATCGCAGAACTTACTTCTTCCAACGGCTAACCCGACCATAGTACTGCACTCCAAGGATTTGGCTACAAGCATACGGTCTGGATTTTCAGTTATGGTGACAAAGAAGACCTTTAGGTAGGACATAACAGTGTCATAATATTCAGCAAAGTCCTCCTGCAGTTTTATATCATAAAAACACAACTATAAATGATGAAAGAGAAGTATGAAGGCAAGGTAGAGTAAGTTCAAAACATATAAATTCGGCACCTGGGACGAATTTGCTAACATGGCTAAGGCTGCAAAAGCTGCTTCTTTCAACATTGTTTTTCCTCTCTGCTTAGAGCAGACACACCTCGTTAAGGTCAAATTCAGAAACAGAAATCTCTAATATTGCACATGATCCTTTCTGCTTGCATTTGTGAAAGTTGTGTGTGGTTATTTTCTTCTCTGCCAGGCAGATGATGCTGCACATGTGACAATGTACAGAAGGACTAATTCCAAGATAAGAAATGGGCTCAGTGACAGGTGCAATTAGCAAAGTGCATTATACCTGGAGAAATGTAAGCAATTTGCTCACTATCTTGTTCAGATAAGGTTTCAGGATGTTTGAGCTGCAATTCCAGCTGAAGAGTAGAATTGCTGAAGCTGCTTGTGTCTATAGGAAAGCAATGACAGATAAGGCATCAGCTAGAAGCCTCGTAAGGAACAGATGACTAGATCGTGGAAAACATGAACAAGGAGAAGGTTTCAGAGATGGAAAGAGAGAAAAGGACTTAAAGGTCTACAAAGATGATTACCATTAAATAATGTCTCACTTTGGTGATATAATTCAACTTCAATAAACTATAAAAGATAAGAGGTTTCTCTCAAATAGCATAAGCAGAATTACACGAATCAGCGGAGAATATGAAACTGCAAGAAGCTTTCTTCCTATACTCATACTTATCCCCCGTGTGTGTGTCTATGTTGGGGAAGCATTGGGAGTGTGGAGACCCTGGGAAGAACTAGAGATTAATGAGCTACACAGTACAACAGATTGTCTTGGACTCTAGAATAACCTATTATGAGTAAGAATGACGATAAATTTGGTTACATACCAAAAAGGATGATAGAATATTGGGTTAAAACAAACAAATATATTGACTACTCTAAGTACAATGTTCAATCTCAAGCTGGATTGACAGTGTTGCGAGGATGTAAAAATGAAAGAGTGAATGGAATAATCAACCTAATACTAACAATTGTAATACTGCGGCTCAGTTTAAAATGTAAAATGCATTCACAGAATGGACACACATTATTAAAATTTCGAATAAGCACATTACCTGTATCCTAGGATTATCAATATCATCCAGGGCTGCAGTTAAAGCTGGGACTAACTTTTGATGATATTTCTCCTGTAGAAGGGGGCATAAATATTTAGAAAACTGACCAACTGCATGAATGGCTGCCCAGCGCACACGAGGGTGCGGATCTCTGATAAGCTGCAACACTGTGTCCACCAGTTTATCCTTATAGTTGAGCATTACCTGTAATGGAGTCAGAATATTATATACACAAAACTGATTCATTCCAGCAGTAAAGTCAATGAAATTCAATGTCCTATTAACTCTTAATAGATCTTACTACAGTCTAGAAACTTGCTCGCAACAATTTAATGCTCACAATTAGAAAAAAGAATGGGAAAAATGAAGTAGTGCTCTGTTACCTTTGAGCATCCCTCTGAAATCAGGCCGAGAGCGGTAACCACAGCATGGCGCTTTTGCCACTTCGAAGCTTTCAAGAATTCTTCCACATTCCCTGGAAAATTAGGAAGAATAGCGTGTCCACGCAATGCATTTGCTAGCCTACTCATACTCTCCATAGCATAAAAGCATAAACTCGACTCCCCTTCATCCTGATCATCACTATCCGCATCACCCCAAGAGGGCTTCTTAACATCCTTTATATCTGCTAACCACCCCAACAACACTTCAAGTAGCCTTTTTATATGCCCAGGCGCACTCTGTATCATCCCACATCCGCTCTCCCGATCCTCAGCCACCGTGATCACAAACTCAACCGCCAGCTGCCTCGTCTTCTCTGCCAGGACTCCATCCCGTGCAAGCTTCAACATAGACAACAACAGATGAGGAATATTAACTCTCAAGAACCCTGTCTTAACCCCAGCCAAAACTACCAAGCTCTCAAGAATGCTCTGCGCATACTCTGCTTCGTCATTCAACTCAAACAAGAGCTTGATCATATAGGCCAGAAGATCATAATACTTCTCCTGGCTCGCGGGCGTTGTTAAATGCAATATCAACTCCACAGCAGCCCTTGCAGCAGCAGCAGTAACCCAATGTTCCTCCCAATCTTGACTCATAATCTCGCGAAACTCCACATGCAGCAAATCAACAAGAGGACTAAACAATTCAGAGCATTTGGGAATTATCTCACTGAACAAAAGCAATGCACAATGTTTTCTGTGAGTATCTATTGAAGATAGGCATTCAAACATGAAGTGAAACAACTCATCCCACTGGTTCTTGGGAAAGAGATCCCCTGCAATCTCCGAAACCGCGGCGCAGACCCTGACTAACGTTTCTTGATCATTTGCCTCAATCCGAAGGCGAGAGAGTAAGGCGGTCTTGACATCTTTTCTTATCATGGGGTTGAGCAAGAGGACGGGCCGGTGAGGGGAGGAGAAAACGCGGCGGAGGAGGGTGGCGCAGCGCGCTCGGGTGGTGGCAACAGGGCTTCTGAGAATGAGGGTGGAGAGCTTTGTGGTGAGGCTGTTGGCATAGTGTATCTTGCAGAAGCTGCAGAGAGTTTCTGCATCGGAGCGCTGTGGGGTGGCATCTTCGGAGAAGAGGAGCTTGACGAAGTTGATCAACGGTGTAGGATCCTTGCCGAAGAGTGTTATAGCCTTGGCTCTAAAGTCTGTATCAATGGCGGAAGATGGTGAAGCCATGATCACAATTCACAAGGTTTCTTGCAGTGTGTGTGTTTCTACGTGAATGTGATTCTTGATGAGAAAGAAAGAAATGGGTGTTGAAGAGCTTTGTGATTATGGTTTCTTGAAGGGTGGTGATAATGGCGATGTGAGTATGCATACATATGCACATATATATACATATATATATATGTATACATACATACAAAGCTTTGTACGTATAGGTGTGGTGGAATGGTTTGGTTGAAGAGTTCCAGTAAGAATGGCGGTTTTGCTTCTTGCAGTTCTTGAAATGGGATTTTGGCGGGGTAGTTGAAAGGTTGACCGTTGACCGTAAGCTATCTGGTCAGACTCGGGGAAACCGTAAACATTGTTGGATCCGGAAGATTATAGGAGTGGTTCGCGTCGGGTTTAGACGTTAGCACTGTATACATGAGTGAGACGAGCAGAGATTAGAGTTGGAGAACGTCTATTGATCATAATCAGGTTCGAGTTTTTTCTCATATTTTAAGTTGAGAGTTTTGATTGAGTTAGTACACATATTGGGTTTTACGCTACACTTGAGATTTGTGAGTTGATAATTGAATTTCGTCAAATTCTAATTTTTAAGTTTTGTTAATTGTCCTTCTATTGTCGAAAAAGAAGAAAAGAAAAATACTCTTTGGTTTATATTTAAAACCAAAGAGAAGATACTTAAATAACATATTTTTTTTTTCTTTGTAATGGTAAGATCTTCTCGTATCTTCTGGTGAATATTATGTAAGAGTTTTCAATCCTAAGCATATTTAAGGAATTTTTCACTTAACCCCTTTAGTCTATAGGGCTAGTGACACTATTCCTTTAGTGGAGTTCTTTTATTTAACGATCAATTTCCGAACTAGAACCTGTTAATGCAAGGGTATTTTTCACCTTGATTAGTACATGTGCAAAAGATCAATCCTATAAGAGCAGAAGTTGATACATAGAGAAGAATTATAAGTAAAATGATTGCAAAAAGTTATACTATCTTCGTGGATAAGCTTTTAGTAACCAATTTAATTTCAGTGTCTCCACCCTCCTATTTGTTTGTTTATAATAACTTATTGTCTTACAAAAACGAATACTTTGAGTTTTTCTATAATGTTCTCTAGAATGGACTTTTATCATAAAGGACCTGAAAACTACAGATATTGTGAGGTTCGGCAAGTTATGACCGAAAAATCCAGGTAAAAGAAGCTACTAATCTCATTAAGGCTTATATTTATCCTTTTTCTTTTTTTCCTTTTTTTTTGTGCTGAATAAATAGATTATTTCATTTCATACAATATATTTACATGGCAAGTGTCAAAAATAAATGCTTGAAACCGATTGAAGTAACTGACTCAAATTACATGCAATACAAACAACCCTTTTCAATATACAATCCTTAAATTTTTTGCCTGATAACATTTTGTATCTGACATCCTCCATAATCTTGAACACCAATGCATCCTTAGTGTACTAGTGGACTTTTATCCGTGCTCCATATAAATTTATTTTTGATAAAAATTATTAAATTAAATTGGATTTATTTATTTTTAATAGTATATGAAGAATTTAATCATGAATATTCGGTGCTCTACATAGATATTTTTAAATAATAAGTATTAAATTTAATTAGGTTTAATCTTTATAATTCACAAGTGAAAAATACTTTAAGGCTTTTAAGCATTAATTAATTAGTAATTAAATTTTAAATTATAAATAATATATATATATATATATCCATTATAAGAAATGAACCTTCAGAAATTCACGAATGAATATTATTTTTAAAAATTAATTAATTGACAATTAAATTTTTAAGTTAAAACTAAGAATTTATATCCATAATAGATAACAAGTGAACCAGTTGGAATTCACAAATGAATTATATCTTAAGCATTAATTGATTGATTATTTAATTTTTAATTAAAACTAAGAATTTAATTATATCTAGAAAGATAAAATTAATATAAATAAAATAAATAATGAATAGTAAATTATTGTATAAGCTAGTAATAAACTAGTCATTGCCATATAAATGCTAATATGACACTTTTATAATACTCAAAAAAATATTTTTTTAATAGTAAACGTTAAATTTACTCATATTTAACCTTTTGAAACTCACAAATAAATAGTAGTTTAAGAATTAATTGATTAGAAATTGAATTTCTAATGTTAATAATATATATACATGATAGATAAGAAATCAATTTTTTAAAATTTACAAATGAATTTAATGTTAAGCACTAATGGTTGACCATTTAATATTTCGATTAAAGCTAATGATGTATATTCATAAAAATAAAAAATATATAAAGTAAAATAATAAAAAATAAAATACCATGTAAGTGTTAAAAGTCAAAATTGAGTCAATAACAAAACCCTCTCTTAAATACAAGTCAAAAAATTAATGCAGCATACCGTTTAAACACCCCTACACCTGAATGGTTAGAAAACTTTAGCTCGTATAGCTTTTCTTGAAGCTGAACAAATATTCAAGAAAAAGAAAAAAAAATAACAAAAAAGTTGAAGTGTTTGCTTTGAACACAGCAACAGAGTGCTGACCGTTATGCCTGTTTGATAAATCCTTTCTCCACACTGAAGCTTTATTCTGCTACCAATATTGACGTCAATGTTTCAGCAAACGGTCAGAGAAATTTATTTGTGAACAAAATCCACGAATGCAATTACATTTTAAGGGAAAATCTCAAATTTAACTAATGTGGTTAACTTAATGAAATTAAGAGCTTGTTCGGCTTTGCTAATTTTACAGCTTATAATCTCTTCAAAAAGAATTCCCTCATATTTTTTTTACTATTTGTACCTTATAAGCCTCAAAAAAGCTTAGTCAGGTCGATTGTAAATATATATATATATATATATATATATATATTATATTATATTATATAGAAGAACCCTTTATAATATAACAATGGCAAGTGTCGCATAAATAGCATTCTTAACATTTTTTTGTCACGTGGTGCTCTTACATTAAATTTAATTGTGAAAATCGTATTTTATTTTAATGAAATTTATATTGATTTTCTAATTTATTTTAATATTTACATATTACATTCCAAAATTATGATATACAATCTGAATTGGTTCCAAATATCTATAGTAACTCTCCAATTTGGTTGTTATCAAATTGTGACTTATTTTAGTTGATATATTTTTTCTTATTTTAATCTTCTTCCCATATTTCTATACTACTTTCTCTTAGTAATTTTAATGTAAATCATTTTACCAAATGCTTTAATTATTCATATTTTGTTTTGTAATTTAACTCAAAGATACAAAATTTAATTATTTGAATATATCTTTTTGTAATTATTTAGAAATAATAATGATACTTATTTCAACATAATGCCACTTATCTTAATTTTTTGAAAAAATGCTATGTATATGAAATAAGATTTTGCTTCCCCGTGCATCGCACGGGTGATGGACTAGTATATATATATATATATATATATATATATACACACTAACCTAACACCCGTGCCATGAGCAGGTTGCGAAATATATGATTGATTTTTTTTAAATGTATTTATATTACTAAACATTGCAATAATTGTTTTTTTACTATAAACAGCACTAATTTTTTTTATAGTAAAAGAAATCAATTAAAATAGGTCAAGATTTGATAGGAACTAAATTAGTGAGTTATCATAGATATATACAGTTAATCCAAATTGCGTGTCATGATTTTTGGTTGTAATATGTAAATATCAAAATAAATTAGTAAATCAATATAAATCTAACTAAAAAAGGTAATTTTGAATAAATTTGAATATAAATTTTGACGGTTGGATGAAGTGTAATTAGGGTTTTGATACTTGAATAATTATAAATTGAAACTTGAAAATAAGAGTACGTAACAAAAGGTTATATTTGTATGACACTTGTCATTATATTTGTGCAACACTTGTCAGTCAGTATTATATTGAATTGGTTCTTCTATATAATGTAGTATAAATAAATAAATAAATATATATATATATATATATATATATTAAGGAAAAGAGTTAAGTAGAAAAAATTCTCATATATTAAAATAATGAGAGAATTTTCTTTGCCTCCCCCCACGCCCCTTTTTTTTGCTCTTTTCTGCCCTTTTCAAAGGTATTGGACAAATTGATTCCTAATTTAAAAAGAAGAAATATATACTAACAAACGCTCAACCTAAGATTAAAACATAATAATAACAATAACATTTGAACTTATCTATAAAATACAATGATGACACATGACACTTTACTTGATTATTTATTTACCCAATCAATTTTATTATATAATACTAACTGAGAAATTTAATTATTAGTCTAAGGTGATTCAAGAACTTATCACGCTAATCTAAAGTAATTCACCCAAATTGTCCCCAGGGGCATAGGTGAGTTGGTAAGTGGCCAGGTGATTAGGGTGGAGACATCCTGACAACGCGGGATCGAGTCCGTGTGGCGGCAGTACTCCGCTGAAATATTGCGGGGCTGTTGCTGGATTTCCACGCCCATTGGTCCTCTCCCTGATCGGGCTGCCACTCATGCACATCCCTCGATTTACCTCCCGCCTGGTTAAGGGGCCTCTGACCAAGTGAGAAAGGGGTTCTCCTTTGGTTAACCCTTTTAAGTAATTCACCCAAATTAGGTGACTGTCAATTTTGCAGAGGTCGCTTTTGGGTTGGATAACCACTCAAGTGGCCCTGTCACACGCAAAAGTTAACATTTATATGGGTGCCGCTATTTTATCATGCGGCCGATAATTGGATGGAATAAAGAATTTTTCCTTTTCTAAATATTTGTGGTGCCATGCCCTGCCACTTGGTTCTTAAGGCTTCTCCATACATCATCTGCGTATCCATGATTTTCCTTCTTTTCATTTTCACTCATCAAAACCAAACCATTTCTTCACAAGCAGCTTTGATGAAGTGAAACCAAAACACACCACGCAAAGGAAGAAAAAATAAATAAACAAATAAAATGGCGGACAACAAACAAGTACGTTTTGGCATCATAGGCTGCGCTGAGATCGCAAGAAAAGTGTCAAGAGCCATACACTTAGCTCCCAACGCGACCCTTCATGCAATCGCAAGCCGTTCAATTGAAAAGGCAAAAAATTTCGCGTCTAAAAATGGTTTAGCAGAGACTGTTAAGCTTTATGGCAGCTACAATGAGTTGCTTGATGACCCAAATGTGGATGCTGTGTATATGCCATTGCCTACTAGCCTTCACGTGCAGTGGGCAGCCATGGCTGCAGAAAAGAAGAAGCATGTGCTGCTGGAGAAGCCAACTGCTCTTGATGTGCGTCAGCTTGTTAAGATCGTGGAGGCTTGTGAGTTGAATGGAGTGCAGTTCATGGATGCCAGCATGTGGTATCATCATCCTAGGACTGCTAAAATGAAGGAGCTGCTTTCTGATCCTCAACTTTTCGGACAAGTCAAAACAGTAAGTATTATATGCAGATTGAATGCCCGCTTGGCTTTGCTTATTTTAATGTGCTTATAGGCAATCGCTTATCATGCATATAATTAAGTGATAAATACGCAGGGAAGTATTTGGATAAGATGCGTTTATAATGACTTGTTTAGCTAGGGGTGTTAACTAAAATGACGGAAAAAGATCTTTAAATAGGCTTGACTAGCTTATGATCAAAACATCTAGTTGACAATATTTGGCTGGCAGAAAACTCCAAAATTTTATTAGGTTGCTTACAAGTAAAAGAAAAAGTAGAGGATGCCATTTTCCTTTTGCTCTTTATAAATAAACTAGCGTGGCACCCGTGCAATACACGGAGAGCAACAGATGTGATTGAATATATTAAAATTATAGAGTTTTTGTATCTTATTAAATAATTATTAAAATAATTATATACTATAAAATTAATAAAATAATTATGATATATATAAAGAAAGGACATAATATTAATCAAATTAAAATGTTTAATACAGTAATGGGACTAAATAAATAATGGAAAACAAAAAACGATCTAAGAATGGGCATACTTAATTAATTAATAAGTAATTATGAAAAATTTGTCATATAGAGCGCCACTTGACAGTACAAAATTATAATTTATTTTGTTTTATTATATAGTATAGATTTGACCAGCTTATAAGCAAAGCCTAAATAGCTCTGTAGGGCTAATTGAAAGTATTATTGCACTGTCCCAAGTTCATGCGCCATTTACGTCATTGTGCGTTAAGAAATAACTCGAGTTAATTGTTTTAGGTTAATGAATTTGAACCCAATATATTTATCCTTTTATGTAACATTGGCTATACAGATATGAATTAGTTATTACTCATGCTTGTAGAGTGTGACCAGATCTCGTTTGAGCGTGCCCATCTAATCGAAACTCAAACTCCACAAGTGGGAAATCAGTCTTTGCTTGGGAGAAGATATTATGACAGTCCAATTTTCTGTAGTAACTCAATTGAGGTTAGTAGAAACTATCAGCTATTAGCTCTGAAGTGCAAATATTGCAATCTCAGAAAAGTCTGAACAATCTATGAACAATAAAGAAATTTTACTCACTGGCAAAAGAGTACTGATTCTGCTGATAGCATTCTCATTCTTTTTAGTCCTTCCACTTCCTCTTATGTGGGAAAAGCTGAGTATCCTCTACGAGCAGGATTGATTCTTATGTTGCTTTGGTCTTAGCAACTACTTGATATGCTGGGGAGCTCATTAGTTAAGCACACATATCAGTTTCTAAGCCATAAATTGGTTATAAATTAGCACTATCCAGCCAACGTCTTGATGCCTAATTTACCCAAACAAGAAGAATAATATGAACGGTTTGTTAAGAAAGACTGATGAATGTACTTATGTTTGTAAGATCAAAAGTTCATCATCATATCGGCCGCCCTCCCAGTTTTTTGAGAATGACATCAGAGTGAAGCCAGACTTGGATTCCCTTGGTGCGTTAGGAGATACTGGCTGGTACTGCATTGGTGCCATATTGTGGGCTATGAACCATTAACTGCCAACAACTGTCACTGCTCTACCTGCCGTTGAGCGGAATGCAGCTGGAGTCATCTTAACTTGTGGTGCCTCTTTACACTGGGAGGAAGAAGACACCGTTGCAATGTTTTATTGCTCATTCCTTGCACATGAAACCATGGAGTTGACTGTGTGCAGTACCAATGGGACACTTGAGATTAGCGACTTCATAATACCATTTGAGGAGAGTTCTGCTTCATTCAGCTTCACATCAGGGGCTATGTTTACAGATCTCCATACTGGGTGGAATATGAAGCCCCAGGAAGTTGAAGTGGCTACTCAGTTACCGCAAGAGGCAAAGATGGTTGAAGAGTTTGCCAGGTTAGTGAAGAGCATCAAGAGTGGGGAAAACAAACCAGACGGTAAGTGGCCAAAAACTAGCAGAATGACTCAATTTGTCCTAGATGCAGTCAATCAGTCTATAGAACTTGGTTTTAAACCAGTTCAGATGTAATTACTGATGCTTTCAACCAGAGGTATTTCTACTGTCGTATAGAACATCGAGGAACAAAATTCAAGTGTCCAAGTTTTGTTGCTAAATATAGCTGTTTTATGTGTAGTTTTTATCATCTTGAAATCTTTCTACTCCAAATAATTTCTGGCTTCTGACAAGGTTGTAAGAGTTAAGATCACTGTGAAATTTCCACCTCACATGTCATAATTTGCCGGCTATTAGCCGAAGAATCTTGGATGGTGTTAAATGTCCTATACACGTTATGATTGAAATTTGATAGTTATGAAAGGTTGATGGAGTTATGATGAAATAAGCTAGACATTTCACAACTGTTGGATTCATTTATAATGTTATGACATTAAAGGGGGATCCTCACTTCTCCAGAAGGAAGCAGGATCTCGAGTAAGTCATTACCCATGTAAGAGTTGGGATCTCTAAGCAATCATCTGTATTTCATTTGTTCAGTTAGCTCCTTGATCTGGAACAACAGAAACGAGATAAAATAGAACATAAGTGGAAGGGACGAGGGGCAAAATCTTGTCTGGCTAATGCACCAAAAAGAACAGAATAGTGTTAAATTTTGGCATGTCCAATTAATGATCGCTCATGCTTCCTAAGCTCAACTGTTCACTCACCCTTAGACCTGAGCAGCCAAGTCAGGCCCACCATATCAACTTTCTACTGCTACATTCAAGATATTGCAGTTGCAGGTGTTTGAGAATTTAATCATCTTCCGTGAATAAATAATAAATTCCAATACGAGTATGACTTGTGTCTAATACGAGTATGACTTGTATCTCATCTCTTACACCAATTGCTTTTAGAAAGGCGATGGAGATGAAGGATGCTAGGGTACGACTTGTACGCCATGTAACTCTCTGCCTTTGGCTTTTTAAGATTTTCGAACTCAAAGGTCAGATTACAGAAACAGACGCTGGAATTAGAAGCTTATCTGATTGTCCATAAATTTACCAGATCCTGGATCTTTTTAGAAGAGCATAACATGAGCGATTCACAGATTTGGAGTCATAGATACCTTCAACCATGTGATATTGAATGATATCATCTTCTGAACAGGGACTCAACCATTATGGCAAGGGAAAGTTTGATTCAGAAGCGGAGACAGGGGCAAAGTTGCATTAAAAGTATCATTTGATTCGACATTCCTAGAGAACCCACAAGGAAAGTTTCTCGTCGAAGTTGTATTAGTGTTACACGGTCCTATTATCTGCTGTACAAGAAGCATCAACTGTACAAAATTTCATGCAGGTAAGCTCTAGGATGTCAAAAACCTTGTGTAATACCCCAGGATGACATGAGATCACATATAACTTTAGTACTGCTCAACAATTGAATGGACTAACGACCTGAGAAATCAGTAAAAGATGCAGTGGCCTTAGATGACGATGAAGCAGTCGATGTTGATGTGTCCCCAGGAGTCCTTTTCTCTGTATCAATGAATGTTGGTCTTCGAGGAGGCTTTTGCTCCACGGCACGGTCACTTGACAGCATGACTACGGCTTCAGACATGGTTGGCCTTGAAGAAGGTGGTGACTGAGTGCACGAGAGCGCAATCTCTATGACTTTGCTCACTTCTTCTAGGTTATATTCATTTGGATCTAATGTCTCATCCACCAACTTCAGATGCATGCCCCTCTCATAAAGATTCCATGCCTACGGGCGCCATGAATGCAAAATTTGAAAAATAGACAACCAATTAACTATTCAA
Source organism: Cordia subcordata (assembly GCA_028554755.1). Taxonomy (NCBI): domain Eukaryota; kingdom Viridiplantae; phylum Streptophyta; class Magnoliopsida; order Boraginales; family Cordiaceae; genus Cordia; species Cordia subcordata. The sequence goes on from JAPTOF010000019.1 coordinate 10,830,341, forward strand.
ATGAAACAAAGAAAGTCTGCCCATTCAAGACATATAGAATGTAGCAGCGTTGCAGGGGCATTAAGTGGTTTTACGAATTAAAAATATCAAGATGCCTTACAATACTCTGCAGGAAAATTATGCAGCATACTTTCAATTTACTTACGAGTTTATCCAAGAAATTATCAACTTCTAAGACTTGTATCTATTTCGGAAAAAGAAGATTGTTGTTTAAATATTTGCAGGGATTTGCATAAAAGATTTAAAACGGTGACCAAACAGCTGAAGACTACTTTTGTTAGTGTAATGAAAGTAACCTGCTCAAGAAGATATTCAGCAACAGTATCATCCATGACGTCATTGCTCCTTCGCCCGCTGATGATTTCTAGGACGACTACACCAAAACTATATGTATCAGCTTTCTCAGACAAATGTCCATGAATTGCATACTCTGGTGCCGTGTAGCCCCTGATGCACAGAACATGTTTGTTACAGAGGAAGTGATCTCAAAACTTTAAGAAAAATTAGGCTAATAGATGAGTTGAAATCTACTTCAAATGCAGGCAAAGCTAGCAAGGACAGCAAACTTAAAGGTATATGTTTGAGTTAAAATCGTATGGACTGAAGACTGAAGAGGAAAGGCATGAGGATATCTGACTTACAAGGTCCCAGCAAACTTAGTACTGAGGTGACTTTTATCTTCAGGCATAAGCTTTGCTAGTCCAAAATCCGCAATTTTCGGCTGAAAATCAGCATCAAGTAGAATATTGCTGGATTTTATGTCCCGATGTATGATGCTTACATGGAATTGGTCATGTAAATAGGCAAGACCTCGAGCAGTGCCAAAAATAATATCATAACGTTGTTTCCATGTGAGTGTACCTTTTTTCTCCCCTGTCAATTATGACAAAGCAGAAGGTTAATGTCCAAGGATGATACAAACAGATTGAGAACTTCTCTAAAAGTTGATTTTTTTTTACTGGCAGCTTCTAACAGTAAAGGGGGTTGTGGCGGATTCAGCAATAACTTTCAATAGTAATAATGATTTATCAAATGAACACTTGTACCTATGCCATACAGTATCTAGTAATTGTAACTATTTTCATGACTATAACCAAAACAGACTAAATTTAAAAGCCTAGCTAATATTTTACCACAGTTTTGAAGAGATCTGAAAGGACTTTTTTCTGCACATCCATTTTTCTATATGATTAATGAATTTAAATAATCATAATTGTCCCTAGTGCGTGAACAAAAAAAAAAGCAATTTACTTACAGTAACTAGATACAAATCTAGAAATATTGAGTATTTCTCTACAAAATCTAGCCTAAGAGGCTTGAACAGTAATCTCCATTTAGCCTCCTATATGACCTACCTCACCGTGGCTTCTAAGATAAATTGGAAATTCAGGAGCAAAGATAAGATCACCTACCATATAGAAATCTATCAAGGCTTCCATTTTCCATGTATTCATGAACAAGAAGCAGATCTGACCCTTTCCTAGAACACCCCAATAGGCGGATGAGATTACGGTGATGAACATTACTAATTAACCTGACTTCACTATCGAATTCTGCCTTTGCTCTGGTGGAGCTTACTGTTATTTTCTTAACAGCAACTACATTCCCATTCTTCAGTGTCCCCTACTTTGAGATATAACAAATTAATATAATTACATCAGGTATATGAAATCAATAACAAGATGGCAATCAATTAGAAAAAACTAAACAGTATAAATAAGAAAGGGAGAAGATAAGATGAACTATGCAGATAATTTGAGATTTGTTGTGTCAGCATAAAAGCATCTGTCTTAATGTCCCCTATATTTTGAATACTCACCTTGTATACAGCACCAAAACCTCCTTCTCCAAGTTTAGTTTCTTCGCTGAAGTGTTCCGTTGCATTTCTCAAATCTTTGTAGCTGTAAAGAAATGGACCTTGCAACTCTGTTGCTCCCAATATATTGCCTGGTAAAGCATAAAGAAGGTCATCCTGAGGTTGCTCAAGTAAACAAAAACAAACATAAAATAAAACTAGCTAACTTGTTGGCGTCACTAACCTCTTTGAGATGTCTTTCTCTTCCTTGAAATTTGATACCATACAAAGAGAGAAAGTACAACTAAAAGAAAGCCAACACCCCCAACAACTCCCCCAATAATTGCTTTCGTGCTTGAACTTCCTAGCAATGCAATATATCCCAATACGTGATCAGTTTTGCAGCTATTTCAGTATGCAGCTCTATGAGGAAAAGGCGATCACTGGATGAGTCATTTAGGCCTTGAAATGTGAGAAAAGAATAGACACAACCCATCTGGACTGTGCTAACTAAAATACTAGTAAAGAATTATGCGTATAATTGAGACTTGCACAATTAAACACAAACGCTCACTACAATCCTAGTGGTCTAATGGTATGTCCCTCAGTTTAGGTGCGAGATGCCTTGAATCAATCTCATTATTATACATAGCCAAAGACGAGAGGATATACTAAAAACCGGGAAGTCAGAAGTACACATATGCTAAGAAAAACATGCATTGGTGTGTCGAATTGCGCAGGGTTGCACGTCACCGTATCTAGTCCGTGCTTCATAGCTCATTATTATCTAGACTCAAAGACAAGAGGGTGTTATAAAACCAGAAAGTCAAGAGCAAACAATATGATGCAAAGTAGAATTAAGCTAATCTTACCTCCTCCCAAGAAGGATGTAATATCCATAGTCTGGTTATCAGCAAAGAATGGGGTGTCTGAATACCTCATGAAACAGGCTGCATCAAAAGCCCTTCCATCTGCATTAGGCAAACAGCCCTGTATGTTACCATACGCCACGGTCAAGCAATCCAGGCAACCATTCGGGCTGATTGTTTCAGCACATTGTGCCACTGCATAGATTGTTGCAGCAGCACCACCAGTGACATCCCTCTTAGCTGCTGCAAAGAAACCATTAATTCTTGGTATTGCAACTTCAAGATCCTTTAGTAGTGCTCCTGCGTCTGCTTCAAATGCTGTTGGCTGAGATGCAGTTCGGTTACTGCACAGTTGACTGTTTCCCGGAAGAGTAGTTTGATCATAGAAGGTGTTGCTCTCGTACCTTGGGAAAAGGAAGCAGTCAGTGAGGAAGGAAATAAATGCAGAGCAAGAACTTGGTTACCAATTTTGAGCTTTTGTTCTATACTTGTAAATTCTTGGCACCATTCCCGCCACTAAGGAGATTTGGGTCTGGACTTTTAAAGTGGCATAAAAAACTTTAATTTTAACCACTAAATTAAGAGAATTTTCATTAATATATATGTACAGATCTACGGGCGAGGTCGACAAATTCCTATCCATCCTGCCTTGGTGCTGTGATACAGTGAGCCCCACCTTATTCTCGAGCACGGTTTTTGGTTTAAAATCCTACCCAATCCATGCGATACTCCTAAGAGCCGATGGAATGTAATACCATTGGCATCTTCGTAGTTAACCTTTTTTAATTGGTATTTGTTGAAGAGAAATGTACAAAAAAAAAAAAAGTAATCATGTCACAGTCTAAAGTCTGATTATTAGGGTAAATTGTTGTGAACCCACCGTAAGATAAAAGTCCCACCATAATCTCTTGGTCACTAAAATAAAGATGACAATTTTTTGAATCAAGGGGAAGCATATACTATAATAAGAGAATTATAAGGAAAGTTTATATAATAGGAGGATGCAATATACTTGTGGAGGACCACAAGGGTCCATAGTAATTTACCCTCATTGTTACGACAGCCATGAGCCATCTACTAGCAAATTCTTCGCGAAAACATAACCAAACAAATTTCAGTAGGCTCGTTTGTCAATGGATGGCGATGCTCATTTGCTTGCTTATTCACCGATATTCAATTTTAGCTAGTCATTAATCTTTCAGGGTGACTTGGAATGGCCGTGTTAACAACAAAAACTTAATAGTTTGAACACTTTTAACCATAAATTAAACCCAATCATTAGGTTTCGAAGAAATTACAATTCATTGTAACCGTAACCTCTAGCTAGAAAAAAAAATAAATTAAATAGGATATCAAGCTAAAAGAATATAAAAGATCTAGTTAAATGGAAAAAGGTCAACAACAAAATAAATCAAAAAATGCATTCAAAACAATAAAAAGTTATTTAAATATATTATAAATCTAAAAAATTAAAAAAAATCAACGTAAATATCAAAAAAGCCAAACAATAACATGAATTAAAATATATGCATAATACCCTAATCAAATTCAAAATAAAATATAGAAACATTGTATAACTTGTCAATAAATAGATTTATTTTAAAATTTATTACTCATATATTGAATAGTAATTAAAATTTAACTCACTCATTGTTTCGGGCTCACATATCTACGGTACGGTAGTTATAGATCATTAGTTGGTTGAGCCAATAGCATGACTTGATGCTATTGGCATAACCGATTAGTGACGAATCAGGAGATTGACCAATAAATTGTTTGGCAGCCACTGGAATAACCGATTCAAATTTCACAGCGGTTTAGAATTATAGAGGTTTTGTCCTAGATAAGGTGATTTTCAGAAATTTATTCAACCTTTTGTAACTTACATTTCTGAAGAAAAATACAATCTGTAGGCTAGTCAGTATCAAAAACAAAAATAAACCATAGAAACTTCATTGTATTCCAAAGAATCTTTCCGAAACCATTTTGCACAAGTGTTCTTGTGTTAGGGTGAAATATTCCCTTAGGATTGTTGCATTCGTACATGCTTCAAAGACTGTGGTCGATATATATCGATTAATATATTATAACGTAGAATATAGTAATAAAATAATAATCAGATTTAATTTACGGGATTCTATTCAAGTCTAAGATCAGAACCTATCGAATTATTTGTTGGTTACTTATAAAAACCAAAAATTAAGGATACTCCATAAGTTTTAATTATCTTGATTTTGTCAAGCGGATATCATTAGTTTCAAATTCAGAGCATGTTTGTCTCTATTTATTTTATAGTTTATAAACTCTTAAAAGAAGTATAACTTATAAATCCCAAATAAACTTAGTCAAATAGGTCATAAATATTAACCGTTGTCATTCGATGTTAAAAACTACAATATTAATATCATAGTGTGCTACTGCCTCTTTTTTTTTTTTTTTTCCGATTTTCCTGATTGGCGATGATCGAGACTAACGGAGAAATCCAATTGTCTCCCGTGGATAAGGGCTTGTTTGGACAAAAAGGCTTTTCCCTTGAAAAATATTTTTCTCAGTAAGCGTTTGGCTCAAATTTTTAGGAAAACTTGACACTGTTAAAAAAACTCGAATTAAATGTTTTCAGAAACCAAAATTTTGGTTTTTTAAGGAAAAAAATACTTTTCTTCAGAGTGCATGTTTGGATTGGCTTACAGAAGAGCACTTTCTTTATGATTTTCGATTTCTTTTAAACAGTTCGAATTTTTTATTTTGCAAACAAACTCAATTTGTGCCTTTTTTTGAAGTTTCAATTTTACATTTTTTTTTTGAAGAAATCAATTCAAACATCTATTGAAAAATAAAATTTTCTTATCATGAAAAGATCCAATCAGAACAGACCCCAAAAGCTGTAAGAAGAAAAAAAAGAAAAGAATAACACTACTTTCATGAACTAATTCGACGAGGCCTTAAATTAGGACTTTCAATGCTGTATATAAGATCTCCATCCTCCTATAATAGAGTTTTAGAGTGTATCTGGAAGTACTTATAAGTTGGTCAAATATACTTATAAGTAGAAAAATAAAATTTACACGTTTGACAAATTCTGTTTATAAGCAAAAAAAGAAAAAAGCACCGACCCCACAACTTTCTTTTTAGCAGCTTATATAAGCTATAAGAGTGAACCAAATAAAATTATATTTATATCCTTTAAAAATTATAAAAATAACTATCCTTAATTAATGATAGGCCCTTTTTAGTTAAAAATATAGGTATATCTTATGTAAACACTTTTTGCTTATTTGTTATTTGCTTATAAGCATCAAAAGTCGTTTATAAATATCAATTTCTTATAAGCAACTTTAAAAAAATAAATTAAAAGAAAAAGCCAAACACCTTCTTAAATGCTGCATTCAAGAGAGTTAATTACCTGAGGAAGCAACCATCATATATAACACGAGCTCCATTTGCGGTGGCGCTTATTTCGTAGATCGCAGCATCGAAGCATGCAATGCAATCAGCTGACGACAAGTAGTTTCTGCACTGAACCATAGCGTACACAGGGTCTGAAGACCTCGCCTGCTGCGCTGTGGCGAAGCGTTTGTTCTCATCATTCGATAACTGGCTTCTGAGATCAGCAAAGGTGGCGTTAAGGTTGTTAAAGAAGTCTCTTTGAGTTGTAGCGTTATACTGACTGCATCCGCTGTTGAGCAGATTGATTTGTGGGTCTGATCTTGCTGGTTTTAGCATCAGCACGACCACGATTGTCGTCCAGAACCATGGCGACCGCCATTTTGCCATGGTTCGGGAAATATTTCCTCTCAGCAAGTTATTTTCCTGCCACCAGACGGAGCCGAATATATACTGCCAAGGAATGCTTAAAATAATAGTGACAACTGGCCATGCGCATTTAATTCTATGGATTTGATTTAATATACCACACTATGCTGATGAGATTAGATTATTCAATACCCACAACGTTTTTGTTTTTTCTTTTGCTAAGCCAATTGATGCAGAGCCTGACGAAAGACAGACTCTCCAGGTCCCAGTATTAGACTAATTTTGAAGGTTTTTTTGGTAGACTACGTCTTTTCACTATTCTACTTCTTTACTTTTAGCGACCAAATCATGAGAGATTTTAAATAAACCTACAAATTTTAGTTTGCTGGGCCAAAATTTCAACATACAGGTTAACTATTTCTTATACTCTTCTAGAGTCGCCAATTATGGAGGGTCTGTTTTCAATCTTCATACGTTTTCCTCTTGTATTCTTTTATTTCCTTTTAGACTAAACTGTATTTTATTTTTCTGTATTTTTGTCAAAATTGTATTAAAATTTCTTATGATTTTAAAACTCTTAATACCCCTATGTTATAAAAAATGGTGTCGATATCCCTATATTATGCACGATTACTCCAAAATTCACATGAGTTTTGTATAACATTTTTTTTTATAATATAAGGGCATTATCAAGTTTGAAATACAAGAAAATTTTATACAACTTTATTAAAACATTATAAAATGCAATTTACTCTTTCTTTTTAGATAACATACAATATTATAGAAGTCTGGAATAGTGAAGGAAACTCCCAAGAAGCACATTTCTCAAAAATCGAATTTGTGTTTTTCTCTTCATAAAAATAACGTTATTACCACCTCAACCAATAATTTATTGATATTATCTTTTGTTTCTCTAAATTTTTGTTTTATTTTCCCTTAATAATAATACCAAGTTGAATTTTCTTTCATCTATACTTTTTTACTTTTGGTGCTAACAACTACACTAAGTCCGCCAAAAATGGATAAAATATTTTAACCAAGGTCGATGGAAGTTTCTAAAGTGTTCCTCCCCCCACCCCCAAAGAAAGAAAAAGGGTACCAACTTAATAAATTAACTCTGTGTTGGGGTTTTATTTTGGTCAAACAATAGTGAGGTTAACAGTGAACCATGAAGAAATCAGGAAATAAATGAGCTCGTATTTGCAAAACTATGGGTTGTGGTGGGGCTTGGTAGGCAGAGATAGTAGCTTCTGATCTTATCCGTAATCAGTTTTTGTAATATTTAATACCTCAAATTCAATGCTAAGATTCTCTTATAAGGTCATCTCTAATAGCTTCTCTATTTGTTTTTTTAAATGTAAATAATTTTAGTCATTTATTTATATTTTGGGATACCTTATTTCCAATTCTACTCCAACAACTCTCCTATTTTTCACAAAACTCTCGCTTTAGGAAATTTCAATTTCAATTTTACTCTAATGACTCCATATTTTACAATATTGCAGTCTTAGAGCTATGGAGATGGGGGATAAAATTTAGGGGATAGTTTTGGGGGATCAAACAAAACCCTTAAATATGAATGTTTTGAATTTTGGTTGAAAGAACACCTAAAATATTGGGGATAGGATAAGGAGCTATAGGAGTACATTATTGCAATAATGCCCTTAAATATAGGTGATTTGAATGTTTAGGGATTTGTTAGAGTTAGTCTAATATTATAAAGTTGCAATTGTAATTGAACAATTTTAGACTGTATATCATTTATCATAATTGTTTAGTAATTAATTTGTAATCATTTTACAAAAACATTATGTTGGAATATAACCCGCTTTCTAAATAGGCGAAAGATCCTAGTTTTGGCCAAATTAGGAGACTGTCATATTTGGAGTCTTGCCTTATTTGTTCTCCTATTATATCTCTAGTGTTACTATATGTGTAGTGTTACCATATTCGTAGTACTGCCATATTTGGTTTTATTATACTCTATAAATAGAGGATTTGCCTATTGTATTAAAGTAAGATAACGAAACAAAGAACTAAAATAGAGAGTGAGTTACCTTGAGGGTGAGGGGAGCATAGGCCCTCACCCTCTTTTTCCGTGTGTTGTATTTGTTCTTATTCTCTTTGTCTACCCGTAAAAATAGTAGAAATGAATCACATTAAAAATATTGTATCAATTATATTTTACATGTTTCTCCATCTATTTATTCGTTCCAAATACTCCGAATTTCCTATCAGAATCCGGTTTGGAGAACTGGGTACGGTGCGTGGGTGAAAAGACATGATTCTTTCGTTGTTTCATGTTTTTAATTCCATTGCATGATTGACACGAAAAACGAAATTCGAATAAACTTGGACATGATTGCGTTTGTGGCAAGAAAAAACGAAAAAGCGAGCATGACGTCATCGAGTGCCGTCTCTGTTGGAATTGAACTATTACCGTCAGTCGGAGAAGGATTGTCGTTGGAGGAGACTTGCCACTAGAGGAGTAAAGCCGTGGTGTCCGTGCAAGCTGTGGTGGCCATGGACGGCGGTGACTAAAGTTCAAAAGTGGTGACCATGGAGGCAATGTTGGAGTTCCAACGACTCAAGGAACATTGTGATGGTGGTGTTGCAGCTATTTGCAGCAGGAACCATGCCCGAGTTTGAAACTTGAAATTCATGCTTAGAGCTTTAATGGCGAAACAGCGTTGGGTCAATGTTGACTCGCTCGAAACACTCGGTTAGAAAAGTGACAACGTGAAGAAGGCGTTGGTGAAGTCGTCGCGATGTTTGGTGGCTTGAATTTGTGCCAACGATGTGAAGAGCATCAAGAGTGGGGAAAACAAACCAGACGGTAAGTGGCCAAAAACTAGCAGAATGACTCAATTTGTCCTAGATGCAGTCAATCAGTCTATAGAACTTGGTTTTAAACCAGTTCAGATGTAATTACTGATGCTTTCAACCAGAGGTATTTCTACTGTCGTATAGAACATCGAGGAACAAAATTCAAGTGTCCAAGTTTTGTTGCTAAATATAGCTGTTTTATGTGTAGTTTTTATCATCTTGAAATCTTTCTACTCCAAATAATTTCTGGCTTCTGACAAGGTTGTAAGAGTTAAGATCACTGTGAAATTTCCACCTCACATGTCATAATTTGCCGGCTATTAGCAAGAATCTTGGATGGTGTTAAATGTCCTATACACGTTATGATTGAAATTTGATAGTTATGAAAGGTTGATGGAGTTATGATGAAATAAGCTAGACATTTCACAACTGTTGGATTCACTTATAACATTACGATGTTGTCAGGGGATTCTTACTTGTCTAAAAGTAATTTGGATCTCGAGTGAGTCATTACCCCATGTAAGAGTGGGGATTTCTAAGCAATAATCTGTTTTCACTTGATCAATTAACTCCTTGTTCTGGAACAAGAGAAACGAGATAAAATACAACATAAGTAGAGGAGACGAGGAGCAAAATCTTGTCTGGCTAATGACTTTTTTCTTACCCAAGTCAGGCCACCACCATTCCCTCACCCTTGGACCGAGCAGCCAAGTCAGGCCACCACCGTATTTATGAGTTTCTGCTGACACAGTCAAGATTTTGCGGTTGTAGGTGTTTGAGAATTTAATTATCTTCCATGAATAAATAATAAATTCCACTAGGAGTATGACTTGTCTCTCATCGCTTACACCAATTGGTTTTAGAAAGGCGATGGAGTTGAAGGACACGAGGATACGACTTGTATGTCGTCCTGCGGACTTCATGAAGGAATCCATGCTAAAAGGTACATACCGAGCGAAAATCTCCACATTCAGAACTCAAGGGAAAACTAGCGCAGTTTCATTTGCTTTTATGTCATGTGACTCTCTGCCTTTGGCTCTTTAAGCTTTTCAAATTCAAAGATCAGATTACAGAAAAAGAAGCCGGAACTAAAGCTCTCCTGATCATCCATAAATTAACTCCTGGGATCTTTTAGAAGATCATAACATGAGTGGTTCACAGATTTGGAGTCATAGATACCCTTCAATCATGTGATGTTGAACGATATCATCATCTAAAAAGGGACTCAACCATTATGACAAAGAAAAGTTTGAGTAAGAAGGGAGAGAGAAGCAAAAGTTGCACTAAGAATATCATTTGATTCGACAATCCTGGAAAAGACACAAGGAAAGTTTCTAGTCGAAGTAGTAGTAGTGTTACATGATACTAATATCTGCTGTACAAGAAGCATCAACTGTACAAAATTTCATGCAGATAAGCTCCAGGATGTCAACAACCTTATGTAATACCCCAGGATGACATGAGATCACATATAACTTTAGCACTGCTCAACAAATGAATAGACTAACGACCTGTGAACTCAGTAAAAGAAGCAGTGGCCTGTGATGATGATGAAGCAGTAGATGTTGATGTGTCCCCAGGAGTCCTCTTTTCGGTATCAATGAATGTTGGTCTTCTAGGTGGCTTTTGCTCCATGACATGGCCACTTGAAAGCATGACTACGACTTCAGACATGGTTAGCCTTGAAGAAGGTGGCGACTGAGTGCACGAGAGCGCAATCTCTATGACTTTGCTTACTTCTTCTGGGTTATATTCATTCGGATCTAATGTCTTGTCCACCAACTTTAGATGCAAGCCCTTCTCATAAAGATTCCAGGCCTACGAGACACCATGAATGCAAAATTTGAAAAATAAGCAACCAATTAAGAACTCAAACGAAGCGAAGAAAGTCTGCCCATTCAAGACGTATAGAATATAGCAGCGTTACAGGGGCATTAAGAGGTTTTACGAATTAAAAATATCGAGATACCTTACAATATTCTGCAGGAAAATTATGGAGAATACTTTCAAATTACTTGTGAGTGTATCCAAGAAATTATCAACTCTTAATGCTTGTATCTATTTCGGAAAAAGTAGATTGCTGTTTAAATATGTGCAGGGATTTGCATAAAACATATAAAACAGTGACCAAACAGCAGAAGACTACTTTTGTCATTGTAATGAAAGCAACCTGCTCAAGAAGATATTCAGCAACAGTATCATCCGTGACGTCATTGCTCCTTCGCCCACTGATGATTTCAAGGACGACTACACCAAAACTGTATGTATCAGCTTTCTCAGATAAATGTCCATGAATTGCATACTCTGGTGCCGTGTAGCCTCTGATGCACAGAACATGGTTGTTACAAGGAAATGATCTTAAATCTTTAAGAAAAATTATGCTAATAGATGAGTTGAAATCTACTTCAAAATGCAGGCAAAGCTAGTAAGGACCGCAAACTTAAAGGTATATGTTTGAGTTAAAATCGTATGAACTGAAGAGGAAAGGCAGGAGGATATCTGACTTACAAGGTCCCAGCAAATTTAGTACTGAGGTGACTTTGATCTTCAGGCATAAGCCTTGCTAGTCCAAAATCCGCAATTTTTGGCTGAAAATCAGCATCAAGTAGAATATTGCTGGATTTTATGTCCCGATGTATGATGCTTACATGGAACTGGTCATGCAAATAGGCAAGACCTCTAGCATGCCAAAAATAATATCATAACGTTGTTTCCATGTGAGCGTACCTTTTTCTCCTGTCAATTATGATAAAGCAGAAGGTTAATGTCCAAGGATGATACAAACAACATGTAGATAATCTAGAACTTCTCTAATAGTTGAGGGGTTCACGGATTCAGCAAGAACTTTCAATAGTAATAATGATTTCTCAATTATTTTTTGCAAGCAACGCTGAACACTTGCTGAACCTATGCCATGTGGTATCTAAGATAATTATAAGTAATTTCATGACTATAATCAAAACAGACTAAAGTTAAAAGCCTAGCTAATATTTTCCTACAGTTTTGAAGATATCTGAAAGGACTTTTGCTACATTTCTTGACAAGTACACATCCATTGTTCTATATGATTAATGAATTTAATTGTCCCTAGTGCGTGAACAAAAACCAAAAAAGCAATTTATTTACAAATCACTAGATACAAAATTGGAAATATTGGGTATTTGTCTACAAAATCTAGCCCAAGAGGCTTGAACACTAATCTGCATTAAACCTCCTATATGACCTACCTCACCGTGGCTTGTAAGATAAATCGAAAATTCAGGAGCAAAGATAAGATCACCTACCATATAAAAATCTATCTAGGCTTCCATTTTCCATGTATTCATGAACAAGAAGTAGATCTGATCCTTTTCTAGAACAACCCAGTAGGCGGATGAGATTGCGGTGATGAACATTACTAATTAGCCTAACTTCACTATCGAACTCTGCCGTTGCTCTGGTGGAGCTTACTGTTATTTTCTTAACAGCAACTACGTTCCCATTCTTCAGTGTCCCCTATTTTGAGATATTATAACAAATTATTGTAGTTACATTCTGGTACATGTAATCAATAACAAGATGGCAATCAATTTAAAAAAAAAAAAACTAAACAGAATAAATAAGAAAGGGAGAAGATAAGACGAACTATGCAGAAAGTTGAGGTCTGTTGTGTCAGCATAAAAGCGTCTGTCTGTCTCCTATGTTTTGCATACTCACCTTGTATACGGCACCAAAACCTCCTTCTCCAAGTTTATTTTCTTCGCTGAAGTGTTTCGTTGCATCTCTCAAATCTTTGTAGTTGTAAAGAGACGGACCTTGCAACTCAGTTGCTCCCAATATGTTGCCCGGTAAAGCACAAAGAAGGTTACCCTGAGGTTGCTCAAGTAGACAAAAGCAAGCACAACAGTAAACGAAACTAGCTAAGTTATTAGCATCACTAACCTCTTCTAGATGTCTTTCTCTTCCTTGAGAGTTGATACCATACAAAGAGAGAAAGTACAACTAAAAGAAAGCCAACGCCCCCGACAACTCCCCCAATAATTGCTTTTTTCTTGCTTGAACTTCCTAGCAATGCAATATCACCAAATTCATGATCAGTTTAGCACTAAGTCAACATGCGTCGATGAGGCAAAGGCAATCACTTAATGAAAGGAAGTCATTTAGGCTTTGAAATGTGAGAAAAGTATAATCACAATCCATCCGGATCGTGCTAATCAAAGACTCTTGTAGAATTATGCAAAGATAATGGAGGCCTTCACCCTTAAACACAAATGCTCACCGCAAGCCCAGTGGTCTAATGGTATGTCCCTCAATTTAGGTTTGAGACGCCTTGAATCAGTTCTCTGATGACCCAAGCCCAACTTCTGGCCTACCACCGTATTGAACCTAATTAACTAATCAACTGAGATAAAATGCTTAAACTCGTGGTGACAGTAACAATGAACCAAGTCATTATAAAGTACACACAAATCTTACAAAAAACCGATCTTGACGGACATTTCAAATTCTCATTATTATCGATCGCCAAAGACGAGGGCAAGTCAATAGCACACATGTGCTGAAAAATTAGAAGCTAACTTACCTCCTCCCAGAAAGGGTGTAATATCCATAGTCTGGTTATCGGCAAAGAATGGGGTGTCCGAATACCTCATGAAACAGGCTGCATCAAAAGCCCTTCCATCTGCATTAGGCAAACAGCCCTGTATGTTACCATACGCCACGGTCAAGCAATCCAGGCAACCATTCGGGCTGATTGTTTCAGCACATTGTGCCACTGCATAGATTGTTGCAGCAGCACCACCAGTGACATCCCTCTTAGCTGCTGCAAAGAAACCATTAATTCTTGGTGTTGCAACTTCAAGATCCTTTAGTAGTGCTCCTGCGTCTGCTTCAAATGCTGTTGGCTGAGATGCAGTTCGGTTACTGCACAGTTGACTGTTTCCCGGAAGAGTAGTTTGATCATAGAAGGTGTTGCTCTCGTACCTTGGGAAAAGGAAGCAGTCAGTGAGGAAGGAAATAAATGCAGAGCAAGAACTTGGTTACCAATTTTGAGCTTTTGTTCTATACTTGTAAATTCTTGGCACCATTCCCGCCACTAAGGAGATTTGGGTCTGGACTTTTAAAGTGGCATAAAAACTTTAATTTTAACCACTAAATTAAGAGAATTTTCATTAATATATATGTACAGATCTACGGGCGAGGTCGACAAATTCCTATCCATCCTGCCTTGGTGCTGTGATACAGCCGAGCCCCACCTTATTCTCGAGCACGGTTTTTGGTTTAAAATCCTACCCAATCCATGCGATACTCCTAAGAGCCGGTATGGAATGGAATACCATTGGCATCTCCGTAGTTAACCTTTGTAATTTGTATTTGTTGAAGAGAAAGGGACAAAAAAAAAAAGTAATCATGTCACGATCTAAAGTCTGATTATTAGGGTAAATTGTTGTGAACCCTCCTGTAAGATAAAAGTCCCACCATAATCTCTTGGTCACTAAAATAAAGATGACAATTTTTTGAATCAAGGGGAAGCATATACTATAATAAGAGAATTATAAGGAAAGTTTATATAATAGGAGGATGCAATATACTTGTGGAGGACCACAAGGGTCCATAGTAATTTACCCTCATTGTTACGACGACCATGAGCCATCTACTAGCAAATTCTTCGCGAAAACATAACCAAACAAATTTCAGTAGGCTCGTTTGTCAATGGATGGCGATGCTCATTTGCTTGCTTATTCACCGATATTCAATTTTAGCTAGTCATTAATCTTTCAGGGTGACTTGGAATGGCAGTGTTAACAACAAAAACTTAATAGTTTGAACACTTTTAACCATAAATTAAACCCAATCATTAGGTTTCGAAGAAATTACAATTCATTGTAACCGTAACCTCTAGCTAGAAAAAAAAATAAATTAAATAGGATATCAAGCTAAAAGAATATAAAAGATCTAGTTAAATGGAAAAAGGTCAACAACAAAATAAATCAAAAAATGCATTCAAAACAATAAAAAGTTATTTAAATATATTATAAATCTAAAAAATTAAAAAAAATCAACGTAAATATCAAAAAAGCCAAACAATAACATGAATTAAAATATATGCATAATACCCTAATCAAATTCAAAATAAAATATAGAAACATTGTATAACTTGTCAATAAATAGATTTATTTTAAAATTTATTACTCATATATTGAATAGTAATTAAAATTTAACTCACTCATTGTTTCGGGCTGTCATATCTACGGTACGGTAGTTATAGATCATTAGTTGGTTGAGCCAATAGCATGACTTGATGCTATTGGCATAACCGATTAGTGACGAATCAGGAGATTGACCAATAAATTGTTTGGCAGCCACTGGAATAACCGATTCAAATTTCACAATGTTTAGAATTATAGAGGTTTTGTCCTAGATAAGGTGATTTTCAGAAATTTATTCAACCTTTTGTAACTTACATTTCAAGAAAAATACAATCAGTAGGCTAGTCAAGATCAAAACAAAAATAAACCATAGAAACTTCATTGTATTCCAAAGAATCTTTCCAAACCATTTTGCACAAGTGTTCTTGTGTTAGGGTGAAATATTCCCTTAGGATTGTTGCATTCGTACATGCTTCAAAGACTGTGGTCGATATATATCGATTAATATATTATAACGTAGAATATAGTAATAAAATAATAATCAGATTTAATTTACGGGATTCTATTCAAGTCTAAGATCAGAACCTATCGAATTATTTGTTGGTTACTTATAAAAACCAAAAATTAAGGATACTCCATAAGTTTTAATTATCTTGATTTTGTCAAGCGGATATCATTAGTTTCAAATTCAGAGCATGTTTGTCTCTATTTATTTTATAGTTTATAAACTCTTAAAAAGAAGTATAACTTATAAATCCCAAATAAACTTAGTCAAATAGGTCATAAATATTAACCGTTGTCATTCGATGGTAACAACTACAATATTAATATCATAGTGTGCTACTGCCTCTTTTTTTTTTTTTCCGATTTTCCTGATTGGCGATGATCGAGACTAACGGAGAAATCCAATTGTCTCCCGTGGATAAGGGCTTGTTTGGACAAAAAGGCTTTTCCCTTGAAAAATATTTTTCTCGAAGCGTTTGGCTCAAATTTTTAGGAAAACTTGACACTGTTAAAAAAACTCGAATTAAATGTTTTCAGAAACCAAAATTTTGGTTTTTTAAGGAAAAAAATACTTTTCTTCAGAGTGCATGTTTGGATTGGCTTACAGAAGAGCACTTTCTTTATGATTTTCGATTTCTTTTAAACAGTTCGAATTTTTTATTTTGCAAACAAACTCAATTTGTGCCTTTTTTTGAAGTTTCAATTTTACATTTTTTTGAAGAAATCAATTCAAACATCTATTGAAAAATAAAATTTTCTTATCATGAAAAGATCCAATCGAATGCACCCCAAAAGTCGTAAGAAGAAAAAAAGAAAAGAATAACACTACTTTCATGAACTAATTCGACGAGGCCTTAAATTAGGACTTTCAATGCTGTATATAAGATCTCCATCCTCCTATAATAGAGTTTTAGAGTGTATCCGGAAGTACTTATAAGTTGGTCAAATATACTTATAAGTAGAAAAATAAAATTTACACGTTTGACAAATTCTGTTTATAAGCAAAAAGAAAAAGCACCGACCCCACAACTTTCTTTTTAGCACTTATATAAGCTATAAGAGTGAACCAAATAAAATTATATTTATATCCTTTAAAAATTATAAAAATAACTATCCTTAATTAATGATAGGCCCTTTTTAGTTAAAAATATAGGTATATCTTATGTAAACACTTTTTGCTTATTTGTTATTTGCTTATAAGCATCAAAAGTCGTTTATAAATATCAATTTCTTATAAGCAACTTTAAAAAAATAAATTAAAAGAAAAAAGCCAAACACCTTCTTAAATGCTGCATTCAAGAGAGTTAATTACCTGAGGAAGCAACCATCATATATAACACGAGCTCCATTTGCAGCTGAGCAGTTTCTTATTTCAGAGACTGCAGCATCGAAGCATGCAATGCAATCAGCTGACGACAAGTAGTTTCGCCGAACCATAGCGCATACGAGTGCGAAGACCTCGCTTTCGCGTGGCGGCGTTTGTTCTCATCATTCGATAACTGGCTTCTGAGATCAGCAAAGGTGGCGTTAAGGTTGTTAAAGAAGTCTCTTTGAGTTGTAGCGTTATACTGACTGCATCCGCTGTTGAGCAGATTGATTTGTGGGTCTGATCTTGCTGGTTTTAGCATCAGCACGACCACGATTGTCGCCCGTAACCATGGCGACCGCCATTTTGCCATGGTTCGAAATATTTCCTCTCGAAGTTATTTTCCGCCACCGACGGCCGAATATATACTGCCAAGGAATGCTTAAAATAATAGTGACAACTGGCCATGCGCATTTAATTCTATGGATTTGATTTAATATACCACACTATGCTGATGAGATTAGATTATTCAATACCCACAACGTTTTTGTTTTTTCTTTTGCTAAGCCAATTGATGCAGAGCCTGACGAAAGACAGACTCTCCAGGTCCCAGTATTAGACTAATTTTGAAGGTTTTTTTGGTAGACTACGTCTTTTCACTATTCTACTTCTTTACTTTTAGCGACCAAATCATGAGAGATTTTAAATAAACCTACAAATTTTAGTTTGCTGGGCCAAAATTTCAACATACAGGTTAACTATTTCTTATACTCTTCTAGAGTCGCCAATTATGGAGGGTCTGCTTTCAATCTTCATACGTTTTCCTCTTGTATTCTTTTATTTCCTTTTAGACTAAACTGTATTTTATTTTTCTGTATTTTTGTCAAAATTGTATTAAAATTTCTTATGATTTTAAAACTCTTAATACCCCTATGTTATAAAAAATGGTGTCGATATCCCCTATATTATGCACGATTACTCCAAAATTCACATGAGTTTTGTATAACATTTTTTTTTATAATATAAGGGCATTATCAAGTTTGAAATACAAGAAAATTTTATACAACTTTATTAAAACATTATAAAATGCAATTTACTCTTTCTTTTTAGATAACATACAATATTATAGAAGTCGGGAATAGTGAAGGAAACTCCCAAGAAGCACATTTCTCAAAAATCGAATTTGTGTTTTTCTCTTCATAAAAATAACGTTATTACCACCTCAACCAATAATTTATTGATATTATCTTTTGTTTCTCTAAATTTTTGTTTTATTTTCCCTTAATAATAATACCAAGTTGAATTTTCTTTCATCTATACTTTTTTACTTTTGGTGCTAACAACTACACTAAGTCCGCCAAAAATGGATAAAATATTTTAACCAAGGTCGATGGAAGTTTCTAAAGTGTTCCTCCCCCCACCCCCAAAGAAAGAAAAAGGGTACCAACTTAATAAATTAACTCTGTGTTGGGGTTTTATTTTGGTCAAACAATAGTGAGGTTAACAGTGAACCATGAAGAAATCAGGAAATAAATGAGCTCGTATTTGCAAAACTATGGGTTGTGGTGGGGCTTGGTAGGCAGAGATAGTAGCTTCTGAACTTATCCGGAATCAGTTTTTGTAATATTTAATACATCAAATTCAATGCTAAGATTCTCTTATAAGGTCATCTCTAATAGCTTCTCTATTTGTTTTTAAATGTAAATAATTTTAGTCATTTATTTATATTTTGGGATACCTTATTTCCAATTCTACTCCAACAACTCTCCTATTTTTCACAAAACTCTCAGTTTAGGAAATTTCAATTTCAATTTTACTCTAACAGCTCCCATATTTTACAATATTGCGTCTTAGAGCTATGGAGATGGGGATAAAATTTAGGGATAGTTTTGGGGGATCAAACAAAACCCTTAAATATGAATGTTTTGAATTTTGGTTGAAAGAACACCTAAAATATTGGGGATAGGATAAGGGAGCTATAGGAGTACATTATTGCAATAATGCCCTTAAATATAGGTGATTTGAATGTTTAGGGATTTGTTAGAGTTAGTCTAATATTATAAAGTTGCAATTGTAATTGAACAATTTTAGACTGTGTATATCATTTATCATAATTGTTTAGTAATTAATTTGTAATCATTTTACAAAAACATTATGTTGGAATATAACCCGTTTTCTAAATAGGCAGCAAAGATCCTAGTTTTGGCCAAATTAGGAGACCTGTCATATTTGGAGTCTTGCCTTATTTGTTCTCCTATTATATCTCTAGTGTTACTATATGTGTAGTGTTACCATATTCGTAGTACTGCCATATTTGGTTTTATTATACTCTATAAATAGAGGATTTGCCTATTGTATTAAAGTAAGATAACGAAACAAAGAACTAAAATAGAGAGTGAGTTACCTTGAGGGTGAGGGGAGCATAGGCCCTCACCCTCTTTTTCCGTGTGTTGTATTTGTTCTTATTCTCTTTGTCTACCCGTAAAAATAGGCCGAAGGCTGAATCACATTAAAAATATTGTATCAATTATATTTTACATGTTTCTCCATCTATTTATTCGTTCCAAATACTCCGAATTTCCTATCAGAATCCGGTTTGGAGAACTGGGTACGGTGCGTGGGTGAAAAGACATGATTCTTTCGTTGTTTCATGTTTTTAATTCCATTGCATGATTGACACGAAAAACGAAATTCGAATAAACTTGGACATGATTGCGTTTGTGGCAAGAAAAAACGAAAAAGCGAGCATGACGTCATCGAGTGCCGTCTCTGTTGGAATTGAACTATTACCGTCAGTCGGAGAAGGATTGTCGTTGGAGGAGACTTGCCACTAGAGGAGTAAAGCCGTGGTGTCCGTGCAAGCTGTGGTGGCCATGGACGGCGGTGACTAAAGTTCAAAAGTGGTGACCATGGAGGCAATGTTGGAGTTCCAACGACTCAAGGAACATTGTGATGGTGGTGTTGCAGCTATTTGCAGCAGGAACCATGCCCGAGTTTGAAACTTGAAATTCATGCTTAGAGCTTTAATGGCGAAACAGCGTTGGGTCAATGTTGACTCGCTCGAAACACTCGGTTAGAAAAGTGACAACGTGAAGAAGGCGTTGGTGAAGTCGTCGCGATGTTTGGTGGCTTGAATTTGTGCCAACGATGTGAAGAGCATCAAGAGTGGGGAAAACAAACCAGACGGTAAGTGGCCAAAAACTAGCAGAATGACTCAATTTGTCCTAGATGCAGTCAATCAGTCTATAGAACTTGGTTTTAAACCAGTTCAGATGTAATTACTGATGCTTTCAACCAGAGGTATTTCTACTGTCGTATAGAACATCGAGGAACAAAATTCAAGTGTCCAAGTTTTGTTGCTAAATATAGCTGTTTTATGTGTAGTTTTTATCATCTTGAAATCTTTCTACTCCAAATAATTTCTGGCTTCTGACAAGGTTGTAAGAGTTAAGATCACTGTGAAATTTCCACCTCACATGTCATAATTTGCCGGCTATTAGCCGAAGAATCTTGGATGGTGTTAAATGTCCTATACACGTTATGATTGAAATTTGATAGTTATGAAAGGTTGATGGAGTTATGATGAAATAAGCTAGACATTTCACAACTGTTGGATTCACTTATAACATTACGATGTTGTCGAGATTCTTACTTGTCTAAAAGTAATTTGGATCTCGAGTGAGTCATTACCCCATGTAAGAGTGGGGATTTCTAAGCAATAATCTGTTTTCACTTGATCAATTAACTCCTTGTTCTGGAACAAGAGAAACGAGATAAAATACAACATAAGTAGAGGAGACGAGGAGCAAAATCTTGTCTGGCTAATGACTTTTTTCTTACCCAAGTCAGGCCACCACCATTCCCTCACCCTTGGACCGAGCAGCCAAGTCAGGCCACCACCGTATTTATGAGTTTCTGCTGACACAGTCAAGATTTTGCGGTTGTAGGTGTTTGAGAATTTAATTATCTTCCATGAATAAATAATAAATTCCACTAGGAGTATGACTTGTCTCTCATCGCTTACACCAATTGGTTTTAGAAAGGCGATGGAGTTGAAGGACACGAGGATACGACTTGTATGTCGTCCTGCGGACTTCATGAAGGAATCCATGCTAAAAAGGTACATACCGAGCGAAAATCTCCACATTCAGAACTCAAGGGAAAACTAGCGCAGTTTCATTTGCTTTTATGTCATGTGACTCTCTGCCTTTGGCTCTTTAAGCTTTTCAAATTCAAAGATCAGATTACAGAAAAAGAAGCCGGAACTAAAGCTCTCCTGATCATCCATAAATTAACTCCTGGGATCTTTTAGAAGATCATAACATGAGTGGTTCACAGATTTGGAGTCATAGATACCCTTCAATCATGTGATGTTGAACGATATCATCATCTAAAAAGGGACTCAACCATTATGACAAAGAAAAGTTTGAGTAAGAAGGGAGAGAGAAGCAAAAGTTGCACTAAGAATATCATTTGATTCGACAATCCTGGAAAAGACACAAGGAAAGTTTCTAGTCGAAGTAGTAGTAGTGTTACATGATACTAATATCTGCTGTACAAGAAGCATCAACTGTACAAAATTTCATGCAGATAAGCTCCAGGATGTCAACAACCTTATGTAATACCCCAGGATGACATGAGATCACATATAACTTTAGCACTGCTCAACAAATGAATAGACTAACGACCTGTGAACTCAGTAAAAGAAGCAGTGGCCTGTGATGATGATGAAGCAGTAGATGTTGATGTGTCCCCAGGAGTCCTCTTTTCGGTATCAATGAATGTTGGTCTTCTAGGTGGCTTTTGCTCCATGACATGGCCACTTGAAAGCATGACTACGACTTCAGACATGGTTAGCCTTGAAGAAGGTGGCGACTGAGTGCACGAGAGCGCAATCTCTATGACTTTGCTTACTTCTTCTGGGTTATATTCATTCGGATCTAATGTCTTGTCCACCAACTTTAGATGCAAGCCCTTCTCATAAAGATTCCAGGCCTACGAGACACCATGAATGCAAAATTTGAAAAATAAGCAACCAATTAAGAACTCAAACGAAGCGAAGAAAGTCTGCCCATTCAAGACGTATAGAATATAGCAGCGTTACAGGGGCATTAAGAGGTTTTACGAATTAAAAATATCGAGATACCTTACAATATTCTGCAGGAAAATTATGGAGAATACTTTCAAATTACTTGTGAGTGTATCCAAGAAATTATCAACTCTTAATGCTTGTATCTATTTCGGAAAAAGTAGATTGCTGTTTAAATATGTGCAGGGATTTGCATAAAACATATAAAACAGTGACCAAACAGCAGAAGACTACTTTTGTCATTGTAATGAAAGCAACCTGCTCAAGAAGATATTCAGCAACAGTATCATCCGTGACGTCATTGCTCCTTCGCCCACTGATGATTTCAAGGACGACTACACCAAAACTGTATGTATCAGCTTTCTCAGATAAATGTCCATGAATTGCATACTCTGGTGCCGTGTAGCCTCTGATGCACAGAACATGGTTGTTACAAGGAAATGATCTTAAATCTTTAAGAAAAATTATGCTAATAGATGAGTTGAAATCTACTTCAAAATGCAGGCAAAGCTAGTAAGGACCGCAAACTTAAAGGTATATGTTTGAGTTAAAATCGTATGAACTGAAGAGGAAAGGCAGGAGGATATCTGACTTACAAGGTCCCAGCAAATTTAGTACTGAGGTGACTTTGATCTTCAGGCATAAGCCTTGCTAGTCCAAAATCCGCAATTTTTGGCTGAAAATCAGCATCAAGTAGAATATTGCTGGATTTTATGTCCCGATGTATGATGCTTACATGGAACTGGTCATGCAAATAGGCAAGACCTCTAGCGAGCCAAAAATAATATCATAACGTTGTTTCCATGTGAGCGTACCTTTTTCTCCCCTCAATTATGATAAAGCGGAAGGTTAATGTCCAAGGATGATACAAACAACATGTAGATAATCTAGAACTTCTCTAATAGTTGAGGGGTTACGGATTCAGCAAGAACTTTCAATAGTAATAATGATTTCTCAATTATTTTTTGCAAGCAACGCTGAACACTTGCTGAACCTATGCCATGTGGTATCTAAGATAATTATAAGTAATTTCATGACTATAATCAAAACAGACTAAAGTTAAAAGCCTAGCTAATATTTTCCTACAGTTTTGAAGATATCTGAAAGGACTTTTTGCTACATTTCTTGACAAGTACACATCCATTGTTCTATATGATTAATGAATTTAATTGTCCCTAGTGCGTGAACAAAAAACCAAAAAAAGCAATTTATTTACAGTCACTAGATACAAAATTGGAAATATTGGGTATTTGTCTACAAAATCTAGCCCAAGAGGCTTGAACACTAATCTGCATTAAACCTCCTATATGACCTACCTCACCGTGGCTTGTAAGATAAATCGAAAATTCAGGAGCAAAGATAAGATCACCTACCATATAAAAATCTATCTAGGCTTCCATTTTCCATGTATTCATGAACAAGAAGTAGATCTGATCCTTTTCTAGAACAACCCAGTAGGCGGATGAGATTGCGGTGATGAACATTACTAATTAGCCTAACTTCACTATCGAACTCTGCCGTTGCTCTGGTGGAGCTTACTGTTATTTTCTTAACAGCAACTACGTTCCCATTCTTCAGTGTCCCCTATTTTGAGATATTATAACAAATTATTGTAGTTACATTCTGGTACATGTAATCAATAACAAGATGGCAATCAATTTAAAAAAAAAAAAACTAAACAGAATAAATAAGAAAGGGAGAAGATAAGACGAACTATGCAGAAAGTTGATTTCTTATATGTCAGCATAAAAGCGTCTGTCTGTCTCCTATGTTTTGCATACTCACCTTGTATACGGCACCAAAACCTCCTTCTCCAAGTTTATTTTCTTCGCTGAAGTGTTTCGTTGCATCTCTCAAATCTTTGTAGTTGTAAAGAGACGGACCTTGCAACTCAGTTGCTCCCAATATGTTGCCCGGTAAAGCACAAAGAAGGTTACCCTGAGGTTGCTCAAGTAGACAAAAGCAAGCACAACAGTAAACGAAACTAGCTAAGTTATTAGCATCACTAACCTCTTCTAGATGTCTTTCTCTTCCTTGAGAGTTGATACCATACAAAGAGAGAAAGTACAACTAAAAGAAAGCCAACGCCCCCGACAACTCCCCCAATAATTGCTTTTTTCTTGCTTGAACTTCCTAGCAATGCAATATCACCAAATTAATGATCGGTTTAGCACTAAGTCAACATGCAGCGTCGATGAGGCAAAGGCAATCACTTAATGAAAGGAAGTCATTTAGGCTTTGAAATGTGAGAAAAGTATAATCACAATCCATCTGGACTGTGCTAATCAAAGACTACTGTAGAATTATGCAGTATAATGGAGGCCTTCACCCTTAAACACAAATGCTCACCGCAAGCCCAGTGGTCTAATGGTATGTCCCTCAATTTAGGTTTGAGACGCCTTGAATCAGTTCTCTGATGACCCAAGCCCAACTTCCGCCTACCACCGTATTGAACCTAATTAACTAATCAACGAGATAAAATGCTTAAACTCGTGGTGACAGAACAATGAACCAAGTCATTATAAAGTACACACAAATCTTACAAAAAACCGATCTTGACGGACATTTCAAATTCTCATTATTATCGATCGCCAAAGACGAGGGCAAGTCAATAGCACACATGTGCTGAAAAATTAGAAGCTAACTTACCTCCTCCCAGAAAGGGTGTAATATCCATAGTCTGGTTATCGGCAAAGAATGGGGTGTCCGAATACCTCATGAAACAGGCTGCATCAAAAGCCCTTCCATCCGCATTAGGCAAACAGCCAGTATGTTACCATACGCCACGGTCAAGCAATCCAGCAACCATTCGGGCTGATTGTTTCAGCACATTGTGCCATGCATAGATTGTTGCAGAAGCACCACGATGACATCCTCTTAGTCGCTGCAAAGAAACCATTAATTCTTGGTGTTGCAACTTCAAGATCCTTTAGTAGTGCTCTGCGTCGCTTCAAATGTCTGTTGGTGAGATGCGATTCGATTCTTTGATTGATTTTCCCGGAAGAGTAGTTTGATCATAGAAGGTGTTGCTCTCGTACCTTGGGAAAAGGAAGCAGTCAGTGAGGAAGGAAATAAATGCAGAGCAAGAACTTGGTTACCAATTTTGAGCTTTTGTTCTATACTTGTAAATTCTTGGCACCATTCCCGCCACTAAGGAGATTTGGGTCTGACTTTTAAAGTGGCATAAAAACTTTAATTTTAACCACTAAATTAAGAGAATTTTCATTAATATATATGTACAGATCTACGGCGAGGTCGACAAATTCCTATCCATCCCGCCTTGGTGTCGTGATACAGCCGAGCCCCACCTTATTCTCGAGCACGGTTTTTTTGGTTTAAAATCCTACCCAATCCATGCGATACTCCTAAGAGCCAGTATGGAATGGAATACCATTGGCATCTCCGTAGTTAACCTTTTGTAATTTGTATTTGTTGAAGAGAAAGGGACAAAAAAAAAAAGTAATCATGTCACGTCTAAAGTCCGATTATTAGGGTAAATTGTTGTGAACCCTCCCTGTAAGATAAAAGTCCCACCATAATCTCTTGGTCACTAAAATAAAGATGACAATTTTTTGAATCAAGGGGAAGCATATACTATAATAAGAGAATTATAAGGAAAGTTTATATAATAGGAGGATGCAATATACTTGTGGAGGACCACAAGGGTCCATAGTAATTTACCCTCATTGTTACGACACCATGAGCCATCTACTAGCAAATTCTTCAAAACATAACCAAACAAATTTCAGAGGCTCGTTTGTCAATGGATGGCGATGCTCATTTGCTTGCTTATTCACCGATATTCAATTTTAGCTAGTCATTAATCTTTCAGGTGACTTGGAATGGCGGTGTTAACAACAAAAACTTAATAGTTTGAACACTTTTAACCATAAATTAAACCCAATCATTAGGTTTCGAAGAAATTACAATTCATTGTAACCGTAACCTCTAGCTAGAAAAAAAAATAAATTAAATAGGATATCAAGCTAAAAGAATATAAAAGATCTAGTTAAATGGAAAAAGGTCAACAACAAAATAAATCAAAAAATGCATTCAAAACAATAAAAAGTTATTTAAATATATTATAAATCTAAAAAATTAAAAAAAATCAACGTAAATATCAAAAAAGCCAAACAATAACATGAATTAAAATATATGCATAATACCCTAATCAAATTCAAAATAAAATATAGAAACATTGTATAACTTGTCAATAAATAGATTTATTTTAAAATTTATTACTCATATATTGAATAGTAATTAAAATTTAACTCACTCATTGTTTCGGGCTGTCATATCTACGATGACGGTAGTTATAGATCATTAGTTGGTTGAGCCAATAGCATGACTTGATGCTATTGGCATAACCGATTAGTGACGAATCGGAGATTGACCAATAAATTGTTTGGCGACCAACTGGAATAACCGATTCAAATTTCACAATGTTTAGAATTATAGAGGTTTTGTCCTAGATAAGGTGATTTTCAGAAATTTATTCAACCTTTTGTAACTTACATTTCAAGAAAAATACAATCAGAGGCTAGTCAAGATCAAAAACAAAAATAAACCATAGAAACTTCATTGTATTCCAAAGAATCTTTCCAGAAACCATTTTGCACAAGTGTTACTGTGTTAGGGTGAAATATTCCCTTAGGATTGTTGCATTCGTACATGCTTCAAAGACTGTGGTCGATATATATCGATTAATATATTATAACGTAGAATATAGTAATAAAATAATAATCAGATTTAATTTACGGGATTCTATTCAAGTCTAAGATCAGAACCTATCGAATTATTTGTTGGTTACTTATAAAAACCAAAAATTAAGGATACTCCATAAGTTTTAATTATCTTGATTTTGTCAAGCGGATATCATTAGTTTCAAATTCGAGCATGTTTGTCTCTATTTATTTTATAGTTTATAAACTCTTAAAAGAAGTATAACTTATAAATCCCAAATAAACTTAGTCAAATAGGCTGTTAAATATTAACCGTTGTCATTCCGATGGTAACAACTACAATATTAATATCATAGTGTGCTACTGCCTCTTTTTTTTTTTTTTTCCGATTTTCCTGATTGGCGATGATCGAGACTAACGGAGAAATCCAATTGTCTCCCGTGGATAAGGGCTTGTTTGGACAAAAAGGCTTTTCCCTTGAAAAATATTTTTCTCAGTAAGCGTTTGGCTCAAATTTTTAGGAAAACTTGACACTGTTAAAAAAACTCGAATTAAATGTTTTCAGAAACCAAAATTTTGGTTTTTTAAGGAAAAAAATACTTTTCTTCAGAGTGCATGTTTGGATTGGCTTACAGAAGAGCACTTTCTTTATGATTTTCGATTTCTTTTAAATGATTCAATTTTTATTTTGCAAACAAACTCAATTTGTGCCTTTTTTTGGAGTTTAAATTTTACATTTTTTTTTTGTAGCAATCAATTCAAAAATATATTGAAAAAATAAAATTTTCTTATCATGAAAAGATCCAATCGTAATGCACCCCAAAAGTCGTAAGAAGAAAAAAAGAAAAGAATAACACTACTTTCATGAACTAATTCGACGAGGCCTTAAATTAGGACTTTCAATGCTGTATATAAGATCTCCATCCTCCTATAATAGAGTTTTAGAGTGTATCCGAAGTACTTATAAGTTGGTCAAATATACTTATAAGTAGAAAAATAAAATTTACACGTTTGACAAATTCGTTTATAAGCAAAAAGAAAAAGCACCGACCCACAACTTTCTTTTTAGCACTTATATAAGCTATA
Source organism: Cordia subcordata (assembly GCA_028554755.1). NCBI lineage: Eukaryota > Viridiplantae > Streptophyta > Magnoliopsida > Boraginales > Cordiaceae > Cordia > Cordia subcordata. The sequence continues at coordinate 10,858,379 of JAPTOF010000019.1, forward strand.
AGAGTGAACCAAATAAAATTATATTTATATCCTTTAAAAATTATAAAAATAACTATCCTTAATTAATGATAGGCCCTTTTTAGTTAAAAATATAGGTATATCTTATGTAAACACTTTTTGCTTATTTGTTATTTGCTTATAAGCATCAAAAGTCGTTTATAAATATCAATTTCTTATAAGCAACTTTAAAAAAATAAATTAAAAGAAAAAGCCAAACACCTTCTTAAATGCTGCATTCAAGAGAGTTAATTACCTGAGGAAGCAACCATCATATATAACACGAGCTCCATTTGCAGCTGAGCAGTTTCTTATTTCAGAGACTGCAGCATCGAAGCATGCAATGCAATCAGCTGACGACAAGTAGTTTCTGCACTGAACCATAGCGCATACGTGGTGCGAAGACCTGCCGCCACGCTGTGGCGAAGCGTTTGTTCTCATCATTCGATAACTGGCTTCTGAGATCAGCAAAGGTGGCGTTAAGGTTGTTAAAGAAGTCTCTTTGAGTTGTAGCGTTATACTGACTGCATCCGCTGTTGAGCAGATTGATTTGTGGGTCTGATCTTGCTGGTTTTAGCATCAGCACGACCACGATTGTCGTCCAGAACCATGGCGACCGCCATTTTGCCATGGTTCGGGAAATATTTCCTCTCAGCAAGTTATTTTCCTGCCACCAGACGGAGCCGAATATATACTGCCAAGGAATGCTTAAAATAATAGTGACAACTGGCCATGCGCATTTAATTCTATGGATTTGATTTAATATACCACACTATGCTGATGAGATTAGATTATTCAATACCCACAACGTTTTTGTTTTTCTTTTGCTAAGCCAATTGATGCAGAGCTCGACGAAAGACAGACTCTCCGTGTCCCGAGATTAGACTAATTTTGAAGGTTTTTTTGGTAGACTACGTCTTTTCACTATTCTACTTCTTTACTTTTAGCGACCAAATCATGAGAGATTTTAAATAAACCTACAAATTTTAGTTTGCTGGGCCAAAATTTCAACATACAGGTTAACTATTTCTTATACTCTTCTAGAGTCGCCAATTATGGAGGGTCTGCTTTCAATCTTCATACGTTTTCCTCTTGTATTCTTTTATTTCCTTTTAGACTAAACTGTATTTTATTTTTCTGTATTTTTGTCAAAATTGTATTAAAATTTCTTATGATTTTAAAACTCTTAATACCCCTATGTTATAAAAAATGGTGTCGATATCCCCTATATTATGCACGATTACTCCAAAATTCACATGAGTTTTGTATAACATTTTTTTTTATAATATAAGGGCATTATCAAGTTTGAAATACAAGAAAATTTTATACAACTTTATTAAAACATTATAAAATGCAATTTACTCTTTCTTTTTAGATAACATACAATATTATAGAAGTCGGGAATAGTGAAGGAAACTCCCAAGAAGCACATTTCTCAAAAATCGAATTTGTGTTTTTCTCTTCATAAAAATAACGTTATTACCACCTCAACCAATAATTTATTGATATTATCTTTTGTTTCTCTAAATTTTTGTTTTATTTTCCCTTAATAATAATACCAAGTTGAATTTTCTTTCATCTATACTTTTTTACTTTTGGTGCTAACAACTACACTAAGTCCGCCAAAAATGGATAAAATATTTTAACCAAGGTCGATGGAAGTTTCTAAAGTGTTCCTCCCCCCACCCCCAAAGAAAGAAAAAGGGTACCAACTTAATAAATTAACTCTGTGTTGGGGTTTTATTTTGGTCAAACAATAGTGAGGTTAAGTGAACCATGAAGAAATCAGAAATAAATGAGCTCGTATTTGCAAAACTATGGGTTGTGGTGGGGCTTGGTAGGCAGAGATAGTAGCTTCTGAACTTATCCGGAATCAGTTTTTGTAATATTTAATACCTCAAATTCAATGCTAAGATTCTCTTATAAGGTCATCTCTAATAGCTTCTCTATTTGTTTTTTTAAATGTAAATAATTTTAGTCATTTATTTATATTTTGGGATACCTTATTTCCAATTCTACTCCAACAACTCTCCTATTTTTCACAAAACTCTCAGTTTAGGAAATTTCAATTTCAATTTTACTCTAACAGCTCCCATATTTTACAATATTGCAGTCTTAGAGCTATGGAGATGGGGGATAAAATTTAGGGGATAGTTTTGGGGGATCAAACAAAACCCTTAAATATGAATGTTTTGAATTTTGGTTGAAAGAACACCTAAAATATTGGGGATAGGATAAGGGAGCTATAGGAGTACATTATTGCAATAATGCCCTTAAATATAGGTGATTTGAATGTTTAGGGGATTTGTTAGAGTTAGTCTAATATTATAAAGTTGCAATTGTAATTGAACAATTTTAGACTGTGTATATCATTTATCATAATTGTTTAGTAATTAATTTGTAATCATTTTACAAAAACATTATGTTGGAATATAACCCGCTTTCTAAATAGGCAGCGAAGATCCTAGTTTTGGCCAAATTAGGAGACTGTCATATTTGGAGTCTTGCCTTATTTGTTCTCCTATTATATCTCTAGTGTTACTATATGTGTAGTGTTACCATATTCGTAGTACTGCCATATTTGGTTTTATTATACTCTATAAATAGAGGATTTGCCTATTGTATTAAAGTAAGATAACGAAACAAAGAACTAAAATAGAGAGTGAGTTACCTTGAGGGTGAGGGGAGCATAGGCCCTCACCCTCTTTTTCCGTGTGTTGTATTTGTTCTTATTCTCTTTGTCTACCCGTAAAAATAGTAGAAATGAATCACATTAAAAATATTGTATCAATTATATTTTACATGTTTCTCCATCTATTTATTCGTTCCAAATACTCCGAATTTCCTATCAGAATCCGGTTTGGAGAACTGGGTACGGTGCGTGGGTGAAAAGACATGATTCTTTCGTTGTTTCATGTTTTTAATTCCATTGCATGATTGACACGAAAAACGAAATTCGAATAAACTTGGACATGATTGCGTTTGTGGCAAGAAAAAACGAAAAAGCGAGCATGACGTCATCGAGTGCCGTCTCTGTTGGAATTGAACTATTACCGTCAGTCGGAGAAGGATTGTCGTTGGAGGAGACTTGCCACTAGAGGAGTAAAGCCGTGGTGTCCGTGCAAGCTGTGGTGGCCATGGACGGCGGTGGCTAAAGTTCAAAAGTGGTGACCATGGAGGCAATGTTGGAGTTCCAACGACTCAAGGAACATTGTGATGGTGGTGTTGCAGCTATTTGCAGCAGGAACCATGCCCGAGTTTGAAACTTGAAATTCATGCTTAGAGCTTTAATGGCGAAACAGCGTTGGGTCAATGTTGACTCGCTCGAAACACTCGGTTAGAAAAGTGACAACGTGAAGAAGGCGTTGGTGAAGTCGTCGCGATGTTTGGTGGCTTGAATTTGTGCCAACGATGTGAAGAGCATCAAGAGTGGGGAAAACAAACCAGACGGTAAGTGGCCAAAAACTAGCAGAATGACTCAATTTGTCCTAGATGCAGTCAATCAGTCTATAGAACTTGGTTTTAAACCAGTTCAGATGTAATTACTGATGCTTTCAACCAGAGGTATTTCTACTGTCGTATAGAACATCGAGGAACAAAATTCAAGTGTCCAAGTTTTGTTGCTAAATATAGCTGTTTTATGTGTAGTTTTTATCATCTTGAAATCTTTCTACTCCAAATAATTTCTGGCTTCTGACAAGGTTGTAAGAGTTAAGATCACTGTGAAATTTCCACCTCACATGTCATAATTTGCCGGCTATTAGCCGAAGAATCTTGGATGGTGTTAAATGTCCTATACACGTTATGATTGAAATTTGATAGTTATGAAAGGTTGATGGAGTTATGATGAAATAAGCTAGACATTTCACAACTGTTGGATTCACTTATAACATTACGATGTTGTCAGGGGATTCTTACTTGTCTAAAAGTAATTTGGATCTCGAGTGAGTCATTACCCCATGTAAGAGTGGGGATTTCTAAGCAATAATCTGTTTTCACTTGATCAATTAACTCCTTGTTCTGGAACAAGAGAAACGAGATAAAATACAACATAAGTAGAGGAGACGAGGAGCAAAATCTTGTCTGGCTAATGACTTTTTTCTTACCCAAGTCAGGCCACCACCATTCCCTCACCCTTGGACCGAGCAGCCAAGTCAGGCCACCACCGTATTTATGAGTTTCTGCTGACACAGTCAAGATTTTGCGGTTGTAGGTGTTTGAGAATTTAATTATCTTCCATGAATAAATAATAAATTCCACTAGGAGTATGACTTGTCTCTCATCGCTTACACCAATTGGTTTTAGAAAGGCGATGGAGTTGAAGGACACGAGGATACGACTTGTATGTCGTCCTGCGGACTTCATGAAGGAATCCATGCTAAAAAGGTACATACCGAGCGAAAATCTCCACATTCAGAACTCAAGGGAAAACTAGCGCAGTTTCATTTGCTTTTATGTCATGTGACTCTCTGCCTTTGGCTCTTTAAGCTTTTCAAATTCAAAGATCAGATTACAGAAAAAGAAGCCGGAACTAAAGCTCTCCTGATCATCCATAAATTAACTCCTGGGATCTTTTAGAAGATCATAACATGAGTGGTTCACAGATTTGGAGTCATAGATACCCTTCAATCATGTGATGTTGAACGATATCATCATCTAAAAAGGGACTCAACCATTATGACAAAGAAAAGTTTGAGTAAGAAGGGAGAGAGAAGCAAAAGTTGCACTAAGAATATCATTTGATTCGACAATCCTGGAAAAGACACAAGGAAAGTTTCTAGTCGAAGTAGTAGTAGTGTTACATGATACTAATATCTGCTGTACAAGAAGCATCAACTGTACAAAATTTCATGCAGATAAGCTCCAGGATGTCAACAACCTTATGTAATACCCCAGGATGACATGAGATCACATATAACTTTAGCACTGCTCAACAAATGAATAGACTAACGACCTGTGAACTCAGTAAAAGAAGCAGTGGCCTGTGATGATGATGAAGCAGTAGATGTTGATGTGTCCCCAGGAGTCCTCTTTTCGGTATCAATGAATGTTGGTCTTCTAGGTGGCTTTTGCTCCATGACATGGCCACTTGAAAGCATGACTACGACTTCAGACATGGTTAGCCTTGAAGAAGGTGGCGACTGAGTGCACGAGAGCGCAATCTCTATGACTTTGCTTACTTCTTCTGGGTTATATTCATTCGGATCTAATGTCTTGTCCACCAACTTTAGATGCAAGCCCTTCTCATAAAGATTCCAGGCCTACGAGACACCATGAATGCAAAATTTGAAAAATAAGCAACCAATTAAGAACTCAAACGAAGCGAAGAAAGTCTGCCCATTCAAGACGTATAGAATATAGCAGCGTTACAGGGGCATTAAGAGGTTTTACGAATTAAAAATATCGAGATACCTTACAATATTCTGCAGGAAAATTATGGAGAATACTTTCAAATTACTTGTGAGTGTATCCAAGAAATTATCAACTCTTAATGCTTGTATCTATTTCGGAAAAAGTAGATTGCTGTTTAAATATGTGCAGGATTTGCATAAAACATATAAAACAGTGACCAAACAGCAGAAGACTACTTTTGTCATTGTAATGAAAGCAACCTGCTCAAGAAGATATTCAGCAACAGTATCATCCGTGACGTCATTGCTCCTTCGCCCACTGATGATTTCAAGGACGACTACACCAAAACTGTATGTATCAGCTTTCTCAGATAAATGTCCATGAATTGCATACTCTGGTGCCGTGTAGCCTCTGATGCACAGAACATGGTTGTTACAAGGAAATGATCTTAAATCTTTAAGAAAAATTATGCTAATAGATGAGTTGAAATCTACTTCAAAATGCAGGCAAAGCTAGTAAGGACCGCAAACTTAAAGGTATATGTTTGAGTTAAAATCGTATGAACTGAAGAGGAAAGGCAGGAGGATATCTGACTTACAAGGTCCCAGCAAATTTAGTACTGAGGTGACTTTGATCTTCAGGCATAAGCCTTGCTAGTCCAAAATCCGCAATTTTTGGCTGAAAATCAGCATCAAGTAGAATATTGCTGGATTTTATGTCCCGATGTATGATGCTTACATGGAACTGGTCATGCAAATAGGCAAGACCTCTAGCAAGCCAAAAATAATATCATAACGTTGTTTCCATGTGAGCGTACCTTTTTCTCCCCACAATTATGATAAAGCGAAGGTTAATGTCCAAGGATGATACAAACAACATGTAGATAATCTAGAACTTCTCTAATAGTTGAGGGGTTCTACGGATTCAGCAAGAACTTTCAATAGTAATAATGATTTCTCAATTATTTTTTGCAAGCAACGCTGAACACTTGCTGAACCTATGCCATGTGGTATCTAAGATAATTATAAGTAATTTCATGACTATAATCAAAACAGACTAAAGTTAAAAGCCTAGCTAATATTTTCCTACAGTTTTGAAGATATCTGAAAGGACTTTTTGCTACATTTCTTGACAAGTACACATCCATTGTTCTATATGATTAATGAATTTAATTGTCCCTAGTGCGTGAACAAAAACCAAAAAAAGCAATTTATTTACAGTCACTAGATACAAAATTGGAAATATTGGGTATTTGTCTACAAAATCTAGCCCAAGAGGCTTGAACACTAATCTGCATTAAACCTCCTATATGACCTACCTCACCGTGGCTTGTAAGATAAATCGAAAATTCAGGAGCAAAGATAAGATCACCTACCATATAAAAATCTATCTAGGCTTCCATTTTCCATGTATTCATGAACAAGAAGTAGATCTGATCCTTTTCTAGAACAACCCGAGGCGGATGAGATTGCGGTGATGAACATTACTAATTAGCCTAACTTCACTATCGAACTCGTTGCTCTCGTGGAGCTTATCGTTATTTTCTTAACAAAGAACTACGTTCCCATTCTTCAGTGTCCCCTATTTTGAGATATTATAACAAATTATTGTAGTTACATTCTGGTACATGTAATCAATAACAAGATGGCAATCAATTTAAAAAAAAAAAAACTAAACAGAATAAATAAGAAAGGGAGAAGATAAGACGAACTATGCAGAAAGTTGAGGTCTCATGTGTCAAGATAAAAGCGTCTGTCTGTCTCCTATGTTTTGCATACTCACCTTGTATACGGCACCAAAACCTCCTTCTCCAAGTTTATTTTCTTCGCTGAAGTGTTTCGTTGCATCTCTCAAATCTTTGTAGTTGTAAAGAGACGGACCTTGCAACTCGTTGCTCCCAATATGTTGCCCGGTAAAGCACAAAGAAGGTTACCCTGAGGTTGCTCAAGTAGACAAAAGCAAGCACAACAGTAAACGAAACTAGCTAAGTTATTAGCATCACTAACCTCTTCTAGATGTCTTTCTCTTCCTTGAGAGTTGATACCATACAAAGAGAGAAAGTACAACTAAAAGAAAGCCAACGCCCCCGACAACTCCCCCAATAATTGCTTTTTTCTTGCTTGAACTTCCTAGCAATGCAATATCACCAAATTCATGATCAGTTTAGCACTAAGTCAACATGCAGCGTCGATGAGGCAAAGGCAATCACTTAATGAAAGGAAGTCATTTAGGCTTTGAAATGTGAGAAAAGTATAATCACAATCCATCTGGACTGTGCTAATCAAAGACTACTGTAGAATTATGCAGTATAATGGAGGCCTTCACCCTTAAACACAAATGCTCACCGCAAGCCCGGTGGTCTAATGGTATGTCCTCAATTTAGGTTTGAGACGCCTTGAATCGGTTCTCGATGACCCAAGCCCAACTTCCGCCTACCACCGTATTGAACCTAATTAACTAATCAACTGAGATAAAATGCTTAAACTCGTGGTGACAGTAACAATGAACCAAGTCATTATAAAGTACACACAAATCTTACAAAAAACCGATCTTGACGGACATTTCAAATTCTCATTATTATCGATCGCCAAAGACGAGGGCAAGTCAATAGCACACATGTGCTGAAAAATTAGAAGCTAACTTACCTCCTCCCAGAAAGGGTGTAATATCCATAGTCTGGTTATCGGCAAAGAATGGGGTGTCCGAATACCTCATGAAACAGGCTGCATCAAAAGCCCTTCCATCCGCATTAGGCAAACAGCCTCAGTATGTTACCATACGCCACGGTCAAGCAATCCAGCAACCATTCGGGCTGATTGTTTCAGCACATTGTGCCATCAGATAGATTGTTGCAGAAGACCACCGATGACATCCCTCTTAGTCTGCAAAGAAACCATTAATTCTTGGTGTTGCAACTTCAAGATCCTTTAGTAGTGCTCTGCGTCGCTTCAAATGTCTTTGTTGGCTGAGATGCGATTCGATTCTTGCTTGATTATTTCGGAAGAGTAGTTTGATCATAGAAGGTGTTGCTCTCGTACCTTGGGAAAAGGAAGCAGTCAGTGAGGAAGGAAATAAATGCAGAGCAAGAACTTGGTTACCAATTTTGAGCTTTTGTTCTATACTTGTAAATTCTTGGCACCATTCCCGCCACTAAGGAGATTTGGGTCTGGACTTTTAAAGTGGCATAAAAAACTTTAATTTTAACCACTAAATTAAGAGAATTTTCATTAATATATATGTACAGATCTACGGGCGAGGTCGACAAATTCCTATCCATCCTGCCTTGGTGCTGTGATACAGGCTGGGAGCCCCACCTTATTCTGAGCACGGTTTTTTTGGTTTAAAATCCTACCCAATCCATGCGATACTCCTAAGAGCCAGTATGGAATGGAATACCATTGGCATCTCCGTAGTTAACCTTTTGTAATTTGTATTTGTTGAAGAGAAAGGGACAAAAAAAAAAAAAAGTAATCATGTCATAGTCTAAAGTCTGATTATTAGGGTAAATTGTTGTGAACCCTCCTGTAAGATAAAAGTCCCACCATAATCTCTTGGTCACTAAAATAAAGATGACAATTTTTTGAATCAAGGGGAAGCATATACTATAATAAGAGAATTATAAGGAAAGTTTATATAATAGGAGGATGCAATATACTTGTGGAGGACCACAAGGGTCCATAGTAATTTACCCTCATTGTTACGACAGCCATGAGCCATCTACTAGCAAATTCTTCGCGAAAACATAACCAAACAAATTTCAGTAGGCTCGTTTGTCAATGGATGGCGATGCTCATTTGCTTGCTTATTCACCGATATTCAATTTTAGCTAGTCATTAATCTTTCAGGTGACTTGGAATGGCGGTGTTAACAACAAAAACTTAATAGTTTGAACACTTTTAACCATAAATTAAACCCAATCATTAGGTTTCGAAGAAATTACAATTCATTGTAACCGTAACCTCTAGCTAGAAAAAAAAATAAATTAAATAGGATATCAAGCTAAAAGAATATAAAAGATCTAGTTAAATGGAAAAAGGTCAACAACAAAATAAATCAAAAAATGCATTCAAAACAATAAAAAGTTATTTAAATATATTATAAATCTAAAAAATTAAAAAAAATCAACGTAAATATCAAAAAAGCCAAACAATAACATGAATTAAAATATATGCATAATACCCTAATCAAATTCAAAATAAAATATAGAAACATTGTATAACTTGTCAATAAATAGATTTATTTTAAAATTTATTACTCATATATTGAATAGTAATTAAAATTTAACTCACTCATTGTTTCGGCTGTCATATCTACGATACGGTAGTTATAGATCATTAGTTGGTTGAGCCAATAGCATGACTTGATGCTATTGGCATAACCGATTAGTGACGAATCGGAGATTGACCAATAAATTGTTTGGCACCATCGGAATAACCGATTCAAATTTCACAATGTTTAGAATTATAGAGGTTTTGTCCTAGATAAGGTGATTTTCAGAAATTTATTCAACCTTTTGTAACTTACATTTCAAGAAAAATACAATCAGAGGCTAGTCAAGATCAAAAACAAAAATAAACCATAGAAACTTCATTGTATTCCAAAGAATCTTTCCGAAACCATTTTGCACAAGTGTTACTGTGTTAGGGTGAAATATTCCCTTAGGATTGTTGCATTCGTACATGCTTCAAAGACTGTGGTCGATATATATCGATTAATATATTATAACGTAGAATATAGTAATAAAATAATAATCAGATTTAATTTACGGGATTCTATTCAAGTCTAAGATCAGAACCTATCGAATTATTTGTTGGTTACTTATAAAAACCAAAAATTAAGGATACTCCATAAGTTTTAATTATCTTGATTTTGTCAAGCGGATATCATTAGTTTCAAATTCGAGCATGTTTGTCTCTATTTATTTTATAGTTTATAAACTCTTAAAAGAAGTATAACTTATAAATCCCAAATAAACTTAGTCAAATAGGTGTTAAATATTAACCGTTGTCATTCGATGGTAACAACTACAATATTAATATCATAGTGTGCTACTTGCCTCTTTTTTTTTTTTCCGATTTTCCTGATTGGCGATGATCGAGACTAACGGAGAAATCCAATTGTCTCCCGTGGATAAGGGCTTGTTTGGACAAAAAGGCTTTTCCCTTGAAAAATATTTTTCTCGAAGCGTTTGGCTCAAATTTTTAGGAAAACTTGACATCGTTAAAAACTCGAATTAAATGTTTTGAAACCAAAATTTTGGTTTTTAAGGAAAAAATACTTTTCTTGAGTGCATGTTTGGATTGGCTTACGTAAGAGCACTTTCTTTATGATTTTCGATTTCTTTTAAATGATTCGAATTTTTTATTTTGCAAACAAACTCAATTTGTGCCTTTTTTTGAAGTTTCAATTTTACATTTTTTTTTTTTAATAAAAAAATTCAAACAAATATTGAAAAAATAAAATTTAATAATCATGAAAAGATCCAATCGTAATGCACCCCAAAAGTCGTAAGAAGAAAAAAAGAAAAGAATAACACTACTTTCATGAACTAATTCGACGAGGCCTTAAATTAGGACTTTCAATGCTGTATATAAGATCTCCATCCTCCTATAATAGAGTTTTAGAGTGTATCCGGAAGTACTTATAAGTTGGTCAAATATACTTATAAGTAGAAAAATAAAATTTACACGTTTGACAAATTCTGTTTATAAGCAAAAAGAAAAAGCACCGACCCCACAACTTTCTTTTTAGCACTTATATAAGCTATAAGAGTGAACCAAATAAAATTATATTTATATCCTTTAAAAATTATAAAAATAACTATCCTTAATTAATGATAGGCCCTTTTTAGTTAAAAATATAGGTATATCTTATGTAAACACTTTTTGCTTATTTGTTATTTGCTTATAAGCATCAAAAGTCGTTTATAAATATCAATTTCTTATAAGCAACTTTAAAAAATAAATTAAAAGAAAAAGCCAAACACCTTCTTAAATGCATTCAAGAGAGTTAATTACGAGGAAGCAACCATCATATATAACACGAGCTCCATTTGCGGTGGCGGTTTCTTATTTCGTAGATCGCAGATCGAAGCATGCAATGCAATCACCGACGACAAGTAGTTTCGTGACCGAACCATAGCGCATACGTGGTCAAGACCTGCTTCGCTGCTGTGGCGGCGTTGTTCTCATCATTCGATAAGCGGCTTCGAGATCAGCAAAGGTGGCGTTAAGGTTGTTAAAGAAGTCTCTTTGAGTTGTAGCGTTATACTGACTGCATCCGCTGTTGAGCAGATTGATTTGTGGGTCTGATCTTGCTGGTTTTAGCATCAGCACGACCACGATTGTCGTCCAGAACCATGGCGACCGCCATTTTGCCATGGTTCGGGAAATATTTCCTCTCAGCAAGTTATTTTCCGCCACCGACGAGCGAATATATATCGCCAAGGAATGCTTAAAATAATAGTGACAATCGCCATGCGCATTTAATTCTATGGATTTGATTTAATATACCACACTATCGATGAGATTAGATTATTCAATACCCACAACGCTTTTGTTTTTCTTTTGCTAAGCCAATTGATGCAGAGCGACGAAAGACAGACTCTCCGTGTCCCGATATTAGACTAATTTTGAAGGTTTTTGGTAGACTACGTCTTTTCACTATTCTACTTCTTTACTTTTAGCGACCAAATCATGAGAGATTTTAAATAAACCTACAAATTTTAGTTTCTTTGGGCCAAAATTTCAACATACAGTTAACTATTTCTTATACTCTTCTAGAGTCGCCAATTATGGAGGGTCTGCTTTCAATCTTCATACGTTTTCCTCTTGTATTCTTTTATTTCCTTTTAGACTAAACTGTATTTTATTTTTCTGTATTTTTGTCAAAATTGTATTAAAATTTCTTATGATTTTAAAACTCTTAATACCCCTATGTTATAAAAAATGGTGTCGATATCCCCTATATTATGCACGATTACTCCAAAATTCACATGAGTTTTGTATAACATTTTTTTTTATAATATAAGGGCATTATCAAGTTTGAAATACAAGAAAATTTTATACAACTTTATTAAAACATTATAAAATGCAATTTACTCTTTCTTTTTAGATAACATACAATATTATAGAAGTCGGGAATAGTGAAGGAAACTCCCAAGAAGCACATTTCTCAAAAATCGAATTTGTGTTTTTCTCTTCATAAAAATAACGTTATTACCACCTCAACCAATAATTTATTGATATTATCTTTTGTTTCTCTAAATTTTTGTTTTATTTTCCCTTAATAATAATACCAAGTTGAATTTTCTTTCATCTATACTTTTTTACTTTTGGTGCTAACAACTACACTAAGTCCGCCAAAAATGGATAAAATATTTTAACCAAGGTCGATGGAAGTTTCTAAAGTGTTCCTCCCCCCACCCCCAAAGAAAGAAAAAGGGTACCAACTTAATAAATTAACTCTGTGTTGGGGTTTTATTTTGGTCAAACAATAGTGAGGTTAACAGTGAACCATGAAGAAATCAGGAAATAAATGAGCTCGTATTTGCAAAACTATGGGTTGTGGTGGGGCTTGGTAGGCAGAGATAGTAGCTTCTGAACTTATCCGGAATCAGTTTTTGTAATATTTAATACCTCAAATTCAATGCTAAGATTCTCTTATAAGGTCATCTCTAATAGCTTCTCTATTTGTTTTTTTAAATGTAAATAATTTTAGTCATTTATTTATATTTTGGGATACCTTATTTCCAATTCTACTCCAACAACTCTCCTATTTTTCACAAAACTCTCGGTTTAGGAAATTTCAATTTCAATTTTACTCTATGACTCCCATATTTTACAATATTGCGGTCTTAGAGCTATGGAGATGGGGATAAAATTTAGGGATAGTTTTGGGGATCAAACAAAACCCTTAAATATGAATGTTTTGAATTTTGGTTGAAAGAACACCTAAAATATTGGGGATAGGATAAAGGGAGCTATAGGAGTACATTATTGCAATAATGCCCTTAAATATAGGTGATTTGAATGTTTAGGGGATTTGTTAGAGTTAGTCTAATATTATAAAGTTGCAATTGTAATTGAACAATTTTAGACTGTGTATATCATTTATCATAATTGTTTAGTAATTAATTTGTAATCATTTTACAAAAACATTATGTTGGAATATAACCCGGTTTCTAAATAGGCAGCAAAGATCCTAGTTTTGGCCAAATTAGGAGACCTGTCATATTTGGAGTCTTGCCTTATTTGTTCTCCTATTATATCTCTAGTGTTACTATATGTGTAGTGTTACCATATTCGTAGTACTGCCATATTTGGTTTTATTATACTCTATAAATAGAGGATTTGCCTATTGTATTAAAGTAAGATAACGAAACAAAGAACTAAAATAGAGAGTGAGTTACCTTGAGGGTGAGGGGAGCATAGGCCCTCACCCTCTTTTTCCGTGTGTTGTATTTGTTCTTATTCTCTTTGTCTACCCGTAAAAATAGTAGAAACTGAATCACATTAAAAATATTGTATCAATTATATTTTACATGTTTCTCCATCTATTTATTCGTTCCAAATACTCCGAATTTCCTATCAGAATCCGGTTTGGAGAACTGGGTACGGTGCGTGGGTGAAAAGACATGATTCTTTCGTTGTTTCATGTTTTTAATTCCATTGCATGATTGACACGAAAAACGAAATTCGAATAAACTTGGACATGATTGCGTTTGTGGCAAGAAAAAACGAAAAAGCGAGCATGACGTCATCGAGTGCCGTCTCTGTTGGAATTGAACTATTACCGTCAGTCGGAGAAGGATTGTCGTTGGAGGAGACTTGCCACTAGAGGAGTAAAGCCGTGGTGTCCGTGCAAGCTGTGGTGGCCATGGACGGCGGTGGCTAAAGTTCAAAAGTGGTGACCATGGAGGCAATGTTGGAGTTCCAACGACTCAAGGAACATTGTGATGGTGGTGTTGCAGCTATTTGCAGCAGGAACCATGCCCGAGTTTGAAACTTGAAATTCATGCTTAGAGCTTTAATGGCGAAACAGCGTTGGGTCAATGTTGACTCGCTCGAAACACTCGGTTAGAAAAGTGACAACGTGAAGAAGGCGTTGGTGAAGTCGTCGCGATGTTTGGTGGCTTGAATTTGTGCCAACGATGTGAAGAGCATCAAGAGTGGGGAAAACAAACCAGACGGTAAGTGGCCAAAAACTAGCAGAATGACTCAATTTGTCCTAGATGCAGTCAATCAGTCTATAGAACTTGGTTTTAAACCAGTTCAGATGTAATTACTGATGCTTTCAACCAGAGGTATTTCTACTGTCGTATAGAACATCGAGGAACAAAATTCAAGTGTCCAAGTTTTGTTGCTAAATATAGCTGTTTTATGTGTAGTTTTTATCATCTTGAAATCTTTCTACTCCAAATAATTTCTGGCTTCTGACAAGGTTGTAAGAGTTAAGATCACTGTGAAATTTCCACCTCACATGTCATAATTTGCCGGCTATTAGCCGAAGAATCTTGGATGGTGTTAAATGTCCTATACACGTTATGATTGAAATTTGATAGTTATGAAAGGTTGATGGAGTTATGATGAAAGAAGCTAGACATTTCACAACTGTTGGATTCACTTATAACATTACGATGTTGTCGTGATTCTTACTTGTCTAAAAGTAATTTGGATCTCGAGTGAGTCATTACCCCATGTAAGAGTGGGGATTTCTAAGCAATAATCTGTTTTCACTTGATCAATTAACTCCTTGTTCTGGAACAAGAGAAACGAGATAAAATACAACATAAGTAGAGGAGACGAGGAGCAAAATCTTGTCTGGCTAATGACTTTTTTCTTACCCAAGTCAGGCCACCACCATTCCCTCACCCTTGGACCGAGCAGCCAAGTCAGGCCACCACCGTATTTATGAGTTTCTGCTGACACAGTCAAGATTTTGCGGTTGTAGGTGTTTGAGAATTTAATTATCTTCCATGAATAAATAATAAATTCCACTAGGAGTATGACTTGTCTCTCATCGCTTACACCAATTGGTTTTAGAAAGGCGATGGAGTTGAAGGACACGAGGATACGACTTGTATGTCGTCCTGCGGACTTCATGAAGGAATCCATGCTAAAAAGGTACATACCGAGCGAAAATCTCCACATTCAGAACTCAAGGGAAAACTAGCGCAGTTTCATTTGCTTTTATGTCATGTGACTCTCTGCCTTTGGCTCTTTAAGCTTTTCAAATTCAAAGATCAGATTACAGAAAAAGAAGCCGGAACTAAAGCTCTCCTGATCATCCATAAATTAACTCCTGGGATCTTTTTAGAAGATCATAACATGAGTGGTTCACAGATTTGGAGTCATAGATACCCTTCAATCATGTGATGTTGAACGATATCATCATCTAAAAAGGGACTCAACCATTATGACAAAGAAAAGTTTGAGTAAGAAGGGAGAGAGAAGCAAAAGTTGCACTAAGAATATCATTTGATTCGACAATCCTGGAAAAGACACAAGGAAAGTTTCTAGTCGAAGTAGTAGTAGTGTTACATGATACTAATATCTGCTGTACAAGAAGCATCAACTGTACAAAATTTCATGCAGATAAGCTCCAGGATGTCAACAACCTTATGTAATACCCCAGGATGACATGAGATCACATATAACTTTAGCACTGCTCAACAAATGAATAGACTAACGACCTGTGAACTCAGTAAAAGAAGCAGTGGCCTGTGATGATGATGAAGCAGTAGATGTTGATGTGTCCCCAGGAGTCCTCTTTTCGGTATCAATGAATGTTGGTCTTCTAGGTGGCTTTTGCTCCATGACATGGCCACTTGAAAGCATGACTACGACTTCAGACATGGTTAGCCTTGAAGAAGGTGGCGACTGAGTGCACGAGAGCGCAATCTCTATGACTTTGCTTACTTCTTCTGGGTTATATTCATTCGGATCTAATGTCTTGTCCACCAACTTTAGATGCAAGCCCTTCTCATAAAGATTCCAGGCCTACGAGACACCATGAATGCAAAATTTGAAAAATAAGCAACCAATTAAGAACTCAAACGAAGCGAAGAAAGTCTGCCCATTCAAGACGTATAGAATATAGCAGCGTTACAGGGGCATTAAGAGGTTTTACGAATTAAAAATATCGAGATACCTTACAATATTCTGCAGGAAAATTATGGAGAATACTTTCAAATTACTTGTGAGTGTATCCAAGAAATTATCAACTCTTAATGCTTGTATCTATTTCGGAAAAAGTAGATTGCTGTTTAAATATGTGCAGGGATTTGCATAAAACATATAAAACAGTGACCAAACAGCAGAAGACTACTTTTGTCATTGTAATGAAAGCAACCTGCTCAAGAAGATATTCAGCAACAGTATCATCCGTGACGTCATTGCTCCTTCGCCCACTGATGATTTCAAGGACGACTACACCAAAACTGTATGTATCAGCTTTCTCAGATAAATGTCCATGAATTGCATACTCTGGTGCCGTGTAGCCTCGATGCACAGAACATGGTTGTTACAAGGAAATGATCTTAAATCTTTAAGAAAAATTATGCTAATAGATGAGTTGAAATCTACTTCAAAATGCAGGCAAAGCTAGTAAGGACCGCAAACTTAAAGGTATATGTTTGAGTTAAAATCGTATGAACTGAAGAGGAAAGGCAGGAGGATATCTGACTTACAAGGTCCCAGCAAATTTAGTACTGAGGTGACTTTGATCTTCAGGCATAAGCCTTGCTAGTCCAAAATCCGCAATTTTTGGCTGAAAATCAGCATCAAGTAGAATATTGCTGGATTTTATGTCCCGATGTATGATGCTTACATGGAACTGGTCATGCAAATAGGCAAGACCTCTAGCAGTGCCAAAAATAATATCATAACGTTGTTTCCATGTGAGCGTACCTTTTTTCTCCCCTGTCAATTATGATAAAGCAGAAGGTTAATGTCCAAGGATGATACAAACAACATGTAGATAATCTCGAGAACTTCTCTAATAGTTGAGGGGTTACGGATTCAGCAAGAACTTTCAATAGTAATAATGATTTCTCAATTATTTTTTGCAAGCAACGCTGAACACTTGCTGAACCTATGCCATGTGGTATCTAAGATAATTATAAGTAATTTCATGACTATAATCAAAACAGACTAAAGTTAAAAGCCTAGCTAATATTTTCCTACTGATTTTGAAGATATCGAAAGGACTTTTGCTACATTTCTTGACAAGTACACATCCATTGTTCTATATGATTAATGAATTTAATTGTCCCTAGTGCGTGAACAAAAACCAAAAAAAGCAATTTATTTACAGTCACTAGATACAAAATTGGAAATATTGGGTATTTGTCTACAAAATCTAGCCCAAGAGGCTTGAACACTAATCTGCATTAAACCTCCTATATGACCTACCTCACCGTGGCTTGTAAGATAAATCGAAAATTCAGGAGCAAAGATAAGATCACCTACCATATAAAAATCTATCTAGGCTTCCATTTTCCATGTATTCATGAACAAGAAGTAGATCTGATCATTTTCTAGAACAACCCGGTGGCGGATGAGATTGCGGTGATGAACATTACTAATTAGCCTAACTTCACTATCGAACTCTGCTGTTGCTCGTGGAGCTTATCGTTATTTTCTTAACAAAGAACTACGTTCCCATTCTTCAGTGTCCCCTATTTTGAGATATTATAACAAATTATTGTAGTTACATTCTGGTACATGTAATCAATAACAAGATGGCAATCAATTTAAAAAAAAAAAAACTAAACAGAATAAATAAGAAAGGGAGAAGATAAGACGAACTATGCAGAAAGTTGAGGTCTGTTGTGTCAGCATAAAAGCGTCATCTGTCTCCTATGTTTTGCATACTCACCTTGTATACGGCACCAAAACCTCCTTCTCCAAGTTTATTTTCTTCGCTGAAGTGTTTCGTTGCATCTCTCAAATCTTTGTAGTTGTAAAGAGACGGACCTTGCAACTCGTTGCTCCCAATATGTTGCACAGTAAAGCACAAAGAAGGTTACCCTGAGGTTGCTCAAGTAGACAAAAGCAAGCACAACAGTAAACGAAACTAGCTAAGTTATTAGCATCACTAACCTCTTCTAGATGTCTTTCTCTTCCTTGAGAGTTGATACCATACAAAGAGAGAAAGTACAACTAAAAGAAAGCCAACGCCCCCGACAACTCCCCCAATAATTGCTTTTTTCTTGCTTGAACTTCCTAGCAATGCAATATCACCAAATTCATGATCAGTTTAGCAGCTAAGTCAACATGCAGCGTCGATGAGGCAAAGGCAATCACTTAATGAAAGGAAGTCATTTAGGCTTTGAAATGTGAGAAAAGTATAATCACAATCCATCTGGACTGTGCTAATCAAAGACTACTGTAGAATTATGCAGTATAATGGAGGCCTTCACCCTTAAACACAAATGCTCACCGCAAGCCCGGTGGTCTAATGGTATGTCCTCAATTTAGGTTTGAGACGCCTTGAATCAGTTCTCGATGACCCAAGCCCAACTTCGCCTACCACCGTATTGAACCTAATTAACTAATCAACCGAGATAAAATGCTTAAACTCGTGGTAGCGGTAACAATGAACCAAGTCATTATAAAGTACACACAAATCTTACAAAAAACCGATCTTGACGGACATTTCAAATTCTCATTATTATCGATCGCCAAAGACGAGGGCAAGTCAATAGCACACATGTGCTGAAAAATTAGAAGCTAACTTACCTCCTCCCAGAAAGGGTGTAATATCCATAGTCTGGTTATCGGCAAAGAATGGGGTGTCCGAATACCTCATGAAACAGGCTGCATCAAAAGCCCTTCCATCTGCATTAGGCAAACAGCCCTGTATGTTACCATACGCCACGGTCAAGCAATCCAGGCAACCATTCGGGCTGATTGTTTCAGCACATTGTGCCACTGCATAGATTGTTGCAGCAGCACCACCAGTGACATCCCTCTTAGCTGCTGCAAAGAAACCATTAATTCTTGGTGTTGCAACTTCAAGATCCTTTAGTAGTGCTCCTGCGTCTGCTTCAAATGTCGTTGGTGAGATGCGATTCGATTCTTCTGATTGATTTTCGGAAGAGTAGTTTGATCATAGAAGGTGTTGCTCTCGTACCTTGGGAAAAGGAAGCAGTCAGTGAGGAAGGAAATAAATGCAGAGCAAGAACTTGGTTACCAATTTTGAGCTTTTGTTCTATACTTGTAAATTCTTGGCACCATTCCCGCCACTAAGGAGATTTGGGTCTGGACTTTTAAAGTGGCATAAAAACTTTAATTTTAACCACTAAATTAAGAGAATTTTCATTAATATATATGTACAGATCTACGGGCGAGGTCGACAAATTCCTATCCATCCTGCCTTGGTGCTGTGATACAGGCTGGGAGCCCCACCTTATTCTGAGCACGGTTTTTGGTTTAAAATCCTACCCAATCCATGCGATACTCCTAAGAGCCGATGGAATGGAATACCATTGGCATCTCCGTAGTTAACCTTTTGTAATTTGTATTTGTTGAAGAGAAAGGGACAAAAAAAAAAAAAAGTAATCATGTCACAGTCTAAAGTCTGATTATTAGGGTAAATTGTTGTGAACCCTCCTGTAAGATAAAAGTCCCACCATAATCTCTTGGTCACTAAAATAAAGATGACAATTTTTTGAATCAAGGGGAAGCATATACTATAATAAGAGAATTATAAGGAAAGTTTATATAATAGGAGGATGCAATATACTTGTGGAGGACCACAAGGGTCCATAGTAATTTACCCTCATTGTTACGATGACCATGAGCCATCTACTAGCAAATTCTTCAAAACATAACCAAACAAATTTCAGAGGCTCGTTTGTCAATGGATGGCGATGCTCATTTGCTTGCTTATTCACCGATATTCAATTTTAGCTAGTCATTAATCTTTCAGGTGACTTGGAATGGCGTGTTAACAACAAAAACTTAATAGTTTGAACACTTTTAACCATAAATTAAACCCAATCATTAGGTTTCGAAGAAATTACAATTCATTGTAACCGTAACCTCTAGCTAGAAAAAAAAATAAATTAAATAGGATATCAAGCTAAAAGAATATAAAAGATCTAGTTAAATGGAAAAAGGTCAACAACAAAATAAATCAAAAAATGCATTCAAAACAATAAAAAGTTATTTAAATATATTATAAATCTAAAAAATTAAAAAAAATCAACGTAAATATCAAAAAAGCCAAACAATAACATGAATTAAAATATATGCATAATACCCTAATCAAATTCAAAATAAAATATAGAAACATTGTATAACTTGTCAATAAATAGATTTATTTTAAAATTTATTACTCATATATTGAATAGTAATTAAAATTTAACTCACTCATTGTTTCGGCTGTCATATCTACGGTACGGTAGTTATAGATCATTAGTTGGTTGAGCCAATAGCATGACTTGATGCTATTGGCATAACCGATTAGTGACGAATCAGGAGATTGACCAATAAATTGTTTGGCAGCCACTGGAATAACCGATTCAAATTTCACAGCGGTTTAGAATTATAGAGGTTTTGTCCTAGATAAGGTGATTTTCAGAAATTTATTCAACCTTTTGTAACTTACATTTCTGAAGAAAAATACAATCTGTAGGCTAGTCAGTATCAAAAACAAAAATAAACCATAGAAACTTCATTGTATTCCAAAGAATCTTTCCAGAAACCATTTTGCACAAGTGTTACTGTGTTAGGGTGAAATATTCCCTTAGGATTGTTGCATTCGTACATGCTTCAAAGACTGTGGTCGATATATATCGATTAATATATTATAACGTAGAATATAGTAATAAAATAATAATCAGATTTAATTTACGGGATTCTATTCAAGTCTAAGATCAGAACCTATCGAATTATTTGTTGGTTACTTATAAAAACCAAAAATTAAGGATACTCCATAAGTTTTAATTATCTTGATTTTGTCAAGCGGATATCATTAGTTTCAAATTCAGAGCATGTTTGTCTCTATTTATTTTATAGTTTATAAACTCTTAAAAAGAAGTATAACTTATAAATCCCAAATAAACTTAGTCAAATAGGCTGTTAAATATTAACCGTTGTCATTCCGATGGTAACAACTACAATATTAATATCATAGTGTGCTACTGCCTCTTTTTTTTTTTTTTTTTCCGATTTTCCTGATTGGCGATGATCGAGACTAACGGAGAAATCCAATTGTCTCCCGTGGATAAGGGCTTGTTTGGACAAAAAGGCTTTTCCCTTGAAAAATATTTTTCTCAGTAAGCGTTTGGCTCAAATTTTTAGGAAAACTTGACAATCGTTAAAAACTCGAATTAAATGTTTTGAAACCAAAATTTTGGTTTTTAAGGAAAAAATACTTTTCTTGAGTGCATGTTTGGATTGGCTTACAGAAGAGCACTTTCTTTATGATTTTCGATTTCTTTTAAACAGTTCGAATTTTTTATTTTGCAAACAAACTCAATTTGTGCCTTTTTTTGAAGTTTCAATTTTACATTTTTTTTTTGAAGAAATCAATTCAAACATCTATTGAAAAAATAAAATTTTCTTATCATGAAAAGATCCAATCAGAACAGACCCCAAAAGCTGTAAGAAGAAAAAAAAGAAAAGAATAACACTACTTTCATGAACTAATTCGACGAGGCCTTAAATTAGGACTTTCAATGCTGTATATAAGATCTCCATCCTCCTATAATAGAGTTTTAGAGTGTATCCGGAAGTACTTATAAGTTGGTCAAATATACTTATAAGTAGAAAAATAAAATTTACACGTTTGACAAATTCTGTTTATAAGCAAAAAGAAAAAGCACCGACCCACAACTTTCTTTTTAGCACTTATATAAGCTATAAGAGTGAACCAAATAAAATTATATTTATATCCTTTAAAAATTATAAAAATAACTATCCTTAATTAATGATAGGCCCTTTTTAGTTAAAAATATAGGTATATCTTATGTAAACACTTTTGCTTATTTGTTATTTGCTTATAAGCATCAAAAGTCGTTTATAAATATCAATTTCTTATAAGCAACTTTAAAAAAATAAATTAAAAGAAAAAAGCCAAACACCTTCTTAAATGCTGCATTCAAGAGAGTTAATTACCTGAGGAAGCAACCATCATATATAACACGAGCTCCATTTGCAGCTGAGCAGTTTCTTATTTCAGAGACTGCAGCATCGAAGCATGCAATGCAATCAGCTGACGACAAGTAGTTTCGTGACCGAACCATAGCGCATACGAGTGCGAAGACCTCGCCGCTGCGTGGCGGCGCTTGTTCTCATCATTCGATAAGCGGCTTCTGAGATCAGCAAAGGTGGCGTTAAGGTTGTTAAAGAAGTCTCTTTGAGTTGTAGCGTTATACTGACTGCATCCGCTGTTGAGCAGATTGATTTGTGGGTCTGATCTTGCTGGTTTTAGCATCAGCACGACCACGATTGTCGTCCAGAACCATGGCGACCGCCATTTTGCCATGGTTCGAAATATTTCCTCTCGCAAGTTATTTTCCGCCACCGACGAGCCGAATATATACCGCCAAGGAATGCTTAAAATAATAGTGACAATCGCCATGCGCATTTAATTCTATGGATTTGATTTAATATACCACACTATCGATGAGATTAGATTATTCAATACCCACAACGCTTTTGTTTTTCTTTTGCTAAGCCAATTGATGCAGAGCTGACGAAAGACAGACTCTCAGTCCCGATATTAGACTAATTTTGAAGGTTTTTGGTAGACTACGTCTTTTCACTATTCTACTTCTTTACTTTTAGCGACCAAATCATGAGAGATTTTAAATAAACCTACAAATTTTAGTTTCTTTGGGCCAAAATTTCAACATACAGGTTAACTATTTCTTATACTCTTCTAGAGTCGCCAATTATGGAGGGTCTGTTTTCAATCTTCATACGTTTTCCTCTTGTATTCTTTTATTTCCTTTTAGACTAAACTGTATTTTATTTTTCTGTATTTTTGTCAAAATTGTATTAAAATTTCTTATGATTTTAAAACTCTTAATACCCTATGTTATAAAAAATGGTGTCGATATCCCCTATATTATGCACGATTACTCCAAAATTCACATGAGTTTTGTATAACATTTTTTTTTATAATATAAGGGCATTATCAAGTTTGAAATACAAGAAAATTTTATACAACTTTATTAAAACATTATAAAATGCAATTTACTCTTTCTTTTTAGATAACATACAATATTATAGAAGTCGGGAATAGTGAAGGAAACTCCCAAGAAGCACATTTCTCAAAAATCGAATTTGTGTTTTTCTCTTCATAAAAATAACGTTATTACCACCTCAACCAATAATTTATTGATATTATCTTTTGTTTCTCTAAATTTTTGTTTTATTTTCCCTTAATAATAATACCAAGTTGAATTTTCTTTCATCTATACTTTTTTACTTTTGGTGCTAACAACTACACTAAGTCCGCCAAAAATGGATAAAATATTTTAACCAAGGTCGATGGAAGTTTCTAAAGTGTTCCTCCCCCCACCCCCAAAGAAAGAAAAAGGGTACCAACTTAATAAATTAACTCTGTGTTGGGGTTTTATTTTGGTCAAACAATAGTGAGGTTAACAGTGAACCATGAAGAAATCAGGAAATAAATGAGCTCGTATTTGCAAAACTATGGGTTGTGGTGGGGCTTGGTAGGCAGAGATAGTAGCTTCTGAACTTATCCGGAATCAGTTTTTGTAATATTTAATACCTCAAATTCAATGCTAAGATTCTCTTATAAGGTCATCTCTAATAGCTTCTCTATTTGTTTTTTTAAATGTAAATAATTTTAGTCATTTATTTATATTTTGGGATACCTTATTTCCAATTCTACTCCAACAACTCTCCTATTTTTCACAAAACTCTCAGTTTAGGAAATTTCAATTTCAATTTTACTCTAACAGCTCCCATATTTTACAATATTGCAGTCTTAGAGCTATGGAGATGGGGGATAAAATTTAGGGGATAGTTTTGGGGGATCAAACAAAACCCTTAAATATGAATGTTTTGAATTTTGGTTGAAAGAACACCTAAAATATTGGGGATAGGATAAGGGAGCTATAGGAGTACATTATTGCAATAATGCCCTTAAATATAGGTGATTTGAATGTTTAGGGATTTGTTAGAGTTAGTCTAATATTATAAAGTTGCAATTGTAATTGAACAATTTTAGACTGTGTATATCATTTATCATAATTGTTTAGTAATTAATTTGTAATCATTTTACAAAAACATTATGTTGGAATATAACCCGTTTTCTAAATAGGCAAAGAAAGATCCTAGTTTTGGCCAAATTAGGAGACTGTCATATTTGGAGTCTTGCCTTATTTGTTCTCCTATTATATCTCTAGTGTTACTATATGTGTAGTGTTACCATATTCGTAGTACTGCCATATTTGGTTTTATTATACTCTATAAATAGAGGATTTGCCTATTGTATTAAAGTAAGATAACTAAACAAAGAACTAAAATAGAGAGTGAGTTACCTTGAGGGTGAGGGGAGCATAGGCCCTCACCCTCTTTTCCGTGTGTTGTATTTGTTCTTATTCTCTTTGTCTACCCGTAAAAATAGGCCGAAGGCTGAATCACATTAAAAATATTGTATCAATTATATTTTACATGTTTCTCCATCTATTTATTCGTTCCAAATACTCCGAATTTCCTATCAGAATCCGGTTTGGAGAACTGGGTACGGTGCGTGGGTGAAAAGACATGATTCTTTCGTTGTTTCATGTTTTTAATTCCATTGCATGATTGACACGAAAAACGAAATTCGAATAAACTTGGACATGATTGCGTTTGTGGCAAGAAAAAACGAAAAAGCGAGCATGACGTCATCGAGTGCCGTCTCTGTTGGAATTGAACTATTACCGTCAGTCGGAGAAGGATTGTCGTTGGAGGAGACTTGCCACTAGAGGAGTAAAGCCGTGGTGTCCGTGCAAGCTGTGGTGGCCATGGACGGCGGTGGCTAAAGTTCAAAAGTGGTGACCATGGAGGCAATGTTGGAGTTCCAACGACTCAAGGAACATTGTGATGGTGGTGTTGCAGCTATTTGCAGCAGGAACCATGCCCGAGTTTGAAACTTGAAATTCATGCTTAGAGCTTTAATGGCGAAACAGCGTTGGGTCAATGTTGACTCGCTCGAAACACTCGGTTAGAAAAGTGACAACGTGAAGAAGGCGTTGGTGAAGTCGTCGCGATGTTTGGTGGCTTGAATTTGTGCCAACGATGTGAAGAGCATCAAGAGTGGGGAAAACAAACCAGACGGTAAGTGGCCAAAAACTAGCAGAATGACTCAATTTGTCCTAGATGCAGTCAATCAGTCTATAGAACTTGGTTTTAAACCAGTTCAGATGTAATTACTGATGCTTTCAACCAGAGGTATTTCTACTGTCGTATAGAACATCGAGGAACAAAATTCAAGTGTCCAAGTTTTGTTGCTAAATATAGCTGTTTTATGTGTAGTTTTATCATCTTGAAATCTTTCTACTCCAAATAATTTCTGGCTTCTGACAAGGTTGTAAGAGTTAAGATCACTGTGAAATTTCCACCTCACATGTCATAATTTGCCGGCTATTAGCCGAAGAATCTTGGATGGTGTTAAATGTCCTATACACGTTATGATTGAAATTTGATAGTTATGAAAGGTTGATGGAGTTATGATGAAAGAAGCTAGACATTTCACAACTGTTGGATTCACTTATAACATTACGATGTTGTCAGGGGATTCTTACTTGTCTAAAAGTAATTTGGATCTCGAGTGAGTCATTACCCCATGTAAGAGTGGGGATTTCTAAGCAATAATCTGTTTTCACTTGATCAATTAACTCCTTGTTCTGGAACAAGAGAAACGAGATAAAATACAACATAAGTAGAGGAGACGAGGAGCAAAATCTTGTCTGGCTAATGACTTTTTTCTTACCCAAGTCAGGCCACCACCATTCCCTCACCCTTGGACCGAGCAGCCAAGTCAGGCCACCACCGTATTTATGAGTTTCTGCTGACACAGTCAAGATTTTGCGGTTGTAGGTGTTTGAGAATTTAATTATCTTCCATGAATAAATAATAAATTCCACTAGAGTATGACTTGTCTCTCATCGCTTACACCAATTGGTTTTAGAAAGGCGATGGAGTTGAAGGACACGAGGATACGACTTGTATGTCGTCCTGCGGACTTCATGAAGGAATCCATGCTAAAAGGTACATACCGAGCGAAAATCTCCACATTCAGAACTCAAGGGAAAACTAGCGCAGTTTCATTTGCTTTTATGTCATGTGACTCTCTGCCTTTGGCTCTTTAAGCTTTTCAAATTCAAAGATCAGATTACAGAAAAAGAAGCCGGAACTAAAGCTCTCCTGATCATCCATAAATTAACTCCTGGGATCTTTTAGAAGATCATAACATGAGTGGTTCACAGATTTGGAGTCATAGATACCCTTCAATCATGTGATGTTGAACGATATCATCATCTAAAAAGGGACTCAACCATTATGACAAAGAAAAGTTTGAGTAAGAAGGGAGAGAGAAGCAAAAGTTGCACTAAGAATATCATTTGATTCGACAATCCTGGAAAAGACACAAGGAAAGTTTCTAGTCGAAGTAGTAGTAGTGTTACATGATACTAATATCTGCTGTACAAGAAGCATCAACTGTACAAAATTTCATGCAGATAAGCTCCAGGATGTCAACAACCTTATGTAATACCCCAGGATGACATGAGATCACATATAACTTTAGCACTGCTCAACAAATGAATAGACTAACGACCTGTGAACTCAGTAAAAGAAGCAGTGGCCTGTGATGATGATGAAGCAGTAGATGTTGATGTGTCCCCAGGAGTCCTCTTTTCGGTATCAATGAATGTTGGTCTTCTAGGTGGCTTTTGCTCCATGACATGGCCACTTGAAAGCATGACTACGACTTCAGACATGGTTAGCCTTGAAGAAGGTGGCGACTGAGTGCACGAGAGCGCAATCTCTATGACTTTGCTTACTTCTTCTGGGTTATATTCATTCGGATCTAATGTCTTGTCCACCAACTTTAGATGCAAGCCCTTCTCATAAAGATTCCAGGCCTACGAGACACCATGAATGCAAAATTTGAAAAATAAGCAACCAATTAAGAACTCAAACGAAGCGAAGAAAGTCTGCCCATTCAAGACGTATAGAATATAGCAGCGTTACAGGGGCATTAAGAGGTTTTACGAATTAAAAATATCGAGATACCTTACAATATTCTGCAGGAAAATTATGGAGAATACTTTCAAATTACTTGTGAGTGTATCCAAGAAATTATCAACTCTTAATGCTTGTATCTATTTCGGAAAAAGTAGATTGCTGTTTAAATATGTGCAGGGATTTGCATAAAACATATAAAACAGTGACCAAACAGCAGAAGACTACTTTTGTCATTGTAATGAAAGCAACCTGCTCAAGAAGATATTCAGCAACAGTATCATCCGTGACGTCATTGCTCCTTCGCCCACTGATGATTTCAAGGACGACTACACCAAAACTGTATGTATCAGCTTTCTCAGATAAATGTCCATGAATTGCATACTCTGGTGCCGTGTAGCCTCTGATGCACAGAACATGGTTGTTACAAGGAAATGATCTTAAATCTTTAAGAAAAATTATGCTAATAGATGAGTTGAAATCTACTTCAAAATGCAGGCAAAGCTAGTAAGGACCGCAAACTTAAAGGTATATGTTTGAGTTAAAATCGTATGAACTGAAGAGGAAAGGCAGGAGGATATCTGACTTACAAGGTCCCAGCAAATTTAGTACTGAGGTGACTTTGATCTTCAGGCATAAGCCTTGCTAGTCCAAAATCCGCAATTTTTGGCTGAAAATCAGCATCAAGTAGAATATTGCTGGATTTTATGTCCCGATGTATGATGCTTACATGGAACTGGTCATGCAAATAGGCAAGACCTCTAGCATTGCCAAAAATAATATCATAACGTTGTTTCCATGTGAGCGTACCTTTTTTCTCCCCTGTCAATTATGATAAAGCAGAAGGTTAATGTCCAAGGATGATACAAACAACATGTAGATAATCTCGAGAACTTCTCTAATAGTTGAGGGGGTTCTGACGGATTCAGCAGTAACTTTCAATAGTAATAATGATTTCTCAATTATTTTTTGCAAGCAACGCTGAACACTTGCTGAACCTATGCCATGTGGTATCTAAGATAATTATAAGTAATTTCATGACTATAATCAAAACAGACTAAAGTTAAAAGCCTAGCTAATATTTTCCTACTGATTTTGAAGATATCTGAAAGGACTTTTTGCTACATTTCTTGACAAGTACACATCCATTGTTCTATATGATTAATGAATTTAATTGTCCCTAGTGCGTGAACAAAAAACCAAAAAAAGCAATTTATTTACAGTCACTAGATACAAAATTGGAAATATTGGGTATTTGTCTACAAAATCTAGCCCAAGAGGCTTGAACACTAATCTGCATTAAACCTCCTATATGACCTACCTCACCGTGGCTTGTAAGATAAATCGAAAATTCAGGAGCAAAGATAAGATCACCTACCATATAAAAATCTATCTAGGCTTCCATTTTCCATGTATTCATGAACAAGAAGTAGATCTGATCCTTTTCTAGAACAACCCAGTAGGCGGATGAGATTGCGGTGATGAACATTACTAATTAGCCTAACTTCACTATCGAACTCTGCCGTTGCTCTGGTGGAGCTTACTGTTATTTTCTTAACAGCAACTACGTTCCCATTCTTCAGTGTCCCCTATTTTGAGATATTATAACAAATTATTGTAGTTACATTCTGGTACATGTAATCAATAACAAGATGGCAATCAATTTAAAAAAAAAAAAACTAAACAGAATAAATAAGAAAGGGAGAAGATAAGACGAACTATGCAGAAAGTTGAGGTCTGTTGTGTCAGCATAAAAGCGTCTGTCTGTCTCCTATGTTTTGCATACTCACCTTGTATACGGCACCAAAACCTCCTTCTCCAAGTTTATTTTCTTCGCTGAAGTGTTTCGTTGCATCTCTCAAATCTTTGTAGTTGTAAAGAGACGGACCTTGCAACTCAGTTGCTCCCAATATGTTGCCTGGTAAAGCACAAAGAAGGTTACCCTGAGGTTGCTCAAGTAGACAAAAGCAAGCACAACAGTAAACGAAACTAGCTAAGTTATTAGCATCACTAACCTCTTCTAGATGTCTTTCTCTTCCTTGAGAGTTGATACCATACAAAGAGAGAAAGTACAACTAAAAGAAAGCCAACGCCCCCGACAACTCCCCCAATAATTGCTTTTTTCTTGCTTGAACTTCCTAGCAATGCAATATCACCAAATTCATGATCAGTTTAGCAGCTAAGTCAACATGCAGCGTCGATGAGGCAAAGGCAATCACTTAATGAAAGGAAGTCATTTAGGCTTTGAAATGTGAGAAAAGTATAATCACAATCCATCTGGACTGTGCTAATCAAAGACTACTGTAGAATTATGCAGTATAATGGAGGCCTTCACCCTTAAACACAAATGCTCACCGCAAGCCCAGTGGTCTAATGGTATGTCCCTCAATTTAGGTTTGAGACGCCTTGAATCAGTTCTCTGATGACCCAAGCCCAACTTCTGGCCTACCACCGTATTGAACCTAATTAACTAATCAATCGAGATAAAATGCTTAAACTCGTGGTAGCGGTAACAATGAACCAAGTCATTATAAAGTACACACAAATCTTACAAAAAACCGATCTTGACGGACATTTCAAATTCTCATTATTATCGATCGCCAAAGACGAGGGCAAGTCAATAGCACACATGTGCTGAAAAATTAGAAGCTAACTTACCTCCTCCCAGAAAGGGTGTAATATCCATAGTCTGGTTATCGGCAAAGAATGGGGTGTCCGAATACCTCATGAAACAGGCTGCATCAAAAGCCCTTCCATGCATTAGGCAAACAGCCAGTATGTTACCATACGCCACGGTCAAGCAATCCAGGCAACCATTCGGGCTGATTGTTTCAGCACATTGTGCCACTGCATAGATTGTTGCAGCAGCACCACCAGTGACATCCCTCTTAGCTGCTGCAAAGAAACCATTAATTCTTGGTGTTGCAACTTCAAGATCCTTTAGTAGTGCTCCTGCGTCTGCTTCAAATCTTTGTTGGTGAGATGCGATTCGATTCTTGCCGCTGATTGGTATTTCGGAAGAGTAGTTTGATCATAGAAGGTGTTGCTCTCGTACCTTGGGAAAAGGAAGCAGTCAGTGAGGAAGGAAATAAATGCAGAGCAAGAACTTGGTTACCAATTTTGAGCTTTTGTTCTATACTTGTAAATTCTTGGCACCATTCCCGCCACTAAGGAGATTTGGGTCGGACTTTTAAAGTGGCATAAAAACTTTAATTTTAACCACTAAATTAAGAGAATTTTCATTAATATATATGTACAGATCTACGGGCGAGGTCGACAAATTCCTATCCATCCTGCCTTGGTGCTGTGATACAGGCTGGGAGCCCCACCTTATTCTGAGCACGGTTTTTTTGGTTTAAAATCCTACCCAATCCATGCGATACTCCTAAGAGCCAGTATGGAATGGAATACCATTGGCATCTCCGTAGTTAACCTTTTGTAATTTGTATTTGTTGAAGAGAAAGGGACAAAAAAAAAAAAAAGTAATCATGTCATAGTCTAAAGTCTGATTATTAGGGTAAATTGTTGTGAACCCTCCTGTAAGATAAAAGTCCCACCATAATCTCTTGGTCACTAAAATAAAGATGACAATTTTTTGAATCAAGGGGAAGCATATACTATAATAAGAGAATTATAAGGAAAGTTTATATAATAGGAGGATGCAATATACTTGTGGAGGACCACAAGGGTCCATAGTAATTTACCCTCATTGTTACGACACCATGAGCCATCTACTAGCAAATTCTTGAAAACATAACCAAACAAATTTGAGGCTCGTTTGTCAATGGATGGCGATGCTCATTTGCTTGCTTATTCACCGATATTCAATTTTAGCTAGTCATTAATCTTTCAGGTGACTTGGAATGGCGGTGTTAACAACAAAAACTTAATAGTTTGAACACTTTTAACCATAAATTAAACCCAATCATTAGGTTTCGAAGAAATTACAATTCATTGTAACCGTAACCTCTAGCTAGAAAAAAAAATAAATTAAATAGGATATCAAGCTAAAAGAATATAAAAGATCTAGTTAAATGGAAAAAAGGTCAACAACAAAATAAATCAAAAAATGCATTCAAAACAATAAAAAGTTATTTAAATATATTATAAATCTAAAAAATTAAAAAAAATCAACGTAAATATCAAAAAAGCCAAACAATAACATGAATTAAAATATATGCATAATACCCTAATCAAATTCAAAATAAAATATAGAAACATTGTATAACTTGTCAATAAATAGATTTATTTTAAAATTTATTACTCATATATTGAATAGTAATTAAAATTTAACTCACTCATTGTTTCGGCTGTCATATCTACGTGACGGTAGTTATAGATCATTAGTTGGTTGAGCCAATAGCATGACTTGATGCTATTGGCATAACCGATTAGTGACGATTCTGGAGATTGACCAATAAATTTTTTGGCAGCCTCTTGAATAACCGATTCAAATTTCACAGCGGTTTAGTATTATAGTGGTTTTGTCCTAGATAAGGTGATTTTCAGAAATTTATTCAACCTTTTGTAACTTACATTTCTGAAGAAAAATACAATCAGAGGCTAGTCAAGATCAAAAACAAAAATAAACCATAGAAACTTCATTGTATTCCAAAGAATCTTTCCGAAACCATTTTGCACAAGTGTTACTGTGTTAGGGTGAAATATTCCCTTAGGATTGTTGCATTCGTACATGCTTCAAAGACTGTGGTCGATATATATCGATTAATATATTATAACGTAGAATTTAGTAATAAAATAATAATCAGATTTAATTTACGGGATTCTATTCAAGTCTAAGATCAGAACCTATCGAATTATTTGTTGGTTACTTATAAAAACCAAAAATTAAGGATACTCCATAAGTTTTAATTATCTTGATTTTGTCAAGCGGATATCATTAGTTTCAAATTCAGAGCATGTTTGTCTCTATTTATTTTATAGTTTATAAACTCTTAAAAGAAGTATAACTTATAAATCCCAAATAAACTTAGTCAAATAGGTCATTAAATATTAACCGTTGTCATTCGATGGTAACAACTACAATATTAATATCATAGTGTGCTACTGCCTCTTTTTTTTTTTTCCGATTTTCCTGATTGGCGATGATCGAGACTAACGGAGAAATCCAATTGTCTCCCGTGGATAAGGGCTTGTTTGGACAAAAAGGCTTTTCCCTTGAAAAATATTTTTCTCAGTAAGCGTTTGGCTCAAATTTTTAGGAAAACTTGACACTGTTAAAAAAACTCGAATTAAATGTTTTCAGAAACCAAAATTTTGGTTTTTTAAGGAAAAAAATACTTTTCTTCAGAGTGCATGTTTGGATTGGCTTACGGAAGAGCACTTTCTTTATGATTTTCGATTTCTTTTAAATGATTCGAATTTTTTATTTTGCAAACAAACTCAATTTGTGCCTTTTTTTGAAGTTTCAATTTTACATTTTTTTTTTGAAGAAATCAATTCAAACATCTATTGAAAAAATAAAATTTTCTTATCATGAAAAGATCCAATCGAATGCACCCCAAAAGTCGTAAGAAGAAAAAAGAAAAGAATAACACTACTTTCATGAACTAAT
This sequence comes from Cordia subcordata, assembly GCA_028554755.1. Lineage (NCBI taxonomy): Eukaryota > Viridiplantae > Streptophyta > Magnoliopsida > Boraginales > Cordiaceae > Cordia > Cordia subcordata. The sequence goes on from JAPTOF010000019.1 coordinate 10,891,517, forward strand.
TCGACGAGGCCTTAAATTAGGACTTTCAATGCTGTATATAAGATCTCCATCCTCCTATAATAGAGTTTTAGAGTGTATCCGGAAGTACTTATAAGTTGGTCAAATATACTTATAAGTAGAAAAATAAAATTTACACGTTTGACAAATTCTGTTTATAAGCAAAAAGAAAAAGCACCGACCCCACAACTTTCTTTTTAGCACTTATATAAGCTATAAGAGTGAACCAAATAAAATTATATTTATATCCTTTAAAAATTATAAAAATAACTATCCTTAATTAATGATAGGCCCTTTTTAGTTAAAAATATAGGTATATCTTATGTAAACACTTTTTGCTTATTTGTTATTTGCTTATAAGCATCAAAAGTCGTTTATAAATATCAATTTCTTATAAGCAACTTTAAAAAAATAAATTAAAAGAAAAAAGCCAAACACCTTCTTAAATGCTGCATTCAAGAGAGTTAATTACCTGAGGAAGCAACCATCATATATAACACGAGCTCCATTTGCGGTGGCGGTTTCTTATTTGAGACTGCGATCGGCATGCAATGCAATCGGTGACGACAAGTAGTTTACGCCGAACCATAGCGTACGAGTGCGAAGACCTGCTTTCGTGACGTGGCGGCGTTGTTCTCATCATTCGATAACTGGCTTCTGAGATCAGCAAAGGTGGCGTTAAGGTTGTTAGAGAAGTCTCTTTGAGTTGTAGCGTTATACTGACTGCATCCGCTGTTGAGCAGATTGATTTGTGGGTCTGATCTTGCTGGTTTTAGCATCAGCACGACCACGATTGTCGTCCAGAACCATGGCGACCGCCATTTTGCCATGGTTCGGGAAATATTTCCTCTCAGCAAGTTATTTTCCTGCCACCAGACGGAGCCGAATATATACTGCCAAGGAATGCTTAAAATAATAGTGACAACTGGCCATGCGCATTTAATTCTATGGATTTGATTTAATATACCACACTATGCTGATGAGATTAGATTATTCAATACCCACAACGTTTTTGTTTTTTCTTTTGCTAAGCCAATTGATGCAGAGCCTGACGAAAGACAGACTCTCCAGGTCCCAGTATTAGACTAATTTTGAAGGTTTTTTTGGTAGACTACGTCTTTTCACTATTCTACTTCTTTACTTTTAGCGACCAAATCATGAGAGATTTTAAATAAACCTACAAATTTTAGTTTGCTGGGCCAAAATTTCAACATATAGGTTAACTATTTCTTATACTCTTCTAGAGTCGCCAATTATGGTGGGTCCGTTTTCAATCTTCATATGTTATCCTCTTGTATTTTTTTTTTTTCTTTTATAGTAAAATGCATTTTATTTTTTTATATTTTTATCAAAATTATATAAAAATTTCTCTTAGAATTACCACCTCATCTAAAAGTTTAAACTTATAGAAAGGATATTGATTTATTTGTTTACAAGAGGGAATTTTTTTGGTGCCGTTAGTTTTTGGAAAAAAAAAAAAACATTAGTTAGATCACCATTGTCCAATTACCAATAGTTCAGGAACTAAAAAGCTTCCTTTAGTATTTCAGGTACTAAATTGTCATGAGGCCCATAATTCATAAACCGTAGGAGGAATTAATCCAAAAAAGAACGAAGGAGAAAAATATCACAAAAGGGGCAAAATGGGTATCTACTAGCGAGCCGTGGCTACAAATAGGGGTGGAAATTGGATCGGATTTTCGGATAATCGGTTTTTTCGGGTTTGGGTTTTTCGGGTTTCGGGTGGAAAAAAAATACCCGATTGGGTAGTTAAATAGTAACTATCCCGCCGGATATCGGATTTTTCAGTTGCCGGGTTTTTTGTATTCGGATGTTCAGATACTCGACATTTCTATGAAGTTAAAAAATACAAAATTGTTTATTATATATATATATTTGCGGTAAGTTAGCAAATACATTCATTAATAGTCAAACTAATTACATCCATGTATACAAATAGCACGATGCTCAAAACTAAGCATCGGCTCCAATAAAAGAAAAGAAATTGTTCAAAATGACGATAGACAAATCAACTCTTTTTAAAATATAAAGATATTTCCATCATAACTACGAACCAAACAAAAAGGAAAAATTAATAAATATTAACTATACAAATATATTTCCACATTTATCTAACTTAAACATAACAAATATTTATGCTAAATTAATGTTACATTTTGTTAATTCTAATTATATTACTCAATTCAGTTGTCTAATTTATTTACAAATAACTTAATTATATTATTTAACTTCTCATTACTTTTGTAGAATACTTTTTTTCTCTTTTTTTAATTGTACATTTTAATATTAATTCATTATATAAAATGTGTGTTTATATATGTGTTATATTAGAATATTATGATGAATAATTTACTATAGAATGGTGTATGTATTTTTTTCGAGTTTTTTGGATCGGGTTCGGGTAGGAAAAAACTACCCAATCTACTACCCGATATCCGATATTTTTTCGGATATCGGATTCGGATAATATCCAAAATCCAAAAATTTTGCATTTTTTCCACCCGATCAGGTTCGGATTCATATTCGAATTCGGGTATCCGATCCGAATTTTCACCCCTAGCTACAAATGCATGGACTAAAATACAGCTTACTTCATCCGTATGGGGATCGACAAAAGAATTATTGGAGCAGAGATTTTTCGCAAAGCATCCCTCAGCGTGGCATGCTTGTCTAACTTTCAGTTTTTTTTTTATTTAATTAAAATTATATTAAACAAATCAAAGCAATTTGAAATAAAAAAAAAAGATTAAAATACAAAACAAATTTCCGATCTGAGGGCGCTCATTATGTGCATTACACTTCATTCTCTCCCCCGAGTTAACTAAGATATTAGTCTCTTTTCAAGTCAACGTAACCTTTTTCATTCAAACAATATAGTATTTTAATTAAATTAAAGTCAAAATATTTGAATTTGTACTTTATATATATATATATATCTATACTATATTATATAAAAAAAACCCTTTATAATATGATAATTACAAGTTTTCCACAAATAGCATTCTTAAAATTCTTTTACCAAGTAGCTCTCTTACATTATAATAATATATCAACCGCTATATTTGGTAAGTAAATGATTTTGTTTTATTTTAGTGAGATTTACATTAATTTACTAATTTATTTTAATATTTACATATTATATCTGAGAATTATGACATACAATCTGGATTGATTACAAATATTTATTGTAACTCTCCAATTTAGTTGTTATCAAATCGTTACCTATTTCAATTGTTTTCTATTACTATAATTGAAAATTATTACAATTTACTTAATATATCATTATCGTATAATACTATAATTTGAGTTTTGGTTAATATCGATAAATTGCCTTTTTTATTCATATGTTTTTTTATATTCAGAACCTATATTCTATGTTTTTTTTTTTGAGTGAAACTTTCACCAACATACGCTATTACACACTGTAAATCTTCAGTTTTTTTATTTTATTTTGTTCCTTCGATTAACTATCTTCTTATAAAAGTATCATATTCATCCTTTCTTCAAAACAATCTTTTTATTGCAAAATTGATAGCAAGTATTCCTAGATAGCTTGATATCCAGGTACTCATCTCATTTTAATATTTCGTTTACTTTTTATCATTCAGAATTTATTTAAGTTTTTGATGTGTGTTCTTATCTATAAAATTATTAGTGTTCTTATCCACTAATAACAATAATTTTTCTTATGAAATATCTGTAGTAATTAAATAGGATACCTAAATTCAGAAAGTTAAAAAAAAAAAAAGAAAATGAAGGTTTTCGTTTGGAAAAAAAAAACGATCTACATTTATTTAAGTTTTATTCATTTGTAGAGGTAAAACTATTACTGAATTAAGACAGTTAGTATTAAAAGAGAAACATAAATTATATTTTCTATACGAACCCATTTTTATTTAATTTTTAAAATATAATTTGATAGCAATGTTTAGATTAATATAAAAAAACTCTATTTTTTAGAAAAACCGATCATATATTTCTTAACCCGTGCGTAGTACGGGTGTTACACTAGTATATATATATATATATATATATATATATATATATATATATATATATATATACATACATACACACACTAATGTGACTCCCGTACAATGCAAGGGGAGCAACATATGTGATTAAATATATTAAAACTATAGAGTTTTTGTATCTTACTAAATTGTTATTGAAACAATTATATATTATAGAATTAATAAAACAATGATTGATATATTTAGAGAAAGGGCATAATATTAATTAAATTAAAATATTTAATATAGGAAGGGAATTGAATAAATGATGGAAAACCAAATAATCTAAAAATGGGCATATTTAATTGATAAGTAATTATGAAAAGCTTGTCATACAGAGCGGACTTGGCAGTACAAAATTACAGCATATTTTACTTTATTATATAATATAGATTATGTTATATAGTATAGATTCATATTTTGCTTTATTATATAATATAGATTATGTTATATAGTATAGATTATGTTAAGGCAATACAAAATTACAGCTTATTTTACTTTATTATATAGGATAAATTATGTTAACGCGCCCTCTCACGTGTAATGTACTTTGTTTGGAGCTTGTACATGGACAATTTAATATTCGAACTTGTGCCGTTTGACTTTCAAGCTTTGATACCATATTGGAGTTACCACTTCATCTAAAAGCTTAAACTTTTATGTTAACAATTTATTATGATTTTAAAACTTGTTAATGCTCCTATTTTATAAAAAAAAAAAATGGTGTTGATATCCCCTATATTATGCATGATTACTCCAAAGTTCATGAGTTTTGTATGACACTTTTTTTATATGATAGGGGCATTATCAAGTTTGAAATACAAAAAGTTTTACACAACTTTAATAAGACATTATAAAATGCAATTTACTCTTTCTTTTTAGATAACATACTATATTATAGAAGTCAGAAATGGTGAAGGAAACTCCCAAGAAGCGCACTTCTCAAGAATCGAATTTGTGATCTCCTCTTTATGAAAATAACATTATTACCATCTCAACTAGTAATTTATCGGTATTATCTTTTTGTTTCTCTAAAATTTTCTTTTATTTTTCCTTAATAATAATACCAAGAAAAAGGGTACCAACTTAATAAGTTAACTCTGTATTGGGGTTTTATGTCAAACTATAGTGAGGTTAACAGTGAACCATGAAGATATCAGGAAATAAATGAGCTCGTATTTGCAAAACTATTGGTTGTGGTGGGGCTTGGTAGACAGAGATAGTAGCTTTTGAACTTGTCCAGAATCAGGTTTTGTAATATTTGAGACGTCAAATTCAATGCTAAGATTCTTTTATAATACTATAAAGTTACAATAGTAATTTAACAATTTTAAACTGTGTATATCATTTATCATAATTGTTTAGTAATTAATTTATAATCATTTTTACAAAACACATTCAATTACAATAAGTAATATATTATAACCTAATCCATTCCCTCAAATCCACATGTACGGCGAAAATGGTCTTAAAGATTGACTTCTCCAAATTAATCAATGTTCATATATAGTCCTAGTACTGGCTGATCCAACACTCATAAATAACTTGATGACCTTAGAAACGGTAGAACTTTTACTTGTTAATTTATTTGGTCTGTCTACCTAACTTTTGGTCATTCATTTGATGATAACCTCATAATTATATTTATATCAACAAAATTTAATAATTGTGAATTTGTTTATACTATTTTATTATAAAATCATTTATAATTCTCAATCATGAGATCTCGAGTACGACTGATTTATTTTCATATCTTTGGCTCTCTATGGAACATTGAAGTGAAACTAATAATATCATTTTACGAAAATCTCTAGAATATTTGTCGATATGTCATGCATGAATGAATTTCAAAAACTTTTACATGATTAAAAGCCAAAATGTAGAGCTTCTAAAACAAAGACGACAATTTGACTTTATGAACAAAATTTGACAAGGGTTAATTTTTTTTTTCGTCATATATTTATTATTGTTGTTGTTGCTGCAATGATTTCTCCCTTCTAATTTCGAGCCAAGGCTGTACAGGATCTTCAGCCATCAGCCTCAATTCTTCTTTTCACTTTCTTTCATTTTAGAGCTAATTAGTTAGCTCTTTATTTCTAAAGTTGGGGACAGCTTATATGAGGTACCAAAGGGGTCTTTTTCTAAAACTATATGTATTCTAGATAAATCTGTATTTTGGGAGATTTTTCTTTCCTTCTCACTTTTTGTACTTATTCAGTAATTTGGGAAGATATTTTCTTACGATTTACTAGTATAAGTAAGTGCCTTAACGCAGTAGATGGTATCTCCATAAAATAAAATAAAATTTAAATTTGGAATTGCCTTTAATATGGATCAAACAAATACGTAATATTTATATACTCAACTAATTAATGAAAAAGAAAATTAATTAAATTTGTTTGAATGTTATAACCTTCATATATACGTATACAACGTTCTGAGGTCAGCTGAAACCTTTAATTTGCAAGGATACCTACGAGGTAGCCCCTAAGACTACACACAAAATGTAGATATATTTTAATGATAAATCTGAAATTTAAATAAGGAGATCAACTTTATCAGTTTTTACTTAGGTAATGGGGTTATGTGATTATTTATTTATATAGGGAAAAAGTGTAATAACCCTATTCATTAAAAGGGTTAAGTGAAAAAATTCCTTTAGTGAACCAACCTATTTCTGGATCCAACCATTACGTACAATTCCATTTATTTTTCTTTTTGTCCCAAAAAAACACCATTTTTAATAATCACATTATGGGAGGTCAATGATCATCTCCCACGTCGGATATTTCACTCTTTGTGAGCAATTAGTTTTTTGATTTAGTTTTTTTCTTTTTGGCTTAAATTGTTATTGACTAAGATTTGTTAAGAGCGAGAATTTCTTATACACTTAAAATTTATTAGAAGAAAAAATCCCTTGTGTTTAAACTACTCGTAACAAATCAAAATTTTTATTACGAGAGATCATTACCGATTTATCGGCAATCCGTCATGATACGACACAGTATAGCATTAAGTTGGTTGGCAAGATAGCACTCGATGAAGAGAAAAAGACAGGTTCTTTGACAGTTGGCGCGGCGACTTTCTTGGTTATTTTACAACTGGGCTTGATTATTGGTGTACTACATTATTGTCATTATCACCCTAACTGTGCCGGCACCATTAATAAAATATATATTTAGCAGAAGGCCAGAGGATGATGGAGAAAGGTTGACATTTAACACGCCTAGAACACCAAATATTAATTAAAGGAGTATTATGTATGCCACTCTTGTTAGAAATCTTTTATTAAATTACGGGCTACATTGATTGAGACTTTGAATACTTTTGAAATAACAGGTTGAGACACATCGATAAAACTCAAAATATTATTAATTATAATTTGTTCCAATTTTGTCTATGTCCGTCTCGTTAATATTGTTAGGGTATTTTGCTTATATACTCCCTGTGTATATAGGTCTAATGACATTGGTGGTCCCTAAATTCTCAAAATAGCTATATACTCCCCTTGTATTTTTTTTCAACATTTGCAAGAGCATCCAAATTAACCCTTTTTTGTTAATTATTAACGGATTCGTCGAAAAGTTGGTTTTGCCCTTATGACATTTAAAAAAATAATGGTGGAATGTGGGTGGTCATCTCCGGCAACACCACCTCTCCACCCCCCCCCCCTGGCGTGGCGGCTGGCACCCACGCCACCTTTGGCCCCAACCTCGCTGCCACCACTATCGCCACTCTCAACCCTGTTGCCACCATCCCACCACCCAATTCCTACCCCACCAACCCCCATCCCCTTCACCACCATCACTCCTCCCTAATCCCCTTCGCCACCACCCCCCCAAAAAAAAAAAAAAAAATAGCACCTTCTCCAAGATCATCTGCAAACCCAAGACCTCTACCATGCTAAGCCAACAACCACATTCGACGATCGGATCAACCGATCGACAATCCATCAACGCCAGAAGCATCTCCGATCACAGGAGACCAACCCCATAGCCTTCAATCAGTTGCACAATGGAACACCACCATCCATCGCCAACACCAGTCGTGCTACCTTGTAGCTTACGTCGGCACTACCACCGGTCTCCTTGAACTGCACCGACACCCTGAAAAGCTTCCTTACCAAAAAACCTTCCTTATATTGTGAACTTTCTAACGGTGTGCTTCACGCCTATCAGGACAAGCCTGAAGTTTTTCCACCATTAAAGCACGAAGCCATGGCCTTTGAAGCTCACGCATGCCTCTATAACGGCTTTTTTTTTTAACAGCCTTCAAAATGTTGCCAACAAGATTGATGTTTGTTTCTTTGCATTGAGGCAGTGGTGGGGGCTGTTGGGGTTGGGGTTGGGGTGGGGGTGCCTAAGCTTGGGGATTTTTTTCGTAAATATGAAAAAGTAATTAAAAATTTTTAAAAAATAAATACGGGGGTTTATGCCTGCAATTGACAGAAAAACTAAAGCATACTCTCAATTTTGGCATGTGTAGTACACTCCTCGTTAAAATGGATGAAAAACTTAACGGAAAGACCAAATATGCAAACTTCAAAAAACTATAGGAGGTGTATATAGCTAGCTTGAGAATTTAAGGATTATTGGTGTCCCTAGGCATATACACTGGGGGTTTATCATAAAAAGACCCATATTATTATTTTTTTAATAATGTGATTACAAGATGTAGGGCCTGTTTAAAAGTATTAGGGTAACTTGATGAGGAACTCAATAAAGTTTTTCAAGACTATAACATCTCTTCCATCCAGAACACTAATATAGCCTATAAATATATTATTAGGGTTTGGTTGCCCCATTGAGAGCCACCATACAGAAGTTGGAGACGGAGAGACATAACACGATGCATATGCCTCAAGACTAATTTATTTAATCTCGACCATAACATTGTTTTATTTTCTGATATTAGATCTAATAAATTCTAACAAGTGGTATCAAAACCACTAATATTAGAACAAAACTAGCATAAGAAAATCTTTTATGATTGTTGGTTTATCTTCACAAGATTTTTGTATCGCTTGCATGTCTATAAATTAAGGTTATTGATGCATGAAAACGGATAATCAAGTTTGTGTAAAGCCCGATCATGGTAGTGCTTCATGTTCTCATTAGTTGTCTTTAATCATGTGAAGAATACAAGCCAAAAAAAAAAAAAAGACAGAAAAAAAAAACCCCTTAAAGATTGACTCAGAGGTAGCCGTCCTTATGAAATCTCATGATCATCACTTGTTTAGGTTTGAGAAACCACTCATGCCATTTTAATTGATAGTCTTTCTTCTAACTTCTCCACCAAATATTGTTGTCGTGCAAAATTTAATCCACCTCCTATAATTATTGCTTGTTGACCATTCAACTGATGACCATATGTGATTAGTTAAGATATTTTTACCCGTATGACATATACAATTTTCAAAGTAGACAGAGTTTTAACACTGTATTTAAAAAAAATTGCATCCAAGAATTATTATTATTTTTGAGATTCAAGATTAGTGGTCAAATTTATTTGATTCTTGTGATGTATGCAAATAATATTTGTAAAGACTATTACACAATTTTATTGTTTTATAAGATACACATACAACCACTATTATTGGTTCATGTTTTTCTAAATATTTAGCCACAAAGATTAATGCGAATATAACTTATGATAACCTATTATGACAAGTTTTTTAAATGTTTATTATTATTATTATTACTACTACTACTACTACTACTACTTCTACTATTATTATTATTGTTATTATTATTGGTATTATTATTTGTTGGTACAAATATCTTAAGAGGGGGAGGGGGTGAATTAAGATATTCAATAATTTTTGTATTTAAAAATTCATCTAAAAATCAACAATTTCTTTCAAGCAAAATATCAAATATAAGATAATCAGTATAAGTAAATGAAATACATAAAGAGTAGAGAGTAAGATGACAAACAATTTTGGGATGGTTCGGACAAGCTTACGTCCACTGCCTAAGGATACTCCCCTTAGGACTTCAATAATCTTCACTAAAATGCTTTTTCAAATCTTAGTGAAGCAAAAATGAAGTTCTACAACTCTTTGAAACCAAACTTCAAAGAACCTAAGAGTTCTACTCTTTAGGATTTCTCCACACTCTTACAAGCTTTTATAGATATATCTCTTAAGATTTGTCAGCTTACTAGTGTGTATACAATCAAGAAGAGTGAAAAATGATAAAGAATAGATATGTTCTTCTCACAAGATGATATAGCAAGAAAGCCTCTTGAAAGCTCAGAAATTTTGCAAGAATAGCTCAAGATTTAAGCAAGTTAAAGATGATATTAGATTTTGCAAGCTTGGATTGATGATTGTTTTTAGCTTTAAGAGTGTATTTAAAGAGATTTTAAAAGCGCTTTGGTAGGTAAAAGAAAGAGGAAGAAATGGGGCTGAAAATATTAAACGGTTAATGCATTTATTACAGCATTTTGCTCAGCTGATCGATCGGCTAGGTCGTCCGACTCTCCCTTGGCCTTCTTTGATTATGCCGGACACCTTTGCCAGTCGACTAGCTAGGGAGTCCGGCTTTTTCTTCCCTTTCTCTGCTTTGGCCGAGCGACCTCCCTGGTCAACCGGTTGACCAGCTAAGGGGTTTGGCCACTCTAGAGACACTGAAGCAAAGCCAAACTCACCTAAAACACTTTTAAAATCAATTTTATCAAACTTCCATAATTCCAAATCAACTCAAAGCACTTTGTAAACAATTTTTAAGACTTAGAAACATTTCAAAACACATGTTTACACAATGTATGCATCCAAAATCATTTTTGCTTTTATGGAAGACAATGTCCATGAGATTTTAAATTGTTAGAATTAAGAAAATTTGAAATTTGAGCTATCACTTGCAATTCAAAAGCATTTCACAAAAAAGGGCAACGAATCTGATACCCCTTACGACACTTCTTCTCCGCCTTATGGCTTCACATCATCATCTTCTCAATCTTTGATAAATAATGCTCTTCATGGCTCGTGTTCTTCTATCTTCCAAGCGTTTATCTTTTCATTTTATATTTAACACTCACACGACGCTTTTTAGTAACAAGATGCATATCAAATTTTTCATCATCAAAATCAATAACTAATATTTAGTCAACATTATTCACCTACCAAAGTCCCTAACTCTTAAATCTCTTTAAATGCACCTTCCAAACATTTGAATGCATCAATCCAAACTTGCAAAATCTTTCTTCATCATTCATTGAACTATTATTGTGATATCTTTGAGCATTCAAGAGCTTTAAATTTTCGTATTTACTTGTGAGAAGTTATATCATTTTTATCACCTATTCTCTCAAATTCTTGATACATACATGCTCTTTAAGCTAAGAAATCTTGTGAAATATACATATTGGGCTTGAGAAGAGTGTGGGAAAATCCTATAGAGAGCGTCTCTTGAGTTCTTTGAAATTTGGGTTTAAAGAGTCGTAATACTTGGTTTGTGCTTTACTATGTTTTGGAGAAGCACTATAGTGAAGTTGATTAATGTCCTAAGAGGAGCGTCATTGGGCTGTGTATGTAGGCAAAGCCGAACTACTTAAAAATCTTTTGTCATTCTCTTCCTTATCTCTATTTTGCTTTACTTGCCATTATTGATTAAGTAGTATTTGACAAATTGCTTAAGTGGACTTGTGTGCTTTGTTTGATAAATTTTCATTTGCAAAATTTGTTCAATATCTTAATTCATCCCATTCCCTCTTAAGATATTTGCCCTTTCATTTTTAGATTTTCATCTATTTTTTGCCAATTCTACCCCTTTCACATTTTTTTCAAAAATTCTATTCTTTTTCCAATCTCTCTATATTTTTACCATTTATTTCATAAATAAAAATAAAAATAACACAAAAATTAATTTTAAACTATATCTTTATCAAAATATACTAAAAAGTATAGTTTTTATTAGTCCATTTATTATTTTTTTGACAAATAAATTTTAAATCTATTAAGAATATTTTTTATAATATTGATACAAATGTTTTATCAAAAAATTAATTATATTATACTTTAATATTAAAATATTATAATAAAAACAAATATCTAATTATAAAATAAATTGTTTTATTCCAATGTCCAGTTACATTTATCTGCTATTCCAACAGCTATTAGTTACCCAGACAACTATCAGTTATCTAAATAGCAAGTCGTGTTGAACGAATCCTTAATGCAAAAACCTTCCTCTGCAAATTTTGTAAGGGTCTGTTTGGATTGGGCTTTTTTCATTAAAAAAGAAAAGTTCTTAAAAAATTATATTCTTTTTGTAGTGAATATTTGGTTTGGATTTTAATAAAAACTGAAACTCTTTAAAAAGTTCAAATTCAATGTTTTCCAAAAACCAAAAATTTTAGCTTTTCAAAAAAAAATATTTTATAAAAATTATAAAAAATACTTTTAAAAAAATTTAATCTAAACGAGCCCTAAATTGGGGTGCCACGCATGTTTCTCACTCCAAAAGAGGTGAGTAGAAGTGGCAAACGGGTACCCGTGAGTTAACCCGACCTGTTTGCGGCGGGTTTAGCGAGTTGGTGTGTCGGGTCGGGTCGGGTTGACCCGTTTAATAAACGGGTCAGGGGTATTAAATCCTAAATCGACCCTAATGAGTTGGTGGGTTATTATAGCGGGTTAGACGGGTGCTTTGGCGGGTTCACGGGTCATTTTTGACGGGTTTGCAGGTCTCTTTAGCGGGTTATGTAGGTTAGGCGGGTTCATGGATCGTTTTTGTACGTTGGGCGGGTTGGCGGGTTAAGCGGGTCATTTTGACAGGTTCGTGGGTGACTTGCGGGTTGACCCAACCCAACAAGCCAAATTGGCGGGTTGGGTTGGGTTGATCCGTTTGTCTGGCAGGTCATTAAACTATCAATTCTAACCCTATTTTTTTACGAGTTAAACAAGTTGACTCGCGGGTCTCAACTCATTTTGCCATCTCTAATGCAGAGTCCTAAAAAACATGAATAACTGTGGTCCATGGTAAAATTTCTAGCTACTCCCCTCCCAGTGCCCCACCAGGAGGAAAGGGACAAGTTATTTAAGAGTTGACACAACGACTTTCTTCAGTCTCTTCCAATGAAAATAGAGTAAATTTCATTTTTTCTTCATGAGTTTTGGAATAAAATTCAAATTCCTCCACAAACTTTTTTATATTATTTATATTTTCCCATTATGTTAATCTTTATTGAAGAAAGTGTTCGAGCAAAAGTTATTTTAGTCTTTATTATTAAAAGTTATTTTAATTTTTATTCTCTCATATATAAAAAAAAAAAATTCCTCACCTGAAATAGAAGACCTAATAGCGTACCATCCGATAGAGTTATCAAAACTGATCAGAACTCATGAGTCAACTTGTAGGTTTGAGCAGTTGGTGACCCGTCAAATAAACATTAGTTTACCCATCTTTATTTAGAGAAAAGAAAAAAATGTAATTAGTAATGTAGTATATGAACCATTTAAGCTTAAATATTGATTTTTGAGAACTTACGTACTAGTTTTGTGATTAATTATGGTCTTATGATGTAATTTGAGAGTTCAATATTAGATATCATAATTCTTTTGTTAAAAGACAGTTTTTTTTATCAACTATTAAAAAAAATAATATCCAAAAATGGCGACTTTAGTCTTTAGTCTTTTCCTAATAAAATAAAAATTAAAAATAAAATACCCTTAATCTTAAAGTTTCTGTAGTTAATAGTATGGAATTTGAGAGTGATACAAAAAGTTTATGAAAACATTGAATTTAATACGAAACTCATTGGGGAAATGGTTATTCAATGAGAAAATGTCAGTATACCTTTCGGCTTGATTTTTTGTGCACGTATTACATAATAGTAATTATCAGCTTTTTCCTTTTTTGGTAAATAAATTCATTTTAAAAGTCAATTTGCACGAACCTCTAATCAACTATGGTGGAATTAGCTTGAGCCTTAAGGCAGGGGTGGCTCAGCGGTAAAGCAAGTAAAACCCTTGCTTTGAACCTCCAAAAAAATTTTTGGTCCCAAATTTCAAAATTTTATATTTATAGTTTATATAATTATATAAAAAAGTTTTGTTAAATTTAGTTGTTTTCAATAAAAATTATAAAGAAAAGGCCTCACAATTTGTAATAAATTTCATACTCTCTCTTAAATGGTCGACAACAAACCCATCGTTAGTTTTTAACCATCGGTATTCTTTTTCTCTCTTATTCTCTTTCTATCAAAATTAGCATCAGCGGTTACTTCCATCAAATCTCTATGTTTTTTTTCTCTTTAATTCCCTCTCTATCAAAATTATCATCAATGGTTACTCCTGTCAAATCCCCTTTTTTTCTTTCTATTTCACATTCCACCAAAATTGTCATTGACGTTATTCTAAAAGAAGTGTTTTCAGTTTTAGGGTTCATTTTTTCCCATAACCTCTATTTTTATTTTTATTTTTGATTTATCAATCTCTATCATTTCCTGGTGAATGTTGTTTTTTAATTGAAGGCCTCTCAAGAAATGATTTTTTTATTTTTATCAAAATTTTAATATTATATTTTGTTGTTCTAATCTTTAAATATTTTCTTAATTTTTATTGGTTTTTTTATTTGTATTTTCAAAGGTGTATTTTATTTTTTGGGTAAATATATTGTCTTTTGTAACTTATAAGAGTTTAAATATGTCAACTAGAAAATATGAATATAGTTATCAAAAACTTACAAAAACAAAAGCAAAAGGCCGAAGCTCTTGATAAATGGATCAGCTATATAATGTCAATTGAGAAAAAGAAGTTAGAAAATTATAAGAATTTAATCGGCAACTTTGCATCTCAAAGAAATAAAAAAAAATCTCTTAATACATTTTCGCTTTACGCTTTCAAATATCTTGAGCCGCCTTAGTTTGGAGTCACCGAGGGCATCACGAAATACTCACATGGCTCGGTTTTGGAACAGTACTACGGAGCTTGACCCTATTTTCGTGAAACTCTTCGAGGGGAAATACTTCGTTACAACCACAAGAACACTGATGAGTTAGCATGTCGCGTCAATTAGCACGGTTTTGAAGTGGGGTCGTTTGCACGTTGCAATGTCAAAAGTGTCAAGAGCGTCCGTATCTTGATAGATTGGTGGAATGACCAGTGACCTTGTGTGGTTGAAAGTCTTAAAGGATAGTTTATAAATTCAATTCTTTATTGCAACCACAAGAACACTAACACAGAAAAAGAAAATATATGTGGAAGAATGTTATGCGGAGAATTAACGTGTCAAACAAGATTTTTTTTGTTTTTTTTTCTGGCCAATAAACATTTTTTTTGTTGCTTTGCTGGAGTATATCAAATTATATTGGACTTGAGATTATTTCTTATTAAGAAGAATGTTATGCGGAGAATTAACGTGTCAAACAAGTTTTTTTTTTTTTCTTGGTCAATAAACATTTTTTTTTTTTGCTTTGCTGGAGTGTATCAAATTACATTGGACTTGAGATTAGTTCTTATTAGGACAAGAGCGGTTAAAAAAAAGCCTTCCCAATAAATGTACTTATCGAAATTCGAAATTATATTATCTTCCCTAGGAGATAAAGCCGCTACTACATCAACTAACAACTTACTGATAATAAACAATTTCATTACTCAAGAAGAAAATACAATCAGTTTACCCAATACTAGTTGGGTTCATATCCTTACAGAGAAGATTAAGACAAAAGACCTATTCGGCAAATTTAGCTGTTAAGGTAGCTGATAGTTGTTTGAGTAGCTAATAGTTACTTGGGTAACTTTTAGCTATTATATTTTAGTTATTAGCTGTTAGCTAATAGTTGTTTAATCAGTTGTTTCACAAAATACTCACATGGCTTAGTTTTGAAACATTACTACGAAGCTTGACCCTATTTTCGTGAAAGTCTTTGAGGGGAAATACTTCATTACAACCACAAGAACATTGATGAATTAGGGATTTTTTTTTGACCAAAAAATTAAAATATTATGCAAAATTAACCCCATTTGTAAATGTATTTGAAAAATAACCCAATTTAGTTCTAAAAATGCGTTGGATGCATTTATGGAACACGGCCGCATTCCAGGAACGCGGCCGCTAATGCAGCCCACTCTGGGAACGCGGCCCACATTCCTGGAACGCGGCTGCGTTCCATAAATTCGTCTCTCCTTCAGTTTTCCCTCATTCTCCCCCCACCCCACACCCTATTTTCTTTTGTTTTTTTCTCATTCCCTCACACAAAATTTTTAGCTTTCCAGCGTCATTATGAGGATACTGCCATAATATTGTAACATATTTTAATTTTATGTTGTTTTTTTGCAATAATATTTAACGTTTTAAGTTATGAAATTTGTTTTTAGATCATGTAATTTTTTTATAGTTAATTTTAGTTTGTGTTAATTTGAATTTGAATTTTTGTTAGAATTGTATATTAGAATTTTAGTTTGTGTTAATTTGTAATTTAATTTTAATTGTTGTTAAAAAATATAGCATGATTATTAGAAATAGACTTAATATTGTTATTATTATTATTATTATTATTAAGATTATCATTATTATTAACAATGTTATTATTTTTATGACAACCATGTTATATGTTAGATGTTATTATTAATTTAATTAATACAATTATTGATATTATTATCATTATTTATTATTATTATGATGATGATGATGATGACGACGACGATGGATGGTTATGTTATATGTTAAAGGTTATTGTTAATTTTATTATTACTATTATTGATATTATTATCATTATTTATTATTGTGATTATGATGACGATGATGGATGATTAATGCTATATGTTAGATGTTATTATTAATTTTATTATTACTATTATTGATATTATTATCATTATTTATTATTGTGATGATGATGACGATGATGGATGATTAATGCTATATGTTAGATGTTATTATTAATTTTATTATTACTATTATTGATACTATTATCATTATTTATTATTGTGATGATGATGGCAATGATGGATGATTAATATTATCTTTGTGTTATTATCATTATTATTAATACTATCATTGATATTATTATTGATAATATTAGTGTTATCATCATTATTATTTGATAAAATTAGAGATTTAATGTTTGTAGTGAAGTAGTAATACTTAGTTAATCGTTATTATTATTTTTTATTTTAGGAGTCATTATGGATTCACGGCCTGCACTAGTAGACGCCACTTTACTGTGCCACTATATGGATCACCAGGTGCAGTATTTGCAGGACCCACACCATCTGGGTACTTTTAAGTGCTACGGTCAGATAGGTCTTTGTTTAATGAGCCAGAGCACCCATTAGTACAGCAGCAGTTGGTGGCGACCGGATTCTATGGGTGTTATCTATCCCGATACCATCAGTTGAATCGTGGATTGATTATTGCCATGATAGAGAGGTGACGACTGGAGACTCGCACATTCCATTTATTCGTAGGGGAGGCTACCATTACCTTGCAGAATGTGGCCGTGTATTAGGGTCTTCCCGTGATCGATACTCCTATCCCAGTGATTGATACGGTCCCACGGTCGAGGGATGATTGGGTTGCCACGATCTGGGATTTGTTGGGGATTGATGCGGATGCTGTTGCGGACGACGGTACCGGCCGTATCGATATTGTGGGGAACTTGGTAAATTTCATCCAGCTGTGGGAGAGGTATATGATGCAGGGCACTCCGGATAACCCCATGCAGTACCAGGCCCAGCAGCGAACTTGGCTGCGAATATTTCTCGTGATTTGCTATCACCTTTTTGCGAACACAAGTACGAATGACAGTAATTTGTCCTGGCTACCGTTATTGACAGACTTTGGGAGTATTTGGCAGTACAACTGAGGTGCGGCTGTACTATCATATTTGTACCAGCAGCTTGACCGCTCCTCATTCCATCAGTGTAAGTGTGTATGCGGAGCTGTGACACTAGTCCAGGTATTGATTTGCATTATGTAGTAGTTATGTTTATATTTTATGAATGTTAACATTATTATTACAACCGTTATTATAATATAACACATGTTTAATGCTTGCAGTTTTTTGCATGGGACCGATTCACAGCTTTTCGGCCTCAGCTTCTAAATCCGACACGAGAGCGGCTACAGTGCCAGCAGCATCATCTGAGGCTATGTTTCAGCTCCCTGGCGTTCCACAGCGTGCACAGTTTTAGGTGAAAAAGGAAATGACAGATGCATCCGAAAAGTCAGGTCAGGTTGAGTTTCGGGATGTTATAGATCATCTGCAGCCTGACGAGGTATAGTACGCTGAAGTTGTTTTATTGCATATTCATGTCATGTACTATTGAACACATGCGTGATGCATGTAATTAACTATTCGGTACTTGTTTTGGTTACAATTCATATGGCAGCCATTCAGGGCGATACTGGGCACCTTCCCACCGTATTGTGTTGTCGACATTGATGTCTGGCGTGCCCGGATACTGCTGATATTTAGGCATACTGTTGAGTGGCATCGCCCGGATACTGCTGATATTTGGGTAAACCCCTTACACCGACGAGGACACCGTTGAAGCATTCGACATTATTTGTGGTGATCACACCCCATCTGAATCCCCCATCAGCATTCATGGTCTATGTATCGACAGAGATATCGGATAGGAACTTGTGTACTCGTCTGCTAACACTATTCTGACTAGGGTCCACAGCAAGGATCATGTTCATTGCATGCAAATGTTTGCGTGCTTGACATTCTCGGCCAGCTATCCAACACATGTTTTTAATAAATTGATTTCGCCATCTTTTCATCACATTGCTCTTCAGATGTCTCAAGCAGACGCGTTGTTTTATTTAAAGTTGACTGTCACGTGTAACCCGTTCGATTACAGATGTGATGCCTGCATACCTATCTGAAATGATACACACTTGGGCATCCCAGTGAAAAAGTTCTCACGCAACTGATGTAAGAACCACGACCAAGTACGAGTTGTCTCTGCATCCACAACAGCAAAAGCTAATGGCAACACTTGGCAGTTAGCGCCTGTGGCTAATGCAACTAGGAGATGACCCTTGTACTTCCCCCGCAAGTGTGTGCCGTCCAGCGAAACAACAGGCTTACAATGCCTCCACGCTGCGATGCATGGACCGAACGCCCAGTAAACTATGTCGAAAATTTTTTTAGCATATGTTGAGCATTCGGCAAACCTATAACTCACAACACTACTCGGATTCTTGGCCATCACGGCACCAAGAAACTGTGGGAGCATTTGATACGACGTGTCTCAATTGCCATACACTAGTTTAATTGCTTTATTCCGGCCGTTCCATGCTTTTCTGTAACTAACATCCACGTTAAGCTTCTCCTTCATGTGAGCTTGGATAAGCTTGACCTCGTAATCAGCCTTCTTAGCTATGAAATGCCTCACCAAATATCCAACCAATCCCGAGGTCAAATTTCTGTGCCCCGACGCAGTTATTTGCGCCATACATACATGTTTGGCGTCATACTGCGTGATCTCCCACTGTTTGTGCGTTGCTTTCCTTATTACACGTACATACCATGTGCATTCTACAATTCCATTGTGTGCTTCCTTACATCGTACCTTCCACAGGGTCTTACTCGACTTGACGACCCTATATTCCTTTTGTATTCTTATTGCGTACTGTTGAACAGCGAACACCATTCCTTTGGCCAGTTCCATCCTGTCCGAGTCCCATACTGGACGTTTGGTGACCTCATACCTGCTTATCGTGTAGAATTCATTCCTAGCAGTATGGAACTCCATTGCTTCCTCCTCATCTACCTCCACCTCTTCATCAACATCCGGTCCTTCTACCTTGTTCTCAATTTGGTAGTTCAAACTTGCTTCTGAGATTGCATCTTTTTCTTGATCGTTCAATTCACCGTCCTTGTTTTCCTCGTCTTCTTCACACAAAACAGTATCTGCTGTGACGTTACATTTCTCCTTCGTGCCGTGTGACCATCATAGTATAAAAGAACAGTAACCTCGGTTGAATTCATTCGTTTAGGTGCTTTGGTGGAAACTTATACTAACAAATTGAATGAATTTGGTAGAAAGTTTATTTGGTGGAAAGTTATTGTAATGGGTAACGTATTGAATGATCCGGTAGAGGAAGGGGTTGGGGTTTATATAGGCAAAAAACGCATTCTGGGAGTGAGATTTTTGAAATTTCCCGTGATGTGAAGTGACTAAAGCTTGATTTGTGGCAGTGAATATATTCTGGATACTGCAAACGCACTCTCAGAATGCGCTACTAAGAATATTTTCTCATCCTCGCAATTAAATCAAATCGGAATCGAATCAAATCTGGTAGGGGTGCAGGGAAACCCAGAAAACGGGTTTCGGAAGTGCGGAACGCGTTCTTGGAATGCGGGCGCACTCCTGGAGCGCGACCGCTTTCTTGGAATGCGTTCCGTGCTCTGGGATTGCGTGCCACGCGTTTCTGGAACCCGATTGGATTATTTTTCAAACCGCTTTACAAATGGGGTTAATTTTGCTTAACATTTTAATTTTTGGGTCAAAAAAAAATTTTCGATGAATTAGCATGTTTTGTCATTTGGCAAGGTTTTGAAGTGGGTCATTTGCAAGTTGTAATGGCAAACTATCAAGAGCATCAATATCTTGATAGATTGGTGGAATGACCACTGATGTTGTTTGGTTGAAGGTCTTCGAGGATATTTTATAAATTCAATTCTTTATTACAACCACTAGAACAAACACAGAAAAAAGAAAATATATGTGGAAGAATGTTGTGCGGAGAATTATCGTGTCAAACAAGTTCTTTTTTTTTCTTGGTCAATAAACATTTTTTTTTGCTTTGCTGGAGTATACCAAATTATATTGGACTTGAGATTAATTCTTATCGGGTCGGAAGCAGCTAAGAAAAAGCCCTCCTAATAAGTGTACTTCTCAAAATTCGAACTTGTATTTACCCCCTTATGAGATGAGGTCGTTACCACCTCAACTAACAAATTGCTGATAATAAACAATTTCATTACTCAAGAAGAAAATACAATCAGTTTACCCAATACCAGTTGGGTTCATATCCTTACAGGGAATATTAAGACAAAGGATTTATTCGGCAAATTTAGCTGTTTGGGTAGCTGATAGCTGTTTGAGTAGCTGATAGTTATTTGAGTAGCTGTTTACTATTATATTTTAACCGTTAGCTGTTAGTTGATAGTTGTTTAACTAGCTAATTAAACAAAATGTGTTCGACAAAATTAGTTGTTAGATTAGCTTATGAATGTAAAATGACGGAAAAAGACACTGATGTCATGTTATTATTATTATTGTTGTTGTTATGATAATTATAATTATTATTACTATTATAAAAGTAAGATAATATATTTCATAATTAGATATGTATTTTTGTTATCATATTTTAATATTAGAATATAACTAATTGTTTGATAAAACATTTGAATCAATATTATAAAAATTAATTTTAACATATTTAGAATTATTTTGTCAAAAAAATACTAATAAAACTTATATTTTTAGTAATGTTGATTATATAGAATTTGAAATTAATTTTTATATTATTTCTTATTCATATTTGTAAAAGAAAAGGTAAAAATATTGAGAGAGATTGGAGAAAGAATAGAAAAAAAAATACAGAAAAGGTAGAATTACCAAAAAAATATGAAAAGTTAAAAGTTACCTGAAAGGTTAAAATTTTTAGCTTTTAAAAATGCTAGTTGATAAATCCTTACCCCATCCTGTCTTGGTGTTGTGATACAGGATGGGAGCCCCACCCTGTTTTGAGCTAAGGTTTTTTCTTTTTTTTTTGTTTAAAATCTTGTCCAATCCCTGCGGTACTCTTAAGAGATAGCGTGGAATGGGATATCATTATCATCTCTATGGTTAGCCTTTTGTACTTTGTATTTGTTGAAAAAAGGAAAAAAAAAAAAACTAAGCATGGCATAGTCCAAAGTCTATGTTATTATTAGAGTAAATTATTATGAACCCCTCTTGTGGATAAAAGTCTCCTCATAGTTCCTAAGTCACTAAAATAAAGATAACAATTTTTTGAACCAAGGGGAAGCATATACTACAATAAAAGAATTATAAAAAAAAGTTTATATACTAGGAGGATTTGATATGCTTGTAGAGAGAGGACCACAGGGGTCCATAGTAATTTACCCTCATTGTGCCATGAGCTATCTACTAGCAAATTCTTCACGGAAACATAATTGAACAAATTTTAGTAGGCTCATTTGTCAATGGATGGCGATGCTCATTTGCTTGCTTATTCACCGACATTCAATTTTAGCTAGTCATTAATCTTTCAGGGTGACTTGGAATGGCAGTGTTAACAAAAAAAACTTAATAGTTTGAAAATCTTTAACCATAAATTAAACCCAATCATTAAGTTTCGAAGAAATTACAGTTAACTGTAATCGTAACTTCTAGCTAGGAAAAAAAAATTAAATAGAACATCAAGCTAAATAAAAATAAAAAATCTAGTTAAACGTAAAAAAGGTCAACAACAGAATAAATCAAAAAATGCATTTAAAACAATAAAAAGTCATTTAAATAGATTATAAATCTAAAAAATTAAAAAAAATCAACGTAAATATCAAAAAAGCCAAACAATAACATGAATTAAAATATATGCATAATAACCTAATCAAATTCAAAAGAAAATATAGAAACATTGTATAACTTGTCAATAAATAGATTTATTTTAAAATTTATTACTCATATATTGAACAGTAAATGAAATTTAACTCACTCATTGTTTTGGACTGTCATATCTATGGTCCGGTAGTTATAGATCATTAGTTGGTTGAGACAATAGCACGACTTGATGCTATTGGCATAACCGATTAGTCTGTCAGCCGACGAACTAGCAGACTGACCGATAAATTGCTTGGCAGCCATTAGAATAACCGATTCAAATCTCACACAGTTGTTCAGAATGGTAGAGGCTTGGTCCTAGATAAGGTTATTTTTAGAAATTTATTTCAACCTTTTGTAACTTACATTTCTGAAGAAAAATACATTCTCTAGGCTAGTCAGTATCAAGAACAAAAATAAACCACAGAAACTTCACTGTATTCCAAAGAATCTTTCCGGAAACCATTTTGCAAAGAATCTTTCCAAAAACCATTTTGCACAAGTGTTACTGTGTTAGGGTGAACTATTCCCTTAGGATTGTTGCATTCGTACATGCTTCAAAGGCTGTAGTCGATATATATCGATTAATATATTATAACGTAGAATATATTAATAAAATAATAATCGGATTTAATTTACGGGATTTCTGTTCAAGCTTAAGATCAGAACCTATCGAATTATTTGTTGATTACGTATAAAAACCAAAAATTAAGGATACTCCATAAGTTTTAATTATCGAGATTTTGTCAAGCCAATGCCATTAGTTTCAATTTAGAGCATGTTTGGCTTTGTTTATTTTACAATTTATAAACTCCTAAAAAGAATTATTCTTCACATATTTTTTTATTATTTGACGCTTATGGATCCCAAATAAGCTTAGCCAAATAGGCTGATAAATATTAACCGTTGTCATTCCAACGGTAACAACTACAATATTAATATTATAGTGTGCTACCGCGCTTTTTTTTTTTTTTTTGCCTCTTTTCCTTGATTGGCGATGATCGAGACTAAACGGAGAAATCCAGTTGTCTCACGTGGATAATGGCTTGTTTGGATAAAAAGGCTTTTCCTATTAAAAATATTTTTCTCAGTAAGCATTTGGTTCAATGTTTTAGGAAAGGTAACACTCTGAAAAAAAAAAACTCAAATTAAATATTTTTAGAAACAAAAAATTTGATTCCTTCTAGAAAAAAACATTTTTCTTCGGAAGGCATGTTTGGATTGGCTTATGGAAGAGCACTTTCCTTATAATTTTTGAATTTTTTTAAATAGTTCGAATTTTTTATTTTGCAAACAAACTCAATTTGGGCCTTTTTTTTTAAGTTTCAATTTTACTTTTTTTTTTTTTTTTGAAGAAATCAATTCAAGCATCTATTAGAAAAATCAAATTTTCTTATCATGAAAAGATCCAATTAGAACAGACGGAAGAAGAAAAGAAAAGAGTAACACTTCTTTCATGAACTAATTCGACCGGGCCTTAAATTAGGACTTTCAAAGCCGTATATAAGATCTACATCCTCCTATAATGGAGTTTTAGAGGGTATTTGGAAGTGCCTATAAGCTGGTTAAACCTACTTATAAGTAGAAAAATAAAATTTACACATTTGGTAAATTCTGCTTGTAACATGAGAATTCACATATTTTTATTATATTTTAATAAAAATTCTATAAATTTTGTTTTGTATGTCAATTGCTTTCTTATGATAACATGAGAATTCACATATTTTATTTAATAAATATTTAAACTTAAAGAAGATATTTGAGTTACATCATTTAAGTCATATATTATTAAAAATTTAACGATGGAATTAAATTGGATATTTTTAAAAGGAATAGAAATTGATTTAGATCCCCTGAGACAATGAGAAATAACTCGAAGAGGACCAAAAAATAAAAATAGAAAAAGGAAAAGAAGACGAAGAAGAAGAAGAAGAAAAATAGTAGAAATTGTAACACAAATTTTTTCATTTGTTAGTATTAAATAGTAATTATTTCATTGAGTAATTAACAAAAAAGGAGAACGTAAATCATGACATCTACCACATCCCAAAACATGATATATGGCAAATCCTAAAATATTGTTAAGGCATGAAGTATAACTTTATCACCATTATATAGATAGATATAGATATCACAATTCTCCTAGTACATACACCATACACACGAGATGTGTTGAATATCAGTTCCACATTATCTCATGTCTCTCATCTTTCTCAACAATACTAACAATAAGAAGGAAGCATATCACACTCACAATTACTATGTAAGAAGAATCAACTATGCACATTGCATGCTGATAAGCTCTTGGATCTCATCATTGTGCAATGCACCAGAATGAAAAAGAGCTAACGACCTGTGATCTCGGTAAAAGATTCAGTGGCCTTGGATGATGATGAAGCAGTAGATGTTGATACGTCCCCAAGAGTCCGCTTTTGAGGATCAATGAATGTCGGCCTTTTACGTGGCTTTTGCTCCACAGCATGGTCGCTTGAAAGCATGACCACAACTTCAGACATGGTTGGCCTTGAGGAAGCTGGTGACTGAGTACACGAGACAGCAATCTCTATGGCTTTGCTCACTTCTTCTAGCTTATATTCATTTGGATCTAATGTCTCATCCACCAAGTTTAGATGCATGCCGCTCTCATAAAGATTCCATGCCTATGGGTACCATGATGCAAAATTAGAAAAATAAACCAACAATTGAAGAATTGAAATGAAAAAAAAGAAAATCTGTCCTTTCAGGATATATATAGGATATAGCAACGCTACAGGGGCGGATACATGAGATTTTATCTATGTGAACTAGGTGGGGATATTTTGAGCCAAAAAAAAAAAAAAAAAAAAGCTAAGTGGTGATATTTTGTGGCCAGATTAGCAGAATCCTTTCAAATTTTAGATGAGTTTTAACCAAGAAAATTTTTACCTTCAAGACTTGTCTAACTCAAAAATGAAGAATGTAGTTTAAACAAGTGAACTGCATAAAACATATATATACAATAGTACCCAAATAGGTGGGACTACTTTAGTTATTGTCACGAAAGTAACCTGTTCAAGAAGATATTCAACATTGTTATCATCTTTGACGTCGTTGCACCTTCGCCCGCTGATAATTTCTAGGACGACTACACCGAAACTGTATGTATCAGCTTTCTCAGATAAATGTCCATGAATTGCATACTCTGGTGCTGTGTAGCCCCTGGTGGAAAGAACATGATTGTTACAGAGGAATGCCAAATTTTACAACTAATTTAACTCCAATCCAAAACTCCATTTGTTAAAGAAATTGATAATTCAGAGTGCTTTCCAGATTGACAATTAGATTATATATAAAAAAAAATACTTCCAAATACAGACTCTTAATATGACATTTTATTTCAATGTTATAGAAGGAAGTGATGTTAAATCTTTAACAAAAAATTAGGCTAATAGATGACTTGAAATCTACTTCAAAATGCAATCAAAACAATTAAGGACAGCAAGCATAAGATATTTGAGTTAAAATCGTAGGCATTGAAAAGGAAATGCATAAGGATATCTCACTTACAAGGTCCCAACAAATCTAGTACTGAGGTGGCTTCGATCTTCAGGCATAAGTGTTGCTAGCCCAAAATCCGCAATTTTTGGTTGAAAATCACTATGAAGTAGAATATTGCTGGACTTTATGTCCCGATGGATGATGCTTACATGGAACTGGTCATGCAAATAGGCAAGACCCCTAGCTGTGCCAAAAATAATATCATAACGTTGTTTCCATGTGAGTGTACCCCTTTCCTCTCCTGTTAATCATGATAAAGCGAAAAAAGTTAATGTTAGAGGAACATACAAAGAGCATTATAGATAGTGTTGACAACTCCTCCCAAATTTTATTTCTTTTGAATTGCAGCTTCTAAAAATAAAGGAGGTTGTGGTGGAGTCAACAGTAACTTTGAATAGTAATGATAAGTCATACACTGGTGGGACTAATTTCTCACTCTCTTTCATCTAATCATTAGGAGCTTTTCAGAATTGGGATTTAATGAATGAAAATGGAAATGGTGGATTTACAGAAGAACATTTCTTGAAGAAAATTCAATCTGCTAATTTCATGGAATTCATCAGAGGAAATATAGAATTCATCTTTAGCCAGAATTCCACAACCAGATGAAAAAGCACTAACCACTTTTCCTAAAATGTGGAACTTCTATGTGCAATAAGCAATAACAATTTATCAAATGTTTTCCTTAAGCAACATTGAAAACTTATGGCACTAGATATGGCATGTCTATTGTAACTACTATCATGACCATAACAAAAACAAGCTAAATTTGAAAGCCTGGCTAATATTTCACAAGAATTTTGAAGAGATCTAAATGGACTTTGTGCTACACTAGTTTGACAAGTTCACATCCATTTTCTATAGACTATTAATAGATTTAAATTTCGTAAGTGCTCCTAGTCTGACCAACAAGATGATAAATTTGAAGTCACCAGATGCAATCTGGAAACCTTTAGCATTTGTTTACTAAATCTAGTCTAAGAGGCTTGAACTGTAATCACTAATCTGTATTAAGCCTTCTATAAGATGTACCTCAGTGGCTCGTACGATAATCCACTGGCATATGATTGAGAGTAGAACATGATGTAGTAACAACCTAAAAAGTAGAAAAAATTTGATATTTACTTCTCTTCTTCCCATTATGGATTTTCAAGAAATAGTTAACATTTGATCTAAATTACGCAAGAAAAGGAAATAACAGGTCAAAATTTGGAAACATAGTGCTGAAATATTGTGGCAAAGATAAGATCACCTACCATATAGGTACTTATCAAGGCTTCCATTTTCCATGTATTCGTGAACAAGAAGCAGATCTGATCCTTTTCTAGAACACCCCAGTAGACGGGTAAGATTGCGGTGATGAACATTACTAATTAGCCTTACTTCACTATCAAACTCTGCCTTTGCTCTGTTGGAACTTAAAGTTATTCTTTTAACAGCAACAACATTTCCATTCTTCAGTGTCCCCTATTTTGAGATATTGTAACAACTAAATTTAATTACATTCTGCATCATGGAATCAATAATAAATGGAAATATTAAAAAAAAAGAAAGACTAAGCAAAATGAATAAGATAAAGAGAAGATAAGATGAAGCATGAAGAAATAGAAAATTTGAATACTCACCTTGTATACCTCACCAAAACCTCCCGCTCCAAGTTTATTTTCTTCGCTGAAGTTTTTGGTTGCAATTCTCAAATCTTTATACTTGTAAATAAGTGGACCTTGCAACTCAGTTGCTCCCAATATATTACCTAGTAAAGTGTAAACAAGATTGGGTAAGACATACTATATAACAGTCTATTACACGTATACTTTGTCTTATATAAGAATACTCTCTGTTATTATGATTCTCTCTTGGACTCAGCGTAGATAACTATAGAACCTTCATATAATTGGGAGGAAGTAAATAGTATGTTACCCCTAAACATAGGCATAAGTGCATAATGCATCTTTAAACTTTTGAAAGTAGCTAATCACCCTTCATACTTTTTAAAAGTAAGTTCATAACCCCTGCCGTTAAAAAATCGTCGGATTTGACAGAAAGTACTGTACACTTACGTCTTTTTGGATTTTGAAATATCTCCAGGGAAAGTATTATTTTAGATAATATTACCCTTTGTTGAAGCAAAATCTCAGCTATGACCTATTCTTAAGATTTGACCACAATCAAATCATATCCTCTGTAACTAAATGTTGTTGACTCTCCTTATTAGTTGCTAGCTGTTGTACATTTTAAATTGCTGCCGCTTATTGTTTTGTACTCTATATATATGTGCACACTTGTAGTAAATGATATACACTTTTTCCATACCTTTGTGTACAAATCCTTTTATGGTAATTACAGCTATTCTGACTCCCACGAGAAACATTTTTCTTCTCAACAAAATAAACCTTGTTCCAAAATCACAGCCTACTAAACATGGCTCAAAATGACTCATCCAGTGACACCCAAAACACTACTCCAAATATTTCGGTCACTGTTCCTTCATCAACACCTACAGCAGATAGCATTATCTCAATCAACGCAGCAGCACAGCTGCCTCTCAAGCTAATGCACTCCAACTTTCCATCCTGGAAGGCGAAATTTGACGCACTTCTTATCGAGTATAACCTCATGGTTTCCTTGACAGTAGTACACCATGTCCTTCACCAAGAACTAGTACAAGTGCTACTGCCCCTGCTAATCCACCATATAGTACCTGGGTTAGGCAAGATAAGCTTCTTCTCCATGCTATTTGGGAAGACAAGCTTCTTCTCCATGCTATTCTGGCTTCTTTGTCTGAGGGTGTGACTACTCCATGCTCTGTGGCTCAAACATCACGTGAAGCTTGGCTTAAGCTTCATCATTTGTTTGCTAATAAATCAAGATCGCGCATTACGAACTCAAAGGAGAAGCTAACCAACATTTCTAAAGGAAATCGAATTGTTGCTGAATATCTTCAAATCATTCGCACTATAGCAGATGACTTGGCACTTATTGACTCACCCTTGAGTGAAGATGATTTAACCATTTTTGCACTCAATGGTCTTGGGACAGAATTCAAAGAAATTTCTGCGGCAATTCGCGCGAGAGACAGCCCATTGACTTTCGAAGAACTTCATGATAAGCTTACTGAACATGAAGTATTGCTTTGTCGAGATGAATCTCGATCAGTTGCACCTGTTTTTGCAGTTCATGCCACTCAAATTTCCAACTCATCTCAAGGTAGTGGAGGTGCAAACAATTCAAATCAAAGAGGGAATAATCGCTCTAATGGAAATTCCAATTGGAAGAAAAATAATAACTTAAACAATAGATCTAATGGTGCTGCCTCTAGCAACTCAAATAAATCTTCCATTATGTGTCAATTTTGTGGAGAAAAGGCCACATTGCTAAGGATTGTTACACTCTCAAACGTCTTCTAAACCAACCAACAGTGAATCACACATCTCAAGCATCTACATCAAACAACTGGTTGTTAGATTCTGTGGCCTCACACCATGTGACGAGTGACCTGACCAATCTCTCAATCCACCAACCATATGAAAGACCGGATGATATTATGCTAGGCGATGGCACGGGTTTGGATATCTTTCACACTAGCTCTTCTATTATTTCTTCTAACAATAAATCTTTTTCCCTTTCAAATGTGCTCTGTGTTCCTGTAATAAAACAAAATTTAATTTCTATCACTCAATTTTGCTAATCCAACAATACTTCAATTGATCTTCACACAGGGGCACTTCTCATCCACGGGCAGAGCAAGAATACTGTGTATGAGTGGCCTGATTCAAACAGTGCTATGGAATTACCATAAAAACAAGTCTGTGCTGGGATTAAAGCCAGTCTTGGTGTTTGGCATCAATGCTTAGGACACCCCTCTAATCGTGTCCTTCGCAATTTACTAAATAAGAGTCAGTTGTGTATTGTTTCTAATAAAGAATAATTTACTAAATAAGAGTCAGTTGTGTATTGTTTCCAATAAAGAATCTTTGTCCTCTTGCCTTTCTTGTTTGTCTAATAAAAGTCACAAATTGCCCTTTCGAACCTCAATGCTAAATAGCCGTGCTCCAGTTGACTTAATCTACACAGATGTTTAAGGACGTACGCCAATTTGCTCTATTGATGGCTATGGGTATTATGTGATATTTATCGACCATTTTTCCAAATATATTTGGCTTTCCAATGACCCAAAAGTCTGATGTATTTACCATTTTCCAGAAATATAAACTAATGGTAGAAAACTACTTCAAAACCAAAATTGTCACAAGTTATTTTGATAGGGGGACTGAGTATAATGGACTCAAATCACTTTTTGAAAATAATGGGATTCAACACATGGTGTCACCTCCTTACACACCTGAGCATGTAGGCTCTGCAGAACGACGTCATCAACAAATAGTTGAAACAGGCCTATCTCTTCTATATGCAGCCTCCTCACCTCCATCATACTGGTCCCTTTTTTTTTTTTAACTACAACCTACCTTCTCAATCGTTTACCAACTGAAATTTTAAATTTTCAATCTCCCTTCGAAAGTTTATCCTATAAGCCTCCAAACTATTCAAAACTTCGGGTATTTGGGCATGTTTGCTTTCCTTGGTTGCATCCTTATGTTAATCACAAACTTGAACCTCACTCAAAACCATGTCTTTTCATTGGTTACTCAAATGTACACAGTGTCTATAAATGTATGAACCCCTATACAAAATGACTCTATCTCTCTATGCATGTTCAATTTGTCGAAGAAAATTTTTTAAAAGACATTTCTGAATATTATCCCAATTCTTCCACCATTACATCAGTGAAGAAGATACACAAATAAGCTACATGTTCATCTGCTTTAAGACATCTAGAACCTTTGTTCTTTGTCATCCTAACAGCAACACCTTCCAATGTCTTAGCTAGCTCTACATCTCCTATAAATGACATGCCACAAGATTGTGATCACCATGCACTTCCTCAAACAAATCCACATTGTCCAAATAATGCCTTGCTATGCCCTGATGAGGATCCCTCCAGGTTTGAGACTTTTACTCAATCTCTAATGTAAACAACTGCTCCTAATTTGTGTTTTCCTTAAATTGCTTCTCATACAGAAACAAATCTCACAAATAACCAACAAGCACCCACACGAGTTAGCACTAGAGCTCGAAATAATATTTTTAAGCCAAAAAATTTTCTCAGTTTCGTTTGAAACTTTCATGTACAAAAACACCCCTTATCGGATTCTGTCGAGCCAAACATTGTGTCCAAAGCCCTTGCTGATCCTAAACGGTGTAGTGCTATGCAAGAAGAATTTGATGCTTTAGTTCGCAATAAAACTTGGATTTTGGTCCCTAGGCATTCAACAAATGTGGTTGGTTGTCGTTGGGTCTTTTATATCAAAAGAAACCTAGATGGCTCTATTTCCTAGTACAAAGCCCGGCTGGTTGCTAAGGGCTTTCACCAAAGGCCTGGCATAGATTTCCATGACACTTTCAATCCTGTTATGAAGCCCACAACAATAAGAACTATTCTATCATTTGCAGTTAGCTTTGGTTGGTCAATCCATTAGTTAGATGTTAACAATGCATTCTTGCAAGGGCGATTACAAGAAAAAGTGTTTATGGAACAACCACCTGGTTTTGTGGATGAAGAACACCCTGATTATGTGTGTTGCCTTCAAAAAGCCATTTATGGTTTAAAGCAGGCTCCAAGGGCCTGGTATAATGAGCTTAAGCTTTTTCTAATTGAGATTGGGTTTTACATTTCCAAAGCTGATGCATCTTTGTTCATATATCACTCTGGCAATATAACATTATATTTCCTAGTATATGTAGTTGATCTCATTATTACAGGGAATTCCAAGAAGCAAATCTCAAATTTCCTTGCTAAACTGTCCCGCCGATTTTCTATCAAGGATTTGGGAACTTTAAGTTTCTTTTTAGGCATTGAAGTTGTAACAACATCGAGTGGTATCTTCCTCTCACAACATAAATATGTTCGAGACCTGTTGACAATGTTCAATTTTGAAGGCATTAAAGGTTCATCCACTCCTATGTTTACTAGCAGCAAAAAATATCGAAGTTTAAATGGGAGCTTGCAGCACCTCTTGATCACTCGCCCAGACATAGCCTTCTCTGTGAACCGTTAAGCGTAATTTATGAATGCACCCTCTCAAACACATTAGTCGGCTACAAAAAGATTGCTACGTTATTTGAAGCAAACAATAAATCATGGTCTCTTTTACAAGAAAAATCAACCACTCACTCTAACAGCCTTTACCGATGCCGATTGGGCTGGAAATAAAGATGACCTCACATCTACAACAGCCTACATATTGTGTCTAGGTGCAAATCCTATTTCATGGTGCTAAAAAAAATAGAGGACTGTTGCACGCTCTTCAACAGAGGCCGAATGTAGGTCCACAGCTACTACCACTGCTAAGGTTACTTGGGTCATGCAATTGCTTCGCGAATTGGGTATCTCTCTTGTCAAAACTCCAACAATTTTATGTGATGATTTGGGTGTAACAACCTTTGCATGAATCTTGTTTTCCATTCTAAGATGAAGCATGTCACAGTAGACTACCACTTTGTCCACAAGAAAGGAGCAGCCGGAGAAATTACAATAGTCCATTTTCCATCATCTCATCAAGTTGCAGATGCATTGACGAAGCCATTGCCCAAAAGTCAGTTCATTAACTTTCGAGACAAGATGGCCATTGCAGATGGCAACTTCATCTTGCGGGGGCATGTTGAAGCAAAATTTCAGCTATGACCGATTCTCAAGCTTTAACCACAATCAAATCATATCCTCTATAACTAAATGTTGTTGACTCTCCTTATTAGTTGTTAGCTGTTGTACATTTTAAATTGCTGCAGCTTATTGTTTTGTACTCTATATATATGTGCACACTTGTAGTAAATGATATACACTTCTTCCACACCTTTGTGTGCAAATCCTTTTACCCTTCTATCTTTATTAATATATATATATATATATATATATATATATAAGTAAAACTTAGTTAAATTACTCTTGAAGAGATATTCTTCTATACTAACTTGTTAGAATGTCTATAATGCAAATCGATTGCTTAAGGATTTTATACGCTATTTTTCCGCACCATAACTAGACCCTTGATGTATCCTACATCTTGGTCAATAAGTTAAAATGATCGTGTAAACACTAGAGGTCAGAAAATGATCAATGTGATGCTAAATACTTGTTAAAAGTTTCTCATTTTGTGTTGAAGGAAACAAAGGGAAGAAACCCTTGAAAACAAGAAAAATGGAGGAAAAGAAAACTAAAAATTAAATAATATGATTGAGAAACTGTATAAGTAAAGATCACTTACCTTTTCGAGATGTCCTTCTCTTCCTTGAAAGTTGATACCATATAAAGAGAAAAAGTACAACCAGAAGAAAGCCAATGCCCCCGGCCACTCCTCCAATAATTGCTTTTTTCTTGCTTGAACTTCCTAGCAATGCAATATCACCAAATACAAGATCAAGGTCACTTTTACAGAAAAAAAAAAGTAGGTAATAGGCTGAGCGTCGATTTTTATAACATTGTCTCCTGTATGGCATTGGTTTTTTAAAACACCACTTGTATATAAATCTAGAAAAAAAAGATCACACCATGTTTCATCCATAGTTCAAACCTGCTTATATATAATTACAGAATACATACATATATATATATATATATATATATATATATATATTCTTCCATAGTTTGAACCTTGAACTTTTCTTATTGTATCACTCTATGATCATACCATCTTCCAATCAAGAAGCATTAATTATCTTGTATAATAATATATCTATGTATGACCTAGATCCTTACCTATATCATAAAACTACCGTATATTCCTTGTTGTTTACTTATTTTATAGTGAAACCGCCACTTATCTTTGATTTTTTGTAATGTTTTGCAACTATATATATCAATATTTGGCTTTTATGAGGAAAGGGAATCATTTGACAAGAAGAAATCATTTAAGCTTAGAAATTGAGTAAACTATACTAAATCTCCATAGTTTGTTAATAAAGCATCAGACCCCCTATGTTATCGAAACTTTTGCCACAATATCCATCTATTTTTCAAAATATAGTGAATGTCCCTCTCTACCTTCTAAAACATATATGATACATTTTCTTTGGTTTAAAGTATCATATTTTGTTTTAGAAAGCAAAGGAAAATTATAAAGAATTCTAAAACAGGTTCAATGCATGCAAAATAAACAAAAAAATTTTATCCCCCAAAATTTGATGAGTCAGCCACCTAGTGATAGACCACTTACTTGGAACTGATGAAAAAAGAAAAATAGGAAAACAAAGAGACAAGAAAGCAGAGTAAGCTTCATTCAAGATGGATCGAAAAAAAATTTTTGAGTAAAAACGAGATCATGCATGGAAAACAAAAACCATGCAAGTAAAAACTTTTCTTTTTAATTTTTATTTTTTTGGAAAATAATTTTTATTTCAATTTTATTAAATTAAAAAAATGTAAAGCTAGAATAATTTTGTATATTTTAACTTTTTAAGCACACATTACAAATATTATACGCATTGCACCCCGAACAAATTACATACCACATAACCCCATACACAATACACAGATCTACAACACATACACTACATACTACAAACTATACAGACTACGTATATTAAGTATATTATACACACTATATAAAGTACACACAACCCCCCATATATATACACTACTTACAAAAGTAATTAACTCAACAGCACACAAACCACGCAAACACATAGCATATATACTGGATAATGTAGTGGGTGCACATACGTGTAACGTGAATAGTATACATACTGTAGTGAGTGTGTGCAATATGTGTAGGGTATATATACAGTATATATAGTGTGTATTGTAGTATGTGTGTAATGCATATGTAATTTGTGTAATTTATGAAGTGTGTGTAGTGTGTGTGTATATACATATATATATATATATATATATATGTGTGTGTGTGTGTGCGCGTGTATGTGTGTGTGTGTGTGCGTGTATGTGTGTGTGTGTGCGAATTTATGTATATAGAATGTGTCTATGTATGAGTGTGCTTGTAAGTATGTCTGTCTCTATAGACGTGTGCACACATATATATGTAATATTATAGTATATCTAATGTATGTAGTAAGTGTAGTATATATGCATCTAATAAAGTGTTTGTATAGTGTATGCAGTTTATATAATATGTATAATGTATATTATTTGTGTATATAGTTCGGGGTGGCTCAAGGGTAAAGCGCGTAAAAGCGGTTGTTTTCGGCCCTACCATTTCTATGTAAATCTTATTTTCTACTAATTGGTCAAGAACAACTCTACCATTAGTGATTTACAATCCTTTTTTTTCCCTATAATTCTCTCTTAATCAAAATTGTCATCAACAATTACTTTTTTTCTCTCTAATTTGCTCTCTACAAAAATTGTCATCAAAGTTACATCTATCAATTAAAAGAAGTGTTTTTAGTTTTAAATTCATTTTTCCCCACAGCCCATATTTTTTTATTCCTAATTTATCTTGATCTATCAATTTTTTTTTTTGGTTAAGCACTATTGTTCTATTAAAGTACTCTCAAGAAATTATTTGTTGTTACTATCAGGCTTTCTAACTCAAATTCTATTATTTTAACCATTAAATATTTTTTACTAGTCTTTCAATTTATATTTTTTAGGTATATTTTTTTTTCATCTATGTATATTCATTTTTTATAACTTATAAGAATTTAAAAATGTCAACTAAAAATATGAATCTAGTTATTCAAAATCTAAAAGAAAAAAAAAGCAGTAAAGGGTTGAAGCTCTAATACAATCTCAAATAAGAGCTCTTTTATAAATATTTAACAAATAATAAAACAAATAAATTTTAAGTAAAATTAGTAAAATGCCTCAAGAGTGTGCTTCTGGTAATGGATTGGCAACAATGTCAATTGAGGAATAGATATTAGAAGAAATTGATTATAAGAATTTAATTAGAATCTCAAAAAACTAAAGAAACAAATTTTAAATAAAATTTATAAATGCCCTACAATTATATTTTCGCTTTAGACCTCCAAACCTGTTGAGCTGTCCCTCTTGTATATAGTCGGTTTTGTGTGTGTATATATAGTATGTTTGTTTGTGTGTATGTGTGAAAGAGTTTGTTTGTGAGTATCTTTGTCTGATGAGTATATGCATGTGTCTGTAATAAGTTGGTATATGGTGTAATGTGTATATATGTGTAAGAGATTGTGCGTGTGTCTGTACATATGTCAATCTGTGTTTGTAAGTGTGGCTGTGCGTAAGTGCATGTTTATATGAGCGCGTGTATGTCTAAGATAGAAAGAGTGGATCTGTTTGAGTTTGTATGTTGATGTGTTCATTGAAAAACATAATTTGGAAATTGTGAAAATTGTTTCTAATTTTTAAAAAAATAATTCCAAAATAAGTTAGTTAATCATAATTTTCATTTTTTTAAAAAGTAAAAATAAAAAACACGCTAACCAAAAACGATCTAATATTTCAATTAACGATTTTCTGGATTGTGCTAGTTATAGAAGATTAGTATAAAGGACCTGCATGCTAAAAGACGTACTCTCTGTGTGGAAAGATTGCATAATAATTTTATTCTTAATACTGTCAAATATAGTTTGAGATTTATGTACTTGAAGCAAAGCAAAAGTTCTTGGACTTGCGAGCTCAAATAGTATGGTTAGAGAAAGAGAATAATTCTGCAAAAGTAAAAGAGTTTATAGATTTAAACTAGTAAAAATCTTATTGTGTGTAAAAATTGATACATGAGTTATTTCATTGATTTTGCAATCTCATCAAATTAAAAGTACAAAAATATTTTTTATTATTTCTACCTAAAAATTAAATTACTTATTTGTCCTTGTAAAAATATAAGATGTGACCGTAAGGAGTCATTTACAAATTTTAAGGTGGGTCATATTTAAATTAATTCTAACAACCTAACATTTTTAAATTATATATAGGGCCTATTTGGATTGACTTTTTTTTAAGGAAAAAGTACTTTTTTTTTTATGAAAAAGTTACATTAAATTTGTAATAACTATTTGATATGGCTTCTAAAAAAGTTGAAACTTTAAAAAAAGTTCAAATACAGCTTTTTTTTAGAAGCCAGAATTTTCAACTTTTAAAAAAAAATTATTTCTCAAAAGTGTTAAAAAAAATACTTTTAAAAAAAGTCAATCTAAACGAGCCCATAATAGTAGTGATTTCCCAAATGTTAAGGGGGTCATTTGAACCCCTTTGGCAAAAGGTAGCTCCGTCCATGTGGAAAGATATCCCAAGACAAGAGGTGTAAATGCAATAAAACGGTAAAACCCAGAAATAAGAGCACACAAAAAAGCTATCTCACCTTCTCGCAAGAAGGGTGCAATGATTGTAGTCTGGTTATCAGCAAAGAATGGGGTGTTTGAGTATCTCATGAAGCAGGCTGCATCAATAGCCCTTCCATCTGCATTAACTAAGCAGTTCTTTATATTCTGATATGCCACTCTCAGGCAATCTCGGCAGCCGTCCTCACTGATCGTTTCAGCGCATTGCGCCACCGCGTAAATTTTCGTGTTACCACCAGTCACATTCTTCTTAACTGCTGCAAAATAACCCTTAATTCTTGGTGTTGCAGTCTCAAGATCCTTTAGTAGTATTTGTGCCTCTGCTTGAAACGTCTTTGCCTGAGGTGCAGTGTTATTGCCACATAGTTGACGGTTTCCTTGGCTTGTAGTCTCCTCATAGAAGTTAATGCTCTCATACCTTAGAAAAGATAACGGCTATTAAACATAATAAATAAATATATTAATATCTTTTTTATAAGTTTAAATTTTTAAATAAAGTGATAATTTAATATGATATTAAAATTTAAGAACCAAATAATTTTAAGTTAAAAATTTATTGTTTTTTATTTAAAAAAAATATTAAAATTGTTCAAATAAAAGACTTTAAACAAATTATGTTTGACGTGAACGAAAAAGTCAAGATTTATTGTCATTTTTTTAGCCAAAAAATATTGTCAGGAGAGATTGTCACATCGAGACTGCAAGTATGATTTGTAAGCACGAAATGGCTGGCAAATTTTGTTAGTTGCATTTATTTGTTAAAAGGGTTAGTCCGAAGGCGAATCCCTTTTTCACCTGTGTCAGAGGCCCCATGACTAGGTGTGTTATAAATCAGGGATGTACATGAGTGGCCTCTGAGAGGACCAACGGTCGCGAACCCAGCACAATATTTCGTGAATCGCCACCACGCGGATTCGAACCCACGCGTTGTCGAGTGTTTCGCGTTAGTTGCATTTATTGATAAGAAGTAAGGATGCCATGTACTGGTCCACGTCTATGTCATTATTACGGTAGCCATCTGTTAGCAAGTTGTTTGCAAAAATATCGCTAAACCAATTTGATGGACTCGTTTGTTGACGGAAGCAGGAAAGGTCGTATCATATATGCTTGCTTGTTCACTGATATTCAGTTAATTTTATTTAGTCATTTTACTATGAGTGACAGAGACTGTTACTGCCTTTTACACGGGTAAGGCTTTGTTTAATCTAGTTAAAAATTTCAGTAGTAAAACTTTTAATAATAGAGTTTTGTGTAAATGTGACGGTAAATAAAAATATTATTGTTAGCTTTATATTTTAGAAGTTGCTCTTTAAAATATTTTAAAGACACGATTAAACTTTAAAAAATAGGGAATTGTACTGTTGATTAGCAAAAACAAATATAAACAATTTTTCACATGATATGAAAATAATTTTCAAAAGTCTTTTACGAAAAACTCCAAGGAGGAGCTTGTAATTTTTTTTAACTATCTTTAGTTTTCACTTTTATGTAAAACATTTTTTGAAAATGGGTCAAACAAGTTGGCTTTAACTTTTTAAACTTACATAAAGATTTTTGAATTTCTAAAAGTTAGGAAGAATGGATTTTCCGTTTGGATTATCTTTTTTCCTTTTATAAAAAATGTAACTTACTTCATAAAACAAAAAAAAATTCTTTCCAAGAGGGTTTGGCTTGACCTTTTAAAAAAAAATTAGACCTATAAAAAAAAACTCAAATTGGACTTTGCAAAAACCAAAGATTTGAGTTTCCAAAACAAAAAAGACGTTTCTTTAAAGGGTCTATTTGGATTGCTTATAAAGAAGTGTTTTCCTTTTCTTATAACTTTTAAAGAAAACATTTTCGCTTTCTTAAAAAAAGTCTAATTTGAGCCTTTTTTGAAATTTAATTCAAATACCTATTAAAAATGTTTTTTCTCTAATGAAAAATACTTTAAGCAAAAAGAAAAAAAGAAATTCCTAACAGGTCCACAAGGTTAAAAGAAAAAAAGAAAGCAAACACTTTTTTATAATGAAATCCAAACTAAAGGAGTCCGAAATTAGGACCTCTAAAGCCAGTTCACATAAAAAAGAAAAAAGAAAGAAAAAGAAAAAAAAAGGAGTAAAAACTGCTAGCTATAGAAGTATAGTCGGTGGTCTTGACGAACCGTCACTAATTGTAGACATATGGAATGGCTTTAGGTTATAGGCATCGATTTTTTTTTTTTCACATAGACGGCACTTTAAACATATGTTTTATTTATCTTTTATTTTATAATAAGAGGCAAAATTATATAATGCGCACCCTCTGAATTTTTTTGGCATCCTTGGATTTTTTTTGGCAATAACAAAATTAATGAATAATCACTTATACAAAAAAATATATATATTTTTACTTTGTTAGTAAATTAACTAGAGATTTCAAAATATGAAGTTATGTCGAAGGACCTTTACAAATTGTAGTTCTATTTATTGTGATTATATTTATTTATTTATAATTTTTGTGAATTAAAATGTCATTATTATATTAATTATTATATATTTTATAATTAATTTTTAACTTTTCATAAAAGAATTTATATATATGAATGTGCACCCAGGCCACGGGTCCTGGCTTTGTCACTGATTGTGCATTTATAGAGTTGTGCAATTGTAAAAGGTTCGTTATTCGAACCACAGATGGAGTATAATGTATTTAACCGCTATGGTAGGGGCAATGTCTGAATAGACGACGATCTCGGTGACGGTTTACAAACGGCCGTCTGTTCTCAATTATTTTGGTTGTGGTACGAAGATCTTAACCCTCAAGTTATCCTAAAGTTCTCTGACAGAGTTAAGTATTATTAGTAAAATATAACGCCAAGTTATTCATAAAACGCGCAACTGGGAGAGCACAACACAGAATCAGGAAGGGCTTTAAATAATGCAATCAAGAAAGAGCTATTAATTTACCTGAGGAAGCAACCATCATAAACGGCACGAGCTCCATTAGCAGCCGCGCAGTTTCTGATTTGAGACACCGCAGCGTCGTAGCACGCAACGCAATCTGCTGACGACAAATAGTTTCTGCACTGAGCCATACCATATATGGGGTCTGAAGAACTTGTCCGCTGTGCTGTGGCGAAGTGCTTGTTACCATGCTTGGATAACTGGCTTCTCAGATCAGCAAAGGTGGCGTTAAGGTTGTTGTAGAAGTCCCTCAGATTGGTGTTTATCAAAAGTTGGTCTCTTTGACTGCTGATATTGAACTGACTGCATGCTCTGGTGAGCAGATGGATTTGTGGGTTTGATTTTGCTGGTTTTATTATCGAAACATGAACGATGATGATGGTCATGAACCATGGCAGCCGCCACCGTTTTGCCATTTGCTTGTGCATCATGACTTCTTCTATCCTGTTAAAATATACAGAAGTCGTGCGTGAAAAAATTTCAAGATTATCTAAGACCATTATATAACGTCCTGACTATTCCTCACGTTAAAATATATATCTAAAAATACCTCATAAAAATTTCGAAATTTTTATTATGGAATCACGTGATTCTTTACATTCTTGACAACCATATCTTGAAGTTTGAGGTATAAATGCAAGCAAAACAGTCCAGGGTCTTGACTTATAACAGCGGTCAACTAAGGCTTACAACAACGCCTAAGGAATTCTTAAGAGTGATAGTGATATTTGATTAATATACCCATATTGCCGAGGTTAGATTATTCAATACACAAAACGTTTCTGCTATCGCTAATCCAATTGACCCAATTAGACATGAGGAAAGATGAAGACACTCCAGGTTTATGCTGTGTTTTGTTTTCTTCTTTTTTTTTTTTGGCAGAATATATAAATAAAAAAAAACCATTGGGGTTTATTATGTGTTTAGAATAAATTCATTATAAGGTGCTCATCTTATTAACTTGAAGTAGGGAATGTATATCATCTCTTTTTATGTTATATAGTATTGTTAAAACACAAGTTTCTTATTTTTAGGTATTTTCATATTTTTTTGTTACACTTATACCTTGTTAGACAATGCAACAAAAAATAATTTTTCAAATAACTTTTAGTATTTTGACTAGTCAAAATTCTATTTCTTCAAATTATTACTGATCAATAAAATAGTATCTCAAGTAACTATTTTAACATTTCTAGATAACTTTTAGCTTTTCATTTATCCTTTTTAGCAATTCTACCCCTTCTCCATTTTTTTTGGCTATTCTATTCTTTTTCCAATCTATCAATATGTTTACAATTTATTTCACAAATATAAATAAAAAATAATAAAAAATTAATTTTAAACTATATCTATATCAAAATATAATACAACAAATAGTTTTTATTAGTCTATTTATTATTTTTTGACAAAAAAAATTTTAAATCTATTATAAATATTTTTTCATAATATTGATAAAAATGTTTTATCAAAAAATAAATTTTATTATAACAAATATCTAATTATAAAATAAATTATTTTATTCCAATGTTCTTTATGTTATTTAGTATTTATCCGCTAATTTAACAACTAATTTTAATAAAATACATTTTGTTCAATCAGCTACTTAAACAACTACCCACTAACAACTAAAATGTATTCAGTTACCCAAATAACTATTAACTATTCAAATAATTATCAGCTACCTTAATAGCTAGACGCGCTGAATGAATCCATCGTGCAGAAACCTTCATATGCAACTTTTGAGGAAATTTAAGGGCTTGTTTGGATTAGGTTTTCTTCATGAAATATTTTTTCTTATTAAAATTATATTCTTTTCATAATAAATATTTTATTTGGTTTTCAGAAAGAGCTAAAACTCTTTAAAAAGCTCAAATTTAACTTTTTATAGAAGTCAAACATTTTAACTTTTCAAAAAAATATTTTTCTAAAAAAATTATAAAAAAATATTTTTTAAAAAATCAATTCAAACGAGTTAAATTGGGATACTGCACATGTTTCTCACTGCAAAAGAGGTGCACAGTCCTCCTAATGTACACAATAGCTGTGGTGCGTGGTAAAATTTTCTTCCACTCCCCACCAAGTGCCCCACTAGGAGGAAAAGGACAAGTTATTTAACAGTTGAGATAACCACTTTCTTCGGTCTCTTCCAATAAAAATAGAGTAAATCTCATTTTTTATTCTTTGAGTTTAGGAATAAAATTCAAACTCCTCCATAAACTTTTTTTATATTATTTAGATTTTCCCATTATGTTAATCTTTATCGAAGAAAGCGTTGAAGCAAAAGTTATTTTAATCTTTATTATTCTTTCATATAAAAATCAAAACAACAAAAAAAATTCTTCACCCGAAATAGAAATCCCAATAGACTACTGTCCGATAGAGCTGTCAAAGCCGTCAGAACTCAGAGTCAACGTGTAGGCTTGAGCTGTTGGTGAACCATCAAATAAACATTAGTTTACCCATCTTTATTTAGAGAAAAGAAAAAATGTAATTAGTAATGTAGTCTATGAACTATAAGCTTAAGTACTGATTTTTGAGAACTTAACTACCAGTTTTGTAATTAATCATGGTCATATATATATATGTGAGAGTTCAATATTAGATCTCATAATTCTTTTGTTAAAAATACATAATTTTATCAACTTAAAAAAAAATATTATCCTAAAATGGCAACTTACGGGTCAAACCACAAGGGTTGGGTGCGGGTTACCATTTTGCCAACCCACGATTAAATGGGTTGGGTCAACTAGACCAACTCAACGCCTCTCCTACCTTTTCCAACAAAAAAATGTTATGTAATTTATTGGACGACATGGTATTTTAATCTCTTCCTTAATAAAATAAAAAATTAAAATTACAATACCCTTAATCTTAAATTTTCTATGGTTAATATTATGAAATTTGAGAGTAATACAAAAAGTTTGTGAAAAATTTTGGATTTAATCCGGAACTCATTGGAGAAGTGGTTATTCAATGAGAAAATGTTAGTACACCTTTGGGCTTGATTTTTGGTGTACGTATTACATTGTAGTCGTTATCAGCTTTTAATTTTCTTTCTTTGTCAGTATTGTGCTGCACTGTTGAAAGATACAGCAGAAGGACTCTAATACGCCAACAACACCACATATTATCCCAAGGAAATATCATCGGATCATATTATAGATCGTTCGGATTTTTTTTTTTAAAAGAAAAGACTTTTTCATAAAAGAATATTTCTTTTTTGTAATATGCATTAGGATTATACATGTACCTATATACATATTTATATTTTAATTGTCAATTCAAACAACTTTTAATCAACTTTGGTGCGCTTAGCCTGAGATAGGCGTGTTAAGGGTAAAACAAGTAAAACCTTTACTTTAAGCTACAAAGATTTTAGGCCCCAAACTTTAAGGTCTCATATTTATAGTTTATAAAATTATATAAAAAAGATTATAAAATTTAATTTTTCTTTTGATAAAAATTATAAAGAAAAATGCCTCGCAATTCCTAATAAATATTAGAAAAAATTAATTATAAAAATTTAATTAGTAATTTTATATTTCAAAAAGATAAAAAGAAAACTTTAAATAAAATTTCTAAAAGACCT
This sequence comes from Cordia subcordata, assembly GCA_028554755.1. Lineage (NCBI taxonomy): Eukaryota > Viridiplantae > Streptophyta > Magnoliopsida > Boraginales > Cordiaceae > Cordia > Cordia subcordata. Next base: position 10,935,491 of record JAPTOF010000019.1, read on the forward strand.
CCTAATATATTTTGACTTTGGGTTTCCAAATATTTTAAGCCGCTCCTAATTTGACGTAATGCAATGGCACGACCACATACTCACATGGCTCAGTTTTGGAACATTAATGCGGAGCTTGACCCAATTTTGGGAAATGTCTTCGAGGGGAAATACTTGCATTACATCCACAAGAAACCGATGAGTTAGCACGTCATGTCAATTAGCAAGGTTATGAAGTGGGTCATTTGCACGTTGCAATGCCAAAGTGTCAAGAGCGTCCGTATCTTGATAGATTGGTGAAATGACCGATGACCTTGTTGGTTGAAGGTCTGCAAGGATATTTTAAGATTTTAATTCTTTATTACAACCACAAGAACAGTAACACAAAAAGAAAATATTCATTTTATATTTGGTTGACTTTTTAATGGATGACAACAATAAAGAGAAATTTAGTGGATGACTACCAAGGGCCAAGGGGGAAAACACTAAGCTACGTGCTTGTACTAGGAACTACTATGCAAGCGCGTCAGGTCGAGGTGAGGGCAAGAGCCCGGCTTTGTTTTGGATTAGCCTTAAACTGAAAAACGTATTTGGTTTGGAGTTAGATATGTCCTAGCTAAACTGCGTATAGACGCTTTTAGGTTCCGTCCAAACCTTAAGATACCCAAGCCTCAATTTAGTTTGTTTTCTTGTTTTAATATTCTGCTTATGTTTCATTGTAATTTTAATACCAATCTCAAGTTAGATTTGTCCTAGCTTGACAGCATATAGTCCCCTTTAGGTTCTATACAAACATAAGATACTCGAGCCTTGATTTAACATTAAAATCTTGTTTCATTTAATTTTAATATCAGCCTAGAGTCAGATTCATCCTAGCTTGACTACATATAGTCCCCTTTAGGTTGGTTCTGTGTCGAACATTTAGATACTCGAGCCTCAATTTAGTTTTGTTTTTTGTTTTTGTTCTTGTTAGTTCATTGTAATTTTAATACCAGTCTGGAGTTAGATTCATCCAAGCTTAATCGCATATAGTCCCTTTTTGGTTCTATCAAGACATTAAGATACTTGAGCTGCAATTTACTTTGTTTTCTTGTTTTAATACATATATTCTGATCTTGATTTGTTGTAATTTCATACCATTACAACACAATCTCATTTCTTGTTTATTTATTTATTGTAATTTTAGTTTCTGTCCCGGTTCAAATTTTCCCAACATGTTCAAACTCATTGTGAGTTGCAAATCCAAATGACACTTGGAAACACATGCACATAAGTAATCAATGAAAATGAAGAAGCTAACGACCGATGACATCAGTGAAAGAGGTAGTGGCCATGGAAGTTGATGGAGAAGTAGATGTTGATATGCCTGCCGAAGTCCTAGTATTTTGATCAACAACTTGTGCTCTTCTAATTGGCTTTTGCTCTAGAGAATAGTCATTTGAAAGCATGACAACAACTTCGGACATGTTTGGCCTTGAAGAAGCTGGTGTCTGGGTGCAAGACAAAGCAATCTCTATGACTTTCTTCACTTGTTCTGGCGTCCATTCATTTGGATCTAATGTCTCATCCACCAAGTTTAGATGCATATTGCTCTCGTAAAGTTTCCATGCCTATGGTCACCATAATGCAAATTCAGAAAACAAACAAAACCAATGATTCATTAATATAAGCAAAGATTTGCATAAAAACATGTATTACAGTAGCTGAATAGTTAGGACTAGAGAGTCAGTGTTATGAAAGTGACCTGTTCAAGAAGATAGTCAGCAGCATTCTCGTCTGTGACATCACTGCTCCTTCGCCCACTGATAATTTCTAGGACAACTACTCCGAAACTGTATGTGTCAACTTTCTCAGATAAATGCCCATGAAGTGCATACTCTGGTGAAGTGTAGCCCCTGATACACACAACATGGTTATGACTTAGAAAATTCTAAATTTCACATTCAAGGCCACTTGATCGATACTACCATTCATATAGAAAACGAACATGGAGACTGTTTTAATTCTATACTTAGTTCACTTTATCATCGGATGGACAGGATTTCTGAAATGGAAATTGGTTCAAAGATCAAACTAATCTAGACGTTGTCACTTGATATATATGACTTTTATTTCAATTTTAGTGGGAGGAAATGATCCCAAATCTTTATACTTGTGTGTATTGCATACTGAACTATTGGCCTACCAATACATTGAGCTTTGTTCTACTATCGAAAATGTTTAATCCTATGGTGGCATTAATAGTGTGCCCAAATCATTATAAATTGAATATAAATTTCACAAAAAATTGATGTGGGAGGGGGTGCGACAATGTCGTGAAGCCAAAAGTGGATTCATATTTGACAGGACTTGAAATAGAGTCAAGGCTATTGAGGTTTCTAAACGTGAAGGTCATACAACTTCATCACATGTTTGAGTAAAAACCGCATTCATTTGAAAGAAAAAGCATGAGGAAATCGGACTTACAAGGTACCAGCAAATCTAGTACTGAGGTGACTTCGATCTTCAGGCATGAGCCTTGCTAGCCCAAAATCAGCAATTTTTGGCCGGAAATCATCGTCAAGTAGAATGTTGCTGGATTTTATATCTCGGTGTATGATGCTTACATGGAACTCGTCATGCAAATACGCAAGACCCCGAGCTGTGCCGAAAATAATGTCATAGCGTTTTTTCCAGTCGAGTGTACCTCTTTGTCCCCCTGTCAATTACGACAAAGTGAAAAAAATGCCAACGGAAGAAAGAAAGAGCATGTAGATAACCTTGCAAACTTTTTGCAACAGCTAATCTGCTGTCTGAATAGCAACTTCCTCAAGTACATCTCTGTACGGAGAATTAAAACCAATGGCAACTCGGAGGAGTTACTTTAGACCAACTACACTATAGGTGTAGGCACTAGGCAAATCTTCCCAGCCCTCCCCCCCCCCCCCTCTCCTTTTTTGAGGGAATTAATAGAGGTTTTCAACTCACCTATATTGACGACTCAAACTCAAGATTTATAAATCCTAAATGAAAGTGCTATCATTAAATTACACTTTTTTCTCTAGGTAAATCTTGCCCTTAGCTCACCCCATTAGCATTTGTAGGGTTAACTAATGGAGGATCATTTATAAATTTTTACCAAAGGAAAGAAAGAAAAAACTTTTTCTACAATCATAGCAATAACAACTAATAAGAAGGGGGAAGGGTTTCATTTATGCCTTTAACAAGGGTCGTATACTCATATAGGTAAATTAATTTTAATAATATGATAATAATAATAATATGGACTTGTCAAATGTAAGGTAGGTTAAAGTAACCCTCCTTAGGCCAACTCTACCAGCTTTGTTGTTTTTCCAATATTTACAAAATTTGTACATTTCCTTACATTTAGGGATTCTTTATTTCAATTTTACTTTAAAAGTTTTCTAAATTTTTGTTTAAGAGGATCCTTATTTTTGTTTTACTTTAACAACTTCCCTATTTTAAAATTCCATATCTTTTAGAGAATGAATTTGCAATCTATAGATGAGGAGATATCAAAAATTCAGTTTAAGGGATGAAATTTATATTTAGACATGTGGAGATAGTTGTTGAAAATCTGTTGGAATCATTTATCTTCAATGTATCCTTACATTTGGGGAAAAGAATGGTTTAGGTAAAGCTATTGGAGATGTATGGGCTAATTTTAACAGTTTCTCTATTTCTTTTCTACGTATAGGGAGTCACCTTCTTCCTCTCTCCATTTTGGACCTTTTTTTTGGCAATTTTACTCCTGGGGGTCACTCTTTATCAATTTTCATTTTTAACATTTTCTTATTTGTTTTGGATACACATTATCTTATGATTTTTTTTTTTTAAAAAGTCAAGAACTATTTTCTAAAAAATTAATTATTAAAACTAATTTTTAACTTAAGTTTTTAATTTTACAATTACTTTTTAATTTTCATATAAAACCATCAAATGTAAAATGTCAAAATTATAACAATTGTAAAGTAAAAACTTAAAAAAGATATTTAACTAATAAATAACTAAACTATAAATATATATTATTGCAGCAGTAAGTAATTGAACCTACCATATAGAAACCTATCAAGGCTGCCATTTGCCATGTATTCATAAACAAGGAGGAGATCTGCTCCTTTGCTAGAACATCCGAGCAGACGGATGAGATTGCGGTGATGCACATTGCTGATTAGCCTAACTTCACCATCGAATTCTGCTTTTACTCTGTTCGAACTTATAGTTAGTTTTTTCACAGCTACTACATTCCCATTCTTCAGTGTCCCCTGTTTAATGATAAACAAAGAGATCAACTTACATGTTTGGAGCACGAAGTCAATAATGAGATGGGAATAATATAAAATAGGATTAATGGAAAAAGAAAAATTAAGAAAAGGATAAATTGTACCCAAAACCCTATAGTTTATCATAAATGCAAGTTGCCCCTAATAGTTTCAAAATAGGCATGGACACCCTTTTTACGGAGTATGTGTATTATACATTTTAAGGACCACAAGGAGGTTTTGTGCTTTTTTTTTTTTTAAGGAATGTGTCTTATACATTTTAAGATCTCAAGCGTTTCCTATACTTATTTTGAAATTACATAGGAATAACAAGCATTTAATGATAAATCATAAAAGGTTCGGTGCAATTTATCTTTTTAAGTAAAAGACAAGATGAGATGAAGCATCGACAAATAGAAACTTTAAGATTTCTAATTGCATAATGATTCGATGTGTGGGTCAACTGAAAATCCATTTTTCTTCATATCACCTTCTTTTTTCTTTTTTTTTTTTCTTACGAAAACTCACCTTATACACCTCACTAAAACCTCCTTCTCCAAGTTTATTTTCTTCACTGAAGCTTTTTGTTGCAGCCTTCAAATCTTTATACTTGTAAATCAGTGGACCTTGCAACTCAGTTGCCCCCAAGATATTACCTGCTTATATAAGGATAAATAATGACCCATGGTTGCTCAAGCATATGAAAGGAACCATAAAACTTAAATGTTGGTACAAGTGACAGGAAGGTTAGAAAATCATCTGTGTAATGCCATATAAATAGAAGGGTAAAATATATTTTATTTTATATATTCTATCAAAGTTGCATATAACTCTTTGTGTTTTAAAATTTCCTAATATCTTATATGTTACAAAAAATATTGCACAAAACGACTCTCAAGTTTGTGATAATTGTTCAATGTAATGTTCTTTATTGCATAGGGTTATCAACAGCATTTATGTAATATATAAGGGAGTATTAGAGTTTTGAAACTAGAGAATTTTATACAACTTTAATAAAATATAGGGGTAAAATGAATTTTGCTCTAAATTGAGAGTGATGAAACATATGACTAAGGTCAGTTACCTTTTCGAAATGTTTTTCTCTTCCTTGAAAGTCGATACCATATAAATAGACCAAGTAGTACTATTAATAAAAGAAGGCCAACGCCCCCAACAACTCCGCCGATGATTGCTTTTTTCTTTCTTGCACTTCCTAAACAATGCAGCATCACCAAATATAAGGTCAACTTCAGAGAATATATGGCATGTAAATATGATGTTTTGATTGATACATAGTTACCATGTTTTGAGGCGTAGTACGTGTTTTGGGTAAGGGGATGACACTTAGGAGTTTATAGCGTCCGATATAGGCATACTTCTTTGGCACACTTATTGAGTTCATGGTTCGTCATGAATAATAGTTAGGTTCATTTATCGAATACTATGTAGAGCAATGATTTATTTTGCTTACTAATTATTAAAATTACTTTGCTCCAAAGTTTAACTAAAATCTAGAATCAAAATTTCGGAACAAGATAAATTTCTAATGAGTAATATAAACTCAAAATAAAGAACAATGGTTTTAGTACTTTTACTTGGTCCAATAAGAAATTGAAAACAAACAAAGACTTCCAAGTTGTTTTTCCCTTCTCATTTTCCCCTTCTACATGCCTCTTGGTGTCGCCAACTTTAAGGAACTACAGCATAAATTATAATATTTCGGCATACAAATGTACCCCAATTTGGAGGCGTGATTTTAGAGGGTTGGACGAATCTAGTAACTAACAATTTTAAAGAGTGGTATAGAAGAACGTATGGTGGGGTTCGACGCACTTCAGGACACGTACTCTACACGTGGAAAACCCGAAAATGAAGATCACAAGTGTGTTGAAACATAGGTTATCTTACCTTTTAGGAAGGGTGTGATATTAGTGGTTTGGTTGTCGGCAAAGAATAGTGTCTCAGAGTACCTCATGAAGCAGCCTGCATCAATAGCCCTTCCATATGAATTTGGTAAACAGCTCTGTATGTTCTGATATGCCACTGTCAAGCACTCTTGGCACCCATACTCGCTGATTGTTTCGGCACATTGCGCCACGGCGTAAATTATTGCATTATCACCAGTCACATTCTTCTTAACAGCTGCAAAATAACCACTAATTCTTGGTGTTGCGATCTGAAGATTCTGCAGTAATGTTTGTGCCTCTGCTTGAAATGTGGTTGCCTGGGATGCAGTTTGATCCCCACATAGTTGACGGTTTCCTGGGCTAGTACTCTCCTCATAGAAGTTGTTGCTCTCGTACCTTAGAAAGAAGCAGGTCGATGGTATGAGACAACAAAAAGGAAAGTTAAAGATATTTATACATATAATGCGACACGAAATCGAGTCGGCAAAGCCCAATACATTAGGCGGAGCCCGACTACCAACTAACAAATATCGGTTGCACAAAACGCCCCTTGTATTGTATACCGTTTAAGTCAAAAGCACTCAATCTAGGACAGGAGATTAATTTCGAACCGGACTCGTGAACCGTGTTCATATCCAGTTCTTATCACTGGATATCTCTAGGGGCTAAAATTCAAGAATTTAGGAAAAACATCCGTACACATACATTGAATTGAACTATTTCTGCCCAGTGAAACCTGTTTATGACAACTAAGTGTTAAATTAATGTTACTTCAAATCCAGTCTTTCGCGAGCGTGTCAGATAAATCAAGATTTGTTGTCACTTTACGAGCGAAAAAGTTATTGTCACGTCTTGGGATGGTGCTAAAGATCAGTGCTGGCTGACTTGCTTACCAAAATGCTTGAGAGCTCCTTGAAGAATGTATATTTTTTTTGTCAGAACCTTAAAGAATATATTGATAATAAGTATACGGGACACGGGACATTGATGTCTATTTCCAGGTTTGGGAAAGAGCGTGGTAAGGAAGCAGGAACTTTACTTCATCAGAGAGTACGAAATTAAGCACTTATTTATTGAAATAAAATAATGTTTAAATAAAAGGTCGATGCTTAGTTCTATAATCAAGTCGTTAATTTTTCCTGTTCTCCCTATTTTCTGTCTATGTGTCGCTTCTCGTTTCTTTTCTATTCAGCATCATCAATAATTGATTTTAGTTATCCATTCTTATACTTTGTAGAACCCAAAGAGAAGAAGGGAGCATGTCCTAAAAACTTGAAATGGTTAGCAAATTTTGATATATATATATATATATATATGAACCTAATTATTATTCTATTATTTTTGTTATAAATAATCTACTGTTAATGTTAATTATTATCACTAATATAGATATTAGATACCATAAAATTCTATGTTTGTGTGTGTACGTATGTGTGTGTATATATATTTATACTATATAATAAAACAAAATAAGTTTTAATTTCATGCTGTCAATGACAAGCTTTCCATAATTACTTATCAATTTAATATATCCATTTTTAGGTCATTTTTTGTTTTTCATCATTTATTGAGTTCCATTGCTTTATTAAACATTTTAATTTAATTAATATTATTCCTTATATATATGTATGTATGTATATATATATATATATCAATTATTTTTTTATTAATTTCATATTATATAATTGTTTCAATAACTATTTAGTAAGATGTAAAAACTCTATAGTTTTAATATATTTAATCACATATGTTGTTCCCTGTGCATTATACAGGTGTCACACTAGTGTTTGTATATATATATATATATATATATATATATTAACAAGTTTAAAGCGTACTAATGCAATATATTATTATTTTCATGTTGGAAGATCTAGCAAAAGATATGAATTTCAAGAGCAATGACAAAGCGTCTAACGTGGAAGTTTAGTATCCAACTGAATTTTTGAAAACTTTGAAGTTCTTAGGAATTCCAAACCATTTATTTAGGACAAAAATGATAATACTCAATTTGGTAAGTACATACTTGAAATTTTAATTATAGGGTACAATATTGGTTAAAAAGTCTTTATTCCAAGAATAATTATGACTTCAGCCGAAAATAAGTATCTTTTCAAAATTTTTCAAAGACAGTTCCAGTGGGATGCATGCTATGTTATGACCATTAACAAAAGTCAAGGTCAGACTTAAATCTTGTTGGCATATATCTTTCAAAACCTATTTTCAGTCATAAGCAATTTTACATCATCATCTCAAGGGTTACTTCACCAAAACAATTGAAGATATTGCTGGATAATGAAAATCCAAAAATAAAAGGATATACACTACAAAAGATTTTTGAATTTGAGACGAAAAATTGAAAAAGTTTCGTCTCTACAAAGAATATTGCACACAAATACTACAAAAAGAGAAGGTAAAACTACCGCTAATATGGGTGTCGGCTATTTAAAACTCCGCCTATGTATAAATCCAAAGAAAGAAGACCACACCGTGCTTCATCCAGGGTTCGAACCTTGAATTTTTATTATTGCAGGACTCTATAATCATATAATTCACTAATCAAACTAAACATGCATTCATTAATAATTTTGTATAATAATATATTTATGTATTACCTAAACCCTGACTATATTGTAAAATCTTTGCCTATTACTCGTTATTTTGTAGTGAAATCACTGTCTATTTTTTTTTTATCTTTTTTGTGGTGAAAGAAGTGTTCGATAATATCACAAATGTATTTAGAATTGCTAATTATGACAAGTTTATAAATATTATTTCAAAAAATTAACAACTATATTGCTATGAAAAGTTACAAAAGATTGAGAACCGTAAACAACAAAGTCGCAATGAAAATAAGGTTAGTCAAAGATTGTAAATTCTTAAGCGTGATAAAATTGGAAATTCACTGTAAAACCAATTTTGAACCTATGCATCGCACTGGCTTGAATCCTCATATATATACTAAAGCTGTTGAAATTGAACTACAGCTTGACACACCAAGCCCCCAAATGGAGGAGAATTTGAATAGTCAACTGGGAATTTATTTGATTTTTACTAAATATTATCAATGTTTTTATTATAGTATAATGTATTGGACTAATTGATATGATGCAAATCATGTGTTGACTTTAATTGAAGGGGCATAATACATTTGCTGAAATAGATTAACATCAAATAATACTACATACATAATGTTAACTTCAATCAAATAATACCAAATAATACATATATGTGTCATACTGTCAATGAATATGACCATTATTTTATATAAAAAAATTATATTACTAACAAGTCAAATTGTACAACTACAATAAACTCCAATCTTAATATACATGTTCAAAGATTTCGAAAAAGGGCATGAGATATTGTCACCTCCAAGCTAATTAGATAGAGAATTCATTAGTTTAGAGATGCAGTTTTCAAACTTCGAAACTAGTTGTTGTCTTTTTTTTTTAATGATTTGTCAATAAAATTAAATCTACAAATAATGTTAATATTTTTGTTATTAATTTTTTCAAATAGCTTTTAATGTTACTTATAAATAAAGTATAATAAAATTTAAAATTAATACTCATAAATATATTAATATCCGTGCTACATGCGTATGAATGCTAGTTTATTGGTAAACTATAAGGATAGAAATGGTCAAAGGCTATAATGTTGAGCCAGCAATCTGCCAGCCACTGTTCATAGCATGTCATATAGTCTCTTCTGTTAATGCATGAGCGGTGTCTATATGCTTCCTTATTCCCTGGAATTCAATTTTAACTTTCAGCTTTCAACTAACAGTAATCGCTAATCCTTCACAGCAAGAACTACAATTTTTTCTTTTTCTTTGTTTTTTTTAATTACTTTGACTTGTTACTATGAGGTTGCTACCACCTCAACTCTGTTTTTTGTGAATTCAAACTCGGTCATTAGTTTCAAGAAAATTAATCACAACTACTTGAACTACTTCTCGAATGTGAGCATGAGTTGAACATCAGGAAGAGGGTTTAAACGCAACTAAGAAGAGGGTTTAAACGCAACTAAGAAACTTACCTGAGGAAGCAACCATCGAAAATGACACGAGCTCCATTCGAAGCTGAGCAGTTTCGGATTTGAATCACTGCAGCGTCGTAGCAAGCAACGCAGTCAGCCTTGGAGAGATATTCTCTGCACTGAACCATGGCATATACAGGGTCAGAAGACCTTGCCTGCTGCGCTGTGGCAAAGTGTTTGCTATCATTAGATAACTGGCTTCTGAGCTCCACAAAATCAGTGTTAAGGTTGCTAAAGAAGTTCTTTTGATTTGTGGCATTATATTGACTGCATCCAATGTTTAGCAGATTGATTTGTGGGTCTGATTTTGCTGGTTTTGCCATCAACAAAAGCAGCCAAAAGCACCATTTTGCGATCTGCTTGTTGAACATGACACAACTATATGCTTTTTTAAGAGAGGCTTAATATGAATTTGGTGACACAAACATGAAACAAAATAGTTGAAGGCTAATAGATAATGCCAATAAATGCTTACAATTAATAAAAGTGGTAAGCAATACTTTAATTCCCGTTTTGGGTTTAGATTATTGTCTGCCGAGATTCTTTTTTCGCTATTTGTTTAATTAGTGTGCTAATGACTGCACCGAAACAGCCTGACAAGGATATTCGATCTTCCTAATATGGGTTGCAAAGTTGACCAAGGCGTTTTACACAAACAAACTGAAAAGGTGGGAAAAAGGAATAATGGTTGAATACGTAAGGCATAATGGCGTTGAAACATAGGAAAAGTTTGGAAAAAATAAAAAATAAATAAACGAAATCAAGTCTTGTTTTACCTATTAACAATTATCCATGCATCAACTCTAATTTGGAATTAATAAAATAAATCCCTCTCGAACAATTGAAACAGAATTAGATCAAGCTAAGTCTTATTTTAGTATGTAGAATCGAAGTGCAATTGGTGTACGAACTCGTTATGCATGGATCTGGAGGACCGTGGGTGCATTTTAAGGTATCCATATTATGTGCAATGATCTAATGTTGTATTTCTAGCAAAACAACTTTTCCACAATTCATAACATAGAAATATCTAGGTCGCTTGACAGAGATTGCTCAAGGGTAAAACAACTGAAGGTGTGGCTCTAGGCCTCCAAAATTTTAGTACAAAAAGATTAAGTTATAATAAAAAGTTTAATTTAATTTCTTTTTTAAAATATATAACTAGCCAATGCCAAGACCCTATTAATATCTAATAAATCTCATATTCTCTGGTTTATGTTAATTACTGAATTACAAGAGAATATGAGATTTATTAGACATTAGTAGGGCCTTGGCTAATTATATGTTTTAAAAAAGAAATTACAATCATATTGTTATTTCTTTTTTCACAAAATCTATTTTTTCTCTCCAATCCTCTCTAAATAAAAATGGTATTTTTTAATTAAAGCAAGTCTTTTATTTTAACCTTCATATACTGTTACAATATCTATTTTTCACTGTGATTTAACTTTATCAAAATCTACTTCTCCAATAATATTTACTTTTTGTTCTTCATGAATTCTAATTGTTTTAGTTTTGAATATTCTTAACTATATTCTATCATTTGCAATATTCTTCTCAATTACACTCTACTTTAGATCATCTCTTTCGTAATCAAACTTTTTTTTTCTTGGGAGGGGGGGAGCGTGGGAGGGGGCTACATCCGACTCAATGAGTCACGAGCCTGAGTGAGTTCTCAATGATTCACAAGCCTGAGTGAGGTGATTCCTCGAATATCTTCTCCCAAAAGACACTTGAGTTGCTTTGGTGGTTCCTTTAGTTTGTGCACGCCAATTGGTAATGTGAGCGTAAAGTTTCAACAAACTTGTATTATTAGGTTCTATTGTTCTAACCTTTACATATAATTTATATTAGTCTTGTAGGTATATTAAACATTTTTATAATTTTTTAAAATTTAAAAGACAACTAAAAAGACTAAGGGATTGTTTGGTTCAAAGAATGAAAAATAATTCCCAGGAATTACTGACTAGGGGAGAATGGATTAGGAATGGAATGTCATTTATATCTATGTATTTTGATTCTCATAATTGTTAGAAAGTAATCAACAAGGAAATACCATTCCCATGAACATGGGAATAGCCATTCCTCCCAAAATACATGAGAATGGCCCATTCCCATGTTCATAGGAAAGAATTTTTTATGAAATAACTAAAATATCTTTTTAAAAATCAAGATATATTACAAAGTTAGGCTTTTATAAAAAAAATAAAAATAAAAATAAAAATAAAATAAGAATTAAAAATTAAAAATAGAGAATAAAGTTTAAAATAAACATAAAAATAATTATAAATAATAAAAAATTTTGCCAGACTAATTTAAAATAAAATAAAAATAAAAAGTTGAAAAGAATATCTTCTACTTACCAAATTCTTCAAGTCAAATTTTGTATTAAGAATATATATGCTCATCTTCAAAATCTTCATGTAATTTAAGCCTAAGCAATGTGTTAAATGTAATGTTATCTTAACAATACACACATATGTCACTATTATTATTATTTTTATTAAAGGTATTAATATAAATATCTTTTATTATTATTATTATTATTATTATTATTATTATTATTAACATTAGGATAATCTAGTCATTTTATAAAAATAATTCCCGATAATATTCTAATATACTAACTAGCAAACATGAATTTGGAATCAATACATCTATTTCTGTCCTTATTCCTAACGCATACCAAGCAAGACGTTTTTATTTCCTAATTTATTCCAACATACTAATCACCACCAAAAGTATTCCCAGGAAAATTTTAGAGCATTTTTAGGATTGACAAAGGGTTATGTTTGGTTTAAATCTAACATTCTTGGAAATCTTTAGATATTTTTAAAAAATGTCCCTAATTCAAAAAAAATTATAAAAATATAAAATTAATATATTTCAATATTTTTAATTTTAACTGTTAATTAAATAATTTTATTATTATTAATTTTTAGTTGGCCGACTTGTGGGGATATTGGATTTTTAGAAATGTGACATTTTTAGGAATGTTTTTCTATTCTGTGAACTAAATATAAGAATCCAACATTCTTGACCTTACATTTTCAAGAATCTTGTAAGATTCTATAAAGTAAACGCTCCCTAAAAACCTATTATACTTTGACTTAAGTCTCGTTATCTCTTGAAGCACCCTTGCTCATGACAACAATTCTTCTGGTGGTTATATAAAACCGTCCTTCTTTACTAGATAATCCAAAATCTCATATTAATCTTACGTACTAGATAATCCAAAATTCATAACTTGATCAGCTTACTTAACAATAAGCTTTGCTTTTTTACTTTTGACTTACTGTACGCGTCACTTATTTTTCTTATATAACTGATACACAATGCCATAGGTTGGTTCCTCTTGTGACATCATAGTGAAATTAATTTCTCAAATATCTCAATTCTCACCACTATTTTATGGATGATATATATTGAATGTCAAAGTCTATCCTGTGTGCTTCAAGTTTAGCATATGACTCGGAAGTTTATATATATATATATATATATATATATATATCGAATATATTCTTTGCGTCATTGATGTATTAATTTAAGTATTGAAGAGAAACATTATTAACTTCAATCAAGTCACGAGGAGAAAATTTTAAATGTCCGTGTTGATATACTAAATGTAGCCATCATCAACTTATTTGGCCGGCAGCTTGCGATAAAACGGGATTTAATTAAGTTGAGAATAGACTTAACTATAACATTATGGTTTCATGTATAAGATTCTTATGAACTATCGATGCAATTATAAACAAATGATATGAACGATTTGCAACACGATCGCGTCCCTCATGTTAATTATAGTGTTACGAGAAAGAAAAGAAAATGAAAAAGATAAAGAACAAATTACAATCTGAAAGCATGTAAGAACTCTACATTAGCCTTTATCAAGAAAGAAAAAGGGAAAAGAGAAGAGAAGGTGAATCACTTTTTTTCTTTACGACAAGAAAAATCCAACTCATTGAACTAGGTCATTGGAACACCCAATGGCACTGGACCACCAACTAGCAAATGTTCGGTGTACAACACATCCAGTCGAGGGCAAATTCAACCCAAGACATGGGACTGGGTTCGACCCCAGGCCATGAGCCGTGTCCATTTTCAACTTTTATTATTCGGACATTCCTAGGGGATGGATGTTAATCACTTATAAACATTGCAGCTCTTATCATCCATATTAGGGGTAAATTGTGTTTTGTTTGCCTTATATTTTATTGAAATTGTATAAAACCCATGTATTTCAAATTTTGTTAGTAACTGTTTTTGTTATAAAGAATGTTTTATAAAGCCCCTAATTTTGAGAATAATTGTTATGCAACATTATTTATAACATAAAGGTATAACTAGCATTCTTTATAATATAAGGATATTAGCAAGTTTTCAAATTATAGAGAATTTTACGTAATATTAACAAAGTAAAGAGTAATAAAATGCATTTTATCCCCCATTTAGGTTTCTACATTTTTCTTTTAGAAAAAACAACCTTCATACATATGCCACACCTATTCATTGATATATAGTTTAATCATTATTATGGATTCACATGGTTGCTAAAAGGTCTTGTTTGAGACACTCGGTGATTCCAGATGGATAAGCAAAATTCCGATTCCAGTCTTAAAATTACATGGAAGAGCTACATTTGTTTGACAAAGAAAGTGAGCTGTGATGGGAGAAGTTTCAGCAGGGGAATGAGATGATATTATTCAATTGAGTAACATATATTACGACTTCCTAAACCATCGAGAGAAAATAATAAATTCGTTTATAATATTATAATATTATGAGAAAACATATTAATATAGTTATAGCTGTAAAATATTACGAAGTTATAAGGAGATTCTCACTCTCCCCGACTCTGCCTTATTTGTGTAGACTTACTGTGAGAAAGCTTGTTTAGAAGAATTAAGTAGTAAATGCAACGGCAGAGTAAAATTGAAAGAGATAATATTAATTGATTAAACCAAATGCAAAATAACAGTTTATTTAGAATAAAATCAAAGAAACTAAAAGAAATTCAAACAAAAATCAAGACTTGGAACTGGACTTAGATCTCCTCATGATTTTTAACATCCTATTGAGGGAAACAGAACATAATTTGAATTGTGGGATTTGGGAGGAAAATTCACCCTTGTGAAATGCTATAAAAAATAAATGGTCAGATTTTGTAGATTTGGAAACGAAATAATTAACAATGGAGCGTTAAGATGTATCATAGTCGAATATAAAAATAAAAGAATCTTTTTAAGTCTCTTTTATTCATTTTATGAATTTCAAATTTAGAGAATGACTATTCAAAAATTTTCTATATAAACTATAAGTTTTAAAATGTTTTCTAATTCTTAAAATAATTTGTAAGAATAATAGCAGATGGATGTACTAATAGCAACTGAAGGTGAGAGGAATCTAACAACCTCACAGCTCATAGGCAGCTGCATAGCTTTATTAATTAAAGTATGCATCTACATGGTACCAAGAATAGTTTACTAAAGTAGGCATCTATATGGTACTCAAGAGTAACATATCTGTGCATGAAGTTTTCACTTCTAGTAGTATAATATATAGACAAGAGAGGAACTTAGATGAAGTTTCCTATTTCATCAAATGTGGGGTGTGATATGGTTTTGAAGGATAAACTAGATAAGGATAGTTTTAATAAGATCTCATTCCTAAATAAAAGATTATTTTTGAATTTATTTCATCTATTTTATGATCGAAATATGGAAAGACACATGTTGTATTATGACCTTGAATTAGAAGAGTAATTATGAGAAATACTGCACCATAATGTGTCTAGAATACTAGCAATTATTGGGGAAAAAAAAGAAAACCATCTCATAAAAACCACTGAAGTCACAACAAGAAATTGGTGGATTTGAGACAGCAAATTTGATATGGAACTTTCAATCTTAAAAATTGAAACGAGAGTTTTTGGGAAGAAAAAATTTTGTCTCAAATTCTATCTCAAATCCACTTTGAAACAAAATTTTTAAGTTTGAGATAGAAATTTTTCGTTTCAAGTTCAAAAATATTTTTGTAGTGAGTAACTCATCGCAAACAATCCAAAGATGAAAAGCTTTGTAGAATCCCAACTATTTGTAATGTTGAAGATATTTTGATATCCTTGGAAATATGTTGAAGATACTTTGATATCTTTGAAGATATGTTGAAGATCGAAGATTTTACATATCTTGATCATTGAAAATATTGTCCGATTTTATATTTAATATAATTTAAATTTTAGGTGATTTTGTAAGATTTAGACTTGCATTAGTTATGTAGCCAAACTCCTCTATAAGGAGTTCATTCATGTACTCAAGAAAAATTCAAGCATATAAAAAATATAGTCCTAAATTATATTATGCTTTCTTTTACTTTCTGTTCTTTTTCTTTTATTTCATTCTATTTTTTATAAAATTCTTCATGTAGAACCCACGTTTTTTTAAGTTATGATTTGCAACTAAAAAGAAAAATTTACGTACATGTAAATGGCAAGTGATCATAAAAGGTCGGGAATGAAGTTTTGGATGGGAAGTGAGTTTACTTTGGTTCAAAGAAATGCTAGGATTAACCCACCTAATAATCCTAACATTTATGTAGGATGATACTTATTAACTTTATATTTGGTTTTAGTCATTTACTAATTCTTGACTTAGATCAAATTTAAAAAAGTTATATTTCTGTTGATAAAAGTAATATAATTACTAAATTGGCCTTTTAATTACGAGCTTTTTTAAAATTTATTCTTGAAAAGAATTATAACCCTCAACCCTTAATGAATTTGACATGGTTAAGATAGGCTAAACCCCTCCCCCCTCAACTGCAAGCACCTCCCGTCCCATCCAACTCATGGGTTGAACCCCCCCCCCCCAGCACCCTCACGCCCTACCCTAGTTGAACCCAACAACCCAACTCTCGCTCATCGTACTAATTGTACATAAATGTACAGGTATATGATTGCATGTAACAATCCATGTGTATATCTGTTTTGGTGGTGGTATGCACGTGTGTCTTTGTTGTGAATCTATGTGTTTGTGAATGATGATAAAAAGGTGGATTTGTATTTGTGATGATGATGATAATGGCGCAAAATAAAGAAAAAGATGAAGACGAAGGTATGTGTTGATTAAAGTATACATGTATTTTTTATGTGCGTGTTTGGTGTTAGGATCCATAAATTAAAAACAAATATAGAATTATGGCTTGAATAATATTTAGTTTAAAAAAATATGTAATATTAATTTGTCTGGTAGCAGTAATTCAACGAAAGGTCAATAAATGACTAAAACTAAATATAAGAGTTAATAAACGTTACTCCATATAAAAGTCAAGGATGTTAGATGGAATTTACCCAAAATGATATTCTATCTGAAGAGAGAGAAATAGAAAAGAAAAAAAAAAGAGGAACAAGAGAAAGAAAAAGGCAAAGAGAGAGCTCATACGTTTAAGTTGCTCTTTTGCGGTTTAGAAAATTAGTCAACATGTTCTGAGTTCAATTATGCGGCTCTGGCACATTGTTCATCTTACTGATTTGGTTGAAATTTTTGTATTTTAAGGTGAGTTGGACTTCTCCCCATCTTCAAATTCTCTGTCCAATTATGTTTGTGTTCTTAAAAAATACATTGCAAGTATAGAAAACTTTGGAACTTGATTCTATAATTGTAACCACTACTTACACTTTACAGATTAATGACATGAAATTTAAGTCATGGGTTTGAAGTATTTGTACTGAAAATGCTCCAGTCAGGTGATATTGTTGTGTTGTAAAACTAAAAATGTATGTCATCAAGAATGAACAGTAAACGTTCTTATGTATGTTATCAAGAATGAATAGTAAGCATTCTTGAGAACTTTTTTTTTTAGTATATGATAGATATATAAACTTGGGACCAACTTTTATTGCATAATGCGTTTAGCTCCAATCCAGTATTGTAGAATGTTAAAGAGTTTAGTATATTGTTTTAATGTATTTTGAAAAACAAAAGGCTCCGAAAAGTTAGTATTGCTTTCCAGAAGTGTTTTGGGAAAAAGTGAATATAAGTTTTGAATTGCTCTGCACTATTTAATTATAAAGAGATTATGTTCTTCGGACACAACCGGTTGGGGGTTATACATATGTTGGTGATGTTATTATGTCCATAGACCAGGGCAAGTGTTATTTATGTGCCTTGAAACCGTAAACCCAAAAAAAGAAAAGGAAAACAATAGTTTACTTCAGAGAAGTGAAATCTTAACTGTTAATTTGTTTTATTTCAAGCATTACTTATATATATATATATATATATACACACACACAGATGAGGCTAAAAATCACTAGATAGCTACTAGCCTACCAGAGGTTGGTCCGTGCAAATCTACTCTCAGGAGTGGCCTTAATGACTGGTGGATCTCTGAGTACGCGCACTCCAACTAGCAAAGTTAGACCAAAATTAACTAACCAATCTGCAATCTTATTTGCCTCCATGTAAACATGTTTTAAAGTAAATCATCTGTTGTTCTTAAGCTTTCTCTTGCACTCGTCAAGAATGGGTATGACTGTGCCCCCCATCATCGCCTGTTAGTTGATCCAATTGACTAGTAGTTGCGAATTAGATTCAATTGTCAGGTCACTTATTCCCAGTTTATCGGCGAGGTTGATCTCTTCAAGTAACGCTTGGGCTTTAGTAGCATTGTTCGAAGCTAAACCGAGATTACTTGTGAAGCCTTGTACCCATATGTCCTGCTCGTTTCTGAAAAGACATCCTGTTGCTGCGCCCTCAGGGTTGCCTTTCGAACAACCATCTATCTTAAGCTTCAAACCCATACTAGAGGGTTCCATCTAATAGTCTGCCATTCCTTTTTGCTTTTACTCCCAGTTCGTGTGCTTTCATTCCATGCTATTCTTGACTCCACCACATATTTTTTATACACCACACCTTATTCTACATTTGATGTTTATGAAGTATGTCATTTCTCCATTGCCAAAGCCGCCAAATGGCGATAATGAACGCGTCCTTCCAGCCCTTGTCTTTTAAATTGTTACTAACCCAATCTCTCCAAAGTGTATTCGCAAAATCCACATGATTAGTATTTGGTCGGATGCGTCTCCGGACCTTGAGAGCACTCCTACAATTTCTAAACAATTGTTCCTCTGTCTCGCTTGCACTTCCACAGACGATGCACAGGTCTTTATCACCTATGTTCCTTCAGCACAGATTATATTTGCAAGGCAGCCTATTTTGAACCATTTGCCAAACCCAATTGATGCAGCGTTGTGCACATTTTGCCTTCCATAGCTCGTCCCATGCCATAGAGTTGTCCTTCGAAATATTTTGGATCGTCTTGAGCGTAGAGGCAATTGAAAAATGATTCTTCGTATCTTTATGTCAGGCGAGGAAATCATTATCCTCATCATTTTGTATAACTCTTATTCCTAAAATCAACAACAAGCTCTCCATAGGCAAGTGTTCTTGAAATTGTTTTTCTTACAGAAGGATGCCGCATTCAGGTGAAGCTGATGCTCCTGGATATCTTTGATAGCTTTTCGCCAAAGAGAATGCTCCCCCACCCACCAATCACTCCAGAATCTTGTATGTCAGCCATCGTGAATAATCCATTTGGCACCTTGTATCATTTCTCGCCTTTTAACAATGCTTTTGTACATTCTCAAGTCTGTTGACTTGCTCTGATAATTCATGAACTCTTCTTTAAAGTATTTTCTCTCATCTGCAACCATAAAACGTCTGGCTCAGTTAAAATTTTCCATCCCAATTTTGTAAGCAAAGCAAGGCTGACTGATCTTGCATCACATAATCCCAGTCCTCCTGCTTTCTTTGGTCTACACATATTCTCCCATGAGAACCAATGGATTTTCCTCTTCTCATCAGTCAAGCCCCATATGAAGTTTCTTTGCATCCTGACAAATTGAATGATTGGCCCGATTCTTTACAGAAGTCCGTCAGGATATCTTGGATCTCTTTGATTTGTTTCATGGAAACCTCTACAAACAAAAGCATATCGTCAGCAAAAAAAAACATGAATGAGAAATTTGTACCATGGGCTAATCTTTCCATGCAAAGAATGCAAATGCAAAGATATAGAGGATCCCCTTGCTGTATTCCTCTAGATGGTTGGAACAAGGCAGGGGTTCCTTGTTCCTTAAGAGAGTATTTTTTCTTTTTTTTGAAGAAGACAAAGAAGAGGTAACCAAAGAAACCCAATTTTTTGTCAAACCAATTTGGTTAAGAGCATCTACAATAAAGTCCCAACTCAATTTGTCATACGCCTTCACCAAGTCAATCTGCAAAGCCATATAACCTTTCCCTTCTCTATTTGTACACATAGACTGAGTAATCTCTTGAGCCGCAATGATGTTGTCATGAGTCGATCTCCCCAGAATGAAAAGGTCAAGCCGATACAATAGGCATTCCGATGCGAAGAGCTTTGCTTGGAGAAATAGAAGGAACTTGTACACATAAACTGAGTAATCTCTTGAACCGCAATGATGTTGTCATGAGTTGATCTCCCCAGAATGAAACCACTTTGATTAGGAGACACCCACTTCAGCAAATAGGGGCGAATGCAGTTGACCATAACCTTCATTATCAGCTTACCCAGAAGATTGAGTAGGCTAATTGGCCGAAATTTCTTGATAGTCTCTGGTTTCTTAACTTCAGGTTTCAAAAAAAGGGTAGATTCATTCAGTTCATTTGGATATTCCCATTTAATAAATGCTGCTTGAACCATTTCACAAACTGATGATTTAACTACATCCAGTAGCTTTAGAAAAATCCAGCAGTAAAACCATCTGGTCCCGGAGATTTACTGGCAACCATTTGAAACAAGGCTTGACGGACTTCCTCTTCTGAAATAGGCTCTAATAACATTGCTTCTTCTTCATTAGATAATGGAGCAAACGTCGCCTTAGAAAAGTCATTTGTTTGCACCTCTTCTTCCGTATATAAGCCCTCAAAATATTGTTTAGCCATGGATTTAAGATGCTCCGTATCATCGGCCCATTCTCCATTATCCTCTTTTAGGCTACTAACTTTCGTTTTCCTTCTCCTCATGACTATACCTAAATGGTAGAATCTGCAATTTCTATCTCCGGAGGTTATCCATTGCTTTTTGGATTTTGGTGCCAAAACAATTCTTCCTGGTTGAGAACCTACTCATACTCTCTCTTTAATTTCTTCTCCAATTTCAAGAGAGAAGAATTGTATTTCTTTTGAACCACCTTCTGAATACCTCATCTTCGAGCCAACAAATTCCTTTTCCTCGCAAAAATATTATCAAAAGTGAACTTATTCCAATACCTCAAGTCCTCCGTTAGTTTTCTCGTGAATACGCTCGTTGAAAAAAGGCCACTGCTGTTTTATAAAACTGTAAAAGTCCTTATTAGCTAGCCAGGCAAATTTAAATGAAAAAAGCTGTCTAGTGATCCTTACATCGGCGTCATCTAGTGTCCCAATGAGAATGGGCGCATGGTCCGAATTAACGCTGGGGAGGCGTTTAACTTTAATATTCTGGAAATGGAGAAGCCAATCTGGGTTAGCATCAGCTCAATCAAGTCGCTCAAGAATTCTTTGGCCTGTTTCCCAAGAATTTGACCAAGTGAAGCGGGGACCCTCAAATCCTAGGTATATTAAGTTGCAATCATGGACCCATTCTTCAAATTTAATCATTTGTTGGATGATTTTTGTAGTTCCCCCATCTTGTCTTTTGGATGGTCTACTTGGTTAAAATCCCCGGTGACTAACCAAAACCCTTTCCATCTACTTGCTGCATTGTTCCAAGCAGTCTAAAGAGGCACCTATTTTTTGCAACTAGGCTGGCATAGACTGTCAAGAAAAGCCATTGAGAGACATTTCTATCTTTAGAGCCTGTTTAGATTGGTTTTTTTTTAAGAAAAAATATATTTTTTTCTAAATCAGTTATTTTAAATTTGTAATAATTATTTGTTTTGATTTTCAAAAAAGTTGAAACTCTGAAAAAAGTTCAAATACAGCCTCTTTTAGAAGTCAGAATTTTTAACTTCTAAAAAAAAATTATTTTTTAAAAGTTATTTAAAAAATATTTTTAAAAAAAAACTAATCTAAACGAGCCCTTAATCCAAACGTTTAGGACTTATTCGCTACCAGACAAAAACTCAACATCCATCTTGTCCTCATCCCAAAGAAGCTGAATTCCATCCTTAAACCGCTGCACCTCAGTCTGAATAGATCTTGAAAAAGATAAATCCGTAATGATCTTGTTAGTTTTGTCCCTACTAACTCTAAGTTCGATGATTAAAAAAAATCCCAGGTTGGTGAATTTTGATCAAATCCTTGGTCACCCGCATGAAGCCCATCTTTGATGCCCCACAGTAGTTCCAAACGAGTAATTTGTTAAACATAGATACATAACAATACAAAGAAACAAAGTCACACCCACCCAAGCATAAACGCATCAATCACTTGCAAGATTAAGGGTGTTATGCCCTAACCTTGCCTCCTCTAAATCCATCTGCTCTCCTTCAGAAGTATCGTCATCCATTATTGTAGCGTTTACCATATGCTTTGCTGTCTCCCTTCCATCTTTTGTTGAAAATAACTGGGCTGGGAAACCAAGATTTTGAGAAATAGGTGGGGGAAAGTCATCGGGCAGCTTTTGATTCCCTCCCCTCAAACCTGTAACGGGCCCACTTTCTCTGTCTAGTTGCATCTCTTCTCGTGTCTTTGTCATGTCGAAAGCTTGCACTCTCTCAAAACTGGACCACTGCATATCCCTTAGCCACTTCTTGCAGTTACAAACCATTTTTTTTTTTTTCTGTTCCCCATTAACAAAAACCAATCCATTGTTGAAGTAGTTGTCCTCTTGTATTGCCCGGCCTGAAGTTTCACCCATTTTTATTTTCCCTTTCCACTGCCTAGCCTTTACCAAAACATGCACCATATTGGTGTTAACACCTTTCTTTCCTTGCGATGCTCCCCTCCCTGTGTTTGATTTGTTTAAAGCTCCTTCTGACCATGTGTTTTGCTCTATCTCAGTCCTCTAGGTCCTGCAAAATGCTGTATCTTGTGCCATGGTGGCTAGCTCCATTCTGATCCAAACTAAACTACTCTTTCTCTTTAACAGTTACCCCCTTTCTTTTTACCCCTCGAAGCGCCATCCCTATTGAAGTCAAATCCATATTGTAGCTGTGGAAAGTGGAAACTGAAGCCCTTGAGGGAAGAAACTCTGGTTCCCATTTCTTAACAACTAAGTAATGATCTACTACAATCCAAGGTCCTCTGGTCAAAACATGTTCACAGTCCTCCACTCCACAAAATCTAACCATAAAAAAGCCGTAGCCTATCTTCATGGGTGAAATCGGCTTCTGTGATCCCAAAAGGGTTAACGTCCTGCATTTGCATGAATAGGCCCTTCCAGTTGAGTATGTTATTTCTCATCATTATTCGCTTGATCTTTAGTGTTATGTTGGACTGTAATTTGAGTAGTTGGTGTGTGATCCCTCCCTACGTGGCTGACATAGATTTTCTTCCTTTTTCCCCTCAAGCTTATGCCCATTCCCAGCCACAAAGGTGAAACAATCATCCGTGGTATTACAAAACTGAGGGTGAGAAGCCTCTTCCATGGAGAGTGGGCCCCCCAGTCAATCTGGAACATGAGAAACAAGTGGAGAAATGGTCGACCTTGGCGGCTAAGATCGATGACGGCCTAGGGTTGTGTAGATCTAGGTTGAAAAGTTACTATTGGAGTTTACTCTTGGGTTTGGATTTGTCTTTGTGTAGTTTTATTTCATGTATTACTTTTGTCATAAACTCTTTTTTACTTTGATTAACATGTTTTTCTTTGGCATATTAACTTATTATCCATCATAGCTTATATATATATACATATAAGCATGGTCGCACGGTAATTTTTGAAAATTTCCACGTACTGAGTATCTTGTACTCATCTTTCAAATTATACTATTTTGTAGACGGTAAGGATTACTCATTTAGCATATGTGAAATTTTGGGTGTTAATTAGGCTACGGTCATTGGCCTCAAATTATGTAGTTTTTCTATAGTCATCAAGTTAATATTATTTTGTGAGTTATGTAAATAGAAGATTATTACTTCCGGGTTACGCTTATTTACTAATAGGATTTATTCCCCTAACAGTACTTGGACTATTGATTTTGTCACATTTTATTTATTTGACTTTTAAAATGAACTTATTAGTCTCTGGACTATTAACTTTGTTGCGTTTTAATCCCTTGACTTCAAGATGGACCTTTTAGTCCCTAAACTTCTAAAATAAACTCTTTTTTTAAGGACTAATGACATCTCATTTATCAAAGTCTATGGAATAACGACGTGTCATTTGTAATCCAAGGATTAAAGGGTTCATTTTGAAAGTCAAAGACTAAAATGCGACAAAATCAAATAGTTTAGGGATTAAAAGGTTTATTTTGAAAGTTAAGGGATTATAATATGGTAAAGTCAATAATTTAGGGACTGTTAGAGGAATAAATCTTTAATAATAATTGTAGACACCCTAAGCTTTGTCAAAATAATTATATATTTTAAGTTTATATTGATCTTCATAGTGATTTAGAGCTACTTGCAGCCCTGGCAAGACTATTTTTTCAGGCGAACAACAATGTCGTCCTTAAACTTTGTCTTGGTGGATTTTGGGAGGGTGATACTTTCCATGAACGTTACGGCAAAGATGATTAAAACAAGTTTTCCCAACAAGAAGAGTTCGATAGAATACCAACAACAACTAAAGTTTTCCCAACTGTAATAGTGACTGAACCATTGAATTGTAAGCTTGATAGGCCTGAAGTTGCGAAAGGTTATTGATGACATGAATATTGACTTCTGAATCCAAGAACCAATTAAGAGCCTGGTGCATTAATAGTGTCCATGTGAGCAACAACAACTTTGCTCTTTTGATTCTTGAATGAAATAGTTGTCGTATCGAACTTGTGCCAGTAGTTTAAAGTAATGATGAGATTATTTAAAACAGTGGCGAATCAAGAGCTAAAGATTAAGGGGTAAAATTATAGTACTTATTCATATGTTTCAAATGTCTAAGTTTTTCTTTGTTTAATCTAAGTTAATAATCAGCGCATCCAAAAAAATTATTAGCAAATATTATGAAAATATTTTACACTAACAATTTTTTTTAAATAAATTACAATAACTTTTTTATGAGTCTTATAGTGTATTTGGAGTGAACTTATTTTACCATACTTATTTTATTAAAAATAAAGAGATGTCTTATAAGATTTAGGAAATCTTATCATATGCATCCTATGAACAAAGAATTAATATAAATAATTAATAAAATTATTTAAAATTTGTTAATTTATAAAAATAGGATAAACATTATATTAATAACTAAAAATAGGATAAACATTATATTAATAACTAAAATATAATATGTTCATAACTAAAGGAAAACTATAAATAAAATACTTAAAATTATTGGAAAACATTTTAAATAAAAAATAATATTGGAAATTTAAAATTAAAAATTAAATATATGTTAGTAATTTAAAATAGAATGTCATCATACTATTAACAAATATAAATAAAAAATTAATATGATACATTTAATCAAAATTAAGAAGAGATACTAGAGTAAAACAAATTCAAGAAATTTCTAAAATAAGGAAGCAGTTAAAGTAAAATTAAAATAGAGAAATCCTACAAATAAGAAAATGCTAAAAGTTCTATGGATGCAAATAAAAAAATAGAGAAGTTGTCGGAGGTGACCTTACTAGTTCTTTTACAGTGTAATTTATACCTTAGCTAAGAGCATATAAATACGTGACCAAATTAAGGTATCGATATGGCAAGTAGGTCAAGATTACGAAGGTTGGACCAGGCCCAGATAATTATGGGCCAATCTCAGGCCCGCCCCATGCTACAGTGTCAGGTAGGTCTTAGGCCGATAACATAGACTTATAGGGGCCAGACGGGGATATATTGACCCATGGGCCTAGCCCAACCTAACTCACTTTTTTCCTTCCATAAAAGCCCCTGAAAGACTAGTTGAGTTTGGACTATACGCAGACATGAAGGAAACCTATTTAACATGAAGGAAATGTATTGAAGACAAGGTCTACTATTTCTTATTTGGAGTTCAAAAGACCGTTGTGCATAGAATGAGAGAATTGAAACTCTTCAAGTGATCTTCATGACGCTCCTGTTTTTAGCTTCCTATTCTACCTTGCCGATGAATTTGAACTGTATTTCCCTTTGATACATCTCACTTCTTTTAGTCTCTGCTATTGAATTAATACCACTGTGTACATCATCCCATCAAAAGAGCTCCTAAGCATACATGCCATTCTCTCTCGTGTGTAGAAAAAGAAAATTTTCCATTTCATTCGAGAAAAGCAAGTGTAGAATCAATGGCTTATTCATTTTAAAGTCGTACGTGCTTAATTATAGGATGGCGACGAGTGGTAGCAGCTGCCACGCCTCATTTAGTAATTTTTTTTTTGCTTTCGTAAGGTAAAATTTTAAATATATATAGTGTTGTCGCCTTTAAAAAAATAAAAGATATTACAAGATAGACCATTAGTTAGATACTATAAGTTAGACCATTAGTTGGTCTTATTCATTTTGAAGTCTTACGTGCTTAATTATAGGATGTCGGTTCAATTTCTTTCAACCACACTTTTTTGTCCCTTTTTAAGCAGACTAAAATTTCTGTTATGTTGGTCTTACTCTCATAATTAACATTGCAAACGCGTCAAATTATATGACACTAATGTAAATAAAAATTTTATAAGTTTTTTTGTGTTTTATTTCTGTTTGTCTTAATTAGATAATTGATTTTGAAAACTTATAAGCTTTTTGTGTTTTATTTCTATTTGTCTTAGAGGGTGTTTGGATTGGCTTATAAAAAAGTTACTTAAAGTACTTATGGCTTTAAGTGACTTTTTTCTATTGTTAACTTTAAGTGGTTACGTGTTTGAATAAAAGTTGTAGTTATAAAAATAAGTATTTATATGTTTGATTAAAGTGGGCTAGAAAGTAAGTTTTATGGTTAAAATAACTATTAAGGACATAGAATTTAAAAAGGTAAGTATAAGATAAAAGAGTACAGATATTTTAGTAATAAAAATAAAAAGATAAGGATAAGATAGTAAATGATTTGGTCAAATTTGATTTTTTTTCAAAGTGCTTAAAGTCATAAAAAGTAAAAACTAGGGTTGGACAGTTTTTTATTTTCTACTTAAAGCCATTTAAAAAAAGCACATTTTTAACTAAAACAAATACTTTTATTAACTTAAATTAGGCTTTAAGTAGGTTTGACCAGAAAAAAAGCCAAACCAAACACCCTCTTAATTAGGTAATGGATTTTGAAAACTTATACGTACTTTTACTAATAAAATCTATGTCATAGTTCATTTCAATTTTAGATTGAAAAATTTAAACTAAACCATGATTTAAGCCAACTCCTATAACCTCCCTACAAATTGTAGCAAGGCAGGCATAGAGGAGTAGCTTCAACAGTGCCCTACTTTATTCTATCTACAATTGTAGGAGTCCCAAAATTTCTTTCAGGCTTGTCAAATTTGGCAAGCTAAAACATCCTCTCTATCTCCGTCTCTCTTTCACACCAACGATCAATTTGGTCGTTATGAATTATTGTTAACCATAAAATTTTTTTTATTACATTTGTAAGCTGTACTAATTTAAATATTAACATACTTAATTAGTAATTTATTAATATTTATTTTAACTTACTATTTTATAATTAAATAATAAGAAATTAAATTTTTTAATATTATCTTTATAACATTATAAAATAATATGTATTGAAAATAATAAGACCATGCTAAAAATAAAATTAAGTAGGGATTGTTGGAGTAAACTGAGATAGGAAGTCCTGGAAGGGGAAAAAAAACAGAGAAGAAGGTTGTTGGAGTAAAATTGATACAAGAAGCCCCTAAGTACAGTGTGATAAATTTGACTTCCTAAATGTAAGAAAAAAATAGAAAGGTCGTTGGAGTTAGCCTTAGTATAACTACATTTTTACTATGCCTTATTTAAAATTTTAGGTCTACCACTAAGGCCTTGTTCGGCAACACTGAAAACGAGCTTCCTAAGTAGCTTTTAGGTCCGCTCAACAACAATATTTTAAGTAGTGTTGAGGGTTTTTATCAAGTCAAAAAACTACTTTCTTCAATTTTTTCCATTTGGCAATATAGTGTTTTAAGTAGTTTTTGTATTTGAAATAGTTGTTTGAAGTAGTGTTTCCATTTTTTTTTTTAACATTTCAGGATAGGATTTAGTGTTTTAACTTTTTTTGGCAATCCTACCATTTCTTCAACAATTTTTTTAACAATTTTATCATTTACCTAATCTCTTTCTACATCTATCTTTACATTTTCTTTCACAAATGTAAATCTAAAATAATACAAAAAGTAATTTCATTTTCTATCTACATCAAAATATACCAAAGAAAGTGCAGGTCTTATTCATTCATTTATTTTTATTTTTGACAAAATAAATTTTTAATTAATTAATAGATATTATTATAAGAAAAATATTTTTTTATAATATCAATAAAACTAATTCATCAAAAATTAATTTTATTAATCATTAATAACAAAATATTGGGTAAAACCTATTATCCTCCATGAGTTTTACACTAAAATCCAAATTCCCTCGTGAACTTTTAATTTTACCTATTTTCTTCCAAGACACAAGTTTTGCTAAACAATGCCTTATGCTGATGGCCGATTTTGTCATTTTATCTTTTGAGCTATTATTGAGCTATTTTTATTTATTATTGTCCATTTCTTTCACTTTAATTTTATATTTTGAAAATATTAACTTATTATAAAAATATTATACATTGCACTAGAATAAAAAGGATTAGATTCAATTTGACACTTATATATATGTATATAAAAAGATAGAATTTAAATTATCTCTGTCATTTTCTGCATGACATAATTTTGCACAATCATCATCATCATCATCATTATTATTATATGTTTGAAAAGCTAACTAATTGTAAAAGAAATTATATATATTAGTTTGAAAAGCTAACAGTTTAATTGTAAAAGTTAAAAATAAATTTGATTCAATTTGAATCCATATATTAGGATAAAAATATTTTAAACTGAAATTAATTTTTTTCTCTAATATTTTGTGTAATATGAATGTTGTTTAATAAACTATTTTTTAATCTTTTCTTTATATTATGAAGTTAATTAATATTTTGTGATTTTTAGTTGATATTAGATTCATTTATTGAATGATTTTAATAAGTTATTTGACTAATATTACCTTTTATCTTAAGGAAAAAATAAAAGTGCTTTTGAGGCTTTGTTTGGTAAGATTTGAACTTATGATTGGGATAAAGAATGGAACTCATGGGAGAATATGTGTAAAATTAATAGGTCATAGGGGAGTTTGGGATTTAGAATAAAACTCAAGGGGGAAACGACATTTCTCCATAAGATATTATTACAAGAAACATATATTTAAATACAAAATAGATTATCTGATTTTAATAATAGTAACAACAATTATAGTTGTTATTACAACATCATTTTGCATTCATCAGCTAATCCAACAACCAATTTTATTGAGCACATTTTGTTCGATCGTCAAGTTAAACAGTTATCGGTTAGCAACTAAAATATAATAACTACCAAGTATTCAAAAAGCTATCAGCTACTCAAACAACTAATTTTGCCAAGTAGGCCCTTAGTGTTTGATTGGATTGGAACACTATTTCTCAAAGTTATCGATGATAATGTTAGAATTACTAGATTTGGGTAAACCCAATAAAGTGCTCCAATTTCGCTTGGGTCAACTTGCAAACGAGAGGAAAGAGTGTATGAGATCTTAAGGACATTAATGTGGTGCCGACTAAATACGCTCCAATGCTGAAGTTAGTAATATGATCTGAGCTCAAATTAAAAGGTAAGCAAGTGTTTGGGCTATGTGTGTCCTACTTGATACCTTGCCAGTGATGGCCTATTTATAGCTGCAGTTCAGGGTAGTTGTTGGATTGATATGGGCTCTCCTCAAGTTTATCCATCCTTAGAGCTAATAAGCTTAATGGATGAACTTGAAGACTTGGTCTCCTAAGAGAAGTCTCAGCTATTGTAAGTCTTATCCTTATCGTCTCAAGAGCTCTCCCAAGTTCTGGATCAGTTATGGGTTTACATTGAGCACTCACTGGGTCGGGTTGACTCATATTATAGAAAAGGTCATTGGGCCGAATCGACCCATACTACAATTAGAGGTCCATTGGGCCATCTTGGCCTATCCTTCAGATCGATCCATATCCTCAACCGTTTTGATTTAAGTTGGGCGATTATCTGAACTCAACTTGAATCAACCGAAAGTCTCATTCGATCTGGTCCATCCCTCTTACCTTGGAACTAAACCATTCGTGTTGCTCACATGCGTTTCATGTTTGTCTACATCATATTGTTGGATCTAGATGCTATTCCCATAGCTAATTGCAATCCCAGATTTCAAAAACAAAATCATATTAACGATAATAGGAGCGGAAACATAGCATAAATTAAATCTATTATACAAATAGGCATCACTTTCAAGCAAAAACACAAAGGTAAAGTTCAGGCCTGTTACCCTCGTACCATGACCTAAATGCAAAATTGGCTTCTTCGCGTAATACCGTCTCGTATTAGCCTCCTAATGGTCTTCACCACTTTTTCCAAAGCTTTGTTGCTAGGATACAATTTGCAATGTAGCAAGCAAGCAATTTTTAAGGCTCAATTGAGGTTATAGAATTTAATGTGTGTTCTTGGAACTAGTGTGTGAAAATTCTACACACACCTATCAAGAAAATATCTCATTCTCTCTCATTCTCTTGTGATGATTTAGGTTATGCCTAACTTGTACTATTTATAGTACAAGGCAACTCTAATAAGGATAAAATTCCTAGAATATTATGTTTCATCATAATACCCCTCTTTAGTCTTTCTAGAAATAGAATATTCCTTAGGAACAAGGCTATCCCAAATATTCCACCTCACATACTAAATATCTTCCATTTGGGACCTGCTTATCTAATTAAGATATCTATGAGTTATATTAAGAAGACCCAGATAATTAAATCCCTTCTTAATTCTAAACTCAAATTTTAATTAAGCAATTCACATAATTAATTTACCTCAATTAATGCATATAATAGAGTAATGACTAATAGAGAGAGCAAAATACCATTTTGACCTCGATCTATTTTCACTAGAAGACCAAAGCCTCCACTCTAAGGATAATCACTGGCTAAGTAGGAGCTTGTCACCCGCTTTAATGACATCTGTCTTTAACTAACCGAGTGAAATGACCAAAACGCCTCCTTATGTATATTGGTAGTCAAGGTCGGTCCATACAAGTATCATCACCTCCAAGACTGCATTTGGAACCTCAGAATTTCTAGTCCTATATGATGATTATCCACTGATCACTGATCTCTTGATATAAGGAGTGACCCATAAGTCAAATGACTAATATATCCCTAAAGAGCAATATCACTAGTACTAGATTCCTGGTAATTAAGTGGACAAATCCAAGAGGACATATAGACTCTACTGTTGCCTATGCATGTCCCAACTAAACTAGAATATAACACCCAATGTACAAGACAGACAATCTTATCATTCAAGACCTCTCCTTACGGCATATCAAAGTGTTGCACCCTAATTTACTCAATTCATCCACACATGCTCAAGATTAAGAGCATTGGTCACTTAAAAGCTATGAGTATCTTGTCTTTTATATGTGACAGTACGGTTCCCATAAGACATATTCATGGAGGTCTTGTCCAATATGTGATGCACGTAGTAGGAGCATAGTTCAAAAAACCATCTAATGACCTAGGTAAAACTCGTCGACTATAGCCTTGTCCCGGTAGAATGCCTAACATTACTATCCAACTATGGATCGATTTATGATATCACCAAAACTAGACTTGGACCTGCTATGCGCCTAGCTTCACTATGCATCCAAGTCATTGGTCTATATCATAGGACCTTTATACTTCGCATCAATGCATAAATAAAGAGAATATGGTATGCAAAAACTCAATCATATGAACAATATTATGAACAAATTATGTTTAGTATCTAGTAATCACAATGTGCTTGTGGTCTTTAGCGTATACAATCCCAAGACATGCGTCATCAGCTTTTCATAGCTTATCATTACAATGAGGCAATGATCCGGTTCCCAAGGTCTGTTAGACAGCTCTTAAAACACGTTGTTAAAAATGTTTGGGCTTCTTTGCCCATAAATATCAGTTTGGAGCGCAACTAAGATTGATTTCTATTTCAACAACTCCTCAGAAGCTCGAAGCCATTGGTGTGCATTCTTCTCATCTGAAGCTCTTATTACTTGATTCTTAGTTCCTGTCGACTTTCCCCCCAAGTACGCCTGTTAATTCTCCCTTACCGTTCATTACCAATCTTGGTCCCAGATGGCCTTCGACTCTGACTCCCAGAATATGAAAGCCCCTTATATGATGAGAGGTTAGAAACTACTTCTTTTAGTTTGAGAGAGAGCTTTAGTGAAAGTACTGAGGTCAACAAGTTGAACCCCCAGCCTACCAAAAAACCAATTGCTACTCATACCAAAGGCCAAGATGACCTCCCTTTATCTTAAAAGGCCATAGAACTAAAGGATAAAACGTACACCTCTACCCCCTCCTTTCTTTCAAAAATCTAAACGATGTACCCCCATCAAAGTACAGCCATCTTCTCTCGACTTACCAAAAGCGCCTCCCTCATTCCAGGCCAAGGGAAAAAATTTCATGAAGCTGAGTGCCGTAATTGTTTAACAACTAACCAAATTAAAGTGTACATTGCGGGCTGCAAAGCCATCGAGTCACCATTCAAATATAGAATTCCTGCCTAAACCAAAAGGTCCTGTAATCCTTTGGAAGGTGAGCTAGCCATCTACAAGTATGCCTTAATTGCCAGGCTCTATTTCCCTCTTTTTGACTTTGTGCAGAAGTTTTTACTTATCTGCAAATTTTCCCCAGCTGACCACAACCAAACAGCTGGTCCTAATTGCTTGGCTTTAATGTTAGAGCCAAAACCTTGAGGGTCACCCCTACTATGAACCTTTTCTTGATGGCCTTTCAAGTCAATGCTAGCTTAGGAGATATTGCTGATTGGTACCATCTCGAGGGCAAACGAGGTCATGATACCATCTTGAGGGCAAACGAGGTCATCTCTTTCTCACGAACTTCTGTAGCTCCAACAAGGGTTGGCACTAGAAATATATTTTCGTGAAAAGCTCAACACTTTGGATAATACCTATATACTGGGGGCGCTTGTGAAAGGACATTCAGAACTCCCCCAGTCTATCATCGAGAGAGATCCAAAATTGGGAAAAATTGAAAGATGCGGGGATCAAATACTTCTCCCTCTTCTTCTGGAGCCCTCGCAAAATCATGGATTTCGGGCTCTATTCTAAGTTCATATTCTAGTCAGATGTCAGAGTGCTAAAGGGTTGGATTCATTCTTCATTACTTGAGTCTAGGGTCAATATCTTTACAGACTAACCTTTATCTGTTTGCTTTGTACAGCCATGGCTTGCAAGATGGATTCATTCTAGTGATATCTGAGCTGAGCTTGACAAAATGGATCATGCATCCAAAGCCACTGGGAACGGTAAAAAGAAGAAAGCCCCAGCTCCTAAGCCTTTGACTATATCATCATCCCTTGGCCATAGGCTCAAGAAGGTCTCGCTACATCCCTCGAGCGCCTGCCTACCTTTGAAGGGAAAAAGAAACACCTTTCCGACTCCCTTAAGCTTGGTATTGGGGAAAAAAGAAACACCCCTTTATTCATCTAGATCCAACAGCAGTCCCTATTGCCAAACAACCGACCTCTATAGGGGAAGGGAAAGAAAACTCCCCTTTAACGAAGCTAAGCTTAGAGAAGCTTTACCTTATGAGGCATTCCTCTATAGAGTTGGTTCCAAGACCCTCCGACAAGGAACAGGGGGAGTCAAGCTCGAAGCCCATTGCTCCTCTTCCAACCCCCCTTTAGTTCATTCACCTTGTTTAGGGGAACATAGTCATCTTTATGCTTGTCAAGGACATCAACATTGAAACCTTGCTACGTTATTTAATGGAAAGCTGCAACCTGGTATGTGCTTGCCTCTTAGCTCGTTTAAGTTCCGACCCTGACATCACCCCTAATTTTCCCTTTTTTTATTTGTAGATTCTGGGTCACGATAGCTGCATGAAAGAAAGCTTATCCTTTGCCATTGCCATACTGGGCGAAGTTATTCGTCGCTTAAACTTTTTTAGGTTTGGCAACATTAAAGGGCCTCGAATAATGATTCCATCGGAGGAGGTCATTAGGCTTTGCCAAGCCAAGAAAAAGGCCTGAGATGAGCATGATCTGGCCTTGATTGAGAAACAACCCATCGCAAGGGCCTTCAAGAAGGCCCAATCCAAGCTGGTAAAGGCAAAAGAAGAAGCCAATAAGGTCCCAGAGCTAGAAAAGTTCATTAAAGAGTTGGAGTCTAGAACCCTTGCGGCTGAGATGGAGACAACCTTGCTCTTCCATGAAAACCTTAAGTTGAAAAATAAGCTGGCTGCTTTGGAGGATGAAAAACTGTGATCAAGCAATACAAGGCCTCTGAACAATTTGACTGCGACATCAAGCGCCACTGCCTCTATTTCTTCAGTAGAGGGAAGACTTCGGGCATTAGAGGATACTCGTGCCAAGGCCTAAGCTCAATATTCAGATCTTAATTTCGACTTTCTTCGATACTCTGATGATGATGACAATAAACCCAATGAAGAGATCGAGGTGCTAGACTCATATCACGAGTAAGCCCTAGCTACCCAAGCCCCTAACTTTACTCCCGAGGCCAAGAATGCTACTCTTCCTGTCTCTAGGGTGTCTGATATGCTGCGATCTTCTGAGGACCTTTCTATTCCCTAGGCCCCTTTAGAATAGGCTCATATCCCTTTTTGTTGGGCTTGTACTTGGAATTTTTTTGAATACATATATCAATCTTTCTACTTGATATTTGGCTTATTATTTTTATCGACCCCTTACTATCTTGCCATTTCCAATTTTATGTGTGAACTTGCATTTGTCAATTTCTCCATATTGTTTTACTTCTCATTAATATAAGCCTTGGCTTATTTTGTAGATGTGTGTCATAGTTTAATCTCTTAAGTGCGAACTGGAGCTCGTTCTTTAGTTGCGAGCTGGAGCTTGTGTTTAAATGCCAGCCAAAGCTCGTCTTAAGGTGCGAGCCTTGGCTCGACTTTTAAGGAATAAAGAGTTAAGGAATGGAAACAAGACACAAAAATTTTTTTACATGGTTCGTTCAGAAATTCTAACCTACGTCTATAAGATTTTCAAATAAAGTACAACTTATGTGTCCCCTTTTCCTCTCTCTACCTCTCTCTCTCTCTCTCTCTCTCTCTCTCTCTCTCTTTTTTCACACAAAATATTTCTTCAAATGCTCAACATTCCAAGCATTTTTAACTCCTTCTCGTTGAGCTCGGCTAGGTGGTAGGTTCATTCTTTTATCTGTCGAATGACTTTATTTAGGCCTTCCTAGTTGGCACCTAGCTCTCTTGTTCCTTGATCTGGTTTGAAATGAGCCTTTCATAGGACCAGGTCTCTTTTTCTTATCTACCTAGGTCAAATTTTCCTCGAGAAGTGTCTGATCATTACTTCTTTTCCTGCGACCAACCTTTTCTGAGCTCGTTGTCTAAGCTCCTTGAGAATATCCAATTCAAATATTTGCGCTTTATTATTGCTTTCTTCTTCATATGCCTTTACCCGGCAGATGTATGAGCCAATCTGTACAGGTATTATGGCCTTGGACCCGTATGTTAAGCTGAATGGAATTTCCCCCATGGTCGAGCTCAAAGTGGTACGGTATGCCCATAATACCTCTGGTAGTAGATTAGCCTATAATCCCTTGGCCTTCTCTAACTTGGCCTTTAGAGCTTGGACAATTGTTCCATTTGTTAATTCTTTTTGGACATTGCATTGAGGGTAAGGCTCAAATGCCAAGCAGAGATCAATTTTCAGTTCCTTACATTTGCTTTTGAAGAGCCGAGAATCGCACTGCTTTCCATGGTTGGTAATAATTACTCTTGGGATTCCAAACCGCGTTATTATTGATCTTTATTTGAAGTTCCATGCTGCTTTCTTTGTTATCTGAGCCATGGCCTCCATTTCTACCCATTTAGAAAAGTAGTCCACTGTCATAAACAGAAACTTATGCTGACCGGAGCTAGGCAACAGAGGGCCGACAAATTTGAGGCTTCATTTTGAGAATGGGCAAGCTGATAAAATAGGCATAACTGCTATAGCTAGCGAATGTTTGTGCTTCTAATATACGTCAAATGTTCTCACCTTCTACTCTGCATCCTGCTTTATCTATGGCCAAAAATAACCTTGCCTTACTATTTTTTGGACTAAGGCTCAAGCACTAATGTGATTTTCGCATACTTCTTGGTGTACCTCGGTTAGGATATATTCTCCCTCCTCAAGTCCCACAAACTTTAATAGTGGACCTGTGTATGACTTTCGGTATTACTTCCCGCTATGGGCAACATACCTTAGAGCTCGACCCATAATTTTTTGAGCTTTCTCTTTATCTTCTAGTGGCTCTCCTCTTCTTAGGTATTTTGTGAGTGACCCTATCCATGTCTCGGATAGTTCAACTTGTGCTACTTCTACGGCTTCTAGGTGGATACTGGGCTCGTTGATATTCTCTATTTGCACTGTGTTGAGGCCATAAGACCCTGATGCCAATTTTGATAAAGCATTAGCCATTGCGTTTTTTTCCCTGAAGATGTGCTTTACTTGCCAATTTCTACCCCCATCGTCGCTTCTTGAGTTTTTTTTGTAAGAAAGCCTACATCTTTCTCCCCCGAGCTTCATATTCTTCATTTATTTATCTTGCAATCAATTA
Source organism: Cordia subcordata (assembly GCA_028554755.1). NCBI lineage: Eukaryota > Viridiplantae > Streptophyta > Magnoliopsida > Boraginales > Cordiaceae > Cordia > Cordia subcordata. The sequence goes on from JAPTOF010000019.1 coordinate 10,972,595, forward strand.
TGAGTCTGTGTGTACTGTGATGGAGTAAGCCCTTAGGGTTGCTGCCATTCAGAGACCTACAATTAGAGCCTCATACTCAACTTCATTGTTAGTGACAGGAAACTCGAACTTCATGGCATATTTGAATTGTTGTTTCTCTGATGAATGAATTACTTGCCCAGCACTATCGCCTTGTTTACTGGTCACTCCGTTGGTTCATATTTCCCATTCCTTTGCCTGATGGTCCTCTCTTATCGTACATTTTACTACAAACTCAGTTAATGCTTAGGCCTTTATCGCCATTCGAGACAAGTATGCAATGTCATACTGGCTCAACTTAACTACCCACTTAAGTAATCTTCTCGAGACCTCTGGTTTCACAAATACTTGTTTCAATGGTAAGTTGGTCATGACTTTTATTGGGTGAGCCTCGATGTACAGTTTCAACTTTCTCGTCGCTGTTACCAAGGCTAAGGCCAGTTTCTCAATGCTGGCTACCTGAGCTCTAGTTCCCTCAACACCTTGCTCACATAATAAAATGGTTTCTGGGCTCAACCCTCTTCTCTGATTAGGGCTACTACTATGGTTGACCCAAAATAAGCTATATAAAGGAATAATGGGTTTCCTTTCTTTGGTCAAAAAAGTAGTGGCAGTAAGGCTAGGTATCTCTTTAGCTCTTTAAATGCTTTTTGACATTCCCCTATCCCTTTGAACTCTTTAGGGGTTTAGAACACCTTGAATAATGGTGCTAGCTTGTTTGCTGACTTGGACATGAAGCTGCTTAAGGCAGCTACTTTACTAGCTATCAACTGTACATCATTGACCTATCTGGCCAGTTGGAGATCGAGTATCGCTTGGACTTTGTCTAGATTTGCTTTAATGCCTCTGTTATTTTGCATGAATCCCAAAAACTTCCTAGCTCGAACTCAAAAGGTGCATTTTTTGGGGTTCAATTTAATTATGAACTTCCTCTTAGTTTGAAAAGCCTCGACTAAGTCATCCAAATGCGCCTCCTCCGATCGACTTTTCACCAATATATCATCAACATATATCTCTATATTCCTACTGATTTGGTGTTCGAAGACCTTGTTGACCATCCTCTGGTAAGTTGCTCCAGCATTTTTTAGCCTTATAGGCATGACTTGATGGCGATACAGGCCTTGGTCAGTGATAAAAATGGTCTTCTCTTCATCTTTCGGGGCTATCCTTATTTGATTATAGCCTTTGAAAGTGTCCATGAATGTGAGAACTTTGAACCTTGATGTTGCATCTACTAGTTGGTCTATCCATGGTAAAAGGAAAGTATCTTTTCGACACGCTTTATTAACGTCGGTGTAGTCGATACATATTTGTCATTTCTCTGCTTGACTTTTTTATAGATCACGTTGGCTATCCAATATGGATACTCTGTGCCATGCCTTCCACAGCTTCTGTACTTCCTCTTTTATGGCTTCCCTTTTTTTAGCTCCAAATAATCTCTTTTTTTGTTGGGCAGGTGTAAAGGTGGTGTGCATATTAAGCTTATGGCATATCACTTGAAGGTCGATCCCAAGCATATCTTTAGAAGACCATGCAAAGACATCTTCGTTTTTGCAAATAAAGGCTGTCATCTTATTTCCCTGATCCATCGACAGCTCGCAGCCAAGCTTAACCTTTATTTCGTTTATGGATAGCATCATCTTTTCTAACTTTTCAACGGGGATCCTTTTTTAGGATTTTCGGCTTTCTCAACTTCCATCTGGCATGCTTCTATGTTTTTCTTTTGTAGAAAGTTTTCATAAACTCTTTTGCCTACAACTAGTCTCTTATATTGTGCATATCCCTTTATTAGTTGGGAACTTTAATTTTTGATAATAGGGTGAGGCACTAGCTCACAATCAATTTAGTGTTCGTCTTTCTATGATGCTGTTATATGAAAACTTTCCCTCCTTTCCCTCTACCACGATGAAGTCAATCGAGATATTTACATGGTTGTCTTCGTGGCCAATCTGAGTCTCAAGGGTCATGATCCCTTCTAGTTGGACTTCATTACCATTAAACCCTATCAAGTCATTTCTGAGGGGGATTAATTTGCTATAATCCAGCTTCATCCTCTGAAGTGCCTTCCTATATAGAACATCAACCAAGCTGCTCATGTCTATCATCATTCTATACATTTAAAAGTTTTCAACCTTGACTTTGATTAGTAACAGGTCATCATGCAGACATCAAACCTCATAAAGATCTTCATTAGAGAAAACCACTTGCTCACATGCTTTCTTCTTTTGCATTCTCTGGGTTTCTCTCTGAGCTCATTAATGTATAATTTTTTAGCTAATTGGCTTTCTTCCCCATCTATTAATCTCCTAACTATGGTATCTATCTCCCCTTGTCTTGTTTGTCAATAGGAGCTTCTATTTCCTCTTTGGTGATAATTGCCTCTTTAACAACCAACTTGACTTTGGTTTCTCTGTGCCTGGTTGTTTTCCCTTCAGGGGCTTCAGGAATGATCCCTAGCTGGGCTCTTCCAAGCTTCAGCTTGAATCGTCCTTGGAGTAAGTGGTGCCAACCATCACGCTTCTTCTAATGTTCTCTCTACAAGCTCAGGTGGAGTTTTCCTTATGAGTTCCTTCAAGTGGCCTCTTTCTATTAATTCTTTAATCCATTCTTTCAAATGGCCAAAGTCTTCGATGTCATGGCCATGGTCGTTATTGTATAAGTACCATCTTCTTCGATCTCTCCGTTCTGGTTTGGATCACATGGGTGGAGGTTGCCTGAAATCTGCTCTTTCCCTTAAGGCTGCTAGTACTTTAGCTTGTGAAATAAGAAAGTCCATTAATTGATGGCCTTTCCTTTCCCCCAAAATTTTAGGTCAATCTTCTTTAGGGGCCGTCTGTCATCTGATTTCTTTTGCTTTGGAAATTTTTGAACAGCTTCTCTTTTTTGGCAATCTAATCTCTAGGTGATTTGTGCTTCTTTTGCCAAGATATAATTCTCAGCTCGAGCGAATATTTCCGTGAGATTGTGTGTTTTCTTGGACAATGACCTAATGAGGTCCTCGTTATTGACCTCTAAGGAGAAAGCTTCTAGAGGCACATCATTATAAAGGTTATAGATTTAGAGCATGGTCTTATTAAAACGTTTTGTGAACTCCCTTAGGGCTTTTTCCTTCCTCTACTTTAATCTCATCAAAACTCCAAATGTTTGCACTATCTTTTTACTGTTAAAGAACTAATCAATGAATTGTCACACCAGCTGATGGAAGCTCGATATCGACCTCGGGGGGAGTTGGTTATACCACGCAAAAGTAGTCCCTCTTAAGGTGGTTGAGAAATTTGTGCATTGAGTGGTGTCCTTCCCATTGTGAAGCATCACTACTTGGTTGATAACATAGATATGATCGTGAGGATCAGTTGTTTCATCATGGTAAGGCAACTAAACATTTTTTGCACTTTCTAGGACTGGTTGGCCGACAATCTCCACTATGAATGGATAGGAGCTTATGATCGTATCAACCTCTCTCCCATAATTTGATACATGAGGGTTTTGGCCTACTCGGTTGGATTCATTAACGAGCTTTAATAATTAGCCCACTATGGAGCTAAGCGGGTTCTTTAGCTTTGGATTGGTTTTGTTGTCTTACTTGTTGCATTAGCTTTGCCATTAGATTCCTTATTTCTACTACTGGGTCTTGAGTAGTAGGATACGGGAAAATCTTTGTGGGGCCTTCCTGGGTCAGGGCCTTTTATGATAATCCAAGGACTTGCGGACCCACGGTCACCGTGACTCTTATAGGTTAAGGCGTGGAATTCACACTTAGTTGGTTGTTTGAGAAACAGTGACTGAAGTCAGAGCTACTAGTGGCCCCTACGCAAATGGGGCAGAGACTATGCCTGGCATTACTCCTTACAATGGTTGAAATTGCTGGGTTGACATTGGGAATTCAACAGGTATTTAGGGTGGAAAATAAGGGATCTGCCATGGCAAGGGCAGTTACGTACTCCAAGGGATAGTATGGTCTGCCCCTTATGGTCCCACCTGTAGTGTCACGCCTCCCATAGCTAGAATTATGGGTCAAGGTGTAGACATGCCGTAACTTCTTAGCTAGGTTAGGAAGGGATTCCAAACCTACAGAAATGGTAGGTGTGGCTGAGCTTGATTTGCCTATGCAGGAAAAGTAAGGCCATGTCTACTGCCCTGAGTTTTAGTTTGGGGGTTATACAAGGCAGTTCCTTTGCTGGCTTGAGATTTTCTGCTCTCAAGTTGTTATGGAAAGACATGATTATATGGTTACTGAATAGGAATAATAATCGTTCCCACAGATGGCACTAACTAATAATGTTAAAATTACCAGATTTGGGTAGCCCCAACAAAGTGTTCCAATTTTGCTCGGATCGACTTGCAAAAAGAGAGGAAAGAGTGCATGAGATCTTAGAGACACCAGAGTGGTGCCGGCCAAAGACCTCTAGCGCTCATGTCAGTAATATAATCTAAGCTCAAATTAAAGGGTAGGCAAGTGTTTGCGCTATGTGTGTTGCACCTGATACCTTGCCAATGATGGCTTATTTATAACTGTAGTTTAGGGTAGTTGTTGGATTGATGTGGACTCTCCTCAAGTTCATCCATCCGCAGAGCTGATAAGCTTAATGGATGAACTTGAAGACTTAGTCGCATAAGAGAAGTCTCAGCTACTGTAAACCTTATCCTTATCGCCTCAAGAACCCTCCCAGGTTCAAGATCAATTACAAGTTCACATTGAGCCCTTACTGGGTTAGCCCGACTTATATTATAGAAAAGGCTCGTTGGGTCGGATCGACCCATACTACAATCAGAGGTCTACTGGGACATCTTGGCCCATTCGTTAGATCGATCCATATCAATTGATATTCGGTAGAATAGTATTTCAAGTAGTTTTTCATATAGCTTTTAGTGTTTCAAAAAGCTTTTTCAAACGTTAAAGATTTTAACATTTCACAAAAAACTTGTAATATTCCATCTTTTTTGGCAATTCTGTCATTTCTCTTTTTTTTTTTTTTAAGAAATCCTAGTCTCTCTTCAATCTTTTCTTTACATTTTTACCTTTTCTATTCGAATCAAAATATATTTAAAAAGTATGAGTTTTATTACTCTATTTTTTTATTTGAAAAACTAAATTTTGAATCTAAGAAAAATATATTTTATAATATAGATACAAATGCTTTATCAAAAATTTAATTTTACTATGTTTTAATAATAAAATATTATTATGAGAAATATATATCTCATTATAAAATAAATTATCTTATTCCAATAATAGTAATACTCATTATTATAATTATTATTATAATAATAGTATGATATCAATGTCCTTTTTGTCATTTTATTTTCATCAACTAATCCAACAGCTAATTTTATCGAACACATTTTATTCAATCAACTAGTTAAACAATTATCCAGTAACTATTATAACATAAAAACTATCAATTACTCAAACAGTTATTAGTTACCCGAACAACTAGTTGTGCTGAACAGGCCCCAAGTGTAGTGTACTTCAGGTTAGGATGAAGATTGTCATGCATTATTGGTGCTATTCTTTGCTTTTCAGTTTCAAGTTTTTGGGTTATATATATATGGAAAAAGATCACTTCCTTTCCACAATAAACTTCCAGAGAATAAACTTAAAATTTCAGCTATTTGGATCAAATCTACAAGTTGCTAGAGCTGTTAGCCCTTAAAGAAAAGAAAACCAACATTACTCCGATTTCAAATTGATCAACGGTCAAGTGTCATGTGCAATATTTCCCCACGCAAAACGTGCTTGTTTCATTAAATTTCACTAATGGAAACAAAATGACATAAAAGCATTGATAACGCCAAATAATCAAATACACAAGTTGAACCTCGGCAATGGATTTCCTTTAGAAATTCATTACTCTAAATCCTGCACACAGACGCCAAATTTGAAAAGTCCGGGTGATAGCAACGTGGCATTAGCCAAATGGCCTCGGATCCTTAAGTCAGCAATTGCTCCAATAGATTAAGCAAAAGTAAACGATAAAGTAGTGTTCTTTAGATACCTTAAAATGGAAAGTGGACTCAGATATTTATAATAGGGATGACAATGGGACGAGTGATTTAGGGTACTCAGTATCGATTGATTCGATTAAAATTCGATAAAATTCGTCCCGTTAGAAACTCGGAACAGAATCAGAACGATTAAAAATACCCATTAAAATTTGGGACGGAACTGGAATTGACCTCCGGGTACCCGGATTCTTGAACCCGATTTTATATATACTTATATGTCCAGATATATATGTGTGTGTGTGTGTGTTTATATATAGGGGTGTGTGTGTATATATATGTGTGTTTTATATTTATTAATTAATTATAGTTTTAAATACATAAGTACATATTACTTTTTACTAGTAGTAAGGTTTGGACTCTTAACCTTTTACTTTTTAAAATTTTATTATTTTAATATATTTTAGGGATATTGTTTAGATTTTTTGGGAAAAATTATTTGATTGGTTAGTTTTTTAAAATTTAGTAATTTAATTTGGTTTCCGGGATTGAGAACATGTCTTAAATTCAGGTTCGGGACATTTCTTGTTAAAATTTTTATTTAAATTTAAAATTTTTTTAACCGGGTTTGGGACGTTCCGGGTATCCGCGAGTTTGGGACGTTCCGGAAATGGGATTTCTATTTAATTTTATCCGGGTTTGGGACGGAAATGGGAATTGGGATGCTATCCGTGTAGCGGGTTTGGAATTCCTTCATGGATAGGGTACCCATCCCGTTGCCATCCCTAATTTATAGTTTCTATTGGGATCACATGTCGCCCAAGGGTTTTTTCCTACTCATTTACATTGAGTTGGTCAATTGAGCCCTCTGTGGATAATAATAAAGACTTATTTACTTTTGATTTCTAAAGTGTTCACGTTAACAAATCTTTTGGCTAATAAATGGGTTGATGATTGGCCAAGTAGAAGCGCTAGAGTAGACTCTCCTCGCTCTCATTAAATGGTTATTCCTCCAATAATGATGTTTATAGTGTGTTTGGTATAAATGAATTCTACAAAATTTTGTGAAATTTATTTGTAAATCTAATTTTGTTTGTTTAGTATTATTTATTTAAAATGTGAAATTCATTTACAAATTCAGGATTTGCAAATCTTGGATTTGTTCTAGTTATACTCAAATCTTAGCTTAAGAAGTAAAATTTGCAATTCTACGAAAGCCAAATCTACAAAAAAATTTAAATAGACAAAAATGTCCTCATAAATTATAACAGAATATAATATTATCCTTCTTCGTATTCTATGTTATAATATTATCCTTCTTCATATTCTTCTCTTTTTACAGAGGATCATTAATGGTTATTTTTGCTTACTCGAAAAAATGACTTCCACTCGAGACACAAGTCTCAAGTGAAGAGTATTATTATAGAACTATTAAAAATAATAATTCTACTACTATTTTTTTTATATGAGATAAGACTTAATATGATTCACATGAATATTTTGTTCTATTCTTTTGACAGTACAATCTCTCTCGCTCGACACATGAATTTTCTAGTAATTGCATGATTTCAAGAGTTTATTATTACTACACACATATACATGATAAATTTAATTAAAAAAGAAAAGTAAAACAATATATGACAAATTTAATATCACTTAAATAACTAAAGGGTATTTAAATGAAGTATACAAATTAATTCCAATTCTACAAGTATTCCAAACACAATTTAGATTTACAAACAACATAATTAACTTAAAACTATTTTACAATTCCAAACAACATAACTCATTTCAAAATACCAACCCTCATAAAATTCATTTATAAATGAAATGAATTCCATAGTGTAAGTACAACCAAACGCTATATTAATGCCTTTTATCTTTTTTTTTTTAAGATATGGATGTGGGTTGAGTACATTACTTGTCATTCACCCATGTGACGCACAGGAAATTAATACGAAATATTATGAAATATAACATACGAAATAATGTAATAAGTATAAAACAATTAACTAAATGACGGAATCAAGAGATAGTTCAAGTGGTTTAGATTATCTCCTCCAGGTGTAAAGTTCTGAGTTTGAATGCTATAAGGATGGGAGATTTGCCCAAAAACAAGTTAATTAAACAGTGAAACATAAAATATTCATCACAGACGTGCATATAATATAAAGTTTTTTATGATTACATTGATACTAAAATTACATAAAAGTCTACTATTGAATGCAATCCCTATGAATTAGCAAAGCGAAAAGTTGATTTATTCTGTAGTGGTGGAAATTGAACATCAATTTTGGTTTCAAATCAAATGTAGTACGCATTATTGCCCATCCTGTACAAATAAAGCAAGCACCATTTTTCTCTTGAGCTACACAAATTTAAAATGGTTCTTTGTCTATTTCGAGCGTGATAAATCCAATCTTAGCTAGGAGTGTTCGTTGGGAAATTCTCGCCCCAATTAATATATTTTTTTCTCCGAAATTATATTTGGGGAAAGACCCTTGTTCTGTTCCCCGCCCCAACCAATAGAGAATGCTTTTTGGGGAATTGGGGAATGGGAAAAAATGAACGGGGATTGGGGAATCCTCAAATAACATATGTTTTAAACCTGTCATTATAAAAACCAAAAAACACAAACAAAATACCTATTAAATCATTAAACTTATCATCATAATTAACCACATAGATCATAGCTTCAAACCATAATATAAATAAACTATATAGACTATAGTTTCAAACTACAACATAAATAAAATATATAGACCATAGTCTCATAAGTCATAATTAGTCAACCATAGTATAAATAAAAAGTTCAAAGTATAAATAAAAAACATTGTTTTAACAAGTTGCCAATAGCCATTCATCTCCATTCTCCATGACTCTATGAACCTTCAAATTCAGTCATTGTGTTTGTTGATTCTAATGCTAACTTTGATATGCCTAAGAAATAAAAAACCAAATATAATATATAGAAATAAAAAACCAAATATATATATATATATATATATATAAAATTAAAAATAAAGTAGTTTGTGTTTCGGGGATTCCCCAAATAAAAAAAAATTATTCTGTTCCCCAACTTAATTCCTCAATCTTTTTCCCCATCTCCAATATTTTTTTCCTCGTTCCCCATTTCTCCAAACCCGATTTTCCCAAACCCAAAAATTTGGGTCAATAATCGGGTTCCCCAAACAATGCACAGTTCTAATCTTAGCCATGCTGAAATGGCATAGTTTATATGTGTGTGTGCGTGTATGAATTACATACATTATCATTTGATTATTATTAAATTCGCTATGAATGAATGAATTTTATAATTGATCAACTTGTTGTTATTGATAAAGAGTATAAGTAAATCAATAAAAAAATACGTGTTACTTTATTTAATTTTTTAGTCTTCACGCATAATAAATAATAAGTTATTATATTATAATTTTATTTTCTGAAATGTATATATGAAAACAGAAAAATCTCAAATATGTATTATGAAAATATTGGAACTTATTAACTGCTTCGTTTTATTATCATAAGTATAATTTAAATAAGTATTACTTAATTAAATGTATATGAAAGGGTATGGCAAATAATAGAAAGCGTGTCATGGTTTACTTTTGCAAACTGAACTTTTGGAAAAATCGTGAAAATGATGTTGAGATAGTTTTTTTTTTTCCTTAGAAAAAATTAAATTAAAACAACAATCCATGTGAAGTTGTTGAAACTAATTCCCTGGCTTGTTAAAGCAAATATGGTGCAGGATATGTTGCTTTGTATGGATCCTCAACCCCATTCGACGTAAGTCTTCTCTTTCATCAATGAAATTATTCAACTCTCGAGAGCTCTAGCTTACCTATTTCATGTCAATTTTGTTCTAACTTTGTTTTCGAGATACTTTTGTACCCACCTAAACTGTGCATCCGTGCTAATGAAATTGACTTACTTATAGTCTGATTTTTATCAGTCTTTTCAAACTTTGAATCATTGAATCCATTCTCTTCTTTGGAAAAACACCTATTGTTTGCAGCCGATAATTTACGTATTACAAAATGAAGTATCATTTATATGAGAAAACCACAACACAGAGTTAACGTATTATACAACAACATCCATATCATTCTTATTCACCTATATTTGCTGCTATCTCACGCTTTCTTTTTGCACATTAAAAGCAATAATTGAACATGAAACTTTACCAAAAATATGAAAAATGTGGAATTTTGAAAAGAAAAAATGTATTGCATTAATGAACTATCTTTAGTCTAGTGACCCAACACTACTAGCAAACTAGCTTTTAACAACTGAAAATTAGCGACCGCTCGATATCGGTCGCTAATTTATAGATTTAGCGACCAAACAAATCTTGGTCACTAAATATAATTTTGACCATTTTTAGCAATTGATTTTTAATCGATCGGTAAATTTAGCGACCGATTAAGTATCGGTCGGTAAATTAGCGACCAGGTACCATTCTATCGCTAATTTAGCGACCCATTTAGTTTCGGTCGCTAAATTAGCGACCACTTCATTTCTTAGCGACCGATTTTTTTTCCGTCACTAATTTACCAATCGAATATAAATGGTTGCTAAATTTACTTATCGATATTTAATCGGTCGCTAAATTTAGCGATAGATTTGTAAATCAGTCGCTAATTTGAAATTTAAAAAAAAAAAAAGGTGAAGGGAAATCTTGTTTAAGAAAATGCAAATATTTTAGATCCTATTCTTCTTTGGTCTATATAATTTTTATTTTTTAATCTTTAATTTTTTCAATTAATATATTTTTAATTTGTTACCTTTATTATCTAATTTTATTTTTATTTCCTTTTTATTCACAACAAATTGCTATCTAATTGTTTCCCTTAATTCTTTAGAACAAAATTGCAACATGACCCCTCAGAGTACTTATAGGAAGATTTTAACAAATTTATAGTAGTGCAGAAATGGCAAGAACAAAATCCTGAGAAAAAAGGTGGTTCTCCTTTGTCACAGGCAGAATAAAAGTAAAAGACAAAAAAAGAAGGAAAAAAAATCTCAAATTTTCAAGTTAAATATGGGGAAGTAAAACAACCAGAAAAGATGCATTTTTCATGGACATCTAAAAGTTGCTCGAATAAAAACTTGAATACGACATTAAATTTGCTAAGATTCACAGAATATTAACCTGAAAATATTGGGCTTGGGGATACAACACATAAACTTGACATTCTTATATTGCCCATTAAGGGTCTCATTCTACAAATAAAAAAATAAACATCTAATTGAAAAAAACAAAAGCCAAAAGATAACAAAAAAGATTGATTGTTAAATGCCTTGCTAGTGGATTGAAAAATACAACATCTATGATCATTTAGCAACAAATGATAAAATTATATAAAAAATCTGATTACTAAAATACTATTTTTAAAGTCAAAATTGTTCAATGTGCATCTCTACTTCCATGCTCTTTTCTTGAACATCTGCTTCCTACAAAACATGCAATTTTTATTCCAGGAAGAAGATAATATATTTTATTATACACATTAACTTATATATGTGAGATGATAATAGAATATTGGAAAACAGCCGTGAGTACTAAGGCATGTTAATTCTATTAATATAGGACTTGTACAAAAGAAGTATACATCAGCTAGGACTATTATAACAACTATTTAATCTATATACAAACTCTTTCAAGTAATATACAAACCATATCGATATCTAAACTAGAGATATTTTATACGTGTGTTAACACCACCCACAAGCCAATGTCGGGTGGTCGACAGGCAGCTTCGAACACAGTAGAAGAAAATGAGGCTTGTAGAGTGGCTTAGTAAAAATGTCTGCCAGTTGATTAGCTGAATAAATGTACTGAAGCTTGAGAAAATTCCTGCATTGACTTTCACAGCACAAAATGTATATTTATTTCAATATGTTTACTTTGATTATGAATAATTGGATTCGTGGCCATGTAAATACAGATGATATTATCGCAATACAAGATTAGAGGATCTTTAAGCAGTACTTTGAGAAAGTCCAGAACGTGTAGTAACCAAAGCATCTCAGAACATAAAGACGCTAATGCTCTATACTCCGCCTCAGAACTTGATTTGGACACCGTTGTTTGCTTCTTAGGGCACCATGTAATCAGATTAGGCCCCATATATATATGGCAAACCCAGTGGTAGAGCGTCGCGTGCTTGGACATCTCGCCCAATCAGTATCACTATAACCGATCAAAGTGAGTGTAGGTGATTTGCCTATTCGAAGCCCATAACCCAAAGTATTTTTGAAATAACATAGCACTCTTTTTGCAGCAGCTAGATGAAGCTCTTGTGGGGCATGCATAAACCAGCAAATAGAGTTAACAGCATACGAAATATCCGACAGTGTGACAGTTAAATATTGGAGTGCACTAACCATTTGCCTGAATTCAGTTGGATCAGCCAATAACTCTCCATCCAAGTCATTAAGTCGAGCCCCTGCTATTGGAGTACTGGCCGGTTTGGCCCCATCAAGACCAAACTGTTGTAATAATTGAGTAGAATACTTATTTTGTGTCAAGAAAATGGAATCTCCATCATGAAAAACCTCCATGCCAAGAAAGAAATACGGGCCCAAGGTCCTTCATTTCAAACTATTGAAACAAGAGGTTGATGAACTCTGAAATAAGTGTAATAGAATCACCAGTGATGATGATGTCGTCAACATAGATCAAAATGATAATCATATGATTAGAAGAATGTCGCGCAAACAATGAGGCATCATGATGAGAATTGTGAAATCCACTAGACAATAAAAACGTGCTAAACTTCTTATACCAAGTGCGTGGTGCTTGCTTCAGAGCGTAGAGGGATTTATGAAGTTTACAGACGTAGTCCGGATAATCCAGGTCGACAAACCCCTGATGTTGAGCCATGTATATAGTTTCTGTCAAATTGCCATGTAGGAAGGTGTTTTTTACAGCTAGCTGACGAAGTGGCCAGTTGTTGGATAGTGCCATCATTAATATAAGGCGAATGGTTCGCAGTCGAACAACAGCACTAAAGGTTTCACCATATTCACGATCAGGCTATTAAGTATAACCCTTGGCCATCAATCAAGCTTTATACCACTTTAGAGTACCATCAGAGCATTTTTTGGCTCGATAAACCCATTTGCAACCAACAATATGATAATACGGTGATGGCGGAACAAGAGACCAAGTGATATTTTTAACCAAAGCTTTAAACTCCTCTTGCATGGCATTGCGCCAATGAGGGTTCTTGTTTGCCTGTGTATAACATGTAGGCTCACTTAGCAGTTGAGATGTTGTCGAAAGAAAACAAGAGGCAATAGGATATCGAGTGGCAAAAAAGTTTTGGGCCGTTGTGTACCATCCCTGGAACGAGTCACCATATGATGCGTGCGAATGGCTTGCTCAGGCTCTAGTTGCATGCGATTAGCCTACTGCCCAGGAGTCAAATGAACTTGAATGTCCTGCTGTTCAGGCACTAAAACATCATGCTCGCTGGTAGTTTGCTCGTAGGGTATAGAAGACGCACAAGGTGCCTACAACTCAGGCTTATGATGAGAAATTTGGGATGCAAACTGGTGCAGAATGAGAACATATTCAGTTTCAAAATCATTGGCAGTAGATTATGGAGCTTCATGACTCGGCATTTTGGTCAAAGACAGGCACAACTGTATGCTTGTTAGAAAGAATATGTTGGTGCACCTTGAACAAAGATTCTGGAAAGACCTTAGTAGTAAACATATAGTGACCAAAAGAGCCAATTTGGTGCCATGAAGCTAAAAAAATATTCTGCTCGTCAAAAACAACATGCCGAGACAATAAAATTTTACCAGTTCTTGGATTATAACAGTTATATCCTTTCTGATGTAAACAATAACCAAGAAAAATACAGCGCGCACTTTTGAAATCTAACTTGTTCCGACCAAACGAACTTAGACACGGAGGCATTCTGTTGACAAGATAAACAACTGTAGCAAATACATGTGCCCAAAAAACTCGTGACAAATTACTATGAGTCATTAATGTGAGTCCAATTTCAGCTATATTCCGATGCTTACACTCGGCTAATCCATTTTGTTCTGGGGTCCCTGAAATTCGATGAATAATGCCTTTTTGATTAAAGAGATTCTGCATAACAGTGCTTATGTACTCACTCTCTCCATCACTTTGAAAATTTTTGATAGTGCAATTAAACTGATTTTCCACCATATTCAAGAAGATAAGCAAAATAGCAGTAATATCAGATTTTCTACGAAATGGATAAAAGCAAGTAAACCGAGAACAATCATCTATTAAGATAAGATAATATCTAAACCCATCCAACGATGCTGCGGGGCAGGTCCCTAAACATCTAAATGCACGGTGTGGAATACAGTAGTGGAACGAGAAACTGAACTATCAAATGGTAAACGATGAGTTTTACCCAATTAGCAACTATTACATTTGCCACTAGGTAAAAAAGAGTGCAAAGGAATAACTTTATTCAATTGGCGATAAACCTGTGAAGAGGATGTCCAAATCTTGCATGCCAAGGATCTGGATTAGCTTTTTTGGCAACACAAGCAACCTTAGTCGAGGGCTGAAGTAAATATAACCCATCAATTATCTGCCCTTGATTTAGAATTCTCCCTGTCTACATGTCCTTAATGAGAGAACCAGATTGAGTGAAAACAAACTAACAATTATGTTCCTTTGTAAACTGAGCCATTGACAACAAATTCTCAGACAAGGAACAACCAACACTAGAGTAAAAATATCTGAGCCATTATTCAATAAGATAGCATAGTGGCCTTTGGATTTTATAGGCAGATGCATGCCATTACCAACCATAATGGAATCAGAGCCAATAGAGGAGGACTCACCAGTGACAACTTCATCAGTAGAAGTCATAATATACGAAGCCCCAGTATCAACAAACCAATCAGCATTCGAATTATCTGCCATAGACATAGTAGTAAAAGCTTTAGAACAGGTAGCAACAACGTCATCCGGGGCCCAACATTGGTTGGCCTTATGATATGGAGGCCAGAAAGGTAGCAAACGATCGATGAAGCAGTGGAATTAGCCAAAGACTGCTGAGAAGAGACTCAACCTCGGCCCTTGCCGTGGCCCCTTGAAGTTCGACCACCTCTGTTTGAGCGAGATGAAGAAGAATCAGAATTTGCAACTTGACCATGCCGTCCAGGATGCCTGGTAGGTGATTGGGGGGAATTATGAGAAGCAGCAAAAGCAATTGTTTGTGCAGCAGAGGTTGAGAGAGCCAAACGAAGCTCAAAGTCAAATAATAACCCACAAACTTCAGCAAAAGTGGGTGCCGTTGGTCTGCAATTAACAACAGCAACAATGGGGTCATATTCAGAGCCTAAACCCTGTAAAGTCCACAGGACAAGATCATCACCATCCACTGGTTTACCAGCACTTTCATGAATTAACACCAAAGATTTTTGCTCATTGAACATACTCATGAATAGAAGCAGAACTATTAGGGGCAAATATCTTTAGAGAGGAGGTCAATTAAGATATTGACTAATTTTTGTAATAAAAAATGTTCAATCAAAGCAAGCGATTTCACTTGGGCAATTCAACAAACAAGTAATGCACACAGGATAAATAAGAATCGGGAGAAGACAAAAAGAATACAAAGGACTGATTTTTAGGTAGTTTGGCAAGCCTATTGAGGATGTTTCCCTTAGAACTTCAACACTCCACTACTGTGTATGCTTTTCAAGTGTTGGTAAGCACAAACCAACTTGCTTTACAGCTCTTTGAAGCCTAACTTCAAAGAACCCAAGAGTTTTATTCTTTAAGATTTTCTCACACTCTCTCAAGTTCAATATGTGTTTCTTTCAAGATATTCTAACTTTTAGAGTGTGTTTACAGCATTAAATGAAGAAATAAATGTGTTGGTAAGCTTAACTTCTAGTAAGTAGATGTAGCAAATAATAGCTCTTGAATGCTCAAAGGATTTCACAATGATAGCTCAATCTCTTAATGATTTTAAAGCAGTAAATGATATGAAAAGAGTTAGGAAAGCTTAGATGATGTTCTTTCAAAGATAGGAAAGTTTATTTATAAAGAATGAGAGTGTTAGGGCAATAGATGTTGAGAAATAGGGCAAAAATTGGCTTCCAACGGCTACAGTATTAAATGTTGCAGGGGAGGCTGGTCGACTGGATAGGGATCCGGCTTTCTAACGTGTAGGCCAGTTGACCGACTAGGGGTCCGACTGAAAATCTTAACATTCTAAGAAGGCCGGTCAACCTCCACGGCTAGCTGGTCAACAGGCTAGCACTCTAGAATGTGCATAAAAATTGTCAAGCATGTTTAAAAGCACCTATCTTTGATCCAAAGCATTTTTTGCAAGTATAGAACTTTTCAAAGAAGGTTTTACAAGGACATTTAAAGTTCAAAAACAAGATAACACATTTCTTTGAAGTTTTTCAAGACTTTATGCAATGAGAAACATTATTTCAAAGATGTAAACTATTGCCCATAAAACTTTTATGCAAAGGATGCAATAAAAAATTAAATTGATTGAGCTATTAAGGTAAACCTAAGGCTATTCACAAAGAAGCTCATAACTAGTACCCTTTATGATGCCTCTTCTCTGCCTTATGACTCCTTATCCTCTTTTGCTTTATGCTTAAGCTCTTCTCTTCTTGAATTAGCATCCTTCTCAATTTGATCATGGCTCAAGTCCAACACTTTCAATAATTTCGAGCACTTATCTTAAGAATATATTCAAATAAACTCACACAATGTTTTAGTATTCAAGGATATAATTTGCATCATCAAAATTATCATAAAAAACATAAAAAGCAATATTAAGCCAACAAGAACCCTTTGCCAAAGATTGCAATTGAGTTTTGACTTGTTGAATCCATGTGCGAGACTATGCACCATAGAGTAGCTCCAAAGTTATTCAAACTTCACAAGCATTGTCTTATCAATCACCTGAGTTAAGACATTATAAGAGAGAGACACTAAGAGCCAACCAAGAACCATCTGATCAAGACGATTCCATTTAGCAATGTCTTCGGGAAGAGATGTAGAAGGAGTGGTAGTGCCGTCAATGAAACCTAACTAGCCATGGCTCCTAAGACTGGATAGATTTGAGTTTTCCATAGCAAAAGATTCTCATTAATGCGCTTAAGAGATACCTCTTGATGAATTTGAGATACCACTAGCAGAGATGCCATATGTATAGAATCGAAAGAAGTACCAGTCGGGGTAGTATCAGAAGAAGACATTGAGGGATAAAAAATGTTTATGCCGCAGGACCAACCTAAGCTCTGGATACCATGTGACAAGAAAATAGAATACTGGAAAACAGATGTGAGTACTCAAGCTTGTTAATTCTATTAATATAAGACTTGTATAGAAGAAGTACACATCAACTAGGACTATTATAACAACTATTCTATCTCTATACGAATTCTTTCAAATAATATACAGACCATATCGATATCTAAACTAGAGATATTTTACACGTGCATTAACAATATAATGATGAATACAATGTAATGTTAGTTGTATATATAAGAAAGGCAAGATAAAATATTGGGTGATTGAGAAGTTAAGGCTAAAATTATTTGCAATCAAAATCTTTCCTTTATCGAGTACACAAGCTATCAATACCCCCTCAAGTTGAAGCGTACAAATTGTGTATACCCAACTTGTTTAGTAGATTGATAAATTGAGATCCCCCTAGTAGGTTGGTGAAGGTATCTACCAGTTGATGTGAAGAAGGAATGTGACATGTTTTGATCAAGCCTAATTAATTTTTCTCGAATCAAATGACAATTTAACTTAATGTTTTATGTTCTTTCGTAAAAAATTGGATTGGAGGCAATGGGAAGTGCCACTTTATTGTTGCAAAATAGCGTAGCTGGTTCAACATGTATTTTAAAGTCATGAAGGACATATTTCAGCCAAGTTAACTCATGGCTTGCATTAGCAATGACTCGATATTTTGCTTCTATTAAGGATCTAGAAACCATAGGTTGTTTCTTTGTTTTCCTTGATATGAGTGATTTACCAAAGAATATGCAAAACCCAGTGGTTGAACTTTTTGTCATTGGACAGCTTGCCCAATCTGAGTCAGAATATGCTTTACGTGAAAGCTTATTATACAAAAGACTAGTCCTTGTCCTAGGGACGCATTAATATGCTTGAGTAATCTAATTGCTACATCAAAGCGAGGCTTTCGAGGTGCATGCATAAAGTAGCTCAGCATATGAAATGAAAACATGATGCCTGGCCATGTGATTGTCAACTAGATGAGTCATCCTATGAGATGTCTATACATGGATGGATCATGAAGAAGGGCACCATCCTTATTAGATAATTGGGTAAAATAGACTAGATCCCCTATGATCTATCATATGTAGGAAATCGTGAAGACTTTCCCCAAATTTTCACATGCAAGATCAAGCTCTAGAATTAAAAATTTTTAGGGATTTAGAATTACCTCGTAATTATTGCGCTGAAAGCTTTGCCTTGCGGAAGCTTTGAGCTCCTCTTCATACGCGATCAAAAACTGTTAGAGGAAGCTTTTGAATTTTTAGAGTTTTTGGGAAAGAGTTTTGACAACTATTAGGTTTCTTAAAACCATCGTACAAAGATAATGAGAAACCCTCCTTATATAGGAAGATCTGGACTTTCCATAGAGCCCATTCCGACAACCCAATAAGCCCAACCCTTTGGGCTTAAAATATTGGATTTTTAAAATCCATATTAAAGCCTAAATTAAATCCATATTTAATTTATAAATAATAGCCCATGAATTAATTTTGATCCATATGTCTAGTACTAGCTAGACATAGTCAAAATTAATTTTGTGACCCGTAATAAGTAATTAAATATTATAATATTCTATTCTCAATTAAATATCTATAATATTAATTACTTATAATATTATTTAATTCATAATTAAATAATAACACATTTAATTCATAATTAAACGTGACTAACATTATTATAGTGGGGTCAATCCTCCAACTAATTCCTGACCATATGCGTGACTCCGTAGGTTCAGGCTTAAACCGGCAATACAAGGACTATCGTTGTACTAATCGATGATACCATCTAGCAACGATTCCCGACATCCGGATAAGCCGAATAGTTGCAAGGCAATATTCAATGAACCTAGGCACTGTGGTGGATTCTTTATGACCTTCGATATTCCGAAATAACCCTGGAGGCATGGTAAAACTGTCAAACCTCTATTCAACTATTCCATATTAAGTCCTAATCTCGACATGACTTATCATGACGTAACCACGTGACACAACGCAACCATGTGACACATCATGCAGAAAGCTCTGGCCAAAATTCTTAATGTATTAGGACTAGGTAGAATATCATTCTCCTAATACCCAGAGCAGTCAATCCCATCTTGACCTACACATTAACTTAGCGGCACTTGCCTAAACCTAGCAGCCTTTCGTTAACGAATTAGAAATCCGGATTGTCCGATACCAAAACATGGAGAGTAATTCGCAATTCTCCATGGCGGTTTCGGGTCTGAGGGAATACGACATCCATGTGCACCACAAGCAATCCTTTGACAGTAGGGTACATACCATAGGATGCTTGTAATAGAGTTATGTTCAGTAAGCATATCTCTACACCTCACCGTGGGTCACACTGGTGTCTCCACACCCCTTAGTCACGAGGATAACCAACTCATGTGATGCACTTTAATCGATGCTCGATAGAATTGATGTCCTAGTATCAATTCTATCATTTGGTTACGAACTAGGTTTAAGGACGACTGAGCTATCCCTCATTCACATAGCCCAACTAGGTCATCCTAAGGACTACATCATGATATAACAATTGAGGAGAATATGTACGATATGATGTAAGGCCAAAAGTAAGACGACTCATGTATAAATCAGTACAAAATCTACAATAGACGATTGACTTTAGGACACCATTCCTAACATCATAAGTGCACAATATACCCTTGTGGTGCCTAAAGTCCCACAGCAGACCCCTGTAATAAATAAAAGTTCCATATATACCCCTTACTGTTTACATCCCCCCTAACAATGTTAAAATTTACACTAAAAAAGACGTTAATAGCCTTGCTCTACTTATGCAATTTTCCATCGTCATCATCCCTTCTAACAATGTTAAAATTTACATTAAAAAAGACGTTAATAGTCTTGCTCTACTTATTCAATTTTCCATCAGCGTTATCTCTCCTAACAATGTTAAAATTTACACTAAAAAAGACGTTAATAGCCTTGCTCTACTTATTCAATTTTCCATCGTCGTCGTCGTCGTCATCATCATCATCATCATTATTATTTTTAATTAAATTTTTTTGATAGACAAATATTTTTTAAATTATTTTTCTATGTTATCAGACATTAAATACTTAAAAAAATATTTTTGCAATATTGAGAAAATTGCAGAAATCTAAAAATTACGCTCATGTGTTGCTTTTATTTACTTGCTTAAAAATCTCAATTTTGTGTTTTCGATATTCGGAACAAATGACCTTTTTCTATTTATTGAGCATTGGTTTTGGTTGACTAAAAAAATTAGAATATCACAAAATAAGTCCTAATTAATCTAAAAATATAATCAAATACTCAATTCGATAATGGCTACATCGTTGAAGCTTAAATCTAGCCAAACCAATGAGGTCAAAGTTTTAACATTTTTGACCATTAATGATCCATTTGTTTACAAAAAAAAAAATTCTTAAAATATATTAAAAAATATTTTTTAAGTATTTTGTGTTTGATAACACAAAAAAAATAAGTTAATAAGAAAATAATTTTCTATCAAAAATTTTAATTAATTAATTAATAATAATAATAATAATAATAATAATAATAATAATAATAATAATAACAATAATAAAAGAAAGAAAATTGAACAAATGAACTAAGGCTATTAATGTCTTTTTTTTATCTAAATGTTAACACCGTTAGGAGAGATATAGCTAGTAAGGGGCACGCGTGAAACTTTTATTTATCACTGGGGTTAGTTATAAGATTTTTGGCACCACAGAGTGTGTTGTGCATTTATGATAGACCACAAAGAGGTCTGATGCATTTTACCCTAGATAATTTGACATTTTGTTCCATTGAAAAATCACAAGGCCGTGAACCTAGATGCCCTGCATCATTAAGAATATCTAAAGCATATTTTTTTTTGGGATAGATATTTCTTTCTTTGAACAAGTCACTTCTATCCCAAGAAAGTAATTTGAGGGGCCAAGATCTTTAATATTTTAATAATATTATATAAATATTTTTACAATATTGTCAAAATAATTTTATTATGCTTTAACAATAGAATATTATTATAAGAAACATATATCTAATTATATAATAAATAAACATATTTCAGTAATAATAATAATTACTATTATATATATTATAAAATAATAAAGTAATACTAATATCTTTTACATAATTATGTATTCATCAATTAAATCAATAACTAATGTTATTGAACATATTTTCTTCAGTTAACTAGGTAAATAGCTAATAGGTAAAATTTTATAAAGTACATTTGTACATTAACACTTTTAAAAAATATTATAAATAAATCTTTCGAGACATTATTCCAGAGGCTTTTCCTACTCGGACTAAAAGGTGAAAGAAAGAAAGTTTCACAAATAGCCCGTCACCTTTGACCACTTATATAAATATTGTAACGAAATCTTGGTCAAAGTTCCAAGATGATCCACTTTTAATTAAGTTTTGTCATACCTTGGGACTTTTTGGGGAAAAGAGACAGGAGGATAATCCTTTGTGTTTGAAGTGAACCGTACAACAAAAAAGGAGCGTTTAGTGTTGGAAATGAAAAATCATTTTCAGAAATCACATTTTTAAGAATTATATTCATGGAAAGTAATTTTGAATGATATAAAAATTGCTTAACTATTGAAAATATCTTTGGGAAAATTTTGCAATATTCTTAAAAATGTTAACTTGTTATGTTGGGTTCAAAACTAATATTTTTGGGAATTTTCAGCTATTTCATAAAAATGTTCCTAATTAATTAATTAATTATTATTATTATTATTTTTCATTTCATTATTTTTAATTTTTATTTTACTATCAATTAATTAATTTCATTAACTAACTAATTATTGTTATTATTATTATTCATTTTAATTTATTATTTTTAATTAATTAATGTTTATTTTTTGTCTAATTTATTTTTAATAAAGTATTCAATTAATTAATTAATTATGAATTTTAATTTAATTAACCTTTTCATTTAATTTATTATTTTTAATTAATTAATGTTTATTTTTTGTCTAATTTATTTTTAATAAAGTATTCAATTAATTAATTAATTATGAATTTTAATTTAATTAACCTTTTCAAATAATTACTTAACTAATTAATTCATTTATTAATTATTTTTTATTAATTTTCAAATAATTAATTTTTAAATTTTATTACTTTTTATAAAATTTTTAGTGTTAGATTATTATTTTTAAATTAATTTTAATTTTAATTTTAATTTTTAATTATTTTTAATTTTAATTATTTATTAACTATTTATTTAATTTTTATTTTGATATTTTATTTTAATTAATTATTTTTATTTATATTTTTCCATTATTATTTTTTGTTATTTTATTTTTATTTAATTAATTAATGAATTAACTTATTTATTATTAACTAAAAAAAAAGATAAACCCCCAAATTTAATTAACAATACATATTGAATAATTAACTTATTATTATTATTATTAGAAGTAGTATTATTTAGTTCATTATTTTTGTTATTGTTAATTTTTTTATTATACATGAGAGGAATTATATATGGGCCTTTTTTTTGTCTTTTTAACGTATTCTACATATTCCACTCTTGAGAATGTAACATGCCTAAAAATTATTTTTTATTCAGCGGACCAAATGAGGGAATTTCACATTCTTAAATTCACTTTTCCAAAAATCTTTCATGATTCCATAAACCAAATGTCTTCTAAAGCAAAATGTATCACAGCCTAAAGCAATCATAGAGGAAGCAATGATAAATAGTAGTTCACGAATTATATATTAATTTCTAAATGAAATAATAACATTTTGTCTTATGGATTTTAGCTTAAATCTTAAAGTCTTTTATGAGACTTTATTTTCTTATCTATATTCTTCTATACATCAAATTTTACCAAAGAAATCTTTAGGCTAAAGGATATTTTTCATTTTTTCTCTATTGAATTACTGAATACTATTTTATCGCCTTTAATATTGTATGTTATTACTATTCTAATTTCTTTTGTCTTGTTTTATATATTTAAAATATAGCTCGATTGTAAATATTTTGGGTTAGATAGGTATGACAAAAGATCAGATTCAATATGTGTGTATGAATATATATATATATATATATATGTGTGTGTGTGTATATATATATATATTTATGTATATATATATGTATGTATATATATATATATATGTATGTATGTATGCATATATGTATATATTTATAAAAGTAGATTTTAAAGACATCTAGTTCTTTCTCCCATAATCTCATGCATAACATGAAGTTAATATAATAAGTCGCTTTTATCTTTTCTTTTCATAATTTAGTATTAAAACTTTATAAATAAGAACGAAAATAAGCTCTTCATCTGAAGGTTTTATCTGACAAATCTTGATATCATAGAGTACAATTAAACCTGATGAAAAAGTTTAGAACTCATGCGGAAAAAAATGACATTTCAAATTTATAATTTATTTACGTAGAATAACTGAAATTTCAACCACATAAATACAAATTTTTGTTGGGGGTTCAAAGAGTAGTTTAAGGAGTTGAAACTATTTCTCCTAGGGGCTATGCCATGGGTTCAAATCTTGAGTGAGGGGTTGGGTTAGAGGTGGGAGTTTCCCAAATTTTAAAAAAAAAAAAAAAAGAGAGAGAGAGAGATACACGTTGCTATTGTCATTTTGCTGGAAAAAAAGAAAGAAAAAACCTGAAAAAAAAAACACAAAATAGAGTAGTGATAGCAGTTATTTGTGTCATCAAACATGTTGGTATGTTACTGTGGTGCTGGATCGAGGGCAATTTATCCGTGGCCTGAACACATGGTTTCACGTTTTGATGTCAACATTTGTAAGGGCATTTAATTTCTCACTTATCAATAATTATCTGCTGCTTTCTACATTAAAAATTTATAGCATAATTGACCAAAACTTGAACCTTATCATGCCTGTATTAACACTAGCAAGACTATACATATCAGATAAGGCCAATCTTACCAACTTGCTGGTCTCTTTACATAAATGGACATGGAGTTCTCAAGGAGATTTTCAATTCTATGGTGATCTCTTAATGTGTGATCTTATATTAATGTGAATAGAGTCCAAGCTTCTAGCTGTCCTAAGCTTCGACAACCTTTCGACCAGGAGGAAATTGTCTTTATGAAACTTTTTGGACTCGTAATAAGACTCAAATTTCAAAACATATAATTTTATTTAGTACAATTATATATACCTACTAAGATTAGTTTTAAAGAAACTAATGTAATTATTTTTTTGATAGGCAAAAATAATGTAAGTAATTTGAACTTAGGATATGAAAGGTAGATTTTAAATGCCTTATTACTAGACTAGTCCCATTTGAAATAACATGAACTATTTTTTTTGTAACATCTTGACTTTTTCTTTTCTTTTGTTTTTGTTTAAAAATTTCTAACTTAGCCAAAAAAAAAAGGGGAAAAAACTTCTCGAAAATGTTTTGCTTGTCAAGAAAAATAATGATTGCCAACCAACAACTAATTAATCAGAGTGAGAATCACATGAGAGCTGTGGGAACTTTGAAAGTTCTAAGCTTCGTGATATAATAATACGTTATGTGCTAAAAGAATATTTATAATAATAGAACATATATTCAAGAGCCAAAAACTTGTTCATATCACGTAGCACTTGCTTCTTTCTTTAATTTTCCCTCTTGGGTCAGACCTCTTTCTTCAATATAATTAACTCTCGTGTACAAGTGCAAATGGGAGTCGTTTTTAATGATTTACAACTACTCACATTGTAACAAAGAACTATTACATCACTGGACAAGAACTTATGAAATATTCTAGCAACTAAGTACAAACACTACAAACCGAAGTCTATATTAGCATTATAATATAAAAGGATTCATGTTATCATGGTGCAGTAATACACTTTGAACTTGACATCTTTCAATTTTAGGGACGTAACCTATACTTAAAAATTAAAATCTCATATTTCATAATCCAATTTTCCTTATTCATCGCCAAGCTCAAAGTAATTATTTGACCATATGATAAAGATATATTGTAAACAATGATTTATTAATTCATGACAGGCAACCTCTAAGACATGGATAGAGTAGGCGAGTTGCAATCTTTCGCGACTTTGAACTTACACCTTCATATTATCATTGTCGTTTATCCCATTTATAATTCAAAACATGTACTAGACCACACGATTTACATCACAAAATTAATTTACAATTTTAGACTGAATTTAAAATAAATGATTTTGTACAAGATAAAATTTTCATTAAAGGGAAAAACACGCACATACAAACCTAACAATCAAGCAACAAAGGAAGTGAATTAACCTTACTTTTTCCTTAGTCAATGGTCACAAGCATTCATCCAAATAAGAAATCTGAACTACATTTTCTATTAGACGGTGGAGTTGGCCCCGCTATAACAACTTTCAATTTGTAACAATCTTTCACTTTTATTATTAATTATGAAATTGAAGAGAATAATGAAAAAAATTAATTATCAGTTTGACCAAAAAAGGATATTAATTGGAAATGGTAACTTAACAATGAAGAGAACAATGGAAAAAGCAAAAAATGAAAACCGCGGAGTGTTACGTTGAATCACCGATTCATCGAGGAGCTGGATAGATCTTTGACTCGGTCAGCCAATTAAACCTTAGCCGACTTGTTAGTATTCTTAAAAAAATAACACAACCAAACTACACACACACACACACACACACATATATATATATATATATATATATATATATATTAGTATGAAAAAATTGGCCCCTCTGAGACAACAACAATGGACAAATTAATTTCATTTTCAATATTTTCAACGGTCAACATTCAAAGGCCTATGGGTTTGAACGTTTCTTTCCAAAATATTCTTTTCCCCCTAATATTCCTACCTTTGAATCTTAATTTGGCACCTCCACGTCCTTATTCTTTTTAACATTTGTGTCACACACCATTAATGCAATTTGCAGAAAGCTATAAAACACTGTCCAAGAATTTTTGCATATACCATAATATATCTCAACCAAATATTCTCTCCTCAATAATTATTTTTCTATATATACATTTACGCGCTTAGCATAGTGCATACCAAGCCAATTCGCAATCAAAAAATTCCACCATCCCATTGTTTCCTTTTGATTCTTTGAGCTTTGCAGTTTGCAGCATGACTTTCAGTTGGAGAAGGCTGAGGGCGGGTCGTAAAGCCGCCCTCAAAGATGCGTTTCTGGAGGGGAAGAGCAACGATCTTGAGCTCACGATCCCTACACACTTCCGTTGTCCGATATCTCTCGATCTGATGAAGGATCCTGTTACGTTGTCGACGGGGATAACCTACGATCGGGAGAGTATCGAGAGATGGATCGATGCCGGTAACAATACGTGCCCGGTAACTAATCAAGTCTTGCGAAGTTTTGATCAGATCCCGAACCATGCTCTCAGGAAGATAATTCAGGATTGGTGCGTGCAGAACAAGTCTCATGGCATTGAACGGATTCCAACGCCGAGGGTTCCTCTAATGGCCTCTCAGGTGTTGGAGATTTGCTCGAGAATGGCTGATGCAACTAAGTGCGGAGATGGAAACAAGTTCCGGGAGCTGTTGAGACAAATCAAGACTTTAGCAAGAGAAAGTGAACGTAACAAGAGATGCATCGTGCAGAATGGATCCGGGTGCTCGTTGTCGGCCGCGTTAGAGTCCTTCGCCGGCATCTCAATGGAGGTGCATGCCGATCTTCTGAAGGATATACTCTCTGGATTGACATGGATGTTCCCATTCGAAAAAGAAGGGCTTTCAAGGCTAGGCTCAGCAACATCTTTTCGTTGCATGACATGGTTCTTGAAAGGGGAAGACCAAACTGCGAGGCAAAACGCAGTTATCGTACTAAAAGAATTGCTTTCTTTGGATCAAAGTTATGCAGATGGATTAAACGAGATTGAAGGGGTAGCTGAGACATTGTTCAAGATTGTCCAGGAACCAATTTGCCCTGCGGCAACAAAGGCATCTCTAGTGGTGATCTACTTCATGATGTCTTCAAACAACAGTGAAAGAGTTATTACAAATTTTGTAGACATGGGTATGATGCCTATTCTACTAGAGATTCTTGTAGATGGTGAAAAAAGCATATGCGAGAAGGCTTTTGGCGTTCTCGACAGCATCTGCAATTGCCAAGAAGGGAAAAAAGACGCATCTGCCAATGCATTAATCATTCCAATTTTAGTCAAGAAAATTTTGCGCGTTTCTGATGCAGCCACGCAATTTTCAGTCTCAATTTTATGGAAGCTGTGCAGTCGTGAAGATGAAAATCTTGTGGTTGAAGCACTGCAGGTTGGTGCCTTTCAGAAGCTGTTGGTTGTTCTACAGGTTGGCTGGGGTCAGGCAACAAAGGAGAAGGCTACTGAGTTGTTGAAACTAATGAATCTTTACAAAGATAGGGTTGAATGTTTTGATTCAACATCAGGCTTCAAATATCTTAAAAGATCATACTGATTAGTGGGTAGGGAAAATATACTTTTGTAGATTATTATTTAGACAGTTGTATAGGGATACACAAAAAAATTGTACAATATGACACAAAATGTATACCCCAATTCTTTCATTCTTTGACTAATTCTACTGATACATTTCCGGTTTCTAATTAATATCAGCAAGCACAAAGTGTTAATTCACTTTGGAATGTTGCTAAATTTTGAAGCTACAATTTTTTTCTTTTAAATTCGGTTTTCAACATTGTTAAATTTAGATACTACAATTTTATTTATGGAGTCTTTTAGATGAAAATTTATGTTAATTTAAAATCACATATACAAAAAATTGTTGTTTATACTCAAAAATTGCACATTCGGCTAGATATGACCGAAGAGAAGACCAAGTCAACTGAGGATGAAACATTAAATGAATAGAAAAATGTAACATTAGGTGAGTACGGGTAATCATTAATAGGGCAAGGTATCAAAGGAACTCCTACTACTACCCTTATCTTATACCGTATTGAGGTAAACACTTCCTGCAATCCCCATCCTTGTTAGATGGAAAAGCACAGCTCACTCTGTAAAGTACTCCTCAACAAGGTAAATAGTACTGGGTTGCGAAGTAAAACCGGGATAAAAACCCTATCTATTAAAAAGTAAACTTACAATACCATTAAATTTCTTCTTAAAAGGTACTAACATATAAAAAACATATTAAATATAGATTAACTTTTACTATTAAACCAAAGAGGTCTTTAATGATATACAGTTTATATTAAATATAAAAATATACTTTAAAAATATACAAAATGATATAATGTTTATATTAAAAATAACAAATATACATATATAACGGGACAAGAGGGAAAAGGAGGATAAACTCCTATCTTGTCCTGCCTCGAGCAGGCTTCTCTTTCTTTCTCTCTTTTTTTTTCCCCAAAAGCCCTGCCTTAGTTCCTACGTAGCAAAGCGGGACAAGATACCATTGCTATCCATATGTGTAATCACTGGGATAAAAGGAAATTTAACACTTGAAATATGACCATTTGCAAGAAACAAGGGGCTTCTTTTGCAACTAAATTAGGAAAAATCATCAGATTAGTTGGAGTGCTAAGATTCATGGAGGAACTCAAGAAGTTTCAAGGTGCTCTAAGTATAAAGACTCATAGACAGCTCCAAGGGATTACACGACTACCACACTTCCTGTTTTATTTATCTTGATTTGATCATGTTATCATAGTTTAGAATAGCTTCTTAGTTGTTAAATAGCCAAGCTTTGGATAGGGGCAATTCTAATCTATAGTTCTTGTTTGATCTAACTGTGAAATTTCAATTATTGAGTTATAGAGCTTGTTTTTTCCTTTTTTGTTATGCAAGTGAGAAATTTGATTGCTAACCATCAACACGTACAAAAAAAAACAAGGGCAGCAAAAAGACGCCCAGCCAATTAGACAAAGATATTCACATCAACATTTGAATTTTGCATAAAGTCCTAGTCATATCATTACTCCGAAACTTAATACCATTAATAATCCTGGTTTTTACAAAAGAAGATATAATAGCAAAAATTTGGCCATCATTCTTCAGTGCTATGCTGTAATGAATCTTGGTGTTCCTTTCTCTCTACAGCTGGTCGATACAAGCTTTCCAGAATAAAGAGCAAATTTTCGCTTGAAGGCTTTTGTTGCTACATCTTTAAACCATTCACACACAAATATAGTCCCAGAAATGAATCCAATGTGGCCCTCTACATAATTGCATCCCTTTAATCCAAATTCTCTTGGTGAAATTACATTTGAAAAAGAGACAATCATGACTTTGGATGCACCAACGGCAAAACACACAAACAGGATCAAGTTGAATTCCCCAGGTGAGAAGCCTGATTTTTATAGGGTTTCTACTATTCCAGAAAAGCCAAGTGCAGAATGTGTGTTTAGGTATATGACTTTTAAACTAGATAGTTCCATCCCAATTGACTTTTTGATACTCAGATCGAATGCATTCCCAAGCAAAGGTCGAGCTGAACTTACTATCAATGCTGCCATGCCACTTGATAAGGTCTTTCTGTGATAGGTAAAATTCATCTTACCCTCATGTGATATGGGAAAGTATTATATTACCTCCCTGTGTTCTAAAAACTTCTGATCACCCCCTTGTATTTTTCTAAAACTTATCATGTCAGACTCCTTCGTCCATTTTACCATCAAATTTGAACAATATGCACTAGAAATGTAGCTGCCTAATATTTTTTAATCTATTTATCATCTATTTGGACCAAAATGTCCTTTATAACATGGTAAAAACCTTACTCTTACTCAAAAATGCTTCATTAGTAAGGAAATACGTGTGCTACTCTATTAACAATAGTAGAACAGTGATTTTAGCATCAATGAGCATATTTTGCACACTAATGATGCTAGTCAACCTTAGTCGAATGGCACAACGGCAAACACCTTTAGTTTTCAGTGGCTTTAGCTTATATGATAAAGAAATATTTTGCGACTCGCAAAGTAATTGTGGTAGCCAAAAAAGACAAGAAGGAATGGCGTGTCTGCATGATGTCTGCTAGAGTAGATAATGGTGAATAGTGAGATTGCCTCATGGATGTGGTTGTTTGAAAAGTTGAAGACAAAGGTGTTGGCACAATATTGTTGTTGGCTAGAGCATTCAAATTAGCAATAAGTGCATGTTGGTGATGTAGTAGATGATATATATATATATATATATATATATATATATATATATATAGGTTTCTATTTCTCCTTCTTTGCTTGGAGAGCTTAACTCAAAAGCTTTAATGGCTGCCGACCCATCAAGCACTCAACAAAATTGTCAAAATGGTTAAAATCATGTGTTTCTTGGTTGGAGAAGGGAGAAGGTTGGGAATTAGGGATTTTAGGTTATAAAGCTTATTATATTTCAGTGCAAAATAGTCATTTTATGCTTAAACTTAATGGTGTTAAGGTTAAAGAAATGATAGGGAAGAGTGTGATAAGTTTTAGAAAAACACAAAGGGGCGATTTGAAGTTTTTAGAATATATAGGGTAATGTGATACTTTCGCATATCACGGGGAGGTAACGTGAGCCCTTCCGTGATTGATTAGGAACATAGAGGATTCTGTTGGAGAAAATAAAGTTCCCCACTAGATTGTTACTCTGACATTGCTATTAGTTGTTACTGATAAACTCTGAGGCCTTAGTATTGATATCAATACTAGAAGCAAAGGGGAAGGATTCATCATGAACATCAGCAAGCATGCCCATCGGGTGGCAATGATCAAACCAAATTTTGGTAGATGTGCTATTGCTCACTTTATGAAACACAAGGTTCTGCATGATAGATCTGAGTTGGAGCAATTTTCGCCAATATTAAGTTGCATCAATAGGAATTGTAGCTTCGAAAACACTTATATTGTGAAGATAATAAGCATAGGACCACCTGATTATATTGTATCCTCTCTATTAATCAACCTCTATAAGTATCTTAGGTTAATAGCTTGGACGAAGTCATTGAGTAATTCTAGCCCAAGTCCACCTTTATCAATTGTTTTGCAAACATCTTTCCATGCAACATGAGAAATGCCATGGGACTTGTTTTCAAGCCACAAAAACTTTGCCAGTTTTCTTTCGCTTTCAGCTATTACTCTATTAGGAAGAATGAACATTCAAGCCCAATATGCTTGGATGCTTATAAGAATTGATTAAATAAGCCATTTTCTTCCAAAAAAGGTAAGCCATTTAACTGTCCAACCATCAATTCTAGCAATGATACAAATAATCAATTGTGGACAATCATGAGCTTGCTAGTGATCAAAGGCACTCCAAGGTATCTAACAAGAAGTTTATTTATTTTCTATCTCAGAAGATCAATAATGTTCTTGATGAGATCATTATAGCAAGCTCCAAAGAGAACTTCATTCTTTTTAACACTGACAAAGTAAGACCTTTTTTGATGGTGTCAATGGTGCCAATGTTAGCCTTAGCAAAAGTAAATAAGTCATCTGCAGAGCAAATATAGGATAATTTGATTCATTTACACTTATGATGGAATGTGAAACACCTGGACTCTACTGCTTGATCAAATACGCTTATAAAGGCCTGTATACCAATCACAAAATGATATGGAGAAAATAGGTCTCCCTATCTAAGACCTTTTGTAGCCTTAAAATGCCCATGCAAACTACCATTGAGTGCCACAGAAAAACATGTAGAGGTGAGGCACATTTGAATCCCATTAATAAAAGCCACTGGGAAGTTAAGTGCTCTTAAAACATTCAAAAAGAAATCCCTAATCCATCATGTCATAAGCTTTGTGAAGGTCTGCTTTGATTATGCATTTGAGAATGCCATGCTTTTGATTATAGCCATGAACCATATCTTGAGCAATATGGATGTTGTCAGTAATATCTCGGCCCTTGATGAAAGCTGATTGAACATCTAAGACAACTTCACTAATGTGTTCTTGGACTATATTCACCAACACCTTGGCCATGCATTTATAGATAGTGTTACAGCATGCAATAGGCTGAAATCATGCAAATTATAGAGCCTTAAGTAATAGTGATATTAAATAAAAGCCGTTGATTATTTAGCTTGATATTTTAAAAATTAAGCTTTCAGCTATTTTAAAGGCAACATAAAACTATCAAAAATATGGGATAGTATTTTAAGAAACAAAAGAAGAACAATTTCTAATATGATGTAATAACAACTTCTCAAAAGCCTTTTAAAAAAAGCTTCAATTTCGAGCCTCTAGTTTTTCAAATTTTTTTAACTTAAACTTTTATGCAAAAGTGCTTTTAAAAATGATCCAAACAAATTAGTCTCGACCTTTAAACTCATTGAAAGCATTTTTTGGATGTCTAAAAGTAGTATAAAAAATTCAAGAGAGCATGAGAGATCATTATTGTGGTTCTCAGTCAGATAAATCTCATTAACCATTAATGTCACTTGTGTGCCAACCCACTAGATCCTTTGATGTGTCGCACTCAATTAACACCATCAATTGATCAAAGAGATAACCACAAGTAGATTCAGTGATTCAAATATGCTTCGTCGCAAGCCGATCTTAGGGTTTAGTACATGTTGTGTTATTTTGTGCACTGTCAGCTAGGCAAGGAAGATAAATGGCATATCGATGAAGTATAAGTCCTTGGACTTGATTGGTGGGAAGCGAAGAATCTATTTGAAGTTGGCTAAGTAGACTTCAAATGCCCAAAAAGAGTTTACAACTTGGTGAAATCAATAGTAAGGAAAGTCAAAATTTGGTCAAAACCATTGGCAAACACATTTGGCCTTGGGAAAAGTTTTCCACGCAAACAATTATATAGTGAGTTCAGTAGGTCTCGTACCCTCTTCGTCCTCGTACTTCTTCCCATATGTGGACTTAATTTGATTGAGTTGATATAAAATAGGTACTAAGGAATAACTCTTAGCCCTTAAGTAAAATTTGTACTTTCAATGCCAATTTTCATTTTTGTTTTTTATGGTTCGTTTGATTTTAACACAGATTTAAACAACTTGATTTAATTATACGGATTTTTTTGTCTTAAAAAAAGTGTTCTTGTGAAGGGCTTAATTTCATAGCAGGTTCTTATTGCTATCATAAGTTTTTAAATTGATCTCCGTTGTTTTAAATATTCAAATTAATCTTTAATGTTTCACAAATACAACCAAATTAGTCTATATTATTTAGAAATATTCATATTAGTTTTCATTTATTTTACAAGCTTATTCAAATTAGTCCACAATATGAAGTTTTTCAAACAAGGGGACTAGTTTGACTATTTTTGTAAAATATTGATGACTAAATGAGCATTTCTAAACAATAGGGACTAGTTTAATTAAATTTGAGAAACATTAGGGATTAATTCAAATATTTTTGTTAAATATTAAATATTAATTTAAATACTTTAAAATAATAGGGACCAATTTAAAAAAAAATAAAAAAGAAGAAGAGCCGGGGATGTTATATCATGGTCCCTCACAAAGTATTCGCTCATTAAGTATCATGCTTCTTTATATATTAAAAAAATAAAAAGAAAAAGGCAAACAGACGAATAGTAAATATTTGTTCACTATCCCATAATTGGTTGTTCACTGACTATTTGTTTATTACTTTACAACTATTTGTTCAATGATTATTTCTTCATTATCCCATGACTATTTGTTTACTATTCCACAACTATTTGGTCACTAACTTTCATATATACATCAAATATTTGTTCAATACACCACAATTATTTGTTCATTGCCGCACACCTCTTTGTTCACTGACTATTTGTTCATTGCCGCACAATTATTTGTTCACTGATTATTTGTTCATTAACCCATAACTATTTGTTCACTAATTTCATACATAAAAAGCACACATAGAAGCTCACATTCACGCACACTTTTACAAAACACACACATGCACACATACAGAAGCATATAGAAGCATATATTCACATACAAACACATACATATAAAGGGCGATAAGCAACGTGATGACAAAGAAAATAAGAGAATAGGTAAGCAAAACCTCACCATAATTGTTATTCTTCGAACAAAAATATAGATCTGCACAAATCTTCATCAGCATAATCCTTGTGTGTGCATGAGTGTGTGTTTATGTGTTGATGTGTGTATAAGTGTGTTTGTGTGTGTGCGTGAGTGTGTATTTATGTATGTCCGTCTATGTTTATGAGTATGAGTATGTGTTTCTAAGTGAGAGAGATAATGATCAGATCTAGATTTGATTTTTTTTTCCCTAAAGCATGGGTGTACCTAGCTATGAAGGAGCACTTGTACGGAACCATTGTATACTTTGTCGAAGAATTGTATGTGGAATTTTCTCGATTAAGAAACATCAGTTAGAATGTCGGAATGAGAATGATCATCAACCATTATTATTTGAAAATAAGTTCATTAAGGTAACACGAGCATCGATTTGGTCATAATATATTCATATAGTAGCCTCACATTTTTATTGAGTAGAGAATTTCCTGATTCAAAGCTCACTTCTGTATCGACTGGTTGAGATGCTACCATGGGGTTAAAGGAATTTCTATTTAGTTTTGCCTGCTCAAGATGCTTGTGTTGCTAACTAAATGTATTTTGGCCAGTGAGAAAAGGAGGCTTGCTACTACATCTGAAACAATTTCAAACCAGCCCACAAACTGAAGAATAAAAGACATGCCTTTTTCACAGTACGAACAGATCAGAGGTTCTAAATAGACCCATCAAATTGTCCTACCTAGATTTGGTGGCTATTAATTAGCATGGTTTGCTATCTTCTCGAGGTACTGCCTTTACCTTGTTCCTTGAGGAGGGGTAGGAGTAGGGATCTCAAGCACATAAGAATGCGAGTTCGGGTTTGTTATGAGATGTCAATCAACAAGAACCGAACTTCATCTCTACAAAATGTGGTAGTTCGTTCCTTTTGTTTCTGTTAGGGAAAAACATGCACAAACGAAGAACACGAGAAGAAAAGATACAAGAGATTTACGTGATTCGGCCTTAAAGCCTACGTCCACGAGCAGTAGAGAATAATTTTACTACTGATGTACGAATATTATAAGACTCCTCACTTTGGTCTCTTTCCCACACATAATACAATGTGCAAACACCTATTTATAGAGTATATTACTTGTAGGCTAAGTGATCCCTATTTGAATTGAGATAATTTGTCTAATTCGTGCCCTCAAAATATGGGCAACCCTTTTAACAATTTCAGAACAAAATGCTTTAACAAAACTGATAGCGGGGACTTGTGTGCAACATTTTTGAAACCACAAGAATATCTGTAAGTATCAAAACCACAGGGAATTTTATGCGACTTTAATAAAATATAAGGGTAAAATATATTTTACTCTTTTTAAAGGTACCTTTTCTTAACAAAAAAATTAGACAATAGCATTTTTTTAAAAGAACTAATCCGTGCGAGCCCATAATATCGCCGAAATGGTCTGTTGGCTTAATTGGGCGTCCAAGCCATGGGTGGATGCATACATTGGTAAATAGGGTAACAATCTCGTCCAATCATAAAAATATTTAAAATCTATTTTATATGAGTGTGTTTTCATGTTATCAATAACGTGATTGAAGCTTTTTCATATCACTGAAGATAGTCTTCTCCAGCAGAGAAAGACAACAGAGGTTAGTAATTTTTAGTCTATGTTTGATCATGCAGAGGATTCAGCAGTTTGAAATCTTGTCGGGGACTTTCAACTTTCAAAGATTTCATTAATTGAGTGTATTACCGTCAATTTGGCCAGTTTATACAAGATTTGATTGGACAAAGATGTCCTTGTATATTAGATGAGCATCTTTGATTTGAAAACCTTGGACTCATGAAGAAAGCCAACTTACCAGTCATAAATTTAACGCTGAAATATCTATTTATCTTTTTTTTTTTTTTTTTTTTTTTCTCTTGGGGGATTTGAAGTCTTGTTGAAAAGTCTGAAAGCTGTCATTCGTTGAGCGTCTTGCCCATCAATTTAGGCAATTTGTACGGGTTTGATTAGACAAAAGTGTCATTATTGGATGAGGTTTACCGTTTGAAACCTCGAACTCATAAGAGAGCCAGCTAGAGATATTGACCATGACACAAGTATAAGCCTAACTCCAATAATTTCTCCATTTTAATTTTTTCTCTTTTGACCCAAATCCTACCCCTCATAAGATTCAAAGATAAGTCATTACTCATGATGAAAATAATTTTAATAGTTTTAATTATTTGTACTATTTCATAAACCCTTATCTATCTTAGTTTCGTAACAAGAGATAGGAGAAATAGGAGAGGATACGACTGCAAATTATACGGTTCACCGCCACCCCACACACCAACTTGCATTGTACACTCATTAACATGTGTATACACTCTCTTATCCAAAAAAAAAAAATTAAAAAAATATAATATTTGCAGTAATTCTTCTTTAATTTAACCCTTGTCCCCTAATTTAATTCTCCTCTCTAATAGTACTTGGATCAAAATTTTCATTTTTAAACTTAGTTTTAACTCTTTGATGTATGCAAATTGCGGTATTATTTATTCATTTTTGTCGCCAGAAAATTTGCAGTATTTGGTTTTTAATTATAAGCAATTACGTGTAATTGTTTCTTCTTTCCTTAAAATTTACAAGTTTTAAATGCAATAGATGCATTATCGAAAAGAGATTAGATAATGTACCACTTGCAATAATTCGATCAATTTGACAGACACATTCCTTAGCTTGTAACTTGCTGCTTTTGTTACCACCTTTACTAGAAGTATTAGTAGTAAATTTAGTTATCAATAGTTAGAATAAAAGATATAGTAATTTTTGTTTTAAAAAAATGAATTAAATTGTTATGGCTCTGAATAAATTCAGCTCAATCTAATATCAATCCCCTTGAAAAGAAGATTATTAGAACGAAAATCAACAATTTATCAGAAATTTTGTTAGATCATCAATTTGACTTTGAGACAGAGAGGAGAGGAGAATGGAATCGGTTAAATCTCAATTTTACAATGTTATTAAGGGTCCATTTGTTTGGGAAAAAGTTGTATTTGATATCTAATACCTGTACAAGATATTGTAAGAGTTAGAGGGTGCTTGATGTAACTTTTAAACTGGTCAAACTTACTTAAGGTTCAATTTAAGCTAGTAAACACACTTGTATAATGTCTGACATTGATTTGTGAGGTAATTTGTGACTTGTTTATAAGTAGGTGGAGTGGAAATAACTAAAAGCAAGTTTGGCATTCAGTTGAAAATTTTAGTTTTATGAAAAGACTTTTTCAAAACAAATTTTTGACCAAATGGACTTTTGATGAAAACAAAAATGTGTTTGGCTATTTTTGTCTGAAATGAACTTTTTACCAATTGATATGTTGTTTGGTTTTATATTTGAAAAAAACTGTTGGTTGCATAAATTATTGAAATGGATATTTTGAACTAATATTGTTTGCTTTCTATAACATACTATTTTATTCATATTTCTATTTGCTTGAAAAAGTTCTTTAAAAAATTATAGTTATAATTCAAAATATTAATAACAAAAATAAAATATATTAGCAAAAATACAATCATAGATCATTGCTATCTGATGAGAAGCTAAGAACGTCAAATGAAATAAAATAGGAATAGGAAAAAGAGGGGTAGCTATTGGCATAACGAAAATTAAAAAGGATATTTTTGTCAAAAAAAATATTAAACACCATTGCTAAAAAGTCAAACGAAGAAGTTGAAAATTTTAACTTATTCGTTTAGTCTCAAAACTCAGTTAATTTTTAATCAAAACCAACTTTTAGAATGTAAAATCAAACGCCCTTGTTTTCTTTAAATGGACTTTTAAATTCTAAAAGTTAGTTTGACTCTCTAAAATAGAAAACCAAACTGGCTTTAATAACTTAAGTTAACTATTTTGGACTAATTGATTTGAGAACTCAAGTAGTTATTACTTATGCCTATAGCATCAGTCTTGCTCGTAGGCTTGGAGTCCGAGCATGATGGCATGACAAGATAGTATCGATTGTGTGCCTTGACGAGAACATCATGCCCTCAACAGAAAGATGATTGTTGGAGGACATGACAGTTCGTTTTATTAAAAAATGCTTTTCTTAAGTGTCTTTAATCAGAATTAAAAAAAAGTTTCTCACCCTAACTTTTGCTTTTTTTGGCTTTAAATACTTAAAAAAAAAAAACAAATTTGAGCAAATCACTTATTATTGTTTCCTTATCTTTTTATATTTATTCCTAAACTATCTTTAAAAAAACCTGGAAATATTAATAAATAAAATCTATTGTATTATAATGTATTTAATAATCTATTTATTTGTATTATATGAGCTGTAAATTAAATTATAATACAAGTTCTATTCAAACAAGTAATCTTTAAAGCTTAAAAAAAAAAAGTCACTTAAAGCTAAAATTACTATAAATCACTTTTTTCATAAGTCAATCCAAACACCATCCTAATTTATTAGTTTCATAAATTTATATATATAACTCAATAAATTATTTTGGACTAGTAATTATCAAAATTAAGCTCTTAGCATTACTAACCCCAAACATCAGCAATTCCAGTCTATCCCCCTACCATTTTCAACAAATATATTCATTAACTAGTAATTTCAAAACTAGTGCTTTTTATGGGTCAATTTTTTATTAGTTGTTTTCTAATTTTATTTCCAAGTTCAAAGAAAGAGTCTAAATCAATTTTCAAAAAGTTCAAATTCTATTGTAATTTTTATTACTCTAATTTAAATTCTATATTCTACTTCCAAAAAAACAATTGCATCTGAAAAATAAAAAATTGTAATTTTAAAATTCCAAAATACAATTAAAAATTCAAAGCAAAATTCTTTTATAGATCTTGAACCGCATCATTATTGCGATAAATGAAAAATCATTATTAATTCCTTTAAAAAAAAAAACACATTAGTCGATAGATGCCAACTTGTCGACTTTAGTATACATGTATAGTCTATCCGCATTAAACCTAGTCAATTTTAAGAAAAATTAAACCTTTTAAAATACTTACTTAAAACGAAGCAATCAAGTATATGAAATCTTTTTAAAAAATGGTATTAACATCATGAATGTTACACAATATTATGAGTATTTAACTATTCCATTTCTCCGGCTTTTTTTTTTCCAAAATAAGAAAAATTTATTTTTTAAATCTAAAATTGGTACCATTGTTGCAAGGAAAACTGAAATGGTATTTTTGGTTCAAGAAACCCGGAGTTCTAGCAGGCCAAGAGAAATGCAAAGCGTATCAAAGTCATTACTTCGGGAGTATCCTTGCATCTTTTTGAATGCATATGATTTTGCATCAGTATTCACTTTTTAATTTATAAATTCAAATTTCATTTTTAAGAATTTTATCCCCATGATTAACTTTTTTCTGTGAATTTAAGAGAAATAGCAAACAACTTGTTTCAAAGATTTCGATACAGAAGGAGGAAGGTACATCTCAAATATATGTGCTACGTTTGACCAAAAGAAAACGAATGGTACATGTGTGCACGTGTGTGCAGCCATCAAAACATCGTCTAGCAATGGATGTGCTGTAGTTGTTAGCGTATTGTTATACATGAAATTCAGAAGCCTCATGAGAGTAGCTTCCTCTAATCCACAGGCACAAGAAAAGAAATGCAATTGTTAATAGACTTTAAATCTAATACTTGATACATTGATCAAGAAATACCACAGGTAAGACATTTTATATTGTGAAACACCATGTAACAAAAGTCAAGAGTTTAAAGAAGAAAACATAGTGATTAAATTGAAGACAAAATATATGCAATAAAATTAATTGTCAGGTAAAACATGTGAGAAGATCATAAAAGTCTACACATCAGAATTGTTAAATTGTAAAGTTACAAGCCTCTGCTCTGACTTTCTCGTCCCATTTGCGAAGAGCTACATTTATTAAAGGGTTAATTCCTCTAGTGGTCTCTAAACTTTATGCCTTGAGACAATTTGGTCCCTAAACTTTCAAACTGTACCTTTTAATCCCTGAACTATCAGTCGTTGGACAAACTAAAGACACTTAACAATTTCCATGCAAATTTTAATGGTGTATGCACGAGAAACACGTGCTTGTAATTTCTTGACTACTAGAGGGGCAAAATGGTCAAGTAAATATCCAATAGCTTTAAGAGTTGTTGTCTTGCTCATTTTGACGTTAAAAAGCCCTGATTCCTACCCAAAATCCCTAATCTCTCTTTCAAAATCTCTAACCTAAATTCCTTTACTCTTCTTCAAAATTCAACTTTAATTACATGGATTCTCTATATTTTGTAGGAAACCCATTGTGCACTGAAATATCTGTAACTTTATGGAGTAATACTCTGTAGAACAACCAAACATAGTATTAGTAGCTACCAAATTTCCTATTAGTTGCTCTAGAAAGCTTATAACCACATAGACAAGACAATTAACAACATTAGTGCAAATGGATGACCTAAAAAATGCTATTCATAAAGAAAGGCTAGAGCAAAAACTCGAGACTGTAACCAGTGCAATCAACTTCAATCTCTAAACAATGTC
This sequence comes from Cordia subcordata, assembly GCA_028554755.1. Lineage (NCBI taxonomy): Eukaryota > Viridiplantae > Streptophyta > Magnoliopsida > Boraginales > Cordiaceae > Cordia > Cordia subcordata. The sequence goes on from JAPTOF010000019.1 coordinate 11,013,287, forward strand.
CTCAATTATGCAGATGCATAATCGAAGTACTACAATAAGCAAAATTCAGTAGCACATATGTCTAAGTCAAGGAAATGACTAACAATTAGAACAAGACCGAGAAAGCTAATGCTTTGTTACTGATGATATAGGCATTCACAAAAGAGGTCTACATTAAAATATTAATTATACACAAATTCTACAACAGATGACATCTACAAATTCATTCTAACAAAGTTGTAATAAACACAATAACTTCGTTGTGTGTATAATTTTAATCTACACAAAAAACACATACAATCTCACAAATCATAACCAGAAATAACTCATAATGCACATTATACTTTACCATCATTTTGAGACCAAAAGTATCTTTGGCTTCTTTGCTTTACTTGGTGTATTAGTATTGGAAGTAGAATTGGCCACCTAAGCTACCTTGGTAGCCTCAAGTGCCTCTGTCAAGCTAAATCAAACTCCTAGTCACCAAAATTTCTTGTGGATTCAACCTATGCGACGTGCTAATAAACAATGCCCAAGGATCCTCAAAGCTGGCTGCAATAACTACCAAGGCAACCGAATCCTCACACCTTTTGGTCCCAAACCCTCTGAATCCTCATTAATTGTAATAGTCCCCATCATTTCCTTAACAACATGAATCTCATCACCCCTTAATTCCTCTAAAACTCCATGGTCATTCTCAGGGTTTAAGTCAGTTATTTCATCAAAATTCAGAGTACAAGGACACTCCTGACACGACCAATCTGCTGCAAATCGACAAAATTCAAGCTTTGACCAACTAGGCATTTAGAAGGGGTTTTGTGGAAAAATATAGAGAATCCATGTGCATTAAAGCTAAATTTTGAAGAGGGGTTAAGGAATTTGGGTTTGGGATTTCGAAAAAAGGGTTAAAGATTTTCGATAGGGGATTTCAGGTGGGAAGTAGGACTTTTTAATGTTAAAATAAGGAAGATAACAACTCTTAAAACTGTTGCATATTTACTTGACCATTTTGCCCCTCTGGTGGTCAAGAAATTACAAACACATGCATTTCTCATTCGTATGCCATTAAAATTTGGATGGAAATCATTATTTGTCCTTAGTTTGTCCAACGATTGATAGTTCAGGTATTAAAAACACGGTTTAAAAATGCAAAAACCAAATTGTCCCAAGACCTAAAGTTCAAGGACCACCGGAGGAATTACCCCTTTATTAAAAGAAAAGAAAATTTCATCCACCAGCTCTATAGAACTAAGATTACAAAAGGACATGTATCGCTAAAATTCACCTTATAAAGAATGGAGCCTTTGCAGCTAGTATAGGAGAACTAATATGCATTGTTTTAACTCGGGGGACTCTTGAACCATCCATTTTCCAATTCGATTCATTACTATTTACATCCTCATCTCCTATATCAAAATACACATGATTAGCCCAATAAATGACTGCTCAGGCAAGATGAGTAAATACTAATATATTACAACTTTTGAAACCAGAAATTTGCATGCATGCGAAACAATAACCCAACTCGTGAGTTGGAAGTTTCTCTACTATCAATCTAATATGGAAATCATTTTGGAAAGAAAAATCAAGATAATCCTTTAAGAGCAAGCAAATGACTGTTTTGTCCCTTGAAATCTTTGTAGCATCTTAAAAAAAAAACGAATGGAAAACAAAACCTAAGCCATCAATAAAATGTAAAACAGCAAAACTAATTGTAAAAGCAGTAGCATATAAGAAGCTGTAACTGACAAAACGTGCCCATAAAAGTAGAAAATATTCAACAAAAAGTAGAACCCATAAATGGTAAAAGTGCCTAAAATTCAAAAGACCCTCAACTGCAACACATGTAAAGCTTTCCAAAGTTACACATGGCATATTTACGCTTTTCAAAGCTACACATGGAATTCTACTAAAGCACAAAAAAAGCCGACGTGGTATTCTTTAAAGCACACAAATTCAGTTGAGGTATAATTTTATATAGATATATAGTATAGATGGTATAGATAACAGACTCTCTTCTAATGAAAGAGTTAACAGGCAACAAATGAAAGAGCCAAATAATCATTAACAAACATAAAACGTGAATTTATCATACTCACATTATTTTTGTAAAAGTGATCGCTTAGAAGGTTAAAGAATAAAGATGGTTTGATGATGGAATAGATTTTTATAACTGTTAAGTACTTCAAATGATATTGCTGATAACTTTCCCAGAGGCTTAAATCTTTTCCGCTTGGGTTATTTTGGCAGAGAATGGTCTCTGTTTTCATGTAAGCAAGCAAATTATGCTACAATCAAGATCCAGCTATCTACAGAAAACAAACACGTTGACGCATCAGGAGAAAAGGCGAGAAGCGCATTGCATTCTGTGTGTCCTGCTGCAGTTGTGATAACCCGTTAGAGCATCACACCTACAGCGACAATATGATGATTATCGAACATCTACTGATAATATCAGCTTTCTGTGCTAATATCTTGGTAAAATAAGAGAAAATTATAGGCAGCTTGGAAACTCTTGATGACGTTTAAGTTGGAAATGAAGCAAGAGTATTAGGCACAGAAGATCCAATTACACTGCATATATATCTTTATTTTCGAGACTAGCTTGTTATGGTAAAAATGTCAAAGGAGCCTTTACATAATTTTTCTGGAAAACATACTAAACATGTACCCAAAGGTACGCCATGAAAAGATAAACCATGTAGAAGCCAACACTTTATGTAGTTTATGTACTCGTAAGCACGAAACTGAAGGTTTATCTAAACGCAACTACGTAAGGCAGACTATTTGTTCCATTAAAGTCACTGGTAACAAAAATTATCAGATAACAAGTTCAGACTCCGGTATAGGTCTCAAATTGGAGTAAGGTTCCCCTACAAATATCGTGAATCATTTACAAGGTAAAATGTTTATTTTGGTTTTGATACTTGCAGTCTTGAGCTACACTGTCTAGCTTACTCTATAATTTTATATGACAAGATACTGAAAGGAGAGAGTGAAAAAAATGAATGAAATAGGGGATACAACCATGAAACACATGAAAGATCACGGAAAAAGGAGGGGGGGGGGGGCGGGGCGGGGGGAGTGGTTGACAATGACAAGCTTTGTCTATAATTTGTTCTGAGCAGATAGGGCGAGTCTGTAACGCCCTATAGGCTCGCCCTATCTGAGCTAACTGTGGTTCACCAGTTACAATTGTTTGGGCCAGAAATCTTTGGACCCGAAAAAATCCATGATTGCATTTGGACCAGGGTTCAGTTTGTTGGGCCATATGCCTAAAATCAAGATCAAAGTCCAAAGCTCACTAGGTAATGATCACCTTAAGGGCTTGAAATACTGGGATGTGATCAAGCAATCAACCCTATACGAGATTGTAGAAAAACGCTTTCTACAACAATATACTGGATTTCTTCTTATAGCTTGGCACAGAAGAGATATTTAAAGTTTAACACCCATGATACAAATACTTCATTTGAAAAGCACAAGATATGAAATTGCCGAGTTCTTAAAGGATCCAACAAAGACAGATCACATATCTCCTTTTGTTTTTTCTCCTTAAACTTTTGTAGTGTGGTGTGTACATGATTCTATATAATGCAAATAGGAGGAAAATTTTCTAATGGAATAATATATACCGCTTAGGGTATACGGCACTTTATTCTTCTTGTACTTGTGCCTCACATCACGTAAGACTCAAACTGAGAAATTGATTAGTTAACTTCTGAGTTGTGAATTTTTTATTTCTTAGTTTACTCTGAGTAGTAAAATTTGACAAAGTAAATTGAGTTTGGACTCTAATTTTTATTTTCTCTTTTCGAAAATTGAAAAAGTAGAGTGGCAAGAAAGTAGTATACAGAATTTAGAAAATTTAACAGATTTAGAGCTTTTTTTCTTGCGAGGAAGGTGAGTGGCTATGTATTGATCAAAAGAACAAGCGAAAAGATGTACAAAAGACGAGGGCTGATCTTACACAAGTATTTCTTCTATCCCCCATAAATTGCAAAAGGTTCTATTAATACAAGATGAGGTAAATTGTTTTCCAACAATACATTTTAATCGGACATGATTACAGATGGATGAGAAGATTTGTTGCTCCGTTTTGATCCCTATAGATGGATGAGAAGATTTGTTCCTCCGTTTTGATCCCTTTGTTGAAGATTCAGCAATTCCTTTCAATCCAAATGAAATAGATGGTAGCTTCCCAAAGGAGTTTCAAAATGGTAGCTTTAAGATTCTTCTCAAGAGCATGAGGTGTGATGTATGCAAGAATCTCTTCCTAATAGACTAGAGAGTCATGGACCATGGTAACTTGAAGCTCTTTTCTCCAAATTCTTCTAGTCAAGCAACATCGGAAGAAGAGATGGTCCCGATTTTCACATCCCATATTGCAAAAGACACAATTGAAATTAATCTCCATATCCCAAGTAAGCAATCGAAATTTAGTGTTAAGGCAATCATGGATAGCAAGCCAAGCCAAAAAAGCATGACTTGGAGTATGCCCTTTGAACCACACAATATTGTGCCCATCAACCTTATTTTTCCTTTTTCTAATGTGATCCCAAGTGTGCAAGAATGTGAATTTACCATTGGGGGAGAGATTCCAAGAGAAGGCATCCATAACATCCTCCATGAGGTGGAAATTTGGGATTCCAATATGCCAAAGATGACGAGGCTAGGACCAATTTCCATGAGAGTAAATATCACAAACTTGTGTATAAATGGGAGGATGGTAGAAAAGATTACTCCGGTAGGTATCTAGAATGCCCTCCATGTGCCATTTGTCGTGCTAGAAATGGGTAGATTTCCCATTGCCAAGAACATGTGTGATGTGGTTCCTTGCAATATTTGTGCTTTAAACAAGACTCTTAAAAATCCAGCTTGCGTCATTTATAATTTTTGAAATGGTTCCTCCTTTGATGTAATTTGCATGAACGCAATTACTCTAGAGACATTCTCTAAAAGCATACATTCTCCAAAAAGATTTGAGGAGAAAAGTACTATTGATGTCTTCAATCTTTCAAATACCCAAGCCTCCTTCATCATTAGGAGCACAAACATTATGCCAAGCAATCTTTGCCTCGGTATCCCTCCAAAGAAAAGCATGGAATTTGGATTTAATAGTTTGTATGATGCCTTTAGGGCAAAGTAAGGTACTTGCCCAAAAAGCACAAAGTTGCACAAGGGTTTACTTAATGAGAAGAAGTCTTCCCACATAAGAGAGCCATTTGGTGGTCCAATGGTCAATTCTTCTATTGATCTTCTCCAAGAGCGGGAGACAATTAGCCCTTCTAAGCTTTCTAGACACAAAAGGCACACCTAAATATCAAATAGGAAGAGTACCTTCCTTGAACTCAATAGTGTCAAGAATAGAACGTTTGTCTTCTTGAGAACAAATTTAGAGTTTAATAATTTTCCTTTTCTTCCTTAATAATGGAGAGGAGACAAACTTAGATAGGAAAGGGAAAAAGGTGTAAATGAAATAGTGAGACCAGACAACAAACTAAAAACTGAAATATGAAGATTAAAGATCACGAGCATAAACAAAAATCTAATTATATGTACAGATTATTGAATCAGTTTTGAGATTGAATGCTCTCATCATTGAGCTTAATAAGTGGAATATGAGCAATCTTGCAGCACTCTGGGCCGCTTTCTCTGGTGTATCTCTCCCTCAAAAGTCAGAATATCTGATAATTAATTCCTTAAGATTGGTCAAACACTGCATTGCTTCTGCTGATGGCTTGGAGTCGAGATTCTTACAACTTCAAAAAGAGAGAGAATGAAGTGACTGGATGTTACCCAACCACTCATGTGGAGCTTTCAATTCTTTAAAACCATATATGCCTAAGTGTTTCAAGGAAGGGAGATGCAACTAGTTCAGACGTGATAGAGATGTGAGTTTTGACTAGCCAGACAATGTAAAAATCTCCAGAAATGGAAAATCAAACTGGGCATCATCATTGTTCTCTGCACTAGTTACTACTCTTGGGACAGTTTTTTGGGGCCAAGGAAAATAATCAAGCTCCTTTGATAAACTGCCAATTACCAAAGTTCTAAGAGATGAGAGGCTTTGAAGGGATGGTAACGCAACCAAGTTCCTAAGCTCCTAAATTGTGAGCACCGTAAGAGACGAGAAGTTCTGTAAGGATGGTAATTCAACCAATTTCCCAAGATTCTCAATTGTCAACTCCGTAAGAGATGAGAGGTTCTACAGGGATGGCAATTCAGCCAAGTTTCTAAGATGAGAAATTTTCAAAATTCTAAGAGACGAAAGGCTTTGCAAGGATTGTAATTCAGCCAAGTTATCAAGACTTAGAATTTCCAACTTCGTAAGAGACGAAAGGCTCTGCAAGGATGGTAATTCAGCCAATTTCTCAAAATTCTCAATTGTCAACACCATAAGTAGGGATGGTAATTCAGCCAATTTCTCAAGATTCTCAATTGTCAACTTAGTAAGAGAGAAGAGGTTTAGAAGGGATGGCAATTCAGTTAAGTTTTGAAGACAAGTTATTGTCACCTTACTCAAAGACGAAAGACTTTGCAGTGATGGCAATTTAACCAACTTATCGCATTTGTTAACATATAGCATCCTCAAATGAGGAAATGCTTTATTCATGATTGACACTGATGGATGCTCTGCTCCTATCCATTCTTCTATATTTCTCATGCCCTCAATCTTCAACAATGTAAGTGCTGAAAATGCACAACTTGGTTCCAGATCAAAGTAGCCATAGAATTCTACTCCAATGCGCTTCACATTATCTAGACGTTTCATGATAAGTCTCTCGAGATGCGGAAGGTAGGAGTTGCTCAGCAAAAGTACAGTTCTCCAAAGTAAGTTCAACCAAACTATGAAGTAACATGTCATTTCTCGTTATCAACCAAAATGGAAATTTAGAGCCCATAAACCTAGAAATCTTCAGGTTTTTCAGATTTGAGTGCAGTCTATGCTTTTCGAAGACATCCTCCTCACTCAGGTTTGACTCTTCTCAAAGCCGAGCAAAGTTCTAAATGTTTAACCTTGTGCTTTTCTGATATTTTTGCCTTTCGGGCTTCTTCGCCATTCTTCACTTTGTTAAGCCCAAGGATAATCAAAGGATCTCTTAAATTATGTAATGGACGTAGGTCTTCAATCTTTCAACTATCTTCATCACTCAAATTGAAGTAAGGCAAGGTCTGAAGATGAATCGAATGTTCTATTCCTACAAACACGCACTTCATATTTATTCGCCAACTAAAGTAAACATGTCTCAAGTTAATTAAAGTGCTCAAAGAAAATCTTCCCGACCCTCGCTGGTCAATTCTCAATGTTTGTAAATTGTAGAGTTTTCTAAAAGAATCAGGCAATGTTGTGATCCAAGTGTTTGTGACATCGATGTATCTTAAAAATTTCAACCTCCCTATTGAATTAGGCAATTGTTCAATCTCATAATTACCTAAAATTATGGTTTGGAGACATCTAAAATTTAACAACACATTTCCAATAACCCCGTCAATTATATATAATGTCCTTGCATTTGGAAAAAAATCCTTGTGACATATCTATCATTTTCCTTCCCTTGAACCAAGCAATGACATGTGTACAACTTTGATATCATTGAAATCAGACCCAATGTCCTTTGTGGAACAAAAGCCTTTGGATATATGCAATGCAAAATCATGTACAACATCATGCATCTTGCAAGACGAAATGTTGTTGTACTTATCATAGTTAGGCTCTTGCAGCAAACCATTCCATAGTAGAATGTCAAAGAAGTTTTTACACACGTCCTCCATCTGTAAAGGATTAAGGAGCCCTTGTGCCATCCATAATCGTATTAGATCTTCCTTTTTCATTACAGTATCTTTAGGAAAAATACAGTAATATGCAAAACATTGTTTCAGAGATACTGAAGACAAATGATTGTAACTTAACTTTATGGATGATAAGACTTATTACCGTCAATGTTAGAGCTCCATATATCACTATTCTCAATGCTTAACCATTCACCTACATCTCTTTTAGAGTAGAGCAAACCTCCTAATGTTTTAATTGTTAATGTCATACCTCCACACCGTTCCTTTATCATTCTTTGACCTATCTCTACGAATTGATGAGTCTCTGTGGGGCCACCCTCTGCAAATGCTCTTTGCTTAAATAAAATCCAACTATCATCTTCTAATACCTGACTAAAGGATGAGTGTAGAATGCATGCATGATTGAAGCAATTGTATTACTACGTGTTGTTACCAAGACTTAAGTTCCTATAGAACCGCCTATCTCTCGCAAATCCTTTTCCATAGCATCCCACTTTTCTTGAACCTCATTCGAAACATCATCGAGAACAAGCAGGTATCTCTTTCCTTTTAGAGTGCCTTGCAGTTGCTCTATTAATGCATGGGTATTTGTCATATTATAATTTGTATGCTGTATAACTTGCACCATCTCATTCAAGAGCCTCGTAATTTCAAAATTTTCAGAAACACAAACCGATATTATTTTCTGAAAATGATTCATCACTTGAGCAGATTTACAGACAAGCTGAGCAAGTGTAGTTTTGCCTTGCCCTGCCAGTCCTACTATGCCAATAACTGAAAAATTTTCTTAGCACTTTGCATTTACTAACATGTCCACTGCTTGTCTGACATCGTTATCTCTTCCCACGATTTCTGATTTGTCAACGGACGGATTAGTGGGAACTCGGTCCAACATATTAATTTCTGAACTTCTGGTTAGGAGCAGGGAAGGATCCAAACCATATCCAATTCCTAGTTCTTTTAACACTTTTTAGTTGTAAATTCATATCCTTAATTTTACGAGATATCTTGAAACGAAATGCAAGTTATCTCTGGGGAGAAAAGAGGCTACGTACCTTACCCCACTTCGTTTTTGGTCCATTATCCAATTCCATTTTTGATACCGTTTGGTGAAGGAAGCTCGTATTTGTGCTCTTCCAACACATCCACGGTATCAGACGCCACAGCCTTGAGCTTCTTCAACCACAACTCCATGTTTGCTATCAGCATCGGCGACAAGCGTTTCAATGAACTTGATGTTCTCCAGCTAAGCTCTCAAGATCATCCTTAAAATCATTAACAAAAGGCTGAATTCTTGAGCAGCAAAAGAAAGTGCTCCACTGAATAGAGGCTTTGCAACAACACTAACAACTAATTCAGCAATTGATCTCAACTTTCTTTTTCTTTTGAAACATGAGATTGAAGAAAATGCTTGGAAATTATAGGAGAGCAATGAGGATTTTTAGCTTTGTGATGAGATAGTTCATTATTAGCAGCGATATAGTATATAGATCGATGTAGAGAACATTTTTTTTTTTTGGGGAAGAGATTCACAGGTCAACGACCAAGGAGGAAACGTCCACATGATATGAGTGGACTGAGTCAATACCCGACTAGAACGCTTCTATGAATTGCATGCCGACATGACTTTGACTACATTGTCAATAAAAGTTTCGAGTAAAATCCATTTGGACTACTTGGGCGTAAGTTGCATTTTTATCCTCTATATTTTGCCGGATTTGTATAAATCAAATTTCATGTAATTTTAAAACTTTCTTTGTGGTTTTCAAAAGAGTAGTACATTGGCTTCTACTTTTAATTTTTTTTAATTATTAGAGCAAATGAAAAGTACAAAAAAATGCATCTACAAAACATTTTTGATTTGTCAACCATGAAAAGAACATTTCAATAAAATTATCGTAAACTTGAACTAAAATACAAATACATCCCTTAATAAGTGAAAAATATCAAAAATATAAACTCCTAAATTCTATAGATTCTTAGTTTATATGACTTTTTATTAATCAATACAAGTATAACCAATAATAATTGAATAGGAAAAAAGACATTCAAATTAGATCAAAGGGACATTCTTTAGAAACATTCATATTTGTCTTTAATATTTCTCAAACATAATAAAATTAAGCTAATCTCCTTTGGTTGAAAAAAATTCATATTAGTCCTTAATGTTTTGCAGGCTTAATCAAATTAATCCTAAAAATGATTTTTTTTAACCATGGGGACTAATTTGACTATTTTTTATAAAATATCAATAACTAATAAAAGTATCTGTGAAAAATAGGGAGTAGTTTGATTATATTTGTGAAATATTAAGGATTAATTTGAATATTTAATTTTTGTGAAACAAAAGATTAATATATAAATATTTTATAATAATAAGAACCAATATGAAAAATTAAGACAACAACGGGATTATATGCGAAATTTTCCCTATTGAGAAGCATTATTAGCATATCAAGTTTTGCAATGGAATGAGAATGATCATCAACCATTTATTAGAAATCGGTTCATGAGAGGATGTATGCATTGGTAAATATGGTAACAATCTCTACCAAAAAAAATTAATTTTTATATGAGTGTATTTTCGAGTTCTTAGTGTGATTGGAGCAGACTTTTGATATTACTGATGTTTTTCTCTTAAAGCTCTCACATTCTTAAGTCTTCTCAAACAGAAAGAGACAACAAAGAGGTTGGTAATTTTTATTAGTCTATGTTTGATCTGCTAAGTTAAAGCTTAGTCAAAGCAAGTCAATTCAGTTAGTTATTAGAAAAGGAAGTTAGTTGTAGTCGAGTTAGCTAGTTAGTTAAGATAACTAACCAAGTGGATAGTTGTCATCCACTAGTTGATGTATTAAGTCGGGCAAACTCAAGTATAAATAACTGAGCTTCTGTATCAATGATAATTAAGCAATAGCAGTTACATTTTCTTTATTCATGTTCTCTCTACTCAAACATGGTATAAAGAGCCAAAATCTTTGGGGATTATGAAGTTTCTTTTTCGAAATCAAAGATTTCACACTATTTCTGAGCTCATCTAAGCAACTTTACTACTTGAATTCATCAAAAATCTTGCAATAATCAAGCTTTGGAGCTTAGGGTTTCAATCGCCATTAACGACTTCTCGAAGCTTCAAACCAAGATGCTTTGAGCTCTCTTTCCTTGTTCTTACTATTACGAACAGGTACTTCTTTTCTATAGAGTTTTCACAACTTAATCTACCATGGATGATAAAATTGAAGTTCAACTTCCTTCAACTTTCAAATTGTTTCTACAAAATTGCAATGGTATGCTTCATATCAAGATTGAAAATACTAATTTCTTGATGTGGAAAACACATGGAATCATTATTCAAAGCATATCATCTTCTCAAACATGTCACTAGTCAATCACTATGTCCTACACCTATTATCAAGAATGCAGCTGAAATTGACGAAGATAAACCTGCTTATACTCCGTGGTAAGTTATTGATGAACATCTAAAGAATTGTTTGTTTGCTTCATTGTATCCAATTGTGTTCTCACAAGTTGTTCAACTTTGAATTACCTCCAAAATTTGGGATTCTCTACACAAAAGATTTCACTCTGTCAGTAGATCTCATGTTTGTCAACTTAGGCACCAATTCTCTATCCTTACCAAAGGACCCTCTACTATGCAACAATATCTGGACAAAATCAAAGCTATTACTGATACAGTTGCCACTATTGATGAGCCTATGAGAGATGAAGACATATCACATACTTAAAGGACTACCTGAACAATATGCATCAATTAAAGCTTCGCTGAGGGTGAGGTCTGAACCTTTCACTATGTCTGAGTTGTGTGGCATCCTAATCACTGAAGAACTAAATCTCCACTCCTCTCAAAATCTCAATCTTAATGATTCTTTATCTATGGATCCTCAAATACTCCTTTATACCACTACTGGTAGAGGTACTAATTCAAGGGGCAGAGGCAGAAACCAAAGACAAAAGGGTAGACGTAGATCAGCTCCTTAAAGAGGAGGTTATATTTCATCACCTAACTCTACTCCTGGATACTCTAATCAGGCTCCTCGGTCTATGTAAGTTCCTCAGCCAAAAATAAGAATTCAATGCCAAATTTGTAATAAATTCAACCTCTCAGCCATTGAGTGCTGACATAGGTTGGATACTATTAGTTATGTCAATCTAAAAGCCAACACTCAAGTGAGTACTCAAGCCTATACTACTCAAGTCTCAGCATCTGCTCCTTTTGCTCAATGGTATTTGGATTCTGGTGCTACTAGCCATGTCACAAATGATAAAGCTCAGCTACAGCAATGCCATGCCTACACAGGTCAAGAAATAGTTGCTATTGGAGATCAAAATGCACTGCCTATCTCTGACTATGGCAAGGGTAGCATATCTCTCCGTCATACTTCTTTATATCTATCTAATATTCTCTATGTCCCTAGTATTTCCTCCAATCTTATATCAATATATCAATTAGCCAAGGATAATAATTATACAGTTTTGTTTGATTCTAAAGGAGTGCAAATCTTGGACAATCATACTCATATGGTGAGATTCAGGGGCCCATGTGAAAATGGCTTGTATCCATTGCCATTCACATTGCACTCCTCAGCTAATACCTCCAATACCATTTCCCCAACAGTCTTCCAATGTCTCACTCCTCATCGAGATCAGACTTCTTGTAGACTATGGCACCTCAAACTGGGACATCCTTCTAAGTATGCTACCTTAATCATTTCTTCTATCTTGTCTGTTCCTTTGTCATTTCTATATAATCACTGTTTTGATTATGCTGCAGCTAAGTCTTATCAGTTACCATTTCCTAGTTCATCTGATAATAACACTGCAACCATTGATCTTGTACATTATGATTTATGAGGGCCTTTCCCAATAAAGTCTTGCATGGGATTTCAATACTATATCATTTTTGTGAATGATTTCACTAGATATACCTAGATATATCCGCTAAAGTCTAAAGCTAATGCTCTGCATGCTTCCATTACATACAATTCAATGGTACAGACACAGTTTCATACAACCATTAAAACACTAAGAACTGACAATAATGGTGAATTTCTTAGCCATCAGTTCAGAACTCTTTTGTAGAATGAAGGTACCATACATCACACCACTTGCTTTCACACACCACAACAAAATGGTAGAGTAGAAAGAGAGCATACTCACCTTATTGAAATAGTGCTTTCTCTACTTAATCACTGCAAACTACCAAGTCAATTTTGGTTAGAAGCCCTGTCTACTACCAATCATTTCACTAATAAAATGCCCACTCCAGTCCTAAATAATAAATCACCACTTCAGTGTCTCTACAATCAAATCCCTTATTACACTCTTCTCAAGGTGTTTGGTTGTCTTTGTTTCCTTTGGATCAGACCATATAATACACACAAACTAAAAAATAGAGCAGTAAGATGTGTTTTCCTAGGCTATTGTGCTACAACAAAGGGTTACAAATGTATGGATATCCAAACCATAAGAGTTTACATCTCCAGGAATGTCAAATTTTTTGAAACTATGTTTTCTTATGCTTCTACTTCAACACTGCCCCTCTCATCTACTCATTTCCCTCCATCATTTCATCTAAACACTAAATATGCCCCTAATAGTCCCTCTATACCTACTTCACTATCTCAACTTATTCCTGTCATTCCTCAAATACCTGGAAATAGGCTCACAATATCACAATCTTTTACTTCATCATCCAATTCCAACACTTATCATCAATCAACAAAAGCTCATTCATCTCTTCCTTTATCTTCTCATCCAATTCAATCTACTCAATCTTCTCCAGGTGACGTTTCCAATTCTCTAGCTCATCCTACACTAGTTCACAATATTGCATTTAATTTCAATCAACATCCATCACATCACCATATGGTTACTAGATTCAAAACTAGTTCACTTGCACCTCCACTTGCTAGATACACTCTTCACAACACCATTCTAACACCACCTCAAACTGAACCTTCTTCTTTCAAAAAAGCAACAAAGTATACTTCTGGTATCAGACTATAAGAGAAGAACTTGATGCTCTTCAAAAGCAGCAGACTTGGATTCTTGTACCTCCACCACTTGATAGGCAACCAATTGGCTACAAATAGGTTTACAGGATCAAAAGACACTCAGATGGCTCCATTGTAAGATACAAAGCAAAGGCTAGTTGCAAATGGACTTCACCAAGAGTATGGATTGGACTATAGTGAAACATTCAGTCTAGTAGTTAAACCTCAGACTATTAGATTATTTCTTGCTCTTGCTCTGTACTTCAGTTGGCTATTGAGGCAATTTGATGTGGCAAATGCCTTTCCACATGGAGCCCTTTCTGAAATAGTTTATATACAGCAACCTCAGCGCTTTAAAGACCCTGAAAAGCCACATTATGTATGTAAACTCCAAAAATGTCTTTATGGCCTCAAGCAAGCTCCTAAAGCATGGTATCACATGCTATCTTCCTTCCTTATAGACCAAGGATTTCATTGCAGTACAACAAATACTTCTCCATTTGTTCTTGCAAACAAAACTACTATGATCATAGTATTGGTATATGTAGATGATCTTATTATTACTGGCAGTTCCTCTGAACTTATCAATGATCTCATCACTGCTATGGCATCCAAGTTTGCTAAGAAAGACTTAGGCTCTTTATCATATTTTCTTGGAATAGAGGTTTCAACTTCTGGCAATTCACTGGTTCTTTACCAAAGTAAATATGTAAAGGATCTTTTACAGAAAGCAGGACTTTTAAAATGCAAATCCAATGTTAATCCCTATCTCTCAAAGTATACACCTCATGATCAACGCTCTGAACTGCCTTATTATAATTCAACTACCTTCAAAAGTCTAGTAGGAGCGCTCCAATATCTATCTACTACCAGGGCAGATATACAATTTATAGTCAATTCGGTATGCCAGGCTATGCATCATCTAACTAATGTAGATTATGAAGCTTTAAAGAGAATTGTCAAATTTGTAAAAGGCACACTGTATCAAGGATTACATTTTCATAAAAGATCATTTTAGCTCCAAGCCTATTGTGACAGTGATTGTGCCAATGATCTACTAAAAAGAAAGTCTACAATTGGATATTATGTATTTTTAGGACCAAATCTGATCTCATGGTGCTCTAAGAAGTAGGCAGCAGTTGCAAGATCTTCCACTGAGGTAGAGTATAGGGCACTTGCATAGGCTACAACTGAAGTGAATTGGTTAACCTATTTACTAAAAGACCTACACATTTCATTCTCCAGACCTAACCTAATCAGTGACTCTATTTCTACTATTGCACTAGCCATAAATCCTGTGTTCTATGTTAAAACAAAACACATAGAGATTGACTATCATTTTGTGCGTGAACAAGTTACTTCTAAGCTGCTTATTATACCTCACATATCCACTGAAGAGTAAGTGACAGACATCTTTACAAAGTCCTTGACTAATTCCAAGTTTACAACACTCAAATCCAAACTTCCCTTGGCATTACCCAAAGTTCAACTTGAGCGGGGATGTTAAGGTAAAGATCAGTTAAAGTAAGTCAACTCAGTTAGTTATTAGAAAAGGAAGTTAATTGTAGTTGAGTCAGCTAGTTAGTTAAGATAACTAACCAAGTAGATAGTTGTCATTCACTAGTTGATGTATTAAGTCAGCTAAGCTCAAGTATAAATAACCGAGCATCTGTATCAATGATGATTATGTAATGACAGTTACATTTTCTTTCTTCATGTTCTCTCTACTCAAACATGATCATGCAGCGGATTCAACTATTTGCGATCTTGTCAAAGACTTTCAACTTTCACAAATTATATCATACACCCACATTATACTACACTTAAAGGTGCATGGTACACCGTCCAATAGATCTCACAATCTACCTATCAGATCAACATGAAACTTAACAAGTTCACTCTTGTCACACTGAAGAACACAATACAACAATCATGATCATCGATTGGATACCGGTAGCATCTCCAACTAAGAGCTTCAAAATCATTCACAGATTGTAAACATATCGTTCATATATTGTAAACATATTTTAAAAAAGCGTAAACATGTCATTTATCATTTTGAAAATATGATGTAAACTTTTTGAACGTATAATATGAAAGTAATAGACAGGTAAATTATGAATAATTAAAATTTTTGAAAAAAATTGGTAAAATTGTAAATATAATATGCAATTTGTAAATAATTAAAAGTTGCAAACATATAGTATAAAAATTATGAACTTATAATAACAAAGCTGTCAACGTGTTACTGTAAAGTGCACAATATTAGCTAGGTACACAATGTTTAGGGTGCATGGTAACCAATTTCTTCAACTTTTAAAGGTTTCATTAGTTGAGTGTGTTTCTATCGATTTAGGCAATTTATCCATATTTGATTGGGCAATGCCCTTATTGACCTCGGACCATGGTACTGAGTATTAATCTAACTCCAATAGCCACTCTAGCTTTTTTTTTCCTCTCTCTCTCTCTTTTTTGAAGTCTTGTTGAAGAGTTTTGAAAGGTTTATTAGTTAAGTGTCTTGCCTACCAAATTAGGCAATTTGTACAGACTTAATTGGACAAAAATGCCCTTATTGGATGAGGTTTTTTGTTGGAAACCTTGGACTTAAAAGAGAGCCAACAGGGGACATTAACCATAACACTGGGTATAAGCCCAACTGCCCAACTCTAATATTTACTCTATCTTAATTTTTTCTTTTCTTTTTGATCCAAGTTCTTCTTCTACCCTTTATGAAATTTGAACACAGGTTATTATTCATGAGAGAAAATTTTTTTTTTAGATTTATCTGTTTGAGCTAATATGTGAGCCATTTTCTATTATAGTTCTATAGTAAGAGATAGAAGAAATAGGAAATCCATAGGTCATTATCTATTTTAGTTCTATAGGAAGAAATAGGAGAAATAGGAAATGGTATGGCAAAAGTGGTCCAACTGACACCATTTCTTTTAAGAAGCAAGTTAAAGTTACCACCTCATCTGTAGAGAGGATATCGGTCTATTTATTTATTTTAATTAATAAGCCCACTCACATGAAGCGTGATTTGTTTAGGAGTTGCACATAAACAATTTAATATTTTTAAATGGATGGCAGTGAGTTTCGAATCTGCGCCATTTGGCTTCCAGATCTAAAAGCTTAAGTTTGTAAAAAGGATATTGGTTTATTTATATATTTTACTTAACAAAGTTCTCAAATTGATAATTAGGTTATCCAGAATTGTCACTCTATCCCTCTTTGATGGTTAAAATTAAATAGAATCCCATTCTTAACAAATAAAAATAAAATAAAGCATAAAAAATAATGCATCAAGCCAAATATCTTAAAAGGGGAGATGAATTAAGATATTGGGCAATTTTCAAAGAACCCAAGAGTCCCACTCTTTAGGATTTTCTCACACTCACAAGCTCAATAAATGTATCTCTTAAGATTTTCTAGCTTATGGAGTGTGTATAAAACAAAGATTGAAGTAATAAATTGATTAAAGTAGAACAACTTCTGAAAAATGGATATAGAAAGATATGGCTCTTGAATGCTCAAAGGATTTCACTATAATAGCTCAAAGATTTCTAAGCAGTAATTGATGAGAAAGAGTTTTGCAAGCTTGGATCAACATTCTTGAATGGTATGGAAGTGTATTTAAAGAGGATTTAAGAGTTAAGGCAAAGGTTGGTGAGAATTGGGTGAAAAAGTGGTTGCTAACGGATAAATAGCTACAACATTTAATGCTGTGAAGCAGGCCGGACGCCTTAGCCGGTCGACTAGTTGGGGGTTCGCCTTTAGCCCCTAACATTCTGACCAGGCTGGGTGATCTTCCTAGATAGCTGGTCGACTGGCTTGGGGGACCGACCACTCTAGAATGTCTGGAATCAAAGCCAAACAAGTCCAAAACACATTCAATTCAAAATCAAGGCTCCTTGGCAACACCAAACCAACTTCAATCATGTTTTTCAAGATCAAATGAAGCTTAAAAACAACCCAACACATATGTTTGAAGAAATCAAGCTTTAATGCAATGAAATCAAGACTTATGTTTTGTAAATCATTGCCCATATGAGTTTAAATCAAATATGTAATGAAGATAAGAAGGTTTTGAGTTATTACAATGAACCTAAGGCTCTTCACAAGGAGCATAAGTATCGATACCCCTTATGACGCCACGTCTCCGTCTTATGACTTCTTATCTTCTTTCTTTTCATGCTTGAGCTTTAAATAGGATAAGCATTCTTCAATATGACCATTACTTTCAAGCACCTATCTTGGAATATCCAATCAAGCTCACAAGATGCTTTAGTAATTTAAACATAATTTGCATCATCAAAAGCATTTAAACATTATAATATTCAATATTAAACCAACAGTCTCCCCTTTTTTGATGATGACAAATTATTTTTAAAAATTTGAGTCTAAAAATTTTGACTTTCCCTCAATATAAGCACATATAAAACAACCAAACATATTTTAGGGATTACTTCCCCTTTCAACTTCAACCTATGCATATTCATCGTAAACATAAACACATGTATCATAAGCACATGTAAACATCATTTAAGCCATTTAACCAAACATTTATGCAACATTATCTCATCATCACAACCATCACATCACTTCTCCCCCTTTGGCATCATAAAAAACAAGTAAAGCACAAGGGCAGAAAACGACTGAAAATAGCAAATCCATGAGCAAAGCAAAAGTACTATCGAGCATAATATCCAAAGTATCCAAACTAGTCAACTAGTATCAAACTAATGAGTTCAACTAAGAATAACACTACTAGAAAGTTAGCTTTTAGTGACCACCAAAATGGGTTGCGAAAATCAATTAGCGACCGACTTAGCGACTCAAAAGAGTGGTCGGTAAACCCTTGGTCGCTAAATTAAAATTAGCGATTAATCCCAAATTGATCACTAATTAGCGGCCAAAAAATCGATCGATTTAGACTTATTTTCAATCGCTAAATATCTTGTTCCAACAAAGTTAAAATCAGGCGCTAAATTAGGGACCTTTTTGGTGACCAAAATTTCGATCGGTAATTTACCAACCGACACTATCAAGTGGTTAATTTAGCAACTGAAAATATCGGTCGCTAAATTACCAACTGAACTAATCGATCGGTAAATTTATTGACCGAATAGATTTTGGTCAGTAAATTTACCGATTGAGAAGATCGGTCGATAATTTAGGCGTCCATGATTTTAGCGACCAATTCTGAATCAGTCTCTAATTTGTTAAACAACTGAAACACCTATTTTAGTTTAGTTTACACATAAACTTGCTAACATTTTACATATCATCACAAATTTGTAACACAATAAACCAAATACATTTAAATACATCTTGCGATCTAAAGTTTTCCACATAAATCATACAATAATGTGCCAGTTAAAACTTTAAAACATACACGAAACAGTGTACCAACCAAGTACTTTTTCATCCATGCATAACAAAGTATTATGTTCACCAACATAACAAAGTATTTTGTTCACCAACATAGCACAATCAATTTTTAAGAGGGGGTGGATCCAAAGATGGCAACTGAGTAGTCAATCCTACTGACTGCAACATCAATCTCATTTATTCTATCATGGTAGCCTATTGACATTGGAATTTTTGCTCCAACTCAATTTCTTTGAATTGTAATTGTTGTTCAATTTTTTCTTACATTTGTCGCTCTATGTTTTCTCGCATTTGTTGCTCCATATTTTCTTACATTTGTCGCTCCATATCTTCTCGCATTTGTTGCTGGGAGGACATCAATTTAGAGATCTTAGCTTCATACTTCTCTTGTTATTCAGAAAGGCAAGCATCCAGTTGTGCTTGAGAGAGCAAATGAGTGAAACCTACAAAAGAAGATGATGAACCACATCGTTTGGGGGTACTGATCCCTTCAAAGTTACTAATGGGCAGACCAAATGTAGTACCCTTCTTCACACTCCAAATTACATCATAAAAGGTTTAGAATCAAAGTACTTATCTGACTGTTTGATGCTACTTTCTTCGCTCTCATCACATTCTTGTCTTTTGTGCATGAAGCTCATTATAACATTCCTACACATAATGAGTGCAAGAATATAGTTTAGTTCTAAACAATTAATCGAAATCATAAAAATAAAATGTGAACTTAATGTAGTAACCAGTCAAATATAATTAATGAGACTCTTTTTGCTTTAGGATTAACCCTGTTACCATTTCCTTTATTTCTCTTATGTTTCCGCTCATACATATCTATCGATGTAACATCTGGATTCTTTTCCCGCTATATAATAAATATTAAAAACATGAAAATACAATAATAAATATTTATATATTTCATATGCACACGAACAGAAACCTCTCGTTGCCCCCATTCATCAAAACATATGGAGCCACCAATGTGCAAGCAATATGATCCATCTATTGTCCCTTTTACCCAGTTTTGTTTACCCGCTTCATGTCATCTTATCCATTCGCCACTCTTCCAGAAATCCACAAGCTCTTCCCAATCCTTTTGCTTAATCCAATTTGGTGGAAAGTCATTCCAAGCATCAAGATGTTCAATTTGCTTAGATTGTGTTATTGCATGATCTCTAGCATCGAATAACAAGTTTCTCAAGTTGTTGCCACAACTTCGCAGCCAAATTTTTTATGCAACATTCTCCTCCTCAAGTGTTGCAAACTTATAATATTGCTGTTTATATTACAAGACAAGAACATTTAGAAATATACATGGAAATTATTATTAATCAAATTGTAATTAAATATGAAAATATAAATAATATTTATAGTTAACATTACTAGAAAACCTTTCCACATAAGTTGTTTATAAGCTTCAGGAACCTTCAGCCACGACACCCAAGGACCCTTAAAGTGGCTTCTAATCATATGTGACACGCATGTAACCCATTGCCCTCGTCCGCAAGGTTGAATTCTATAATGAAAATAAATTATAAAGCGTTACAAGTGATAACTTATTAACTTGTAACAATAATCAATTTATGTTTAATAAGACATACTTTCCATTTCTAATATACAATTCTTGTCGACTCTCAAGATTTAAAGGAGGAGGCAAAGCAACACCCTAACTTTTCTCATTTGTCACCTCTCTCGAGATATCATCATTGTCAGGAGAGCCATTGTCATGCTCTGATTAAAAAAAAAACACACATGCATATGTTACCAGAAAAAAACAAAATTTTAAAATTTATCTTGGACAAAAGATACACACATGTAAAAATATATGTGATTATAACATTTACCTTGTAGAGGTGTAGAAAATGAAGAAGTATACGGGAGAGTACTGTCTGCACGAGCCAATGAAAGTGACTCTTGTGTCTGGGGAACAAATAATCCACCCCTTCCAATAGACAAAGATGTAGGTGTCTGCTCTCTAATATTATGTGACATGTTTGAACTAGTCCCACCATGTGAACCTGGCATAGATGCCGAAGATTTTGACAAGGCTCTTTTTCCTTTACCCGTAGCATCTAAACATTATTAAACAAACACATTCAATGCATGTAAATATAAAAGACAAGATTTTAACATATTATTGAGATACAACTGAAAAAGATTATAACATAAGGTGAAAAGAATAACGTGAAAAGGACGAGATTAAGCAAAACAAAAAGTTCGTTATTAGCAATTACATATTACAAATGATATCAAACTTAGTTGAAATCACAATCAATATCCCCAGCAAAGTCTTCTTGTTCGGAATCTTCATTAGAGTCATCTTTATCATCATAATCATCTTCTTCATTCTCTTGATCTTCTCCATCATCCTCTTCTTCAAGTTCTACATCTTCATTTATGACCATTCTCTTTTTTGAATAATTAAGATTTTGGGCCAACAGTGCACTTGTGTCAACTTCTTCATCCTCTTCTCCTCCACTACAAAGAATACCAGCACTATCCAAGTTGGTGTCAATATCAATGTAAATTGGCTCGGACACTTCAGATTCTTGATAAACGCCATCAATAATGTTGTTTTCACTGTCATCTAAACCAAGATATCCATTTGTAGGAAACATTCTTCGTGCTCTAGTCTTGCAAACTGCCTATCAATCCTCCCTCTCAATAGGATAAGGAGTGTAATATACTTGTTGAACTTGAGATGTTAATATAAATGACTTGTAAGCACTAATTCTAGATTGGTGATTTATATCTACGATGCCATATTTGGGGTGAATTACTATCCCCTTTTTGTAATCAAACCATCTACATTTAAATGACGTTACTAAATTGAAATCAATATAGTGCAACTAAATGATCTCCTCAATTACACCATAACAGTCATACTCGATAGCAACTCTCTCATACACATATACCATAATTTTGTGTTTTCATATCCTGTCCTTTTTCCTCAATGTGGAACTTGTAACCATTCACAAAATATCTTTGATAACTAGTAACAACTCTACCAGGACCAAGGATCAATTCCTTCAACTGCGAACTAATGTTTGTGTTCCTTTCTAACACCTTGGCACGATACCATCGAACTAAATTTTTTTTCACACAACTTTGCAAGACGATCATCACTAAGAGTATGATTCGTATGACGCATTTTATTGTCAAAATCCTTATGTTCATAAAAAGCACAAAAGATAATACTATTAACTTAAATATTATTGATGTTTCAAAACAAAGAAATGAAATAAGATTTGAATGTTCTTACTCTATAAGTCGTTGTACTAAGCCTTCATTACAATTATGAAGAATGTATAATGGGGCACCATTGAACTCTTCATTAGTCAAATACCGAGAAATCCCTTATCCGAGTTGACGCCTTGGATATGTGAAAATCGAGAGTCTCCCATTCTTTTCAACTTCTCCACCATCATCGTTCCTTGGAACTTTATTTTTCCTTGTAATCACATGAGACTCGAACTACTTCAAACAAAATTGAGATGTCTCTTCAATTAAGTATGCCTCCACAATGGATCCTTCCATAAAAGCCTTGTTCCTAACTTTTTCCTTGAAGTTCCCCATACGCCTATACAAGCATTTCATCTTAAAAGATAGCCTCTTAACTTGATAGGCATTAAACTGTAAGTGGATAGAGAATTACCTCTCAAACACAAACATCCAACGGTATTGTATAGGTCCACCTACTTTGGCTTCATAAGGCAAATGAATCGGTAGATGTTCCATCAAGTTGAAGAATCTTGGCGAAAAGATTTTCTCAAGCTTGCAAAGGATTTCTGTGATGTTCGTCTCCATCTTCTCCACATAGTCTTTCTTTAAGGATGTTGCACATAAATCACGAAAGAAATACGCTAAGCTCGGTTATTGCTTCCCATATAGGTTGTGGCAACAAGTCGTGGACAGCAATCGGCAACAACCTTTCCATAAATACATGACAATCATGTGTTTTTAACCCAAGAAATGTCAGATCATTCATATTGACATTTTTGGTAATATTTGATGCATTGCCATCTAGAAGCTTTAAATCACTTACCTAGGTACATACTGCCTTCTTTCCATTTCGTGACAAGAAATATTTCGCTTTTGGTATTTTTGTTTTGTTTGTCCTTCTATCAAAATACAAATGCAATTTGACACGGTTACAATTTTCTGCCACATTTTTATGTGCTTTTGTATTGTCTTTACTCTTGCCCAGCTTTTACATTCATCATTGTGTTGAACACATTATTGAAAACATTTTGCTCAATATGCATCACATCAAGATTATGTCTAATTAGATTGTTGTGCCAATATTGCAACTCCCAAAAAATACAAATCTTGTTCCAATTATGGGACACTCCATAGTCTGGCCACATTTGATTTCCTGATGCTTTGCCAAATTTGATTTGCTCAAAACATGATAATCTAGATAACACTTCATTACTTGTCAACCGAGACGGAGGAGGATCACGTTCAACCCTATCTTTCTTGAAAACATGTGCTAAATCTCTATATGGATGGTCTTAAGGCAAAAATTGATGGTGACAATCACAAAATAAAGCCTTACCACCATTTTTCAAGGTAAATGCCTTAGACCGTTCCATGCAATAAGGACAAGCCATTCTTCCATGAGTCCTCGAACCCGACATCATTCCATAATCTGGAAAGTCACATATTGTCCATATTAGTATAGCCTTTATTACAAAGTTCATTCTTGTGGACATCATATATAAGGGCCCCATGATCCCACAATATCTTTAAATCATCTATTAATGGCCTCAAGTATACACAAAGATTGTTCCTTGGGCTACGGGGACCAAGAATGAGTAGCGTCAAGAACGGGACCAAGGAGGAGTAGCGTCAAGGACAACACATCATCTTTCATACACATAGTCAGTGGAAGATTGTAAGGCGTCACATAAACTGGCCAACATGAATATGGGAGAGATCTATTACTAAATGGATTAAAACCATCTATATA
This sequence comes from Cordia subcordata, assembly GCA_028554755.1. Taxonomy (NCBI): domain Eukaryota; kingdom Viridiplantae; phylum Streptophyta; class Magnoliopsida; order Boraginales; family Cordiaceae; genus Cordia; species Cordia subcordata. The sequence goes on from JAPTOF010000019.1 coordinate 11,037,431, forward strand.
TAATCCCAACCTTACATTACGAGCTTCATTAGTAAACTCCAGATAACATGAATCAAAATGCCTCCATGTTTCACCATCTGACAGGTGGATTAGTTCACCTTCTTCTTAACGATCACATTTATACCAAGTTATGTGTTTGGATGTTTGCTTGGACATAAGTAACCTTTGAAGTCTAGGCATGCGTGGGAGGTATCACAAAATTTTGAAAGGAATGTTCTTTTTCTTCGTTTTAAGTGTGCCTTGTTCTTTGTAACGTTTATGTCTACATACTTTACATGAATCAAGGACAACATGTTCCTTCCAATATAACATGCAATCATTTAGACATTCATCAATCTTTATATATTCGAGCCGTAACACCTTCATCATCTTTTTAACCTTGTAAAAATTATATGGCAATATATTAGGAGGCAACATGCTTTTCAAGCAACTAATGACACGATCAAAACAACTCTCGCTCATGTTATGCTCAGATTCAATATTCATCAACTGTGAGATTGCTAATAACGTACTATGCGTCTTGCATCAACTGTGAGATTACTCTGCATCTGCCAATAGTTTATAAAACTTTGCCGTATTAGGATTTGGTTGTTTTATCTCATTCTTGTCTTTCCGGTCAACTTGATGTCCAACAGCATCATTTACCATGTCCACGTATAGATTTCTTGATTCTGTTTGAATGGATGAACTACTTTGTATAGGTTCATCATCTTCCCTATGTCTCACCTACTTAATATAGCCATGTAAGAACCCATTATTTAGTAGATGATTTGCCACTTCATCCTTACCCAAAAAATTCCTTAATTTGCATTTTGTACAAGGACAACTAATAATCTTATTATTAACTGGCCCATTTTCGTATGCAACATTAAGGAACTCTTTCACCCCAATAATATATTCATCAGTTATCTAGTTATTACTTATCCGGCAATATATCCAACTTCGATCTACAGACATTATCTCCCTAACAAAGTTAAATAATCGTAAATTAAACTCATGTCCATAACCCTATATATGCCTTTGTTTAATTATTTAAGAAGAGAATATAAAGTTAATGACTAATAATAGCTTGTTTGCTCGCTTACTATGACAAGCAGGAATGTCTGGGCAAGGAATTAAAAATCCTACACTTATATAAATATAGCTAAGTCCAAGACCAAGAATGAAAAGAAAGATATAATGTCAAATAGACCAAGTTCAAGATATAACTGATTTCTTATTTTACAATCATTTTCATTAAATTGATTACTTCTAAACTCATTCAATAACTTACCTTGAGTCACAACCTCAAACCTTTATAATCTACAAATTAAATCCCTAAATGTGCTAATCAAATCCCGAGTTCAAACCTTTAGTACGTGTAGCTCCTATAACGCACAATTATGGCATCAAAATATAATTAACATAAGTAAATCAATATATTAAACCAATATATTCAACATTGGGGCTGGTTTAGAGGTTCAATTGACACATTTTCAGATTATTTTCTATAGCAAAATCACTTAAAAATAGGCCCAATTCTTCAAAAGGGGATTTCTCTTCTCTTTTTTGCTTGGATTTCTTTCCAGAAGTTGTGTATTACATAATACACTAACTTAGGGTTTTATTTTGCAGGTATTGGACTATTTTTGGGAGGCAAATAGGAGCTAAAATGCTACATGAAATGAGCTTGAAAAAGGGGTTTTGCTGAGTTTTTTGGATTTAGTGCTTGGAATTAAGTTTTGTAAGAGAGAAACACTTCAAATTCTAAACTTTAAGTTGCTTAAACATGTTAATGCTATGTTTAAGCATAATTTCAGTTTTGGATGTGTTTGTAATATGTTGAGCTAAGAACCTAGCTAGAGTTATTGTTACTTGTTATGGATTGAGTATCATATACGTGATTTGGGATTCATATGGATGGTTAATGCATTATTTGGTTTTTCAATGTTTATGGCTATTTGTCAAGCATGTCTAAGTGTTTGTCAAGGCACCTTAATGACCAATCATGCTTAATCTTGTGTTCAAAATTCTTCTATTTCGTTATTCGAGTTTTGATTATTGTTCCTAATCCGGGTATTTCCCAAGCATGTCTAAGTGTTTAAATTGATTCATGCATGCAATCCATGTAAAAAACAAAAAAGAATTTGAAATAAACATTATTTCTCTTACAAATATGCATTCTACATGATAGGAAGAGGGAGGGGGCGATCTTCCAGATGTAGCAAAAGGTGCCAACCTTCATATTCTACCTATAAACTTAAACTGTAATGGCCAATACGCATAACCTCGCACATAATCAGTACCCAATGCTGCAAAATAAATGCCTTTCTCGAAACAAGCAACTAGCAAAATATTTAGCCTGAGTTATTCCTATAACCTATAATATTAAATTATGAATCATTCCTATAACTTTGAGAGTAATAGTTTCTGTCAAAATAATCAACTTGAACCAAAATGCTTATCCCTAATTATCAGTTAAGTCAAATAGCACTAGCTTATAAGCACATAAGCCACTTTCTGATTATCTCTCTTACTAATGTGTTGTTAAGACAAAAATAAGTGATGGGTAAGGCCAAAAATATCTACATAGGCAAACCTCACACATACTATTTAATTTCTCATTCAATCAAACATATTCACATATCACGGCAAAAAGATATGATAGAAAAGCTACATCAAATTTATATTTAAAAAAAGAAAACTCAAATAAACCATACAAATTTCATCACACCCAGTACAAATTAGATACAAATTATACATACAAAAGAATAGCAAGAAATGCCCTAGATTACAGTGAAATAAATCCAGATTAGAAAAAAGAGAAAAAAATCGAGTATACATAGATAAATATACATAAACATATATGCATACAATTAATTCATACTTACGAGTAAAATGATTCTCGTTGACTTAGGGGGTTCTTGGCACTTGATGAGAAGGAAAACAGGAAAAAAAAAAACAAGTGGATTTTCAATAGCTATTAAAAACAAGTCTTTACAAAGCATTGAGTGCATAATCAAAGATACGTAGACAAAGATATATACATAGAGGATCGTTGAGCAAATTAAACACAAACTAAATTTAAACCCTAAATCTAAAATTTAAAATCTAAATAGTGAAAGAATTCAAACTCAAAGAACTCGGGAAAAATGTTCACATTGTGAAGCGATCTCCAATTCTTCAAAGTCCTTTAGCATTGACTTGAGCTTCCTCCTCTGCGTAATCAATTTCTCCTCATTTGTGAGAAAAGGTCCTCTGTCATGTATGTGGTGTCTTTACAAAGTCACTCTAGGTAAAACATGAAGACCCACATGGGCCTTTCTTTCCTTTAATGCATTTTTCCTTTTTTCCTTTTTTTTTTTCTTTCACTAACTATATATATATATATGTATGTATGTATATATGTATATATATAGATATATATATGCATACATATAGAGAAAGGGGAGAGGAGAGAGTACCAGTGGCTTGATGAGAGGGAAAGTGAGTAGCAACAAGGTGTGAAGGGATCTGAAATTGGTTTTTACTTCTTATGTGAAAAAGTTGCACATTTGAGGTTTAATTTTTCAAAAAATTTATTAAATTCATAAATTATGAAAGTAGAATGGATATACTTTTACCCTTTTAAGTTGCTAGCCATCCACATTTGGGTTTGTTTGAATTTTTTTAATAAAAAGTATTTTTTTCTTAGTTCAAATTTATAATAAATAATTAGATTGATTTTAACAAAAGTTAAAATTTTTTAAAAATAATATTTCTGTTTGAATTTAAAATTTTTAGTTTCATAAAAAACATATTAGTTTCAAAAGAATTAAGAAAAATGCTTCTTTTTTCTTTTTAAAAAAGGTCATTCTGCATAAGTCTTAGTAAATTTAGAGTTTCATTCTCTAAATCAGAAAAATAATCTATTTATAATTTTATAATCAGTGTTTAAAAATAAACTAATTATACAATTATAATGGGATTCAAAATAAATCAATAAGATGACTAGACCATAGCCAAACAATCCCTTTTTTGTGCTTCTTTTTGCATTAAACCTTAAATTTAAGATTTAAAGGATAAATGTTAGGAATTTTGGCCGTAAAGATTTGGGGAAGTCCCAACGAGATCGTTTGGGTCATCTAGTGGGGATTTTGCCTAAAGCCTGATATTTGGGGTTGTTTGGGTTAGGGCTAGTGATTTAATGACTTCAATTAAGTATTTTAATGAAGTTAAATTAAGGTCACTTTCCACACCTTCCAAAATTAGTTTTGAAACTATAAGGTCATATGTACTTAAACTAAACTACAGGGGTAATATGTTATTTATCCAAATCAAATTGGCAGACAAAAACTTTAGTTTCAGAACTTATACTATACCAAAATTTTTAATTCTCACTTACTAATCATATAGTTATGATGATATTAATGTGTTATAAAGGTGTGTATATTATTGATATTAAGTGAAATGATTGCATAGCAATTTCTGATGAATAACAATGAAATAAAAATTAAAAATATAATAAAAATTAGTTATTAAAGGTAAAAATTAAAAAATTACATAAACAAAATAAGAATAGGATCTAAAATATTTTTATTTTCTTAAACTATTCACCTAACTTTTTTTTTAAATTTGAAATTAGCAATCGATTTATAAATCTGTCGCTAAATTTAGCGATCAATTTAAATGTGGTCAGTAAATTAGTGACCAACTACTTTTCAGTCGCTGAATTAGCGACTTATTCAATTTTGGTCCCTAAACTTAGTGACCGATTATATTTCAGTGAGTAAATTAGCGACAAAAAAGAATCAGTCACTAAACATTGGCGATCGAAAGGTTATTTGTTCGCTAAATTAACGACCAAAAGAGAATTGGTCGCTCAATTAGTGACCAAAAGAGAATCGATCGCTAAATTAGCGATGAAATGTGAATCGGTAGCTAATTTAGTGACCGATACGTAATCAGTCGCTAAATTTAGCGACCGATACGTAATCAGTCGCTAAATTTAGCGACTGATTTCACAATTAGTGGCTAAAAAGGGTCCAAATTATATTTAGTGACTAATAATTTTTTGGTCACTAAATCGATCGCTAAATCTATAAATTAGCGACCGATATAGATCGATCACTAAATTTCAATCGGTAAAAGCCATATTTCTAGTAGTGGTATAAAAGTAAATGAAAGCAAATTGTTTGGAAGAACATGAAAATGCATTATGTTTTTTTTTAAAAAAAAAAACAATGGTGAACTCAAGGACTGCGGTTACATTAATCCTTAAAGAAGTCCTTCATCTCGAAGAACATGCCCTTGATCTCAGAGTCAATACGATTCTTCCAATCCGAAAGCTCTACCCAATGAGCATCCCATGTGGTGTATATCTGGATCATTCTGGTGTTCAATGCTTGTATCTGAGTGAGAATCTGGGCCATGACAAAAGGATCCTCTTGTACAGCTATGGAACTAGATCCAAAAGCTCACCTTAACTCTGCATGCCTCTGTTCATCCACCCGTGCTTGTTCCCAAGAGGCTCGCATGATGACTCTAAATTCAATTTCTTCATATGGAAAATTTGCTTCATCCTCTTCTGAGCTTACATCCATGGGAATCATGGTCAGCTCTCTTATTTCAACTCCACCTTACCTAACTTGTTCTTTTCACTCAGCCTCATCCAAAGCTTCCTGCACCTCATTCACGTGTTGAGATTTCGGTCCCATAATCGGATTAATGAAGGTGGTACCATCCCTAGACTTTTGCTTCATGGCTTCTTTGATAGTACAGGGCAAGTTTCAATAAGTTGCTCTATTGATAGCATACCCGTTGTACCAATAAATTCTCATGTAATTCATATAAGTCATGTTGAAATTCCAAGTAAAAGTCTTATCTTTCTCCTTTGACTTAATTTTAAAGTGATAAAAAAATGCACATCAAAGCCAAGCCATACCCTAGTATTGTTGTTTTACCACCCTCTTTTACATTAATGTGAAGCTTGTGATTCAAGATAAGGAATGGTAATGCAATTCGCTCCTTTTGAGTGAGCCTATAGAGGAGATAAGTATCTATAAAGGGGATTTTTCCATCATTAATCATTCTAGGGAGCAAGACCTCACTTATTAATTTCAAACCAATCCTCTTATTCACATCTACATCCTTCAATAAGGGGAGAATCAAGTCGGGGGTTTTAGGATCGACATCTCGCCACATGAAATTAATAACCTAACAAGCAAATGGCTTTGCTCCTCCTGACAACCTTAACTATTATAATAACCTTCACATTCACTGGAATACCAAAGATTTCATGTATCACATCTTCCGTTAACTAAAATTACTGATTGCAAACGGTGGATTTGAATACAAGCTTAGGGTCTTTACTTTCTACCTCAAGGTTTTCATAAAATTCTCTAACCATACCAACTTTAACATCACAATTTAAGTGCAAGAAGGTATACCAACCTCTCCCTCTTAGATTCATCATGATTTTGAATAGATTTGTGAAAAATAAATCGGTAGAAACTATTTATGTGATGTGGGTTTCAAGATTATGCAAGAAAATTTGAGTGAGTTTAATGAAAGAATGAAGATTTGGTGATGGGTTTTGAAAGAGGGTTAAAGTTAAGGTGAAAAAAAATTTGAGAGAAGATGAAAAATTTAGGGTTAAAACCCTTTTTTTAACATCCACCTAGGATAAGGTCGATCGATCGACTGATTGAGTAGGTTGACTGGCTAAGTCGACCAGCCAGGTCAAAAAGCTGCACCAAGTAGCCGAAACCCCCCAACTTCAATCGGTCGACCTACTGACTGGCCCAAAATATGAAAAAATGCAATTTTCATCAATTTTCAACATATTCAAGCCACAACCACATGCATAAACATATTTTAGCCACAATATATCATGTCAATTTTCTTCTAATCTTATAAAATTAATGCTTATGCAAAGGTTTAGTAAAAATATCCCCAACTTGATGCAAAGAATTAACAAATTCAGGAATAATATCACCTTTTTACACATGATCTATAATAAAATGGTACCTAATCTCAATATTTTTAGTTCTAGAATGTTAAATGGGGTTCTTAGAGAGATTTATGGCACTAGTATTATCATAATAAATGGGAACATGATCATAATGCAAGCCATAGTCAAGCAAATTTTGTTTCATCCATAATATTTGAGCCACACAACTACCGATATCAATATATTTAGATTCGGTGGTAGAAATAGCTACATTATTTTGCTTTCTACAAGACCAAGACACTAAAGAATGACCGAGAAATTGATATGTTCTGCTAGTGCTCTTACGATCTACTTTACAACTGGTATAATCGACATCGAAAAAGCCACATAAGTCAAATAAAGTTCCTTTTGCATACCAAAGTCCTAACTTACTAGTTCCCTTAAGATATCTAATGATTCGTTTTATGGCAACTAGGTGTGCTTCCTTAGGATCAGATTGAAACCTAGTACATAAATACACAGCAAATATAATATCCGACCTAAAGGCCGTCAAATAATGTAGGCTACTGATCATACCTCTATACTTTTTCTCATCTACCAGCTTACATTTTTCGTCCTTGTATAACTTTCTTGAGGGATTCATTGGGGTTTCGATTTCCTTAGCATCCTTAAGCCCAAACTTCTTGATGATTTCCTTTGTATACTTTGCTTAATTAATAAAGATGCCCTCCTTTGTTTGCTTAATTTGGAGTTCGAGAAAGAATGTCAACTCTCCCATCATGGTCATTTCGATCTCCCTATGTATACACTTGGAAAAAGTCTCACATAAAGCAACGTTAGTAACACCGAAAATTATATCATCCACATAAATTTGTACAAGTAAGATATATTTTCCTTCTCTTTTGATAAATAAAATGGAGTCAAGTTTTTCTCTTTCAAAACCATTTTCTATAGGAAAACCACTAAGTCTTTCATACCAAGCCCTGGAGGCTACTTTTAAACTATACAAATCTTTTTCAAGTTTGAAAACATGGTTTGCAAAACAAGGGTCTTCAAAACTAGAGGTTGCTCAACATATACCTCCACTTCAATAAACCATTTAAGAAAGCACTCTTGACATCCATTTGGTAAAGTTTAAAATCCATATAACAAGCAAATACAAGTAACATGTGAATGAACTCTAACATAGCTACAGGGGCAGAAATCTCATCATAGTAAATTCTTTCTTCTTGATTATACCCTTGAGCTACAGGTCTAGCCTTGCTCCTAGTTACTACACCGGTTTCATCTAGTTTGTTTCTATTTAGTTTCAATTATCAAGTAGTCTCGAGGTCTTTCTACTAGCTTCTACACTTTATTTCTAGCAAATTGATTTAGCTCCTCTTGCATAGCAATTATCCAATTTTCATCAAGTAAATTCTTTTTAACATTCCTAGGTTCTATATGAGAAATGAATGCAAAGTGGTCAAAAGAGTGTTACGGTTACACCTTGTTCTTATGCCTTATGATGGATCACCAAAGATTTGATCTTGAGGGTGATTCTGCGTGAACTTCTAACAGTTTGGCAAGTCTACGTGAGTCTCCTTCTCTTTCAAGGTAGTGGTTTGATTTAAGCATTGTCCATTGTTCTCCTTGACTTGAGACTCTTCTCCTTTATGTGTATTTTCTTGGTTAGTTGGAATTTCCTAGCCATTTGAGGGTTGATCTTCAAGAGTAGTCTTTTCCAAGAGATCACCTACATCACCAACATCTTTTCGTGGCTCAAATGAGTTAGTCTCAGCAAATGTCACATGCATTGATTCTTCTACAACATGATTTCTTTTATTATAAACTTTATAAGCTTTACTCTTAGTGAAATATCCTAGGAATATACCCTCATCCAATTTAGCCTCAAATTTTCTCGAGTGATCCTCACTATTTAAGATAAAACATTTACAACTAAATACTTTGAAATATGAGATCTTAGGGGTTTGCCATACCAAAGTTCACATGAATTTTTGTCTAAAATGGGCCTAATTAAGACTCTATTTTGCACATAACATGCGGTGTTAATGGCTTCACTCCAAAAATATATTGGCAAGTTGTGCTATTTTAACATAGTTCTTGCTATTTCTTGTAAAGTACTATTCTTCCTCTCTACTACCCCATTTTGTTGAGGAGTCCGAAGGGCCAAAAAATTGTGCTCAATGACATGCTCATCACAAAAATGCATAAAAGGAGTGTTCACATATTCTATGACATTGTCACAATGAATGCAAGTTATAAAAATGGCCTTTCTCATTTTGCACTTTTTTGCACAATCTTGCAAATTCATTGAAAGCATCATTTTTATGTGCAAGAAACATGACCCATGTAAACTTAGTGTAGTCACCTACAACAACAAAGATATATTTAGAACCACCTAGGCTTGCCACATCAATTGGTCCAAACAACTCCATATGCAACAATTGTAATGCCTTATTAGTTGAAACCTTGTTGCTGGATTTGAAAGAAGTTTTGTGTTATTTTCTTAATTGTGATGCATCACAAACTTTGTTTTGGCAAATCTCTAACAAGATCATGTTTTGACAAATCTCTAACAAGATCATGTTTTGACAAATCATTTAACAAACTCACGCTAGCATGTCCTAATCTTCTATGCCATAACCAAGCATTATCATGCACAACCGATAAGCATTTAACATGTTGAATCTCAAGTTGGTCAATCTCAACTATATGAACATTTTCATTCCTACTAGTAACAAATAACACATTATCACTACCACATTCATGCATAATGCAATTGAAAGATTGAAATACCAGTTTATGACCCTTATCACATAATCGACTTTACTAAGCAAATTAAACCTAAGACTAGCAAAGGAATCCTTATCATTAATGCTACCTTTACCAATAATTTTCCTTTGCTACTGTCTCCAAAGGTTACATCCCCACATTTGGCTTCCTTTAACTTATAGAATAGTGATGGGTTCCCCATCATGTGTTTGGAACAACCACTATCCAAGATCCACTTCATCTTGCTAGTTTTGCTCACATGGCATGCCTACACACATGAAAGTCAAACAATTATTTGTTCATGGGTCCTCAACACTTTGGGTCCTTGACATTAGAATCACTTTTGGCCTTGACAACCCATTTGGGTCTTTGCCAATGTAGGACATGTGATCCTCTATCACGAAGTTTTCTATAGTAGCAATGGGTTAATACATGTCATTTCTTCTCACAATAGGTGCAAGTGATATTTGACTTTAGTGAAGTGTAGGAAATAGAGGTAAAGGTTGATGCCTTGACAACATAAGTTTTGAAATATTTTTGTTTGATGGTTGGCTCATAGCCAATTCTGCTCTTGTCAAAGGAAATTTTTTGAAATCGAAGGAGTTTTTTAAAGTTCTCCTTCCTATTTGTAAATTTTTGAACAATTCCATTCAAATCTTCATTTTTCTTTTTCAAATCATTTACTTCTTTTTCAAACCTCACAAAATCTCTGGCAAAAGAGTCATTTTCTTTTTCTAAAGTCTCAAGCTTCTTAATAAGAGGCGCTTTCTTCTTTTCCAAAATCTTTTTTCATCAAAGGCAAGTTTTAACTTTCTATGCATTTATTTGTTTTTGGCTAAAGCTAATGACAAATCGTGATGGAGTTTTGCAAATGCCTCTTTTAATTCCTCAAAGGTAAACTCCTCTTCCTCTTTCTCACTAGATGAATAATAATAGATATATAAGGAAAAGATTGTACCTTATCCTCATTGGCCATGAGGCAAAAGTTTGTTATCTCATGTTGCTCTTCAATGTCTTTCTTACTCTCACAGGTGTCCCAAGTTGCCTTGAGTGCTTTGCCTTCCTTCTTTTTTGCAAGCCTTAGGCAATTTGCCTTTATGTACCCCGGCTTGTTACAGTTGAAGCACTTCAATTCATCGTTTCTTGATTCTTTTGGCTTCTTGAACCCCTCGGCTTCTTTTTACTTTCTCTTCCAATTGTTATTGTTGTAAGAAGCATTCTTCATTTTTCTAAACTTCATCAACTTCTTGAAGTTTCAAGCGAGAAGTGAGACCTCCTCATCCTCCAGGTCCTCTTCATTATCTTCATCTTCACTTGTTGTGTATTTTGAAGCTACAAGTGCAATGGACCTCTTTATCTTCTTATCCTCCTCTTTATGACATTTCAGTTCAACCTCATGAGTCATAAGTGACCCAATAAGCTCATTGAGCTCCAATGTGTTGAGGTCTTTGGCTTCCTTGATGACTGTCACCTTGGGTTGCTATAATGATGGCAAGCTCCTTAGCACCTTCCTCACTTTCTCTACATTGGAATAATTCTTTCCAAGTGCCTTCAGGCCATTAGTTATTTCAATGAATCTAGAAAACATTTGCTCAAAACTTTCATTAGGAAGCATTTTAAACAATTCATATCTATGTACAAGCGTAACAATTCTAGATTCTTTTACTTGGCTAGTCCTCTCATAGGTCACTTCTAATTGGTCCCAAAGCTCTTTAGCCGAAGTACACCTCATTACCTTAGCAAATTTGATTGCATTCATGGCATTAAACAAGTAATGTAAAGCCTTTGGATTTAATTCAAACAATTTGATATCCTCATCATTCCATTCATTTTTGGGTTTAGGGACTCTTCTATCCCTTTCCATTTTAGTGAGCAAAGTAGGTCCATTTTCTATCATCTTCCAAGCCCTATAATCATGGGATTAAATGAATACCTTCACTTCCAAACGGCATAATTTGTTCCGTCACAAGGGGGTGCTTACTTAATTGAAATACCATCCATATTTGCCAAATACAATTCTACTACTTGTTAGACTATAAGTAAAACCCTAGCTCTTGATACCACTTGTTGGAATAAATATCTTAAGAGGATGAGGGGTGAATTAAGATATTGGGCAATTTTTATTAAAAATTTATCCTACAAAGTAAACAAATTCACTCAGATGAATTATAAAACACTTAGCAATCAACAAATAACAAGTAAGCTAAGGTAGAGATAGGGAAGAAGAAAACAAATGATTTTTAGATGGTTCGGCCTTGCCTATGTCCATCGCCTAAGGATGCTCTCCTTAGGACTTCAACATCTCCACTATGGATTCTTCTTCAAGACTTGACCAAGTTATACGACTCTTTGAAACCAAACTTCAAAGAACTCAAAAGTCCCACTCTTTAGTATTTCCTCATACTCTCACAAGCTCAATAAGTATATCTCTCAAAAGTTTCTAGCTTATAGAGTATGTATTCAACAAAGATTGAAGTAATAAATTGATTAGAGTAGTACAACTTCTAAAAAATGGATAAAGAAAGATATGGTTCTTGAATACTCAAAGGACTTCACTATAATAGCTCAAAGATTTCTAAGCAATAATTGATTAGAAAGAGTTTTGCAAGCTTGGATCATCATTCTTGAATGGTATGGAAGTGTATTTAAAGAGAATTTAAAAGTTAGGGAAAAGGTTGGTGAGAATTGGGTGAAAAAAGTGGTTGCTAACGAATATAAGTAGCTACAACATTTAATGCTACAGAGTAAGGTGGGCGCCTGGCCGGTCGACCGGTTGGGGTCCAGCTTGCTGCCTTAACTCACTAACTAGGTCGGGCACCTTAGCTGGTCGACCGAATAGGGGTCCGACTTTAGCCTATAATATTTTGACTAGGCTAGCGACCTTTCTAGACAGCTGGTTGATTGGTGAGAGGGTTCGACCACTCCAAAATGTCTGGAATCAAAGCCAAACAAGTCCAAAAACACATTTAATTCACAATCAAGGCTTTTTGGCAACACCAAACCTACTTCAATCATGTTTTTCAAGATCAAATGAAGCTTAAAAACAACCCAATACATATGTTTGAAGAAATCAAGCTTTAATGCAATGAAATCAACACTTTTGTTTTGTAAACCATTGCCCACATGAGTTTAAATCAAATATGTAATGAAGATAAGAAGGTTTTGAGCTATTACGATGAACCTAAGACTATTCACAAGGAGCATAAGTACCTGTTGATGTTATTTTAAAAACCCGCAAGTGCACGGATCAGAAGTAGTGTGATATGTGCAAAAGTACGGGTATCGTCTTCTCAGGGAGGCCTCTAACTATGTTTCGAAGTCCTATGTGCCCTAGATTAACTACGTGTGGAAACAAAATTATTTTTTTTGTATTTTTTTTCTTTTGAATTTTGAATTGAAAGTAACTCTAAATTAAAGACTAAATTAAATTACCTAAACTAACGTGTGCAATAAAAAGACAAACAAACTAGAAAAGGAGTGATTAAATCAATAAGAGGGGACTAGGGTGATTACTACTCTATTATGGGATTGGGGTTTTATTCTTGTTTTGAGTATTTTGATGGCTTTGATAGCTCCTTTTAGAGGTCCAAACTCACTAACCGTATTATCCCTAATTCTCGGTGCAATTCTATCCCTAAGCGGATCTTACTTAGAGCATAGCCTTGTCCTTATTAACTAGGGTTTTAGGGCTTAGTTGGTTACGACTTCTAGATCGGTGTGATTAATACACTAACCTAGGGTTTAAACCGTTGACTGTGTTTCAAGCTAAGGCCTGATCCACCTAAGTTCAACTAAGTGTAATGGGTGACCTATTAGTTTTATTTCATCCTAAAAGCCACACATTAAACCTAATTCTAAAATCAAGCACAATTAATCAACACCGTATAAGGGGATACGAAAAATTAAGAGCATAATAATACATGTTTCTTCATTAAGAAAATTTCTCAAACACATAGACATGCCCAACAATCGCCATTAAACAATAAAAACTAAACATGTATTTAAACCATCAAAATATCCCAAGACAAGTTTTACAATCTTTAACCGATAATGGAAATAATAATCAACCCTAAAATAAATTTAGCTCAACATGTTAAAACAGAGTACCAAATTGAAATTTAATCTCATAAAAATCAATTTCATGTCCAAGAAATTAAATCTCAAGCTTAGACCCTCTTCCCGTTTCAATTTCGCGCAAAACCATCTTCTTCTCCAAGATTTTTCTCCAATAATTGCTCCAAATTAATCCCAAAAGTCCTGCAGAAAATAGTCCCAAATTAACTCCAAATAAAGATAAAAAGTAAATAAAATAAAAAGAAAACAAAAGATATATTTTTAGAATTTTTTGAAATTTTTTTCTATTTTTTTAAATTTTTTTGTCTCTTGGCTGAGATCTTTTTTTTCTCTGTCACTGTGCAGATACTTTCCCCTCTCTCTCTCTCTCTTTTTTTTTTCCTTTCGGCCTTCTACGTGCGAATATATATATGTGGTGTGTAGGGTTTCTTTTGGTCAAAAAAGTGGGGCTGGGAGTTGGGAAAGTAATATATTATTTTATATTATAATCATAATAATAATATATTATATATAAGTTGTGTGGTGTGGTGTGTTGTGTCGTGTGTGTGTATGTAACATATATATATATATATATATATATATATATAATACAATATAGATAATGTATAATATATGCATGGTATCATTTTTTTTCCTTTTTTTTTTACTAAATAACTAATTTATAATTATTATAACTAATTATTAATTAATCTAAAAAAAATTCTTATACTATCTAAATAAATTCTAACCTAATAATGTCCTAACCTATTTAATGAATCTTAATTAAGCCTAACTACTAATTTAATTTAACTACTGAAACTAAATTACTAATTTCTATTACCTAATTCCTAATTAATCAAAATTACTAAAGAAAAGAAAATGAAAAAGAAAAAAATAAAAAAATGACACATCACACACAAACATTCAATGAGAATCAATAAGCACTCTGAAGCTCGAAATAGACAAAATTAGCACCAAAACACGCACTCGAACACACTTCAAATCATGCAATTAACGCTCCAAAAACACCCACATCAACACCCCCAAACCTTTTTCTTGCTTGTCCTCAAACAAGACCACTCCTAAGTTGATCTCATGATGCTCAAAGGGTTGCCAAAAGTATTGACTTGCCAACTTGATGAATCTAAGGAGTAAGACGGGTCATTCTTATTGAAAAAAAAGATCTCCAAGCCTTTTTTCAGATCCTCCTCTTAATCACAAGGGTTCTCACACCTCTCGGGAACTTACCAAGTAGCTAGAGCCACCACAAACCTAGGATTCCAACTCACGCACCCGAGATGCTGATATTTTGTACCCCATCACTAACATGGCCTCCCAACATACTCTTAGCCCAAAGATACATGGAAAAGGGAGAATTACATCACAATGGCTCGCAATTGGTGTAAAAGCCTTATTCACGATACAACGGAATGACGTTCTTGGTGATTGGGGCCCCCGTATAGCGAGCTTTCAACCAGTACATCCCAGCCCCTTAAGGCTTAGGGTACTAGGGGAAGAAACCCCCCTCGGGCATACTAACTAGGGTTATGCCAACCACTTCAAATGGAAAATCAAAGAAAGAGAACTAAACATGTGTCAAATTGACATTG
The DNA here is from genome assembly GCA_028554755.1 of Cordia subcordata. NCBI lineage: Eukaryota > Viridiplantae > Streptophyta > Magnoliopsida > Boraginales > Cordiaceae > Cordia > Cordia subcordata. The sequence continues at coordinate 11,052,779 of JAPTOF010000019.1, forward strand.
TGTCCTTTGACGCTTACTCAATATATTTTTTTTCTTGCCATTTGGCTTTTTTTTTCATTTTTCACTCTTTTTTTTTCATTTTTGCATTTTCCAATTTTTTTTGGATTTTTTTTGCAATGCATATCATCAACACAACGAAAACAAAAAAAAGGGCTATGGTACACTAAAAGAACCACGCAAGTAAGGGGAAACTCACATCAACATCCCTCTTAAAAACACTTTTTCCAACCAAGTTATTGGGCAACTACAAGGTGCATTCTTAGAAGTACTCACTCTCCACAGTTTCAAAAAGATTCTCTTCAAAGTATTAATTCTCCCTCCATTCTATTCATTCCCCACAATACTACCTTATCTTCGCCAATCAATTAAGTCAATCAACAAAAGCCAACACTCCAATTAATAGAGAGATAAACGATTCTATATGCACAAAAAATCGAAAAAAAAATTTCTCCATTTTGAGCAAAACCATGCAAATCTACCCTTTCTGTCAAAAAATGAAAACAAAATGGACTCCCACACTCCCAAACATAAACTTTGTTTGTACTCAAGCAAATTGCAATCAACTGTGCAAACAAACAAATAATAGAGCACACATATGGGAAGTGTGGAAAGGGTAGAAAAATAAGGCCACGAGGATGGAAAGGTACAACCTTGTGTTCATGTGACTTCACAAATGCCAATGAAATTCCAATCAGCTACTAACATATTTCTCATCAATACACAAACACTCAAAAGGCACACGAGATTAGTAGACATATGCCATGCAAGTCCGCATTGGCATTACAAATAAGAACAAGGATGTATGCAAAAATGGAGAAGGAGAATGCAAGGAATGGGAACAAAGCTCTAGCTATTAAAATTAAAAGAAAAAGACAAATACATAAAAACCAAAAGGAAAAGAACAAAATTACCAAAATCTAGGTTGCCTTCTAGTAGCGCTAACCATCATGCTGTCAGCTAGGCAAGCTCCATTCATCAAGTGTCATACGAAGACTCCTGAAGCTTGATGGACTCCACTTGAGCCATGCTCTAGTCAAATGAATGCTTTAGACGCTGCCCATTCATAGTTAATACTCGTCCATTCTTCAAATCCTTAATCTTTACTGCTCCAGAAGGGTAGACTTCAGTAACCTCGTACGGACCATCCCATCGGCTTCTCAATTAACCTGGGAAGAGCTTCAATCTAGAATTAAATAGCCAAACTTTGTCAGTAGGAGAGAAAGATTCCCTAAGGACATGCCTATCATGCATTTTCGTCGTTCTTCTTTATAAAGCTTGGCGTTCTCAAACGCCTCATATCTCAACTCCTCCAGCTCAACTAAGTCAAGCTTCCTTTTCTCACCTGCAGCAGACAAGTCAAAATGTAAAGCTTTAATAGCCCAATATGCTATATATTCTAACTCGACAGGTAGATGGCAGGCCTTCCCATATATCAACCTATATGGAGACATACCTATGGGGGTCTTGTACGCAGTATGGTAGGCCCACAATGCATCACTCAATCTACACGACCAATCTTTCCTCTCAGGCCTAACTGTCTTTTCTAGAATGGACTTGACCTCCCTATTTGAAATTTCAACTTATCCACTTATCTGAGGGTGATACGGGGTAGCAATCTTATGAGTGACTGAATGTTTTCTGAGTAAAGCCTCAAGTGTCCTGTGGCAAAAGTGCTTTCCTCCATCACTAATCAAGACTCGTGGTGCCCCAAACCTAGAAAACATGTACTCTCGAATAAATTTCACCACAACCTTATGGTCATTGGTTCGAGTAAGAATTGCCTCAACCCACTTGGACACATAGTCAACAACAACTAAAATGTATAGATACCTAAAGGAAGGTGGGAATGGACCCATGAAATCAATTCCCCAAACATCAAAAAGTTCACACACAAGAAAAAGGGAAAAGAGGCATCATATTTCTCTTAGAAATAAACCCCGATTTTTTACCTCTAACACACTTTTTGCAAAATTCCTGGGTATCTCTAAAGAGTATGGGCCAAAAGAATCTACTTTGCAAGACTTTAGCTGTAGTTTTCTTTCCTCTAAAGTGACCTCCACACGCCTCACCGTGACATATATTCAAAATACTTTCAAACTCGCTCTCCGAAACACACCTACGAATTACCTAATCCGCACACACCTTAAAGAGATAACGATCTTCCCAAAAGAAATGCTTAACCTGTGAATAAAACCTATCATTTTCTCTCTTCTCCTAATAAGGTAGCAACTGACTTGTTACAAGATAGTTTACTATATGCACATACCATGGTGTGTGATGTGAGACAACAAACAATTGTTCATCTGGAAAAGACCCACGGAAGGGAATAGAATCACTAGGGGACTCATGCATAAGACGGGACAAATGATCAACAACAGAATTCTCATTAGCCTTTTTATCTCTAATTCTATGTCAATTTCCTGCAAAAGGAGCATCCACCTAATCAAACGGGGTTTAGATTTACGCTTAGGCAAAAGATAACTCAAAGCCGCATAATCGGTGTAAACTATGACTTTGGACCCAAGAATGTATGATCGAAACTTATCAAGGGAAAACACTACTGCTAGAAGCTCTTTTTCAGTAGTGGTGTAATTTTTTTTAGCCTCATCTAGAGTCTTACTAGCATAGTAGATCACATAAGACAACCTATCCTTATGTTGTCCTAATACAGCTCCTATGGAAAAATCTGATACATCACACATAATCTCAAAAGAAAGACTGTAATCAGGCAGCTGGATAATAGAGGACAACAAGGATTTAAGCCTATCAAAAGCTCAGTGCACTCTTCATCAAACACAAATGAAACATCTTGCGCTAAGAGCCTAGACAATAGAAGAGCAATCTAGCTAAAATCCTTAATAAACCTACGATAGAAACCTGCATGGCCAAGCAAAGATCTCACATCCTTAACAGTCTTAGGAACGGGCAGCTTCTTTATAAGCTCTACCTTGGCTGGGTCAACCTGGATACCATCACAAGACACTACATGACCCAAGACTATTCCTCTTTGCACCATAAAATGTGATTTCTCCCAACTCAGCACAAGATTCATCTTAATACAACAGTCAAGCACGAAAGACAGGTGACTAAGGAATTCTTAAAATTCACACCAAAGACTGAGAAATCATCCATGAAAATCTCTAAGTGCCACTTAATCATATCACTAAAGATAGCTATCATATACCTTTGAAAAGTGCCAGGTGCGTTGCAAAGACCAAACGGCATTCTCCTATAAGCAAAGGTACTATAACAGTACGTGAAAGTGGTTTTCTCCTGATCCTAGGAAAACACGGGGATTTGATTGTATCCCGAATACCCATCTAAAAAGCAGTAATAACCGTGATCGGCTACTCTATCCAAAATCTGGTCAAGGAAGGGTAATGGGAAGTGATCTTTTCTAGTCCTAGAGTTGAGCTTCCTATAGTCTATGCACATTTTCCAACCCGTAGGGATTCGCGTAGGAACTAGCTCATCCTTATTATTCTCTACCACCGTGATCCCAAATTTTTTCGGTACTACCTGAATAGGACTAACCCACTCACTATCAGAGATCGGATAAATGATTCCTGCATCTAAGAGCTTAATGACCTCTTTTCTCATAACTTCACTCATATATGGATTTAGTCGTCTTTGCATCTCACAAGAAGGTATCGCACCTTCTTCTAGATGAATCCTATGTATACAAACCAAAGGATCTACACCTTTTAAATCACTAATCGTCCACCCTATGGCCTCTTTATGACTTCGAAGAACTCCTAAAAGGCGTACCTCATTCTCACTCGACAAATCAGACGCTATAATCACGAGAACGGTCTCATCAGGTCCTAAGAATGCATACTTCTAATGCTCAGGGAGAGGTTTGAGCTCTAAAGACGGGGGAGACTCAACCATAAGGGGATCACTAGACACTTCTAAAGGAAGAGACTCAGACTGACTAGCCTCAATCAATTTCTCAGGCCTAGAGTCAATAGAAGTGGATGTGGAAGCTACATACTTGCTAACAAATGATTCATAATCAAACTGCTCTAAAAAGGCCTCAAGCTTAGCTAACTCATCCTCAACAAACAATATCTCGCAAGTATGCTCCTCTACACATGGATCTATAACATCAACAGCAAAACACTCCTCCTCATTATCCATATCTATACTCGCTTTATTTGTTGCCTCCGCGACTCTTATAGTTGCCTTCAGATTCCTAAACTTAATCTCTAGTAACCTCGACTTACAATGAATAACTACATCAGTTGTAGCTAAGAAAGGGCGTCCTAAGAGAACAAGTGTAGAGTGTTTAGTGTTATGGCTAGAATCCATATCTAAGACAATGAAATCAACTGGATACACAAACTCTCTAACCTGAACCATGACATTCTCTACTATACCTCGCGGTCTCTGCTCAGATCTATCAGCTAACTGCAAAGTGACGTACGTGGGGGATAACTCCCATAAACCTAGATGCTGGTAGACTTAGTAGGGAATCAGATTTACGCTAGACCCTAAATCTAAAAGAGCATGATCAATCAGGGTCTTTCTAGTGCAACACAAAATAGTGAAAGCTCTTAGGTCTTTCAACTTGGGTGGGATGCCCGAAGTGCAAATGCTACTTACTTTTTTAGTGAGCTTCACTATTTTCGGCATGTGAGAATTGTTTCGCTTTCGTATGCATAGATCTTTGAAGAATTTCGCATAAGCAGGAATAAAAACAATAACGTCAACTAGAAAAAGGTTCACTTTAAGGTCTTTCAAGTGTTCTAAGATCTTATTCATCCTAGTGTCTTCAACAGATCTGGGCTTCTCTAGCACTGCTGGAAAAGGTGCTCTAGGGACAACATCACTAGATTCAATGGACTGCTTCCCCTCCCTGCGTGGAAGGGTACTACTCTCATCTCTCTTTCTAGTGGTCTTCTCTCTCTCATGGTCCCTAACCTCACTAGGCTCTATAGGAGTACTAGGTGCAGACTCAATTGAATTTTCCTTCTCTCTCACCCTATTGTCAATGACTCTATCACTCCTAAGTGTAATAACTGCTTTCTCCTGTGCATGACTAGTGTAAGAAGGATTAGAGGAAGAACTAGATTGACCTCTAGGGTTTACCTCAGGCTGGGTAGGCAACTTGACTGGCTTTCTAGCACTCAACTAACTAGCTAACTGACCTAACTGGGCATCTATCTTAGCCATGTGCTGCTGTTGTGACTGAAACATCTGTAATAGAATATCAAACTTATCGTCACTACTAGGTTGGCTAGAGGATGGTGCAGGAAGTAAAGGTATAGACTGAGTGGGAAGAGTGGGAACAAATAGGCACTGGTCTTGTGGGGCACCAGGAAGTTTAGATAGATTTACGTGATAAAAACCTAGTGGATTTGACTGAGCAGGATGCGGTTGCTGCTGGAATGGGACCTAGGGCTGAGGGAACTCAAAGTGATTATTACGCCAAGAAAACTTAGGGTTATCCCTCCACCCCAGATTATATGTGTTTGAGTAAGGGTTATACTCTCGTGAGTACCCCTATGTAGCATGGACTTGCTCCTGAATGAATTCTGGAAACTGCAGTGCTAATGGGCGAGCTATAGTCTCGTGGGATGACTCAAAACATAAGGCACACACCTCAACAATAGAAGGAAAAGACAATGATACTAGCGGATTAGCCCTACGGCCCAGTGTAGGTGCTAAACCTAAAGAAATCAACTAGTCAAGCTTATAGGTCAATGCTTCTACCTTAGCAGGAAGTTCATAGGATGTACTTACTTCATTAACTCCTCTCCTAGGATTACTCCTACTCGACCTATCCAACGCCATATTCTGAAAGGTATCCTCAGCAACACGCTCCAAAATCCCCCAAGCATCACCAGGTCTCAGATTATATAATCCCCCACCCGACATGGCATTCACTATCATGCGTTGCGACTCGGTAAGACCCCTAAAGAAGTAATGCAGAAGATCGTGGGTACCGTACCCATGATGTGGACACTGACATAATAAATCATTATACCTCTCCCACATCTCATGGAAAGATTCAAACTCGTGCTGAAAGAAGGTCATAATCGAAGCTCGAAGGTCAGCGGTCTTAGCCATGGGATAAAATCTCTGATAGAATTGAGACTGGAGCTCATCCCAAGATGTAATGGCTCTATCGGGCAAGGATTGAAATTGTTTGGCTTTATCCTTGAAGGAGAAAAGGAAAAGTCTGAGCCTAATATTCTCCTGAGACACATTTGAAAAATTGACAGTATAACAAATCTCCACAAAATCAGTGACGTGAGCTAGGGGACTCTCATTACTCCTACCATAGAAAGAAGGGAGCATAGCTAATATCCCAAACTTAATCTCGAAACTCGCCTCCCCCAAACCCTGTGGATAGATGGCCATATTCGGCTCAAAGTCATAAGGAAGGAAGTATTGCCTAAGGGTCATGTCATCGGCTACTTGGCGTGGATTCGAAAGCCTAGGAAGCTCAACATTCTCATTACATGGAACAATAGGAGGCAGAAAATGAGAAGGAGGAGGAGGATTATCATTCCCATTATAGGGAACAAGAGGAGGGAGATCATTTCTATTTTCTACCATTTCACCTAGATTGTGTTCTAAGTTCCTAAGATGACGGTGAATTCTCTATGTTTCAGGATAAAAAAGAACTAAGTCATGTCTAAGTGAACGTCTACCAAGCATGCACAAAAGGAAACAAAATCTCCTTCCAACTCTTCAACCCCCGAAACTGCAATTTCAACCTAAATCTACAGCACAGAGACTACAAGTCCTAAAAACTACAAAAGAAAATAATACTAAATAGAAACACTAAATCAAACAAAACACAATGTAAAAACAAAATAAAAATTATCACGGAAATAAAAAAGAACAACGAAAACTAAGACTAATACTAGAACAATAACAGAAATACCAAAGCACGCAACCAACTAAAACACACAAATCAAAGAAACCAACTATGCCTCCCTAGCAGCAGCGCCAAAAACTTGATGTTATTTTAAAAACCCGCAAGTGCAAGAGTACGGGTATCGTCTCCTCAGGGAGGCCTCTAACTATGTTTTGAAGTCCTATGTGCCCTAGATTAACTACGTGTGGAAACAAAATTATTTTTTTTGTATTTTTTTTCTTTTGAATTTTGAATTGAAAGTAACTCTAAATTAAAGACTAAATTAAATTACCTAAACTAACGTGTGCAATAAAAAGACAAACAAACTAGAAAAGGAGTGATTAAATCAATAAAGGGGGACTAGGGTGATTACTACTCTATTATGGGATTGAGGTTTTATTCTTGTTTTGAGTATTTTGATGGCTTTGATAGCTCCTTTTAGAGGTCCAAACTCACTAACCGTATTATCCCTAATTCTCGGTGCAATTCTATCCCTAAGCGGATCTTACTTAGAGCATAGCCTTGTCCTTATTAACTAGGGTTTTAGGGCTTAGTTGGTTACGACTTCTAGATCGGTGTGATTAATACACTAACCTAGGGTTTAAACTGCTGGATCGTGTTTCAAGCTAAGGCCTGATCCACCTAAGTTCAACTAAGTGTAATGGGTGACCTATTAGTTTTATTTCATCCTAAAAACCACACATTAAACCTAATTCTAAAATCAAGCACAATTAATCAACACTGTATAAAGGGATACGAAAAATTAAGAGCATAATAATACATGTTTCTTCATTAAGAAAATTTCTCAAACACATAGACATGCCCAACAATCGCCATTAAACAATAAAAACTAAACATGAATTTAAACCATCAAAATATGCCAAGACAAGTTTTACAATCTTTAACCGATAATGGAAATAGTAATCAACCTTAAAATAAATTTAGCTCAACATGTTAAAACAGAGTACCAAATTGAAATTTAATCTCATAAAAATCAATTTCATGTCCAAGAAATTAAATCTCAAGCTTAGACCCTCTTCCCGTTTCAATTTTGCGCAAAACCATCTTCTTCTCCAAGATTTTTCTCCAATAATTGCTCCAAATTAATCCCAAAAATCCTGCAGAAAATAGCCCCAAATTAACTCCAAATAAAGATAAAAAGTAAATAAAATAAAAAGAAAACAAAAGATATTTTTTTAGAATTTTTTGGAATTTTTTTATTTTTTTCTGATTTTTTTCTCTGTTGGCTTAAGAAGAAGCTGAGATCTTTTTTTTCTCTGTCACTGTGCAGATACTTTCCCCTCTCTCTCTCTCTCTTTTTTTTTTTTTTCCTTTCAGCCTTCTACGTGCGAATATATATAGGTGGTGTGTACGGTTTCTTCTCGTCAAAAAAGTGGGGCTGGGGGGTTGGAAAAGTAATATATTATTATATATTATAATCATAATAATAATATATTATATTTAAGTTGTGCGGTGTGGTGTGTTGTGTCGTGTGTGTATGTAACATATATATATAAAACAATATAGATAATGTATAATATATGCATGGTATCATTTTTTTTCCTTTTTTTTTACTAAATAACTAATTTATAATTATTCTAACTAATTATTAATTAATCTTAAAAAAATCCTTATACTAACTAAATAAATAATTACCTAATAATGTCCTAACCTATTTAATGAATCTTAATTAAGCCTAACTACTAATTTAATTTAACTACCTAAACCAAATTACTAATTAATCCTATTACCTAATTCCTAATTAATCAAAATTACTAAAGAAAAGAAATAAATAAAGAAAAGAAAATAAAAAAATAAAAAAATGACACATCACACACAAACTCTCAATGAGAATTAATAAGCACTCAGAAGCTTGAAATAAACAAAATTAGCACCAAAACACACACTCAAAAACACTTCAAATCATGCAATTAACGCTCCAAAAACACCCACATCACTTGTACCCCTTATGCCACTATGTCTCTGTCTTATGACTTCTCTTCTTCTTCCTCTTCGTGCTTGAGCTTTAAATAGGATAAGCATTATTTAATATGACCAAGGCTCAAGATTAAACACCTTCTATTACTTCCAAGCACCTGTCTTAGAATATCTAATCAAGCTCACAAGATGCTTTAGTAATTTAAACATAATTTGCATCATCAAAATCATTTAAACATTACAATATTCAATATTAAGCCAACATAATGTGTTTAGACAAAATAGGGAGTATTATTGCATCAAAATTAAAATAGGAGGCATTATTAAACTGAAACTAATCTCAAAGCAAGGAATCAGTCAAACTTCAAGCTAATGAACATCAGAATCCAATCTATACCCAATTTCTTATAAAGTTGTTTCCATTACTCTGTATATCTTGCCTTTCTCAAACTATTCATTGTTATTTCACCAAAAAAAAAAAAAACAAGCATGCATGGAAAATTTTCAAGGAAGGATCCTTCTTGTCTAAGCATCATTATTGAAATCATGCGATAGGAACTTAATTGGCTTATCTAGACCAACTTAGTCATGTTACTTAGCTATTTCTTAGATTATGATTCCATCTATTTGTTAAATGAACATATTTAGTTCGTTCCACTTTATTGCATAGAAAATATAAAAGGGAAAAAGAAACCCAATGACCCAAAAATTCTTATTCTTTTATGTCATTTGTTAGATGGAAGAACAAGCACATTTATATCTATATCCTATCCTATATATACAATTATATTTAAATCGAACTTCTAAACTTTTTAAGAGCACATTTAAGCAACATATTGGAATTGGCACTATGCTCAATCACGTAGGCCTTGGAGCTTATACCATTGACATCTCGTTTTTTAGAAAATTGATTGTCGTCCTTAATTCTAAGCCTTAGGATTATATCCTCCATTGACATCTACTTTTGCTTATGCTTGAGGTGGTCCTCGATATTCTTCCACCTTAGTGGCCGTTTCTCAATCAACATTCCCACTTTAAAGTTTGTTCAGTTTCATCCCTTTCACTTAGAGTTCATGGATGACCAGTTGGTACTTGTGTACCTGTGACATCATTGGTTTTGAATCTATCATAGAGAAATTTAAAAATCTAGCTATTACGAATTTCTTCGTGCCTACAATTTCAATTTTATATTTTTTCTCTAATAATAACCATGTCTCTTTTTCCCCTTCTACATCTCGAATGCATATTATAAAAAGAATTATCTAAACAATTCAAGATATAGTTCTTGCAAATGAAGTTGCAATATTTCCAAGGATCTATTCTGCCACGCGTTTGCACATTTGAACTTTCTTTAAATGATAGGGCACCTTGTCGCATGTACATAAAAAAGCCAAGGTGGTCAAGTAAAACTACATTTGGAACTTGCACCTCTTCAAAGTCTCATCGATAAATCTTTTTGGCTTCTTTGGATTCGATGGAGGCACATAGCTCGATCGTGCAATTACTGGCCTACTCCTGGAATAATTATTTAGCCCAATGTTGGTTACAACTTGAGTAGCTTGACCAAATGGTCCAATTCTAGTCTCACTTTAAATCCCTGCACAGCATCATATCCCTAGTTAGTCATATTTCCACTAATTCCATTGATGGCTCTAAACATTGGAGTATTGCTCATGTTTCGAGTCACTCCAGTAGGGGTCAAAATTGGAGTATTTCTAGTCAAGGTATTGCCTGTAACTCCAGTAGGAGCAGTCCCAGGAATTCCAATCTAGGTGTTATTGTCAAACTGAGTTTGGTCATTTTTTCTAGTTTAGGGTTGATTATTCCCAGTGTTTCTAGACATTTTTCAAAACAGTTATGGTATCAAAAATTGATCTACACTTAACAAAGCAAATGTACTAGTGCTATAAACACCAGAAATAACAATCACAAAATAGTTTCTCGAAATTCTAGCTTTTGGTTTCAAAATAGTTTAACAAAACAATAATAAATCCCTTAAGTTTCTTGGAAAATAACGTTTGACAGGATACTAGAATTTCATAAACAAAACTGAAAGTAAACTGTATAATCTTATCATTTTTAGATCTGGAATATAATAATACAGAAAAAATATAAAAATCAGAAATTGAAATGTTCAAATCGAGGCTTGATACGATCTATCACCTTAAGGGATTTATGCTCCTAAAATGGTCCTAATGGCTCTGACGTATCCCTCCTAAAATACAACAATTTAACCTCTTACTATGTCGATAACATTCCTAAATAAGAGCCTGTGAACTGAAAATCATGTGAACTCTCTTCGAGGAACACAAAATGCAAATTGTGTGCTAAGTGTATGCTAGAATTTTGAAAAACTCTATTGAAAACTCTACGTTATGCACTACTGAAAACCATTATTTAAAAGCTAATAGAGTGGCCAAGTAAAATGTCCCTTGTGATGGGAGAATTAGTGCAAAACAACTAAAACTTCTGTTGTATGATCACGCCAAAAACGTCCTACTCCCAATGTGCATAATATATTGAGCCTTCAATATTGTTTCAATTATGAAAGTGTTTGTTTCTATCTGTTGGTGTAGTGAATTTTGTCCCAAAAAAATTAAATTCGGGCAAAAACTAGGGTCACACCCGCACCCGCACTGCATCATTGGGCCAGGTCAAGTGTGCACACGTGTGGTGGGTTTTATATCAAAATTACCTTGTAGAGTCTTCCTTCTAAGCTACTTGTTGTCCACTATAAAAAAAAAAATCTATATATAAAAAGCGGGAAAAACTCTCATTGACTTCCTATATAGGAACAAGTCTCATAAGAAACATCAACAACTAAAGCTAGTCACAAATCCAAATTTAGTTACTAATTTCTCATTGACTCAAGCCCATATTTAACATGGTAATATATCACGCTCATCTAATCGGAACGAACAACGCAACGGTATCAAGACTCGACACATTCGATAAGTGGGACCTAACCCAATTTTAGGTCAAAATGGCTTTGACCTTATGTAAAAAACCACCAAAATTAATGCTTAATATATTTAACCTCCAATAAAAGAAAACTTATCCATATATAAAGTTAAGTTGTGTGTTTATTTCCTACTCAACAAAATTGTTGAATGGATAATATTTTTAACCCAAAGAAATCTTAATCGTATATAAAAACTAAATTGTGTGTCTTTATTTCCTATTAAACAGGACATTATACTGTGTACCGCATGTGAACGGTACATGCATTTATAGTTTTTACATTAGTATATTCACAACTTCTTATTATTGTATAGATTTCATATTATTTGTCCACAAATTTAACACTTTATATTAAAAAATTTTTAATTGTTCACAATTTTTATATGCTATTCATAAGTTTAATCATTTACTACTCTTACACTTTATGTTTAAAAGTTTTATATTATATATTCACAATTGATAAACTTTTTGATTCATAACATGTGAACCATACATATTCACAATGTGAGCAATATGCTCACAAATGTGACTGATATGTTCACAATTTATTATCAATTATAAACACGATATTCACAACTTGAAGATTTCAAGTTTACAAATCTCAACATAACAAACATTTAAATTTACATTAGCTTTTTTTTAGTTATCTATTTTTTTATCTTCTCAATTTTTTGTATGAATTTTTCACATACACACATATATGACCTGTTTATACATATAGGTATACATATACTTACATGACCAATACATAATATTGTATACTCCTCATGCACACACATACACATACACATACACATACATATGTATATGTATACACACACAAAAACAAACCTATTACAATTGGCAAGGTAGAGAGTAGCAATATATATACATATATGTGTGTGTGTGTGTCTTTGTTTGTGTGTATATACACAAAAACAAATTTGATAAGAGGGAGAGAGAATAGAGAAAAGAGAGTAAGAGAGAGGAGAGCACAACAACGATGGCTAGAGCGCAATGATAATGATAGTCACTAATAGCATGATTTAGATTTTTTTTGTAGAGTAGGAAAATTTATGCATGTCACACATGAGAGGATGTATGATGGTAAGTTGATGTATGGTGTAGGGACACATAGTAAAATTTGTGCCACTAAACAAAAAGTTTGAATTAATCCACCTAATCTAACTACTAGTGACCCTGAATTAATCATGGGCAAGTAGAACACTATCTTACTTTTTTTCTCTGAAATTTCAAATGTCATTTGTCATTTTCTTTGATCACATCATGTTAACATGACATATTTTGACTATATTTATCATTATATTTATTTTTCTCTTTGGGTCTATACTCTTTTCCTATATATAAAAGTGATGAAAAGCTTTGATTTCATAAAAAATCTAATTAAAAAAGAAATGTTGATGAACAAGCTAAATATGGATTTTTTTTTCTAACCCAAAAAAAAAACATTATGCAAAACTAACCCCGTTTATAAATCGATTTGAAAAATAACCCGTTTTGAATCTGGAAATGCACTTCACGCATTCCCAGAACGGGGAATGCACTCTGGGAGTGCGGCCGCGCTCCAGGAATGCGCCCGCGCTCTTGGAGTGCGTTCCACATTCCGAAAACACGTTTTCTGGATTCCCTGCGAACCTGCCAAATTTGATTTTGATTCGGATTTGATTTGATTGCGGGGACGACCAAATATATTCTTAGCAACGCATTCTGGGAGTGCACTGATGAGAATCCCTGCCACAAATCATGCTTTAGTCACTTCAAGTCATGGGAAATTTCAGAAATCGCACTTCCAGAATGCGTTTTCTGCCTATATAAATCCCAACCCCTTCCTCCACCGGATCATTCAATCATACCCTGTAAATTTCTACCATCACAATCACTTTCCACCAAATAAACATTCTGCCAAATTCATTCACTTTGTTAGTATAAGTTTCTACCAAAGCACGTAAAAGAATGAAATCAACCAAGGTCACTGTTCTTTTATACTACGGCGGTCACACAATAATGACCGATTATTGTCTTGATTACAGAAGTCCAAATATACCACGCAAAATCAAATTTATTCTGATACAACTTACAATAAATTTGTTTCACGCGTAATTAGAAAACTGGGGTTGCGTCCGAGCATCGATAGGGTTGACTTATGCTATCGTGACCCTAGATGGGATGCTACATTGCAGCAGATTTATTATTATCCAAGTACAATAATTGATGATGAAGATGTGTGGGAGATGTATGACACAGCTCGGTGTGAATGGAACCGCTGTGTGGCGCACGTAATAGTGGACGTTCAGTCTATTCAGCCTGACGACGTGTATGTGCCGCAAATAATTCCCAACATCCCGTACCAATCTAACATGCAGGACCTAAATGCAGCACCATCGTATGAAGAAGATGAACATATCAATATTGCAACAACAGCGGCGGAGTTTGCAACTTTTTCCATTTTCCCGCAACCACATTCTACTTTTAAAGTTGGAGGACTCTCTCATCACGGCGATGGCACGGAGGAGAGATGTGACGTCGCAGCAGATACTGTTTTGTCGGAGGTAGATGAAGAAAACGAGGACAGTGAATTGAAGGATCAAGAAGAAGATGCAATCTCAGAAGCAAGTTTGAACTACCAAATTGAGAACGAGATAGAAGGACCGGATGTCGATGCCGAGGCGAAGGTAGATAAGCAGGAAGCCATGGAGTTCCATACTGCTAGGACTGAATTCTCCATGAAAAGCAAGTAAGAGGTCAGCAAACGTCTAGTATGGGACCCGGACAGGATGGAACTGGCCAAAGGAATGGTGTTCCCATCCAAAGTGGATGGGATAAGGGCTGTTCAACAGAACGCGATAAGAATACAGAAGGAATATAAGGTTGTCAAGTTGAGTAAGACCCTGTGGAAGGTACGGTGTAGGGAATCACACAATGGAAGTGTAGCATGCCCATGGTATGTACGTGTCATAAGGACAGCAACACACAAGCAGTGGGAGATTACGCAGTATGACGCAAGACATATATGTGTGGCGCAAATAACTGCGTCAGGGCACAGAAATTTGACGTCAGGATTGGTTGGATACTTGGTAAGGCATTTCATAACTAAGAAGACTGATTACGAGGTCGGGCTTATCCAAGCTCACATGAAGGAAAAGCTTAACGCGGATGTCAGTTATGGAAAAGCATGGAACGACCGGAACAAAGCAATTGAACTAATGTTTGGCAATTAGGACACGTCGTATCATATGCTACCACAGTTTCTTGGGGCCATGATGGCCAAGAATCCAGGTAGTGTGGTGAGATACAGGTTCGCCGAAGGTTCAACGCAGGCGGAAAAAATTTTCGACATGGTTTATTGGGCGTTCGGTCCGTGCATCGCTGCGTGGAGGCATTGTAAGCCCGTGGTTTCGCTGGACGGCACACACTTGCGGGGAAAGTGCAAGGGTTATCTCCTAGTTGCATTAGCCACAGACGCGAACTACTAAGTTTTGCCGTTAGCATTTGCAGTTGTAGAAGCAGAGACAACTCGTACTTGGTCGTGGTTCTTACACCAATTGCGCGAGAACTTTTTCAATGAGATGCTCCAAGTGTGTATCATTTCAGATAGGCATGCAGACATCGCATCTACAATCGAACGGGTTACACGTGACGATCAACTTGAAATAAAACATCGCATTTGCTTGAGACATCTGAAAAGCAATGTGATGAAAAGATGGCGGAATCAATTCATTAAAGACGTGCTGGATAGCCGACCGAGAATGTCAAGCACGCAAACATGTACATGCAATGAACATGATCCTTGATGTGGACCCTAGTCAAAACGATATTGGTAGACGAGTACACAAGTTCCTATTCGATATCCCTACCAATGCATGGACCATAAGCGCTGATGGGGGATTCATATGGGGTGTGATGACGACAAATAATATCAAATTCTTCAAAGGTGTCCTCGTCGGTGCAAGGGGGTTACCCATCACGGCCCTTGTTACCAATACTTTTATGAAGATAAAAGGTTACTTTCATGATCGGTTGGTCCATGCGACGTAGTTGGAAAGTGAAGGCCATCGGCTCCCTCCTAGTGTGAGGGAACTCTTTGAGAAGTGGAAGACCTCGTCATATCGCCATCACGTACTTAGTTTTAGACAATATGGCAGATACCAGATGGGTCGGTTGCTAGTTCGATGGAACGAGAATCCGCCAAACCAAGTTGTCAACTGGGAAGACCGTACGTGTACTTGCGGAGAGTGGGTTGAATATCACCTGCCATGCTCGCATGCACAAACTGTTGTTTGGTTTAAGGGGTTTGATGTGGAGAACATGATACCTCAACAGCTGACGGTGAAATCGTACAAAGATACATATTGGCGGACATTTAAGCCTCTCGGACATCAATTTTATTAGCCTCCAGCACCTGCATGGACGTTGCATTCGAACCTAAGTCACGTTCTGCAGAGAAGAGGACGAGCCGGCGACCGGCGCATTCCAAACGAGATGGATCACTCAGACCGCCGTAGACGACGAAGGTGTACAGCATGTGGTCAACTGGGTCACACTGCTCCAATTTGCCCCAACAACCAAAATGCGTAATCCGTTATGTTTAGCGGTTGCCACAAGTTCCATATGTGATAATTTTACGTCTATTTGTTTTGACGTTGTAATGCTATTGTGCAATCGTTTTATGCATATTTGTTGTGACTTTGTGATGTTATTGTGTAATTAACGTTGTCTGTGAACTTGTTGTGGTGTTGTGATATGGTCCTGTTTAATCAACGTCGACATGTGTAAGAAAAAAAGTCTAAAACAAATAAAAAAACAAAATAAAATAATAATCAACAAAAAGATAATGTCTCACAAATACATATGAAACAAAAAGCACTCAAAACTGAATACATCATCCCAGCGTGTAATGATCAGGGCCTTTCCCCCTGTTAGTACGGTCAAGTAAATGAAGTCTAATAGGGGATGGGGCGTTGCGCTTCTGGGATGAACGTGTCTGGCAGAGTGGCAGCTCATGTGCCTGCTGCTGTGTGGCGGGTGCCTGGGTCGCCTGTGGCTCGGAGTGCAACGGCTGGTCCTGATGCTCAACGTCACTGGACACTAACTGATGGTGAACGTAGTCATGGGATCCCATATATTTGCTCGGTGACCCCCCAAATGACTTGCTCTGCGTTGCCTCGTCATCCTCCTCGTCATCATCCGGCTCTTCAACATAGGGTTGAGATGATCCACTAACCTCGAACGTGCCCCGGCCACCTGAACCGCTGGAGAAGTCAACAGGGAACAAACGCTATGCGGATTGCTGTAATGGGGGTCGTGTGGGTGGCCTATATGACTGTGATGACCTACCCCAATGGCTGTGCATGTGCTACGCAGATTGAGAACGCTGCGCACGATGCAGTCTGGATCGCTGCAACGGATGCACCGGAGGCGCATCGGGTAACTCCCACACGGCTCTCTGCTGTATGAAATGCTCGTGCTGCATGTGTCGAAGTGCACTCTCGTGCATGCAACTGCATGAGCTGCAAGTGCCGCATGACATGCTCCATGTGTGCACCGCCCCAAGGTCCCCCTCCTAGTAACGCTGCAGCAAATCACGAGAATGATGGACGACATGCTGAACTACAGCGGCCTGTAGTCAAACATAACATACTGGGGTTAATATAAGCTAATAGTCAACAACTTTCATTGAGTAATGTAAACATTGGGAACAAAGGCAGCTCACCAGTGACATCTCGTCATGTGCGGATGCCACGTACCCATCTCGCCTATGACTAGTACCGAGATGACCGACTTGTAATATGGTCACCCGCCGATACCCCTACATGTAACCCCCGAGTACCGCTGCAGGCGGCACATCCTCCGCCCGTCCATATAAAACGTGTTGGGCCCAATTCCTCCACATATTCACAGCCTCGGTCAGCGCAGCTCCCTTAACCTTCTCCTTGCCGTCCCTATGTTTCTCATGTGCAGGGGAATTAGCAGGGACGGCCAACCTAAGTCCGAACTGCCGCAGAACACGATCCGGGTGATGCCACTCAACAGTATGCCCACATATCAGCGGTATCTGGGCAGTATCACCCTAAACGGCTGCCATATAAACTGTAACCAAAATAAGCACCGGATAGTTAATTGTGTGCTTAAGTGTACATGTAAAGTATTTTTAATAATGCAGCTTAAGTGTACTATACCTCATTAGGCTGGAGATGGTCTATGACATCCTGACACTCTACCTGACCTGACTTCCCAGATGCATCAGTCATTTCCTTCTTGACGTAAAACTGTGCACCCCGTAGAACGCCAGGGAGCTGAAACATATGCTCCAGCTGATGCTACTGACGCTGAAGCCGCTATCGTGTCGGATGCAGGAGCTGAGGCTGAAAAACCGTGAATCTATCCCATGCAAAAAATCGCAAGTATTGAACATGTGTTATGTTATAATAACGCTTGTAATAATAAAGTTAACATTCGTATAATATAAACATAACTACTACATAAGGCAAACCAATACCTGGACTAGTGTCACCGCTCCGCATACACCTTTACACTGGCAGAAAGAGGCGCGGTCAAGCTGCTGGTACAAATACGATAGTACAGCCGCGCCCCAGTTGTATCGCGGGATGCCCTCAAAGTCGTCCAGTAATAACAACCAAGCCAAATTACTGTCATTCGTGCTCGTGTTCGTGAAAAGGTGACAGAAGATGACAAGAAATATCCACAACCGTGCTTGCTGCCACGCCTGGTACTGAGTGGGCTCATCCAGAGTGCCCTGCATAACAAACCTGTCTCGCAGTTGGACGAAATTCACCGAGTTCCCCACAATGTTGATACGACCGGTACCGTCGTCCGCCACCGCATCCGCATCGATACCCATCAACTTCTGCATCCTGACAACCCAGTCCTCCCTCGAGCGTGGGACCGTATCAATCACTGGGACAAGAGTACCGATCATGGGAAGACCCCAATACACAGCCACATCCTGCAGGGTGATGGTAGCCTCGCCTACGGGTAAATGAAACGCGTGGGTCTCCAGCCGCCACCTCTCTATCATGGCAGTAATAAGTCCATGGTTAAGCTGATGATATCGGGATTTATAACACCCGTAGAATCAGGTCTCCGCCAACTGCTGTTGTACTAACGGGTGCTCCGGCGCATTAAACAACAATCTATCCAACTTATAGCACCTAAACATACCAAGATGGTGCAAATCCTGTAAATACTGGACCCAGTGATCTATATAGTGGCATAGTAAAGTGGCATCTACTAGTGTAGGACAAGCATCCATAATGACTCCTAAAATAAAAAATAATAACAATGATTAACTAAATATTACTACTTCACTATATACATCAACTCTCTAATTTTATCAAATAATAATAATTATACACTAATATTATTAATAATAGTATCAATGATTGTAATAATAATAATAATAATAATAATAATAATAATAATAATAACACAAAGATATCATGTTTAATCATCCATCATCGTCATCATCGTCATAATAATAAAATAAATACATGGATAAATATATCAACAATAGTATTAATAAAATTACTAATAATAATATCTAAAATATTACATTAATCATCCGTCATCGTCATCATCATCACAATGATAATAATACCAATAATAGTAATAATTACATTAATAGTTACATCTAACATATAACATGGTTGTCATAAAAATAATGATATTGTAAATAATAATGATAATCTTAATGATAACATTTATTACTAATAATATTCATATAGTAATAATAAGATTAATAATAATGATCATACTAATAATATTACTAATAATACTAATTACAACAATATTAATTCTATTTCTAATAATCATACTATATTTTTAAGCAACAATTAACATTTCAATATAAATTAACAAAAAAACTAAAATTCTAATCTACAAATCTAACAACAATTAAAATTCAAATTAACACAAACTAAATTTAATTATCAAAACAAAAACTACACGATCTGAAAACATATTTCACAACTTAAAACGTTAAATACAATGGCAAAAAATAACATAAAAATAAAATAACTTACAAGATCAAGGCAATATCCTCGCTAAAATACTGAAAAACTAAAACTTTAGTGTGAGGGGTTGAGAGAAAACAAGAGAAAATCGCAAGTGGGGTGGGGGGAGAACGGGAAAAAAATGATCGGGCAATGAATATATGGAACGCGGAAGCGGCCGCGTTCAAGGAACGTGGAAGCGGCGCGTTCCTGGAACGCGATCGCGTTCCCGAAATGCGTGGCATCCCAAAATGCATGCCACGCATTTTCGGATTCAAAATGGGTTATTTTTCAAATCGATTTATAAAACGGGGTTAGTTTTGCATAATGTTTTTTTTTTTTTGGTTAAAAAAATTTCGCTAAATATATGTAAATTGAAATAATTTTTAATAATATATGATTACATTTTCTTGCACAAAAATATAAATTATCAGTTGTATAAAATTTAATAATATCAAATTAACATTGAAACCGATACATCACACAGGTTACATAGGCCTATTTGGATTGGTTTTTTTTTTTTTGTGGAAAAACACTTTTCCCTTAAAAAAGCATATATCTTTTATAATAAGTATTTGTGTTAGGTTTCAAAGAAAAATTAAAACTCTAAAAAATGGTATAATTGCAACTTTTTCCAAAGCTTGAATTTTTTACTTTTTCAAGGAAGTAATTTTCTGAGAGGCTTTTAAAAAAAGGTGTTTTTGGAAAAAAAAAAAAGCATGCAATGACGCAGCAGTAGGCACTAGTTGTTGAAGAAATGAAGCCGTCATTTTCGCTCGATTGATGCGTACTCTCCACTCCAATGTTCGACGTACATTTTGCGGTCAACATGAGGAATAGTAAACATGATTGCAATGATTCTACTTGGAGAGCAAGCTAGTGAGACTTTTAGTGTCTCACCCATTTCACTATAAATTCAACACCCTACTCGTCCAGTTCATCACACATTTTATCAGGAGCCACTTTGCATATATCTAAACCACAAATCTCCAAGATTAACAGTCTCTGTTGACCTACATGATGAGTACTCCACAAAAGGCTGCAGGTTTTTGTTCATCTATCCCCATTCTGGCCTGTGTTTTTTATGCTATTTATCATCTTTTCTTTCCTTTGAGCTCGAGCCAAGAAGAAACTGTGCCTAAAGATTCTGCAACCGCTGGTAATTCAATAGCACAAAAGCATTTTCGGCAACTTCAACACATCCGTGCAGCTTGATGCCATTTCTGTCTCGATTCAATGGTGAACACCAAGAATTCTCGTATTTTGTTGCAGTAGTACGTCAAACCTGTAATATTGTAATATGTGTTTTCTCAAAGTAGGATATCATGCCTGTAATATGATAATTTTGTAGTATCACCTTTGGTTATTACAATGATGTAGCAGGAAACCTCGTGTAGTTACTACTTACCAGTTAAATCATGTTTCTATAAATTATTAGACACTGTTAAAGGGGTGAAGAAAATTAGAGAATGAAAACAATCCGTCACTAAAATGGAGATTGATTAGAATCACAGCTCGCATCTGTAGACTGTATATGCTAATCTTTCATTCTTTTGCTAAGGAAAAAAAAAAAAAAGATGCTGCTTTTTTAATTACGCGACCCTGCTTTTTGTCAGGTTATGCTAATGGGCGGCATCAAATCCGATCCTTTGCATAAATCTCGTACCCGTTTATTATTTTAGTGATTTCATATTTCAATATTACCATTACACCAAATTTTTGGCCATCAGATAGGACAAGTAGCACAATAATCCCGTGGTTCCCTTAAAGTGCATATTTTTCCCAGGATATCATGTGTGTATTGACTTTTTTGACGTGTACAATTTATTAATTTTTAGATATTTTTTGACTTGAGAGCTAAGGCCTTCATAAATTTCAAAGATAAAAATCGGTTTATTGTATTTTAAAAATGTAGAATTCAACTATTAAAAAAAATTAAAAATGAGGGTCTAAATGGGTCAATAAACCCAAAAAGTAATGACCGAAATAGTATGGTGCCAAAATGATATTACGTATTTTCAGCAAATCACTGGAGAGCAAATAATGCTATTAGGCCCAACAGATAAATTTCTAAAGCGCAATGCCATTTCCACATCTACCTTCACTAATATTTCAAGTATGAATTTATATGTTTGTGATACTAATAGGGATTGGTATAACTTATAAGTTAACACGGTGTGGTCCAATAGGCTGGAGTTCTTGTAAGTCTATTTTGAGTGAGACTGCTCAATCATGTTCTTGTTCGAAATTGAAAGTAAAAGAATAATGCTTTATATCATTCCTTCACTTTTTCGTTCCACGTTTATGTAGTAAGAATTCAAACATTAGATATCAAATTTCTCATATATATAACAAAATTTTTCACTATATAAAGAGGAATGAAAGAGTGATATATAACAATGCTCGTACATGAATATATCACGTTCTGGCGAAAGTTATACAATAATATTTAATATGGTACCAAAGCTAGCACATCCACGTGCAACACAATCGAATCAATTAACGCTATCTAGCGCAGATCCATCCTCAAGATCTTACCTTTAACAATCTAAGATGATTTTAATTCCTTTTCAACTGATCAGTAAAAATAGACAACGCGAAAGCTACAAGGACAATGAGAAGACATAAGACTCCCATTGTTGAACATATTTTTTCAGAAGCTTAGATTTGAATGAATTGAGACCAGATGAATTTCATCCATCTTCAACTGAGTACATAATAAATACACGGGCAAAGCTACGAGGACAATAATAACAAGGTGGTTTTTATTGTGTTTCAGTAATCAGATACAAATTTTGGCTGTCAGTAATCATATTTACATCAAGAATTTTACCTCCATCTTCAGATAATATACAAGACCCACATGGAAAATTCAGCTGCTCTGATGCTGACTCTATAAGCTCTTCCATGCTGTGAGGAATCCATAGCACGATGCCGTGTCTTCTACTATCTTTGGACTCCCATGGGTGGAAAGGAAACACTGTACATTTCTTCGGGTGCATTTTATCTGTTGTTGAGGTGACAAATTCCATGGGTACATTGAAAGAAGCAGAATTATCATAAGAAGACTGCAAATAAACTACTGTTGCAAAAAAGGGGTGATACAGAAAATAGTGGAATAAATCATCTTTGATATGCTTAATCAGAGTCTTAGGCCTATAAAAAATAAGATATGAATAAAACTGTGGGATACTTCTACCAGCAATACATAATTTTACTAGTATGATCATATGAATTGATTATAGATCTATAGAAAATGGTAGAATAAATCATCTTTGATCCCTTTGACTGAGTAGAAAGTGTCTGCACATTGAACAACAATTAGATTGTTAAGATGAGTATGATCCAAAAGTAACAAATCGGGAGAGGTAAAGAGATCAAGTCCAGAGTTAATCTAAGAGACATATCAACTACTTTATTTTTAATAAAATGGTTGCACTCTTCAGTCATAGCAATTTCAAATAGATCTCAAAACTGGTCGCAGGAAAGAAAATTATAGTTAGATTGACACCTGTGATCTGATGACAGTGATCAGGAAACTCTGATAATCGAGCTGATTTTGCTGCTCGTAGGAGTTTGATCATATTCTTGTTGCCACTCAGCTGCGCCTCATCAATTGGAGTATTTCCCCACCTGCAAAATTAACGAATAGAACCACAAATGCTTATCTTCGAGTAACTTTTTCTAGTAAGAGAATATGCAGGGACCTCCTTACTAGTCACTAGAGTTGGCGAGATATGAGATGAACTACATCGGAGCGGCTAAGCTTGAGACATTGGTCAATTGCTCAAGTAAGAATGCATGCTTCAAATATTGTACCAATAAATTTTGCAGTATTGACTTCAGGAGATACACTATCGTTTTAGTCACTTTAATATCCAGATTAAGTAAGAAAGCATGCTTGAAATTGAAACAGCATTAAATTGCATAAGCTGAGGGCACCATTTTAACATAGAATTAAGTAACTAATGCTACCTGTCCTCAGAGAAAACACTAGCTCCTGCCTTCAACAGCAATTTTGCTATTAGATATAGTCCCTGAGAGGCAGCTATATGAAGGGGGGTTCGCTGATCATAATCTTTCAAGTTGGGATCAATCCCATGGGACAGCAACCTTCGGATAAAGTCTGAATCTCCCTTTGCGACCACTGTACATAAGAAGCTACCAGAACCATCAATCTTTAGAGAAGCACCTTCTTTAACAAGCAAGGAAGCAACACGATCATGTCCATTCTTGATGGCTTCAAGCAATGGCGTGTTCCCAAAATTATCTGTCAGCAAAATATCAGCTTTAATTATTGATGTTATCTAAAACATATAGCAAAATCGAAATGATAAGTTTAAAGTTAACAAGATTACCTACAAAGTTGATATCTAGACCTTCTTGGATAAGGAAACAAGTAATGTCTTCATATCCTCTTGAAGCAGCAAGATGCTGTTGAGAGCAAAATATAAACTTTGATAAATCACCATATCCAATTTTTGTCACCAACCCATTTTTCCTGTCCCGTAATACAACAAAAGTTTCTAAAATATAACTATAGAAATGAGTTTCCTGTACCAGTGGCGATCTTCCATCATAATCTATATTGTTTGGATCAGCTCCAGCTCGAATTAGACTTTTTAGTTGATGCAGATCACCATAATAAGCTGCACTATTCACCTTTAAAGCAAGCTCAGCCTCTTGCTTTCCTATATGGAATGTGATGTCTGACTCAAGTTGTTTCACGCGAAGATTAGATTCTTTGTCCTGTCATGCCACATTGGGTAAAATGTCTGCTGAATAATATCGCACAAGCTTACAAGATTCATACACATAAATGAAAATGTATATAGAAATTCTGTCTAAAATTTTGAGCAATTAAATCCAGAGATCCTTATGATATCTGACATTCCACAAAAGAAATAAGGCAGCAAACAGCATTAGTGGAACAGGTAACACTTGCACTGGCTCACGTGACATTGGCGGGGCCCACATTTGAGTCCAGCCAATAATGTCACCGGATTCAGATTTGAGATTACCTCTAACAGATTGGTGAAGATTCTCCGTCCGTCATGAAAATATATCTCAAGAATATTGGAAAATGATTGCTTGTCAATCCGCAGGAGTCTACATAGTTCACAAACTCGAACAGCATATGGCTGAGGAATGTTGCAAAGGATAGAGAATTCTCCAAATAAGCTATTAGGCTCTACTTGTGAGACAATCTCTTCAGATCCATCTGCCCCTATAACAACTTCCTCCTGAAGAAAATTAACTTACGTAAGTTAGAAGCTGACATACAATGGAGGTACTAAGTTGACTTACAAGTAACAAACTACTAATAATATAACATAATACCCTACTCAAAATTATCGCTAGGACAAAAATGCAATCATAAATTTATTCATAACGTTCAGTTATGTTTATAGCAAAATGTTTCAAAACAAAAGAAGAAAAAAAGAAAAAGAAAAGGAGTAAGAGCTGTAAATCAATCAATTGTTTTTTTTATGGAGTTATGAAGAAGAAGATAATATATGGTTGCCTGTGTCCTATCAATAAAACCATGAAACACAGTTTGCGACAAGCATGAAACGGGGAAGATACTAGCTTAGACATTAGGAGTAGAGGGAATCATTGAGTTCTTTCAGTTGCTTGATGTTTTCCATATTCGGATTTGGGATCTTAATCTGGATCCTCTAGAGGCACATTGATGGGTAAACATCAGCTTACCAATGTGTTTTGATGTAAGTCATTATGATAGACATCTTTTATTAGCACTTGTTAGGAGCTAACTAGCTTAATCTCACATTTGAATATACTAATGCTTGAATTTAGTAGAGGCAAGCAAGGGTGATTAACTCTTTGATCAGTTTCGAACACTTTGCTATCTCAGGCAATTTAGAGGCTTTAACTGACATGACAAATCAGGGCTGGAGTACATACCAATACACCATGACAGACAAAATAGAGTTGGTCTACCACATTTCCCTGTTCCATTATTACTTCTCCAGGTAGGAAAAATTCCTCATGGACTCTAGTTACCTGTGACCGATAACAAAGTTAGAAAAACTCAATTAATTCATATCAAGCTTCATTTTTTATCCCTTTTCCAAGAAGTCTGCAAAAGGTGAAACTAATAACCTCTTGACAAAAGCAGCCAATTAGAAGGAAACAACTTACAATCTGGTTGATGAATTCTGAGGAGCATCCCTTGAAAAGAGCAATATCTTCAACATAAGACTTGTATAGACTTTGGGAGATCTTCGGAAAAAGTTAACAAAACAACTGAAAACACTTAGCATGGACTTTTTTATTCTTCAAAGTAATGTCACTAAAAGGATCACATTAAATTAAAAGATATCCATAATATTGGAAACAAGGATCTGCATCAAACATATACTATGTGTACATGAACTATGTGCAGTCCACGGATAGTACATCTATATCTACCTAAGTCATATTATTTAGCCCTGAGTGTGCAATCAGATACAATTGAACAAGCCAATTAGAAAGTTATGGATGTGGCATACCAGAAAATAGTGTATCAAAATTCTTAAAAATCACAGAAGTGATCTTATTTTACATAACTAATTTTCAGATATCTAATTACTTGCAGAAATTTTAATGTCCATAATTTTAAGATATCTAATTACTTGCAGAAATTTTAATGTGCATACCTTTGCACGGATCGATATGGGAATATCCTGAATTACTGCAGAATCAGTGTAGCTACTTTCATATTGCAGTCTCAAGTGCCCTTTGATTTGATTACGGATGTCTCTCCCAAGTCTATTTCTATTCATATATTTCATGAGATCTGTCATTCTATCTCTGTATCTTTCTGTCTTTGATCCCTTAACGATTAAAGCTGTCATGTTACCAATCAAGTATGCACCAAGAATCATGTCAAATGAGACGAAGATCATAATGAATATCATTTCTCTCATATTGACAGCATGTATATCCCCATAACCTGCAAAATGGCAGCAAAAGGTTTCACAGTATGAGCAGAAGGTTCCTGATCTTGTGGTTCCTGGAGAATTAGAAAGGACTCTGACTGAAGTTTGATTCCTATAAAATCAACCACCCATTCTTAAGACTTACCAACTGTTGCCATGGTGACAATGGCAAAATACAAAGAAGTTATATACCGCTTCCAGATCTCAATCTCTCTGAAATTAGCATAGTTATAGTCTCCAAGTTTCAAACTCCCAATCCATGTGTAGCCTTCTTTCTCTTCAGGCAAAGTGGTCGCTAGATAGTAAAAGATGCAGGCCGCTGTGTGTGTGCAGTAGAGTTCAACGGCAAGAAGCTTTACAATTCTAGTAAACAGATAATTGATCCGAATATCTTTCTCCATCTTCTGGAAGAAAGCAGTGACTTTGCGGACACGAGCCAATCTAATCCACAGAAGGTACCTCACTGCTTCTTTTTTCCCAACAGCCTGATGAATACAATGCAGAAAGAGTTCAGAACATGGATAAGCATCTTCGTCTGCTCATGAAAGGATAAAGAGAAGAAGGATGTCTTTCGCTAGTCAATGAAGAATCTGTGTTTTGCTTTTCGTATATAATTGAGCTATATAATTCATTCGCCCTGAAAGATTATTGGGGCATGCATAAGTCTGTCATTGTTGAATTTACAACTATGCTAACTACTTGAGCTCCTCGAACATCAGAAAGACAACTTGCAAGCAAGTTTGTCAATGTACTTCATTTCATAATTCCTTTTACTTACAAGCTTTCTGATAAATATTCAGCCATCACCACAAGGTTTTCATCTAATCTTTACTCTTTTTCTCTTCTTTCCTCGTGTCCATATTATAAAATGGCCACGCCAAGTGGCAAAGTTGATTCAATTTTTGAATACACACCTCATTGCAGATACAGAATCAAAGTGGATAATACAGAAACCTTATTGAAATTCATGATTTAGAGGAACAAAGAGAAAGACCTTATAGATGATATCCCAAGGCATACACCCAAGAAAGTCAAAGATAAAATGAGATTTTAGATACCTGCATTGAACAAAAGCAGAAAGAGACAGATCAATACAATGTACCGAAGCATATAACATTTGTCGCATTTGTCTTTTTCAGCGAATAAGAAAGTTTGTAAACTGACCGTAGAGCAATTGGTGTACGTCTATAGATCATTCGGTATGTCTGACTATCTCTGTAAGCCACAAAAAACAGCAAGATTATGTCAAGGAGGAAAGCTACTTGACCGGCAATATCCAGGAACAAGAGGTTTCTTGGCAATCCCCTGGAGAATCCAAACTCCATTGGCGTGAAGAAAGATGAGTATATTGCCCATATAAGTATAAATTGTTCCCACGTCCGATACCATCTGCATTATAGCCTCCTTTCCTTATGGTCCATATAAACAACAATCTTTGAAGTGATTAGCTAACTGACTTTCAAAAAAGCCAAAGGAGGTTTTGTAACGGTCAAAAACCCCTTATGGCACGAAAGTCTATAGACAATCATCTTCATCTTTTTATCAAAAATATATCAATTTAGATAATAGAAAAGTTACTATCCCTCATTATCAGAAGTAGACAGGCTGACGCATTGTCATATATAACTCCAAAGCTGGTTGTTGATACTGAGCTAACCATTTGACCAAATTGAATCAATTTTTCAAATTTGAACCATTGATCAAAACAGCTAAAGTTACAAAAGAAAGAAATGAATAAATAAATAAATGATCAAACCCTGCTTATATTCCCAAATGTTAAAAGCAAACACCTGTTGCTAATTAAGCTTGACTTACAGCCTATCTGGTTGTGCTTATTTGGGTGCTTATAAGCATTCAAAATAAAAAACAACACCTACCAACTTTTATTATAACGGATAATAAGAGCTTCTAGTCATGTGGTACAATTGTGTACAAGAATTATCGCGCACCAAATCCGTCAAGACGAACTCAGAACTCTAACTGATGCGACCCAAGTTCGTCTTCGGCGGATTTGAGTGTGTGAAACTGTGAATATCAAATTAAATTTAGATCGATTCACGCAAGCCTGTTACAACTTGAATATTGCTTGTGCACCCACACAATTACAAAGTTTGTTCACTTTGTTGCTATACTTTCTATATCTAATTAAGAAGCTACTTCTGTTATAACAGCAATAACAAAAGTTTCTAGTCATATTATTTCTCGTTTCTTAGTCAATACAATGCAATCTAACTATAAGATCATAAAGAAGACTATCAAACCAAACAAGATCAGTTAAAGACTAATAACTATGTTATATCATATTCCTTGTGGTCCAATCCCCCAACCATGCTCAACTATACCAATTTTATTTTTTTCGAGATTTGGATTGGTTCATAGCATTATAACATTATGGTGTCCAAAGTTATACGAGAATCATATTAAAATATTCCACTGCATGCATGTTCTCATTTTTCTGTGTCTCCTAGCTATTCAAATACTCAATTATTTTTCTATTTTCAATTCATTAGCAAATGAAATTTCCCAAACAGATTCCTAAGCCATATCAATGTGTCGCGTGCTCTCTTCCAACATTATAATTTTTTATCGGTTATTTTTGAATTTGATAATATCTCGTAGAGAAGTAAAATCCAAATGCTGTTAGTTTCAACAGCATAGAAGCACAAATAAGAACTGTCCTGAACTATCAAACTAGAATTTCCTAAAAGTTCATGCAAATGAAAAATTTTAGCTAAAAGGTCAAAGATGTTAAACATTAGTCAAATCATTCTTTTGCCTATGTCAAAACCCAACTAGATTTCTGTGGGCCCCACCACTCCTCACATCCCACGTGTCCCACTTGGCGCGAAAATAGCTCTATATACATAGAACCATATAATATAATATAATATATAGATAGATAGTCGATAGATTATATATATATTAGAGAGAGAGAGAGAGAGATTATAGTTGATTGACGTACTTGTTATCAGGATGAATAACGAGGCCTTGTGAGAGGTCTTTGAGGCCAAGGAGGACTCTTTGACGGTTGAATCGTCTCCGAGTTGAGTCGAGTCGTAACTCATTAGCTATCAAATTGAATCGGCTTCCTCTTGACGATTTTATCCCGTCTTTCAAATCTTCCACTCTGTAATCCTCCTCTTCTAACGACTCATCCCTCTCCTTCCCTCCTCCTTCCTTTCTTCGTGTCATAGTCGTAACAAATAACAGTACGTTCCAATAATTATGTATATATACTTGTATGTATGTGCATGCAATAAGTCTACGATAGTTTGATTGGTTTCGATTCAATATGCGTGTTTTGATGGCGAAATGGAATTAAAAGTTGAACTCGTGACGGCAAAATTTACGAGAAATTAAATCAAGAAAAGCCCTGCCCGTAAAAAAATGGAAAAAAGGAAAAAGTTGTCACGAGAGATTAAGACTGTGAAAGCTGCATGCATGCGCTCCATTGGCACGGGAAATAAATGTTGCAAATAGCACTATAACATTTAATCAAAGCCTACATATATAGATAATGGCTCGAATTAAATTTTATAGGTTCAATCCTATGAGGCTTAAAGAACGTTTGTTTGATCTTCAAAACGTGGTCAACAACGGTCGGGCAAGTAGCGATTGTTGGGGTGAACCGAAAAAGTTCAGGTAGTATACTTGTATATGTATTATATGTGTACAAGATGAGAAGTTGAAATGAGCAGTGAGGACAATGAATCGACGAAAGAGGAGGCTGCAAACGAGGTATTTATACGAAAACTTTAAGGTTGTGCAAATGGATATATTAATATATTAACAATGGCAAGAGGGGGTTGAATAGCATGAGATGATGTTATTATGTGGAGGCTTGATGATAATTAATGATATTAATGAAATTTTTTACGGTGATCATGTGTAAGAGAATAGTTTAAGCTTGTAATTAGCTGACCTCAAGAAAAATTAAATCGGGTGTTGTGTATGCGCAATTACGAGCACAAGGCGACCGCTGAGATTTGTTGTTCTTCCTTTTTTGTCTTCCCTTTTTTGGTGAGATGCTGACGGGTGCCAAGTTAAAACCAATTGAAGGAATTAAATTTCTCATTTGTCCCTTTTTTTATAATAAAAACAAGCAATTGACGTAAAAATATTTTTGATTGTTACAAGCCAAATGATTGATGTAAACCGTAATTTAATTTGTGAGGTAATTTATACATTTCTTACAACCTGATGACTACTGTTTAAACAACTGGATGTTGACCATGCTAAGTTTCCAATAAGTTACCTGCAGCCGTGCTTCAAACTTGGAGTCGTTAGTCTAAAAGCATACTTTTGGGTAAATGGTGCACGTGATCACACCACAGAATGCTCAATATTGTTTTGAATTTTTTTAGAAGGGTAAATTCCACAAATAATTCTTATTGTTTACAAAAATAAAAAGTCAGTTTGGTTTCTATTGTTTCACAAATGACCTATTTGATCTTTAATATATTGAAAAAATATCACTTTAGTCCCTATTGTTTCAAAAGTGATCAATTTAATCACTAATGTTGGCAAAAAATGACCTAATTAATCCACATTTTAATTTTAAAAATGATCATGTGACCTAATTTTAGCCTTAAAAATGGTCATGTGATGGTCACATAACCAATTAATTGGGATGTAAATTGATTTTTTGTGAAAATTAACATTTTTTGCAAATATTAAAGACTAAAATGGTTACTTTTAAAACAATAGGGACCAAATTGAACTTTTTTTTTTTTTGGCAAACATTTAAGACCAAATAGATTACTTTTAAAACAATAAGGACTAAATCAATACTTTTTATAAACAATAGGGACTATATGTGGAATTCTCCCTTTTCTAAATCTAAGTTTATGATATCCGTTCTTTCAAAAGAAAATGTAAGGAAAAGAAAAGAAAATTATCAATTTTCACTAATGTTGTGTTGTTATATGCTTATCTGAAATCTTAAATCTGAAAAGCATATAATTTTTATATGATTTTGAGAGTTAAGATTTCAGATAAGCATATAACAAACACAGCATGAGTTTGTATCTCACTCGTCCATATGCAATTTGTTATATTCTTTTACTCGAAAGAATTATTTCTTGAAAAAAACTACTTGTGATAATTGTTGGTTATGTCTCAGTTTTTGTTCTCTCTCTCATCTTTGTTTCGGTTTAACCTTACTATGCACATATAAATGAGCACACACACACACACACACATACACACATACATGCATACACATCAGGATACTAATTTGTATACGGGGTACTTGTTTTGTTAAATGTTGTATGTGAACATTTTTTTCCCTCTCAAATGAATGTTAATAGTAGTGTAAAAAATTATCAATAACTTTTTGCCCACAAATGTTTCGTCCATCCAGATGTAACCTACAAAATAGAATTACAAACAACCAGGGTTATCTTGGGACACTGATGCAATTCTGATCAGAGACTCTCAACATTTAAGTCAGTTATTGAGCTTATAATTTAAGCAAAAATGAAAGCTAAGATTACTCTGAAAATAGAAGAGTATGGGAGGTGAGTACCATACATTTGCCTTGGATTTGCTCTTTATTTATAGATGAGGAGAAGGAATAGTCTTTGGATATGGATGGGACTTCTGATACATATCAAAGAAGGACTCTGATAGTAGAGTTTGATTAAATTTGATATTTATCCATAGATTAGAACAATAATTCTTAAAACCCATTAAATAAACAGTCTAGTTGTTAAGTCTGTATAGGAGTTTTAAACAGAATCCCATTAAGGTCTTCTCTTAGTTGGTTAGATTCATATCCCAAATGCTCGAAATTAACCCTAATGGAATTGAAGACGTATAGGCATAGATCTCAAGGCCCAGCTAAGTTGAAACACTCTTTGAGTCAGGTGTTCCCTGGACCAAAGATATAGGGGTTAGGGTCGGTAACTACCCTTCTCAATAGGCCCCTTAGTTCTAGTGAAACTATGAAGTGGGTCGAGCAGAACCAATTATGTTTTCAATGCCGACCTGCCCCATGCCTACACGTCTACTAATAGATGGCATATGCAAACAAGAAGTGTAGTTGTATATGTCTCCGACTAATGTTCTACCAACGTGATTGTTGCAACGATACTTAAGGCTATTGAGCTTGTCATGCTAGTTCAGTTCAAAGACTTTCATTGCACACATATAGCTGTTACGCTGCATAAAACTTGTAGTTTCCTTTAGTGTAAGGTCAAAGAGTTGAATATTAGAGTCTGAGACCATTAGTCTAAAGCATGGGTCTAACCTAATCGTCGTGTTGTTAATAGTTGAAAGTCAGAATTGGGGCCCAACCAAAACCTAGGTTTTTCGTGGTTTATGAACGATGCTGGAACTTGGACTAAGCTATGGCCTAAGGTAGAGTAAAGGCTCTGTCCATGTTATTTCATGGGGTGCTCTAGGGCTCGAACCTTGTTGTTTATAACTGATAATAGGCTTTTGAGATTGGGCCATCTTGTAAAGTACTTTATTTAAAACTGTTATTAGTAAAGCTAGATGCCTGGACTAAGACATTGAATATCTATGGTAGGATTAGGTGTCTGAATTATGTAAATGGATCCTGGTTGAGCTAAGACAGCTTTGGCTAGCCTGTTTATATCCTTAAGAGCCAATGCTTATATTAGGTGGTTACCTATTTGATTTTGGGGGAACGCAAGCCCAAGTAAGTCTTTTTATATAGATTCTAGGAGCATTGTGCCTTAACCAAGTTATAAATCTTTGAGCACAAAGGTCAACCAAGCAGTAAAATGTTTCCAGGAGTGAACTCGACTAATAATTATGCTTGAAAGTGGGCTTGACCAATAATCATGCTTAGAAGCAGACTCAGGTGAAGTGTCGTGTTACTTTTAAGAGTAGCTTCGATCGAGTAGTTTTGTAGTTCTTTTAGGGATTGTATGCCCTAAAAACCACTTGTACATGGATATTGAACTGCATATTTGATCATTATATATATATATATATATATATATATATACATATATATATCATTTCTTGCATGCATTGTCTCTATATATGCATATGATACATTGTGTAAAAGTCCAATAATATAATACAATGACTTAGGTGTACAGTGAGATTGGACACACAGTAGGTCCAAGTCTAATTTTGGATATATCATAAAAGGTGTTTATAGTAGGATGGTAGTGTTGGGCGTTCTACTAAGATAAGGCTATGGTGGATGAGTCTCCCGATAGGGGTGATCTGCCTAAGTCTTTCTAGGCTTTGTTCCTAGTACGTGTGTCACGCATTGGATAGAACTACCATGAGTATGTCTTCTAGAACCGTATCATCATTTATATAGGACAAGATACTCATTACTTCCGAGTAACCGATGCTCTTAATTTTGAGCATATGTGGATGAATTGAGTGATAAGATTGTTTGCCTCATATATTGAGTGTTGTGTTTTAATCAATCAGGACACATATGTGCAACAGTAGAGTCTATATGTCCCTTGGATTTGTCATATTGGTCATCATAAATCTAGATCTAGTGATATTACCCTTCAGGATTATATCAGTCATTTGGCTTTAGATCACTCCCTAAATCAAGAGATCTATGAACAGTTGGTGACCATTTCTTGGACTAAAGATTCCAAGGTTCCAGATGTAGTCTTGGAGGCGATGGTGCCTTTTAGACCGACCTTAACTACGGGTATACATAGAGAGGCATTTTGGTCATTTTGCTCAATTAGTCAAAGCCAAAAGTTGCTTGTAACAAGCTCCTACTTAGCCAGTAATTATTATTAGATGTAGCCTTGGTCTTTTGGTAGAGTATCCCAAAGTCAAAATGACCACGATGTCGCCAAAGTAGTAGCGAGGGCATTTTAGTCATTTTGGGAGCCAAGGGTAATTATGTCTTTTGGTTTCTCCACTGGCCATTACTCTATTGGATACATAATTGAGGACATTAATATATGAAGTGCTTAATTAAGATTTGAGTTTAGAAATTAAGAAGAGATTCAATTATTTGAGTCTTCTTAATATAACTCGTAGATATCTTAATTAGATAAGCAAGGACCATATGAGAGATATTTAGTGTGTGCATGATACGGATTATTTAGGTGTCCTTTTATCCTAAAGGAATATTCCTTATCTAGAAAGTTTAATGAAGGGTATTGAAGGAATTATAATGTTCCCTAGATCTTATCCTTTTAGAGTAAACTTAGTACTATATATAGTACTAGAGAGCAAGACCTATTTTAAGCCTTTTTGATATTTTCTCTCTTGGTGTGTGTGTGTGTAGTATTTTTCACACACTAACATCAAGAATACACACTAGATCTATTTTCCTCATATTAGCCTATCTTTTAGCTTGCCCACTATATAGCTAAATGTATCCTAGTTGTAGAGAAAGGGGTATAGTGGAGAAAACCACAAAAAGGCTACTACGAGGAAGATCCAACACAAAGAGGCCACTTGCTTTTGAATCACAAACCAAGAGTAACGGTATCTTCATCTATACTTGTTTATTTTTATGTGATTGCATTGATTCCTATGTGTGTAACATGTTTTTGTGCTATTTTCCACTACCCTATCTTGATTATGGGTTTAAAATTAAAATCTGGAACTTAATCTTGCATGTGGTAATAGCCATTAGATTCAACAGTTCTCAGGAGTGGACTTGACTGAGTGTTTTCTCATGAACGAATTCAACCAAGTGATTATGAAGTTCTTGGAAGAAAACTCAACCCAGTAGTAATGTAATTATTGAAGGCAAACTCGACTAAATAGTTATGTAATTCTTGGGGGTAGATTTCACTAAGTTGTTTTGTAATTCTTGGGAGCGAGTGCGATCGAATAGTTATGTAGTTATTAGGGGGGGACTTAACCAAGGAGTTATGTAATTCTTGAGGGCAGAGTCGACCAAGTGGTTATGTAATCCTTGAGAACAGACTTGACCAAGTAGTTACATAATTCTCGGAGCGAACTCAATGGAGTGGTTATGTAATTCTTGGGAGCAGACTCGATCAAATGGTTATGTAACCTTTGGGAGTAGAATTGATCGAGTATTTATGTAATTCTCAGAAGTGAACTTGACCAAGGGCTTACATACGAGACTCAACCGAGTGGTTATGTAATTCTCGAAAGCGGACTTGACTGAGTAATTATGTAATTCTTGGGGGTAGACTCCACCGAGTAGTTATGTAATTCTTGAGAGCAGACTCCACCAAGTAGTTATGTAATTCTTGGGAGTGAAATCGACTCAATAGTTATGTAATTCTTTGGAGCAGACTCGACCAAGTGGTTACATAGTTCTTAGGAGCAAACTCAACTAATTAGTTATGTAATTCTCGAGACCTGACTCGATCAAGTATTATAGATGTTTTTAGGAGTAGACCTCAACCAGAAGATCGTTTCTAGGAGATACTATTAACATGGACCCTAAGAGCCTGCCATCATCAAGTATGAAATAAAGCCATAGGGGGCAACGCCCCGCCAGGTTGGTTGTCTTTATTGTAAAGAGTCCATGGTCAAAGGCTAAGATGGCTTGACCAGGCTATTACTAATTAAGACCTAGGGTCTAATACTTGGCCCTGACCTGACCATGACTATAACTAGTAACATAATCACACATAACTTGATAAAAATATATATATTTTTTGGATTTTGATTAATCTGATGTTCACCTGAAAAGTATAGAATCAAACATAATTACTGGTGTATTAGTCTCAAAAGTCATGCTTTAAAGCAAAATTTTCAAAAATGGAGATCAAAATCAAATCCAGTATGCCTAGAAACCTTCCAGATGCTCTCGATCAATTCTTGTAGAGATTGGTCAATGCTTGGTCAACATAGTCAAAGTAGTCAAAGAATATGGTTAATCAAGCTCACAAGTATCACTGTCATGTGATGCACTAGATTTGTGCCTTGCAGCCTCCAATCAACATGGGGTTGTATTTATCCTTTTGTACATCATGGTGCATAAAATCATGCTAACCCTTTTGCCTCAAATAGTCACTAGCTTCAATGGCATTGTAGCAATAATATAAACCATAAATTAATATTCACAAGTTATGATAAAAAGGCCAAGTTTAGTTCCTAATCAACAACACCATTAGTTGCATGGGTGGAGATATCAAGACCCAGCTTAGTTAGAACCCTTTTTAGATCAGGTATTCCATAGACCGAGAATGCACGATAACCACCCATATCAGTTAATAAAATTTAAATCCATTATTTTTTAATAACTTAAATATAACTCTAATACTATATTCAATTATCAAAAATAAATTTATTATAATTATTTATTATATTTGACACATACGACCAAGCTCTATTCACTTTCCCAGTACTAATATTCTATCAGTGATATACACGGTTTTACA
Organism: Cordia subcordata; assembly: GCA_028554755.1. NCBI lineage: Eukaryota > Viridiplantae > Streptophyta > Magnoliopsida > Boraginales > Cordiaceae > Cordia > Cordia subcordata. Next base: position 11,089,824 of record JAPTOF010000019.1, read on the forward strand.
TATACATATTTTGTAATGGTATTATTTTAATAATAATCTTTTACATTATAATTTACATTGGTCAATCAAAAATATAGTACAATTAGTATACAATATATGATCAAAACAATAATAAGTTAGGTTTAATGATATCATTATGCTTAATTGATGGCAAAGAAGTAAAGGTGGTTGGGCCAATCCCTTTGTTGGTAATGAGGCTTCAAACAGGCAAGTGTAAGGGCACATGGGCAAGGGTAATAGATGCAAAGGCACACTGTAAGCAACTTACGAATAACAGTGACATCTCAAAAGGGAAAAAAATTTGATGTTCTTTTTCAAAGTAAAATATGCTAATTTGAGGGTGTTTGATTTGACTTTTAAGTTAGTCAAACTAGCTTAAAGTCCAAATTAGCTGATAAATATATTTGTTTTAATATAAAAAATACTTGTTTTTAAGTAACTTTAAGCAGAAAATAAAAAACTCTTATGGTCTTACGCACTTTGAAAAGAACAAGTTTGATCAAATCATTTACTATCTTATTCTCACCTTTTATATTAGTAAAATATCTTTGCACTTTTATCTTATACTTACCCTTTTATCTTTATTACTATAGCTTATTTAATAATTATTATATACTTATATTATATATAACATAAATCAAATTACTGAATTATAACATTTTGATAATATACTTTCAAAAATAAATAAATAACTACCTCTATATTATGTTTTAACTGAATTCTATTTTCATGTCTTTACTAGTTATTTTAACACTATAAGTTACTTTTCAACCCATTTTAACAAACAATATAAATACTTATTTTTATTTCTACAACTTTTATTCAAACATATAACTATTTCAAGTTGAATAGTTAAAAAAATATATTGAAAACGAAACATACTTTAAATAGCTTTTCAATAAGCCAATCTATACGACCTCTTAGAATATACAAACCTAGCACGTGGTTAGATATATAAACAAACATTGTATACGAGGCAGGCTCATATGCTATGAATTTTGGCTTGGAAAAAAAAATCGGAAATTTATAATACCAACTTTAATAAATAACATAGAAGATAAGTGTAACACCCCCCTTCCCCCACCCCGCAAAACTAAGGGAAATTATGCCATGTATTTTAAGGATTGTGTACCTACTAAGCACTATGCATCTTCAATAAAAAAATACTATAAAATTTATTAATAAATAGTATAAAAATTATAAATAAATCCGTCAATTAAATTATTCACAATTCCATGCAATATTAATATTGTAAACAAATACTATTAATATTCTAAACAAACAATAATAATATTGTGAACAAAAATGAAAAAACATGGAGGAACAGAAGCACGGTATAAATTATGCAAAACCATCTACCATCATCTCAAAATAACCTACTACGCAACTTGATGAACACAATATGAAACTTAAGAAGGCATAAATAGATTCGTTCAAGATCTTAAGGCTAAACTTCTTATTTCCAAATACTTCATTTAGAAACTGGGGTCCGAAGGCCTCTAATATATGTTTGTAGTATTAATTTTTCTGGGTGGACTTTGGCAGCGGGATTGGGGTTGGTTAGGGCGCGCCGCAGTTTGTTTCGTTGGTTATGGTGGTCTGTTTTGGAATACATAATTTTTTAATTTTTTTGAAAAAAATGTATTATATCTTCTTGTATTTTACAAAAATCACATAAAACTTCTTGTAATTCAAAATTCACTAATACCTTGTATGGTTTTAGGAACATTACAAATTGACCTTCGTAATTTCAGAATTGGTGTATATTCCCCATCTAATTTCAAAATCGAATAATATTCTCTCCTTTTATTTTAAACTCAAAGTTAGGTGCAATGTTTTTTAAATTATAGGGGATAATGACAAGTTTTGAGGTCACGAAAAATTTTAATATGATTTTTGCAGAACAGAAACGAATACATTGCGTTTTACTCTTTTACCTTTTTGTGGTCGATGGAGGACTCGGAGTCGAAAGGGGGAAAAGGGTTTGCTAGATTTTCCTTACAATTTAGACCAAAAGCGGATAAGACTTTTCTTCGATGGAAAGTTGTGACGCACAATTTCATAACAATAGAAAGAAAATAAACTTCTTTCAAAAGCAATAGTTGATCTTTTAATCTAAAAGTACATGACTATTTTTTTCAAAAAAATAGTCAAATAAAAGGACTTTGGACCGGTGGACAATATATATGAAATTAGAATCTGAATCTCTCGATTACTATGTGCACTTAAGGTGGTCACATGCACCTGTTTTTCATCATCAACTACCGTTAGCTTAATTGAAAATAAAGCATTTAATGGATCATATTTCACACATCAACCCAGGCTCCAATTGGACTTTTATATCAATTAGGAATAACTTTTAAGGCGCATTTGAAAAGCAACTTTGTATTTAGATTTGAGTGTTATTGGAAATAATTATATAGTTAGGCATAATTATTCAACCAAGTAATTACTTAATTAGAGGTTACGTCTCTTTCTCTTTCGATATTGGAGCCAATTAGCAGTGAACGATAGTGATCCATACTTTGCGGATTTCATGAGTACCAGACAAATGATAATTCAATTTATCCTACATAGTGAAAGGAAAAGAGAGAAATAAAAAAATTAAATAAAATGAAATAGACTTAATCCTCAAATAAAGTTCACAAGAGATAATCTCTTTTATTTAAGAGAAAACGTTGTTTCGTTGCACATTCTCGTTCGTAAATTAAGAATTATGTCAAAGCGTAAAAATCAATCTCTATGCTCCGTCTTATTTTCTGCCTCATAATTAAAAAAAAAAAAAACTTTAATATTCGTTTTGCCCATACATCCTTGGCTTCCATTGCTTCCTAGCCCTCCCCAGCACACCCCACCCTGAAGTCCGGTGAAGAAATGGAGATTACTCGCTGATTTTCTTCTTATTATTTTCTAAAAGCTGGCAATAGTAGGTTTAATTTAATTAAAGCACATAATTTTATAACATAAACTAAATTATTTTAAATGATGTTGTTGTGTACAGATGTGTATATATATATATATATAGAGGGAGAGAGAGAGAGAGAGAGAGTTGAGTTTCATGAATTTATAACAAATTCTAAGTAAAAGTACTAAATATGCGAACTATATATGTGTGGAGGAAAGAATATCCCTTTTTCATTGCATGCACATTGTTTAACATTTTTTTTTTTTGGTTATGGTATTTAGCCACAAATCGGTGGTGATCATTTTTTCTCTTGAATGTTGATTTATTATATTTTTTTCAGAATATAATCTTTAAGATATCACCTGTATTGTATTTTTGAAACTATTTTGGAACGTGGCTAGAAGTGACTTACAGGTGTCTCAAACTCTTAATTAAAAATTCATTGAGATCATCAATGAATAGAGTTATAGAGGATATTATTTAAAATTATAACAAAAACCAAATGATAGTTTAATTATGGTCTCTTAATTGATTACCTTACTTCTAAATCACCATTCTTTTTGTCTAAATTTTTATGTGTGTTGGGGGGGGGGGGGTGCTATCCCGATTGCCATCTCTAATTTTATTTACTTCTATGAGGATCATTATAACACCAACCCCATGAAATTAAATAGAAGTTAATCCAACTAAAAACCAATTATTTTTACAATTAATATCAAGAATTGATTTTCCCATTTCTTTCTTTACCTTCTACTGAAATATTATAAAGTTGATGCATGGCTTGAACTGTTCGCAATATTATGTCAAAAACAAAAATAAAAAACGACTATAATATTAAGCTTTAGTCTAAAGAAAAAGAAAAAGGCAATCTGTTCCGTTTTGCCACTATAGGTTTGAAATCAGTCCAAACTGTAGCTGGATATATTTTCATTAGATAACTACGTATCCATGAACTAAATTGTCAAATATCATCCTAAAATATGCAATGATTCATGGTCATAATATTCTAATTAATGCTTTAATTGGTGATAATATATATTGCTTGTGAAAATTTTGCCAACTCATGTGTTTATGATTAAAAAATTGTCTCTAGATGATAAAAATGCATATGGTTTCCTAACTGATCAACACAATTGAAAAAAGTATTTCCAAATATCGCATACCTTAATTAATAGTCATGCTTGCTTGATCGATTCACTTTGTCGTCTTCGCATTGTCTCAATCGCAAGAGGTTCTGCTTGATCTCTCTCCCTCTGTCTCGTTAAAGTCATGGAAACCTTTTTAACTTTTTATAGTTAAAAGTTAAAAAAAAAAAAAAAACGCTTCTTTAAAAAACCCCTTCTTTTCTTTTTCAAGTAAAAGAAAATTGATTTTAAGTGGGCGGCTAAAAGTTGCTAAGGTAATTTGGTCCTTATAAGTCTTATTTAATATTGTTAACATATCAATAGGAATGAGGAGATTGTGCCGCCTTTCAAAAAACACAAGAAAATAATGTGATATATTTTAAATCATAAGAGAAATAATGAGCTATTTACATAAATCACATGACGGTGACACACATTTTACCTAATACATATATGCATATACATACACACAAACACACATATATATAGATAGATTGATAGATAGATAGTGCCTGCATTTTAAATTCCAAACAGTGGGCTCATGCATGCCCATTGTAGAGAGCAAATGAAGCGCAATGGGTGACCTCCTAGAAAGAAATTACACCCTCAGAAGAGGAATTAAAATTGAAGCTGACTTTACTTCGAGCAAAAGTTTGACGGAGACATATTTTTCTCGTAGTTAGTTTAAAAGAAAAATAATCAAAATTTAGCACCGGATAATTACAATATTAATCTAATCTTTATATACAAGACCAGAAAATCAATAAATAAAAGATTTCATAGTCCCTGAGGAACATTCACTAGCCAGTTTGAGGGTATATTAAGGTATCCACGAACTGACTTCTCTGCAATTTAATAGGTCGGCTGGTCTATGCCTATTTCTTTTGACAAGTTTGGATTATCAATCCTCTATATAATTGGTTTATCATCCAATTTGGCTCAAAATTTGGAGATTTAATGCGTTTTAGAATAGCTTCAGCATAATATTTGAGAATAACTTATGTTGCTAATTGAAAAACAAATTTGTCGATCTCAATATTTCAACACGAGTATTGCTATAAATTACTCTTTTTTTATCATCTATTTATCACTTTCATACTTGTACCGTGAAGGGGAAAAAAAGATAGGGTTAGTAATTTATTTGGTCTCTTATCTTTGACCCTTTTGGTAATAAAATTTCTTCTTTTTAAAACGCACGAATTTATGCTACACTAATTTATGCTATGTTTGTTATAATATTATCTTAAGATACTTATTCTATTGAAATATGAGAACATCCTATAAAATTTAAGAAATCTTATCATGCATCCTATGAAATTCAAAAGAAAATCATACTTTTCAAAATAAAATCATACTTTTTATTTGATAAGAAACAAACAATCCATCCTATCTTATTTTTTATAATTATAGAATGTATAGTACATGTGATAAGATATCTTAAATCTTATAAGATATTTTCAAATTTCAATAAGATAAGTATCTTAAAATAAGATCATTCCAAACACACTATAATTAGTCTCTTATCTTTGCAATTTGTAATACTGTTATTACCAAATTAAATATATATATATATATATATATATATATCAAGAAAAAAGATGATGTAAGGACTAATGATGTCTCAAATAGTAAAGATAAGGGACTGACGGCATCAAAAATTACAAAGATAAGGGACTCAAACATATCACTTTTTGATTTTTTGAACCAAGGATTAATGACGTCACAAATTAAAAAAAAAAAGGAACTAAATTATCTCATTTCAAAAATAAGGGATTTAATTGTCAAAAAAAAAACCAAATAAAGAGAAATGGAAAAAAAAAAAAAGAAAAAAGAAGTTCGTTAAGCTACTTCAGAAACCAATATTTAGCATTTGTCTTCTAAAACCGTGTCGGTACATTCTTTAGTTTGGCTGTTTAGTGGCGCATTGTATGCATGATGCATTATACATATGTATATATATGACAAAGTTGAAGGATTGACATATAAACTAATTAAAAGGAAAGAAAAAGAAAATTGAGTGGGAACTAAAATGTTGAACCACCGATAACATTGTGGGTATCTGCAGCAGCACAAACCACTCACTGTTTCCTTTAAATTTTTAACTTGCTGATGTTCAATCCCACTTAATTTCACAAGAAACCAAGTGCTTTTAGTGTCAAACCCACTCCAATTTAAATTAATGGCGTGCCTTTATAGTACTTAATAACACCATTGGTTTATGCCATCGAAAGAGATTAAGATTTATGGTGCATATTGAAGATAAGTGCTCTATCATATATAATAGTCGCTATTGTAACGAATCATATTTAATTACTGGTTTGTTACCATATTAAGCCTAATTAACTAACCCAAAATACTTAAACTCGTAATGACATTAGTAGTGAACTTAAATTATTATAAAGTGCACACAAATTTTGGTACCACCTGTAATGACCTGAACACAGCTATTGACCTGCCAGTATGTTAAACTTAATCAACTGGCCCAAGTAATAATAAATCGAAGCCATTATAAAATACACATAAATCACATAAAGAATCAATGTTGGAGGACGTTACATCTATCATGTTGTGTCTTGTTCAATTGTTCTTTTAAGCACCTAAAACTTTGTAGTTGCCGAGTGATTCGAGCATAAGAAGTTATTCAAAGTTCATAAAGTGAGTAAAGATCTTAGGCTTTTGGCCTGAATCGGTATTTTAACTATTGAGTTATAGAGTTTTTGATGATATAGCTTTGATTAAAAATGTTGTTAGACAAAAATTGTTTAGTATTGGCACTTGTATTTTAAATTGTTAAGTTTTTATTAAGTTTTGGTTATACAAGTTGATTGTGAGAATTTGTATTTTACGTGTTGAACTTTCAATTGTCTCAAGTAGTAACGGAGCCAAAAATTCAGTGTAAGGGGCTGAATTCGACAATTTTTTTGCTCAAAAAAATTAATGAAAATTTTATATGTGTTTGTGTGTGTTGTGTGTAAGTGTATGTCCTTAATTATTCACATTGTGCATTAGAATTAAAAATATTTTTTTTATTTCCAAATATATTTAAGTACATATTAGAAATAATTATTCTGCATTTATTGACTCCCTCTACAAGTTATATATTGCATATCTATACTTCTCTTTAGCATTTTAAGTTGCACTCACTGCACTTTCATTATATAAAAGTCATAACAAACCAATGCCTAAGTTATTGACTATCCTTTTCTATATTAAAAATATTATTATCAAAACAAAAATTAGTGAAGATTTTTTTCAATACCCGATCTTGGGAAATGACATAACGCGCTTCTGATGTCGTTTTAGTTGCCACTAATTTCAATGAACTAAAACCCATTTCGGGTTTTCAAAACCTGAAAGTGCTATTTTTGAAAAATATCTGAAAAGAACACTATTTTTGAAAGAGATTTGAAAAAGTAGGTCATTTTAAAAAAAAAAAATCTGTCTCTATCATGTCATGTCTTGTTCTAACTTAGTATTTTAACTATTGAGTTATGAATTTTTAATAATATAATTTGATTAAAAGTGTTATTAAACAAAAATTGTTTACTATTGGCACTTGTATTTTAAATTGTTAATTGATAGAATTTTTACTAATATATAGTTTTGGTTATAAGCGTAGCTAAACAAAGTTATATGATTGTGGAAATTTGTATTTTACATGTTGAACTTGCAATTGTTTCAAGCAATGGCCGTGCCACAAATCTAATATGTGTTTTTTTTTTGGGGAGGGTGCGGCAGGTGCGGTTGACAAATTTTTTCCTTGAAAAATTAATGTCAATTTTGTGTGTTTGAGTGTGTATATGTTAAATTATTCGTGTTGTGCATTAGAATTAAAAAAAAATGTTTCTTATTTCCAAATACGAACATTTAAGTACATATGAAAAATAACTATTCTACATTTATTGACACCCTCCAAAAGTTATATATTATTGCATATCTATACTTCTCTTTAGCACCTTAAGTTAAACTAGCTGCACTTTCATTGTATAAAAATAATAAATAACTAATGCCAAGTTATTGACTATCCCTTTCTATACTAAAAATATTATTATCAAAACAAAAACTAATGAAGATTTTCAAACTTTAAATTTTACTAATCCAAGTTCTAATTAAGAGTTAGATAATTCATTTCATTTAAAATTTTGAAATAATTCACTAAGTTATGTTTTAAATAACTTATTAACTTTAATAATTTTTATTTTTTAAATGATGATATAAGAGGTCAAAATACATCACTAAGTTATGTTTAAATAACTTATTAACTTTAATAATTTTTATTTTTTAAATGATGATATAAGAGGTCAAAATACATCACTAAGTTATGTTTAAATAACGTGCTCCCTTGAATCCCCCACTAGTTTCAAGAGTAATATTAAATTTTTAAAAGTTATGGAGTCATTATTTTTTAAGAAAAAGGGAAAAAGAAAACAACATCCTTCATAATGTGAAATGATTTTTAATTTTGTCTCCAAAAAATTCTAATTTGGAGCTTCTAAGATTTTAATTAACTTTAGTTTTTACTTAAAGTTTCTTTGAACAATAACAAATAAATTAATTTTAACTTTTAAAATCACAACAAATACTTGTAAGTATTTAAAAATTAGACAAAACAGACCTCAAAACTACATGAAAAGAGTGCTGATGATAATCTGCTGGAGGTGACTATGAATGAAAGCACATCTTGTAGTACCTTCTATGACCCATTCAACAGCTTATATGACGTTTATTTGTTATCCAAACCAGCTGTGGATCAACACCAAATAATAATATCAACAACTAATTAACACACATTTAACATATTAATATTTAATACATGATAAACAATATGTTCATAACTATGAGTTCAGTCAACATATCATTTTTAAATTTACGACTCTAATTTAAAACGTGATAGCATTTCTAGGAGTGTTATCCATAAACATAGAGTCAACTTGAATCTCAACCACGTCATATACAAAAAATAATTGTACAAATGTATGAATTGAATAAATCAAATAACTCTATTCATTCGTACAAGAGTTATCTTCTAGAATAAAAGAAAATCAGAGGGAGTTTGAAAAAACCTGTATTCTATTGTATCAAGTGGCATGCCAAAAATTGTGTATTATAGTTTTACACGCAATTTCTTTTACAGGCCACAAGTAGTCTAAACATACAAACCGCTTATAAGTTATTAACAACCTCGCTATCTTGCTCTCTTTCTTTTTTTCTCTTTTCTGTGGATGCATGAATGAGAGGGTCAATTTATATAGTTTTTGGTAAAAAGAAATCAGCTTCCACATTGTCCAGCTTCTAAGTCAACCCAAAGTTCCAAACTTAGTCCGCAATTATGCGCACATAAGTTATTTTAAGTGTAAACAACTGAAGAAAAAAAGCATCAGCTTTTGATGTGGGCACATAAGTTATTTTAAGTGTAAACAACTGAATAAAAAAAAATGCATTAGCTTTTGATGTGGGCCGATAGCTCCTGGACTCTGAAGCCACTTGGCAGACAACTGTAAAGTCTGCTACAGAAAGTTGAAGGTGCAAAGCCGTGACTCATCGTTGCAGCACTTGTGAGCACCTATCACCGTGGCCTCGCAGTGTCGGAAAATTTCTTTCCTAATATAATAATGTTATAAATAGAATTTTAATTTATTTTCCTGATAAGCAATTAGATAGGAGGTCTCCAAGTCTGCTAATTGTCAAGATAAGTGGCATCTTCATGTTTTCAAGCTAATCTTGGTGGAGGTCTTTTTGCCCAAAATAACAAAAACCATTCACTGCCGCACGATTGGCAACGTGAGATCATCCAACATGGTGAAAGCACACAGGGTTCTTCTACATTAGAGGGGTTGGATGATTAAGGAAATAACAGAATTGGATAACAAAGAAAAAGAGGGATTAACAGGCTATTTGGATTAGTTTATCGAAAAGTTATTTAAAGTATTTTTGGCTTTAGGCAGCTTTTTTTAATTTTCGATTTTAAGTAGTTAAATGTTTGAATAAAAATTGTAGTTATAAAAATAAATATTTAAATGTTCGGCTAAAGTGAGCTAGAAAGTAATTTTTATTTTTAAAATAACTATTAAGGATATGAAAATAAAAGAGTAAGTATAATATAAAAGAGTTAAGATATTTTAGTAATAAAATAAAAAAAGTAAGTATAATAAACTTTTTTTTTTTGAAAGTGATTAAAGTCATAAAAAAATAAAAGTTAGAGGAGGGGAGCGTTTTATTTTTTTACCTAAAGTCACTTAAAAATTTATTTTTTACGTTTAGTTATTTAAATTAGGTTTTAAGCAGGTTTGACTAACTTAGAAGCCAAACCAAACACCTTCTAAATATTATTTGGATTTGATCAAATTATGAATGAGATGACTATATATATAAAAAGTTAAAACTCTTCTTTTATCGGATTGGTGGAAAAACGAAAGGAGGGATAAATTTGTATATACAAATTGGTGCATTTTTCTCCCAAAAGTTCCTGGCCAGCATGCAAAATTTTTTAGGATACCTAAGAAAGTAAAGCAACGAAAAAGAAAAAGGAAATGTAATATGACTACGTTGGGCTTGTATTTTTGAAAATCCAATATCCTTTTGAATTTTTAAAGTTTTATTTTTCACTTGAGAGTTGGAAATCAATTACTTTTCTAAGCCCGAAAATGTTGAGATAAAATAAAAAGACGAAGATATATTTGCACGTAGGTAGAATAGCCTTTCTCTTCCTCTCTTCCTTTTTCTCCCCATACAACATCAAGTACATTTCAAGTGCGTCTCTCTCTCTCTCTCCATCGTCGTTTAAGTACATTTTTCAAAAAAATGGTTCAAAATCTTTAATAATGTTGATCTTAACAAAAAAACAATAATATAACAACCCATGAATATTTTGTGTCTCAAACAGTTTTAAAAACATTTCTAAAAATCACATGATTCTTAGGAATGAAAAGTTATTTCATAAACCCAACACGTCTTTAATAAAATCGTCATAAGGTTTGGCTTTATATATATATTCAATTCTATCCCTTTGGCTCAAACTTGGGAACTAAAAATTGGGTAAGGAAGGGGTTAGGCCGACCACCTTGTACAATTACTTTTGAATTCTTTTAAACTAAAGAAGGGAAGGGATTAGAAAGTCTTTGTCTAATCAAATTGGTATATTTTGCCTGATTAGGTTTCTGAAGCTGTTCGAAATTTTTTCAAGTAAAATACTTTCTTTTCCTTTGCCCAAAAAAAAATTTTCTTTTCATGAAAATGCCATTTTTTAGATAACTGTTTACATTTTTAAAAAAGTCAAAACTCCGAAAGAAGCTCAGATAAGTTTAAAAAAAAAATTGAGTTTCTCAAAAGAAAAATATTTTTCTTTGAAATTATACAAAAAGAACTTCTTGAAAAAAGTCCTTATTATATATAGACTTTGAGTTACAGTTCTGCAAAAAAATATTAACTGTAGCACAAAAATCTATTCATCTCCTTCTTGTAGAATTTGTGTACTTCCGTCTCACTTTGATGGCTCTTACATCAGATGTGAGATCCACATGCATCTAGGGATCGTTGTTTAATTATTTTATTTCTTTTTTTTTTTTTGTCAAAGGAGATAAAATTTCACGGAACAATTCAACGCAGTGGGGGTGCATTAGAATTTGACAAGCTACCGAGATAACTACATATGTTTGTTACCTAGTCTATAGATAAGCAGTTTCTAAACTTCGATTTTAGCAACACAATCACAAGATCTTTTAACAGTTTTATGAACACATTGAAAATTCAAATGACCATTTTCTTTTCTTGATCTATGTCTAATTATTGTAGGAAAATTCTTCTTTTGGTGCTATATGGGCCTTTTACTTGTTAGACGGCAAAATGTAAGGAATCGAACACCTTGAGCCAACCCAGCAGCAGAACAAGCCCATCCAATCCACAAACTAATATGGCGCTTCATCCTTTTCAAGTCCTTCTCATGGATAGTTTGGAGGCTTTTTATAAATATTTTTAAAAAAAAATTGCAAGAAGGTGAAACTTTTATATGGAAAAAAGTATATTTCAGAGTTTCAGTTTTTTTTGTTAATGTCAATTCAAATTTTTGTTACTAAAAAGAAAAAAATGGTTTTTAAAGGAACAAAAAGCGACTCCAACATTGAGTTGGAAAATTCAGCTTGTGCTAAGGATATCCTTCCAAGGAATCATGATATTAGCATTTGCTTGGCTAGCAAATTCCACAGATAATCCCTATTATTTATAAAAAAAAAAAAGTGTCAGTTTAGCCTCTATTATTTTAAAAATGACCTATTTAATATTGAATATATTCAAAAAGTGTCACTTTGATCCCGATTGTTTCAAAAGTGACCAATTTTGATTCTTAATATTTGCAAAAAACTGACCTCATTGATCCCCACTTTTGCCTTAGGAATGGCCGTGTGACCCAATTTCAACTGGAAAAATAGTCATGTAATAGTCACATAACCAATAAATGAGGATGGAAATTGATATTTTTCACAAAAAATTGACATCTTTTGCAAAAATTAAGGACTAAATGGGTTACTATTAAAATAATAAGGACTAAATTGACTTTTTTGCAAACATTGAGGATCAAATGGGTCACTTTTGAAATAATAGGGACTAAACTGACACTTTTTGTAAATAATAAAGACTATTTGTGGAATTCTTCCTTTGTTTGGCTTAGTCTCTTCCGGAAAAAGAAAAGGAAAGAAAATGTACTTGTTTCACAAAAAGCATATATATATATATATATATATATGTGTGTGTGTGTGTGTGTGTGTGTGTGTGTGCGCGCGCGCGCGTGTGTGTGTATTTACAATAAGTAATTACATGAAATTTGATAATTTAAAATTTTGAAGAACATTTTTTTTACAGGTTGGCAAGATGACTAAGTGTAGTTTCTCTATTTTCTTTTTTGAGTAAATAAGCAAGTGACTTTCATTAATTACCAAAGACCTTACAAAGTAGATGGAGACCAAAAATAATCTAGGATGTCAATATTTACATTCCAGACATTACTAATGGCCTTATTAACTCTAGAATTAGCAAAAATTCTATTAGTATAGAATAAGTGCTTTAGATCAAATTGGTAATATTAATATAAACACGATAAATAAATAAGTCAATATTAAGTGCTTTACATCAAATTGGTACTATTAATGTAAGCACAATAAATAAATAAGTCAATATTCTCTTAAACTTTTCGATAAGTTGGTAACCTTAACATGGTATCAGGGCCTAGAAATCAAAATAGTCTCAGGTTCGAAACTCACAAGTACCTTTTCTAAAAATATTAAAATTATCCACATGCAAGGTTCTAAATAAATCACGGGAGTTGTAAGCACAATAAATAAATAAACTAATAGAACTCCAAAGCAGAAATCATGAATTTTTGTTGGTTCCTTTAATGGGTTGCAATCTATTCTTCAGCTAGTTCATTTGTCTCATTTTCTCCAGTATATGCTTCTGTAGAAGGCTTTGATATTACCTTATTGTTATCTACCAATTGTCAAATAGGTCGTGTTGCAACGGTTAAAACTATCTAGACTTCCTACCATGTAAGACCTAGTCTTATTAAATAGTGGCAGGAATCAAAATTGCACCTATGAATTTGGAAGTCAACAGTTTATAAACTAAATTAAGAATCAATGGTCTCTGATTTACAACAGCTGCAAAAAGATGGAACCGATATATGTACACATACAGAGACCTATAGTTGAATTGGCCATAAGCTTTAAGAAAAACATAAAGATCGTAGAGAGAAAAAGTCTAACTACTCTTTAGTTAGGCAAGAAGTAACATATATACATTTGGAGTCCATAACATCATCGAACAATCGACAAAATAAATGAAAAATGAAATTATGAGCACAACAATACGCAATTATATTAAGTTTGATATAGGTTCAGGGAATGTTGTGATACCTGTTGCTCCAATTAGTGGCATTGAAACTATTTGTCCCTCTAAGGCCAGCTAGCTTTGCAAATTAAACTCCTTTTTATTGTAGAGAACAACCCCTAAAATAAAATTTAGATGTAAATTATTTCAATTGTGTTAGATAATAATTACCATTTAACAACCTGTTTAATAGTGATAAAATAATTATTCTGTGAAAAATAGCAAGCACAAGGCCTGAATTAGATTTAACTACATCAAGACATGTTATCAACCAAATCAAAATTTTTATATCCAACGCATAAATGTTTCGAACAAATTTCATATGTTTAAAAAAACTATGAAGTTCTCAATCAATGAATAGATTAGAACTTACTCTAGGTACAAACTTCACTTCCAAACACAAAATTGAACAGTCTAGAGTAATGAGGTATGCCTGGGATGGTTGCATTATCCCATCCTTGTAGCATATTGCTATGTTGAGCAATTTAACTGTGGTAACTACAAATGTTCAACAACATGCATAAGGGGACAAACAAATCATTGGAAGAAGAGGTGAATTGGTGTTGTAAAAAACATATACTTTTTGTACTTGAAGGAGTATTAATATTTCAATCAATTAAGTGATTCATTTACCTTAATTTGTTAATTAATTAATATATCCATTCATATTGTGATGCTTTTTTAGTCTTATAAACAAAATATTGGGTTGTGGTTCAATGTCCAAGCCCATACAAATTAGGAAACATGTAAAGGGTAATTAAAAAAGTTACGAAATTCAAAACCTGCCTAAATAGTGTAGAAGAAATCTTGAGGAACAAAGATTTCTCTCTTATAAATAGAGAGGCTTGTAGCTTGTAGCTTGTATTTAATGTGCCTTAAAAGTGTGCCATAGGGCCACACCCTATGAGGGGTGTAGAAGAGAGAGCCTAAGAGTATCGAGAGTGTCTTATATTCATTCTTATTGTTGAATGTGGCCCATATTCTTGGGCAACAAGAATAGCAGATTTCCTTATTAGCATATTACCTTATTCGCTTGTTACCTTTTGTAGCACATAATTAATTAGTTGCCTTTTCTACTTAATAGGTTTAGGAAACCTTTGCACTATAAATATGTGGCAATACTCATTATGTTATGTGTGAGAGAGAAACCAAAATGAGAGCCTTGTAGCATTCGTGATCAATAATAGAATTATTCTCTGCTGCCCGTGGACGTAGGCTTTAAAGTCGAACCACATAATTTTTGTGTCCGTTATTTCTTCTCGTATTCTTCGTGTTTGCATGTTTTTCCCCAACAAACTGGTATCAGAGCTTAGGTATGAATCCGCTACTTGAGAGAAAAAAGAAAAAATCAAAACTCACTGTGAAATCAAAATTTCTCAAACCAAACGGTGCCTAACCAAACAAATGTCTTTGTTCGGCGAGGAGTGCTCCGGTGCTGTCTACGTTGAGCGTTGGTGGCTGGAGTGGAAGCTTGCGTCGGCGGGTCGTGGTTCGTGTTTGGGTTTGAAGAACAAGCAAAGAAGATAGAGTTCGCGTGCTCTTGAGGTTGGTTTTGTGTATTTAGGTTTTTTTTTTTTTTGGGAATTGGTTCAAGTTTGTAAAACAAGTTTAGGGTTAGTAGGGTTTGGGTCTTTGGGTTTATTTGGATCGGGCCTGGGTAGTGGCCTTGTCCAATTTTAGCTAGGTCTTGGGTCTTGGGTCAATTAATTTTTTGTTGGGCTTGAATTCTAGGCCAAAAAAATAATAATTTTTTTTTTTTGGGTTTGGGCTTAGTTTAGGCCAAAAGAATAAAAAAAAGAATTTTTTATTTGGGTTTAGATTTAGTCCTAAAAAAAATATCTGACTAGTTGACCTGTTTGACCGCGTTGATCGGGGTTTGACCGGGGTTGACTTTGACCGTTGACCATTAACCGAGGGTTGACCGGGTTTGACCAAAGCCTTACCCCACGTTTTTTGACGTGTTGAGTCCGGTTTTGGGCTTTGTTTTTCCAGATTCTGCTCCGAAGTACGTGTTTAGGGACGGTGTTGACTTTGACCAATCGGTTTGACTTTGACCGGTGTTGACCAAAGTTGACCAGAGGTGTTCTTAAGGTTTTTCGACGTGCTGAATCCGTTTTTTCAATCCATTGAGCCAAATTCCATCCCGAAGTGTGAGTTTTGTGCAAACAAAGATGTCTTCCACAGGTGGAAAGTTTGAAATCGAGAAGTTTGACGGGAGAATGAGTTTCAGTCTTTGGAGGATCAGATTCAAGGCATTTATGACAATGCAAGGACTTTGGAAAGTCATTGAAGAAGTGATCCGGAAAAGACGGAACCAGATGAGAGAAGAACTCGGCGAAAGCCTTGAGTGCAATACATATGTCCGTGACAAATGAAGTATTCTTTGGAGATTGCTGAGAAGACGACAGCAGTTGAGGCTTGGAATACTTTGGTGGAATTGTATGCATCTAAATCTCTCACCAATCGCCTCTACTTGAAGAAACGATTGTACCATCTTAGAATGAAAGAAGGTACGTCACTAAAACAACACCTTGATGAGTTTACCTCTTGTTTTATTGCTTTGAAGGATGTAGGTGTTAAAATTGATGACGAAGATCAAGCTATGATCGTATTATGCTCCTTATCGCCTTCATATATGAACTTTGTGGACACTATGTTGTACGGGAGGGATAAAATTACCTTTGAAGATGTGATTACTTCATTAAAATCGAAGGATCTTCAAACACATATTCCGGGACATAGGGAAGAAGTTCATGGGAAAGGTTTAGTGAGTAGAGAGAGATCGGAGAATAGAGGGGGATCTTCGAATAGAAAGAAAAGCAAGTCAAGGTCAAAATCAAAAGCAAGGAAGCTACACTGTTTCGAGTGTGGTGAAACGGGTCACATTAAGATAGAATATCCAAAACTGAAAAGGGAAAGAAAAAGGTGGAGAATTCAGCTAATGTGGTAGAGAGTGCTGACAGTGATGGAGATAACTCGAGTAATACCGGGAAAGTTTTGACTGTGAGTGGATCACAGTGGCATAATCAATGGATTCTTGATACTGGTGCAACGTTCCATATGTGTCCTAGGCGCGACTGGTTCTCTTCTTATTCCAAAAGAGAAGGGAAAGTCTTTCTAGGCAATGATCTTTCGTTGAAGGTGGAGGGAATGGGCATAGCAAAAATCAAAATGTTTGATGGTATTACAAGATCTCTCGAGTGTTGGCATGTATCGGAGCTAAAGAAAAACTTGATTGCTCTTGGGCGTTTGGATTCTCATGGATACAAATTCCGAAGTGAGAATGGTGTCTTAAAGGTGACCAAAGGTGCAATTGTGCTCTTGAAAGGGAACTTGACTGGCGGCCTATATGTCCTTCAAAGTAGTACGATTCACAGTGTTGCAATGTTACATCCGAGGAGAGTGATAATGACACTACTGTGATTGTGGCACAAAAGGTTAGGCCATATGAGCGAGAGGGGACTGACCGAGCTGAGTAAGAGGGATTTGCTTTGTGGACAAAGAACTAGAAAGCTTGAATTCTGCGAGCATTGTGTCTTTGGAAAGCAAACCAGGGTGAGGTTCAGCAAGGGGCAGGAGAACACTAAAGGTACACTTGATTATATTCATTCTGATCTTTGGGGTCCTAATAAAGTTCCTTCCAAGAAAGGTGCCAGGTATTACATTACTTTCATTGATGCATACTCTCGAATGGTGTAGGTATACTTCTTGAAAACTAAAGATAAGGCGTTCCAACATTTGTCGAGTGGAAGACGTTGATTGAGAAGCAGACTGGTAAACAAATTAAGCGTCTTAGGACTGACAATGGGTTGGAATATTGTAATAAAGAGTTTGATGAGTTCTACAGGAAACATGGCATTGTGAGACACCGCACATGTGTAGGGACACCACAACAGAATGGAGTTGCAGAACGCATGAATAGAACTCTGGTAGAGAGAGCTCATTGTATGCTCTCCCAATCTAGTTTGAGTCAAGACTTTTGGGCTGAAGCCGTCAATACAGCATGCTACTTGGTAAATAGGTCTCCATCCAAAGCTATTGAATTGAAAACTCCTTTTGAGTTATGGTCTGGTAAGCCTGCTGACTACTCTAGATTGAGAGTGTTCGATTGCCCTGCATACGCTCACGTGAAGGATGGCAAGTTAGAGCCGAGGGCAAAGAAATGCATATTTCTAAGCTATGCGTCCGAGAGGAAAAGTTACAGGTTGTGGTGCACAGATCCAAAGTCTCCAGGTTTCCTCATCAGCAGGGATGTCATATTCAATGAGTCTGCTTTATTAGACCAAGAAAAGGAGAAAGTGGTAGCTGGTTTAGACCACGGTGTCAAAGAGCAGGTGAAGGTATTTACTGATGTTCCAAATGTTCCATCTAGCAATAGTAGCAGTCAAATTCAGCCGACTCAACCAACTGAGGTGCATGATCAAAATGTGCCTGAACAACAGAAGTACAGCATTGCCACTGGGCGAGAAAGAAGACAGATTAGAGAGCCTCAAAGGTACGGATACGCTGATCTTATTGCTTATGTTTTGACTGTTGCCGAAACAATTGAAGGACATGAGCCGAATTCATACAAAGAGGCCATATCTGGGAAAGATTCTGCTCAGTGGGTGGGTGCCATAAGTAAGGAGATTGAGTCTCTTCATAAGAATCAAACATGGGAGCTTGTTGAATTGCTTAAAGGACAGTGAGTTATCGGTTGCAAATGGGTTTACAAGAAAAAGGAAGGTACTCCAGGGGTTGAGGGTCCTCGATACAAGGCACGGTTGGTGGCTAAAGGCTATACACAAAGAGAGGGTGTTGACTTCAACGAAGTGTTCTCTCCGGTTGTGAAGCATACTTCCATCAGGGTTTTACTTGCCTTGGTTGCTCTTCATGACTTAGAGCTTGAGCAGCTAGATGTGAAAACGGTGTTTTTGCACGGTGATCTTGAAGAGCAAATTTACATGAGTCAACCGGAGGGGTATGTAGTTCCTGGTAAGGAGAACCATGTTTGCAAATTGAAAAAATCCTTGTATGGGTTGAAACAGTCGCCTCGGCAATGGTACAAGAGATTTGACACATTCATGGTAGGTGTTGGATACACAAGGAGCGCCTACGACAGCTGTGTATATCTCAAGAAGCTTCCAGATGGTTCGTTTGTGTACTTGTTGTTATATGTCGATGATATGCTTATTGCTGCTAGAAGCATGTCTTCCATCGACGAATTAAAGAAGCAGCTAGGTGATGAGTTTGAGATGAAGGATCTTGGAGCAACGAAGAAGATTCTTGGCATAGAGATTCACAGAGATAGAAACGCTGGGAAGCTGTTCTTGTCTCAACAGAGTTATATTGAGAAGGTGCTGGAGCGTTTCGGGATGCTTAAAGCTAAGCCTGTGAGTGTGCCGTTTGCTATTCATTTCAAGTTGTCTGCAGATTTGTCACCTAAAACTGAGGAGGAGATGGAGCATATGTCTCATGTTCTATACTCGAGTGCTGTTGGTAGCTTGATGTATGCTATGGTGTGCACTCGTCCTGATATTTCACATGCAGTTAGTGTTGTGAGCAGGTATATGGCATCACCTGAGAAAACACACTAGGAAGCGGTGAAATGGATAATGAGATATTTGCGTGGCACTGCGAATATAGGATTGCTATTTAGCAAGATGACTGGAGATTGCGTTAGGTTGGTGGGTTATTGTGATTCAGACTTTGCGGGTGACCTTGATAAGAGAAGATCTCTAACGGGTTACGTGTTTACTCTCTCTGGATGTGCTATCAGTTGGAAAGCGACATTACAATCTACTGTGGCATTGTCGGCTACTGAAGCGGAGTACATGGCAATTGCAGAAGCCGTGAAGGAGGCCATGTGGTTACAAGGCCTGGTTCATGATCTTGGACTGCAGCAAGATACAAGTACAGTCTTTTGTGATAGCCAGAGTGTAATCCATCTAACGAAGAACCAGATGTATCATGAGAGGACTAAACACATTGATATCAGATATCATTTTATTAGAGATGTTATATCACAAGGAATCATATCGGTGCAGAAGATATCTACCCATGAGAATCCAGCAGATATGATGACTAAGGTGGTTCCAGTCAACAAGTTTAAGCATTGCTTGGACTTGGTTGCTATTTGCAGTGCGGAGCATTGAGCTCTTAGAGGCAGGTGGCTGCAGAGATGATGGTGTATTGATTGGAGCGAATACGTGCCAAGGTGGAGATTTGTTGAAGGTGGCCCATATTCTTGGGCAACAAGAATAGCAGATTTCCTTATTAGCATATTACCTTATTCGCTTGTTACCTTTTGTAGCACATAATTAATTAGTTTCCTTTTCTGCTTAATAGGTTTAGGAAACCTTTGCACTATAAATATGTGGCAATACTCATTATGTTATGTGTGAGAGAGAAACCAAAATGACAGCCTTGTAGCATTCGTGATCAATAATAGAATTATTCTCTGCTGCCTGTGGACGTAGGCTTTAAAGCCGAACTACGTAATTTTTGTGTCCATTATTTCTTCTCGTATTCTTCGTGTTTGCATGTTTTTCCCCAACACTAGTCCTGGTAAGGATAAAGTCATTGTAAAAACTCTGTGAGAAGGGTTTAGACTTTTCTAGCAGTGTAAAAAGCCATCACCATGTGTAAACTATTATTGTTGAATAGTAAAATTTATTCCAGAAGGGGGGTCATGAACGTAGGCAGAAGGTTGAACCACATTAAAAATATTGCATATTCTTGTATGTGTTTTTTGCTATGCTTAATGTATGTGCATGTGTCCTCGATTTTTTCAACAAAAAACAAGTAAAGTGATGTATCACAATGATGTATGGCTCAGTGACCTATGTAGGAGATATTAATTTTTCCCCTGAGTAACAAAGCAATTTTGCTGCAAACAGCAAAAAGACATTCCATATTATGCTGACCTAACATGTATTGTCACTTAGAGGGTATTTGAAAATGCTTATAAACTGATCAAACTTAGTTTAAGCAGAAAAATAAGATTATACTTTTGGTAAATTCTAATTTATAAATAGATAAAATTACTTTATAAGTAACTAAAAGAGCACCACCCCTAACTTTTTTTAACTGCTTATAAATTCTAATTTATAAATAGATAAAATTACTTTATAGTGAGCCTATGTTTATCCTGGTCTTTATTCTATTATCAAGTGTTGTATGGAAAAGTTGTAGGGCTAATTTTACATTTATGCAAGTCCAAATTATTGATAAGAATCTTCACTCCTATTAATAGTATTCTCACTTAATAAATAGACTCTGTCATAGGTATCAGGTATGTCCTTTACTATACCACATGAAAGACTTGGAGAAGGAAAGGAAGATCTAGACCCTCAAACTAAAATATTCTTTAGTTATGTTTCAGGCAGATTAAGTGTTTATGGCAGTCATTGAAAGTTATGCACCATACATTTACTTTCATTGCTTTTGTCGAAGTTGTATTTAATCTCTAGTTTGGGATAATTTGTGATTTATAGATCACGCTTGGTTGATGAAGGAAAAGAAATAAGTGATTGATTTTTGTTGTTATAATCATTAGTATTCACTTCTTCTCGTAGGATTTATTTTAAAGTTTAATGAAAGGTACATTAGAGTAGTGGCAGAGTCACATTTTGGCCAGCAGAGACTTGTACACTCCTTAACTAGTTTTCAAAAGTATATATACACACACACATATACATATATGTGTATATATATATATATATACATATTTATATGTAGAAAAATTGTGATCGTAACAATTGTAACAGAGATATAATTGATATTATTATTATTATTATTATTATTATTATTATTATTATTATTATTATTATTATTATTATAGAATTCTATTTTCAAATGTTCCTTTGACATGAATTAATATTTTATACAATATATTATATATTTTTATAACTAACTTTTTAATTCATTAAAAAAAATTATACGTAAATGTGCCCTTGCTGAGCACTAGGTCTTGTATATACAATACAATATGCTATTACAATATTGTAATGCAATATTTATATATTATATAGAGTAATGTATATGTCATATTTAAAAGCCACATGCCCTCTTCTCATGCATTTTTTTCTCTCTAAAATTTATTTTCATTAATTCATGTAATATCTTAATTAAGCAATATTTTTAAAGTCAAGCAATTTATACTAATTAAAGTCACATTCATGCAATGATTTTATTTTATAATCCAAAATAAATATTATCTTTCCAAATATAAATTATAAAATAATATTTTTGCCTTTTTTTTCATATTGTCATCATGTCATACATTTTCCCTCAAAAAAATTTAATATATCTCTTATTCATACAAAAAAATACTTCATAATCAATTTTATTTTATATATATACATATGTATATATGTATGTATGTATGTATGTATGTATGTATGTATGTATGTATGTATGTATGTATATCTATCTATTTGTCTATCTATTTATCTATCTATCTACCTATATATATGTATATACATACAGACATATATATATATATAAATTTATTAATTATTAGATAATTTTATTCAAACTTTCTATTTATTTTTGTTATTGAAAAAATATGGCCTCTATTCAAAATTAGATATTGATATTTTAACTTTCCTTCATTAATAACTAGAGTGATAAATTGTGCATTTCCAATATAATTGTATATTTATACCTTAGAGGTTAAAAATAAACTTATTTTTAGAAAAAGAATACATGACTTTGTACATATATTTTTATAGAATATTTCAAAATATATATTATTTTATTTTATTTATAATCTTTAAAAGCAATACATTTAGATTGATCTAGTCCTTTTTCTTTGTTTTGTAACCCCTATATAAAATTACATCCTTCAATACACAATTAGCAATAAAAACTAACAAATAATAAAATTTTAAGAAATATATTTGTATTTTATCCTCACTTATAATACAAAATTTTGTCATAAACAATAAACAAAAACATTAACAACATGCATTTGCCTGTGTATTACATGGGGTATGCTCTAATTTTTCTAAAAATATAAAGAAAACATTTAATATATAAATTTCAACTTTAAACAAAAAATAAGAAAAATTTACTTATTAAAATGCATCTACGTTATGGATTTTATTTTTATTAAAAGCGTAGTAGACCAAAGCCCTAAACTTTGTTGCCACTTGAGGAATGTTATCCCTGTGACCATTTGGGACCTTAATTTCTATGATCTTGTGGATGATTTTATACAAATTTGAGATGATATTTTTGATTTGTTGTATACCTGCTACAAAAAACAAAAAAAAATTACTTTATCATAATTAAATAAAAAGATAATACCTCAATTTCAACAATTCTACCATTGATCTCAACACGAACACAAAATTCCAAATTGAGATGAGCAGCCTGATTGGTATAGACATTTTCACATACCAACTTGAAAATGGGTCTGAAAACGCAACTTCATTAATACAACATGCTAAATAATCAAAAAAATTACAAAAAAAATACCTCATAAAATAGGGATTGGTGTAACTTGCGATACTCCTAACCTATATTGAATCTTCGCTTTCGTAAGCCCAATCATCGACTTCTTTAAAAAAAATGGAAAATGATTGTAATATTTGCTCGCAAGAATATTCTCTTTTTTCCCATTCACTTATAAAATGTTCTGGAAGTATTAGAAGTGTATACAAGGCATACTGATTTACAGTCAACCAAAGACTGCCATCAACATAGCTGAGGAGATTATAATAGCGAATGACAGAAAGAACTTATGTCTTCTATAAAATACAGTTATCAGCCATAAGTTTAACAGATAGTTTTTGAACGTTGGAGGAAATTGTCGACATACTAGATGTGGTTAAAAGAGCAATAGGTAACTTGCCGATGAAGATACTGAAACAAAGGTAGTTACGGTGGCTAAAGAAGTTGAAGATACCATTTGCAAGATGCAAAAAACACAAAGAAGGAAGATCAGTTAGTTGAAACACAAAAAGGAAAAAGCGAAGCTAGAAAGAGGCGTAAAGCCTAAAGATTATACTAAGCGACTGATATCATGTAAGAAATATTTGACTGCAAGAATCTCATTGACTTATAAAAAAGGTTTTACAAATATTAGGGATGTATACAAGGTATACTAATCTTTATACTCAACGATTTTTTGAATAAGATACATATATGATTAAAACACATTATCTATATAACATTATTACTTGAGAAACACTATTTGAGGTTTCCTTTTTTCTTCATGGGACAAATTTCGCCATTACTTTTCTATGTAAAGTTGCCATGTGTCCAGAGCTAAAAAGCTTCTTTGTTTCAAGGTGCAGATTCTTTCTTTCATCAAGCATTTTTTTGAGGCGTTGTGGCATCCATGCAATGATTTTATTTCCTGATCTAAAATGAATATTATCTTTCCAGATATAAATTATTTCTAATTGAATTATTTGTATGTAAGTCAATATTATGTTTTTGGTCAACTAAATTAATATATATGTAGATTTATAAAATAATATTTTTGCCTTTTTTATGTCATGTTGTCATTATTTCATACATTTTTTTCCTCAAAAAAAATTTAACCTATCTTCTATTTGTATAAAAAAAAACTTCCTAATTAAATTTATTTTATATTTATATATATACATACACACACACATACACATATATATATTTCTCCTCTCCCGTATACTTCCATTAATTCTTTTTAAAATTATTTGATTTTACAAAAAATGCAAAAATAACTATTAATAATAAATAAAGACAAAAATTATATTAATTTGTTCCATATATCGCACAGGTGTAGTATATGATATATCTTGTTACATATTATATCATTTTCCCACTTAGCAAATTAAATATATATTACTCCTGAATTTTACGTGACATTTTAATAGATGTTTGAATTGCAAATAATATATCAATTATTAGATAATTTTATTCAAACTCTTCTATTTATTTTTGTTATTGAAAAAATATGACCTCTATTCAAGATTAGATATTGATATTTTAACTTTCCTTCATGAAAACTAGAGTGACAAATTTTGTATTTCCAATATAATTGTATGTCTACACCTTAGAGGTTAAAAATAAACTTATTTTTAGAAATAGAATACATGACTTTTTATATATATTTTTATATAACATTTCAAAATGTATGATCATAATTTTATTCAAACTCTTCTATTTATTTTTGTTATTGAAAAAATATGACCTCTATTCAAGATTAGATATTGATATTTTAACTTTCCTTCATGAATAACTAGAGTGACAAATTTTGCATTTCCAATATAATTGTATGTCTACACCTTAGAGCTTAAAAATAAACTTATTTTTAGAAATAGAATACATGACTTTTTATATATATTTTTATTGAACATTTCAAAATGTATGATCATAACAACAATACAAACTATCCAATTAATTTACGATAACTATATTAATAATTCATAATTTATGGAACTGTATTAACAATTCGTTATCTTTAGATAACAATTATAATATCATGACATTACATAATCCAACTTATTTCCCCTTCCTCTACCCATATTTATTTCCCATTTCTATAGTGTCAAAAGCATATGGCACGTGGTCAAAAGTACAACAGATGGTCCATCACATACAAGCAAATACGACAGTAGACTATATGTACAAATGAGAGTGTACAACAAATCGAAAAAATTGCAAAAATTGATTGGACCGAATCGAATCGACCGTAAGCCATTGGTTTTCAAAGTAATTCGGTCGGTTGTGGTTTTAATTTTAAAAAATCGATATGGCGGTTCAGTTTACGATTTTAAAGAGTCAAAATTGCGGTTAAATCGAACCGCCCTATATTATTATATATTTCTTATATATATATTAATAAATATTTAGAATATATATATATATATATATATATATATGTGTGTGTGTGTACCTGTTACTTTGTCTCAAGATTGGAAGAAGTTGACATTAGGAAACTAAAACATGAATAGAAGTTATGTAACTGGAAATTAGGATGTAATTTGCTCATCCTATTTCTTTTCTTTATTAATAGAGAAACATAATTTGTTTTTTTTTTTGTGAGACACATTGTTGTAATATGAAATTTTAGACTATCATTTGTAGAAAAACCATTTGAAAATTGCCCAAAAATTAGACTAGATTAGCTGAAATTTCATATTTAAACTGCTCAAACAGTATTAATCAAAACTGTCAATTTTTTAAATTAATTTGGACCGCTTTGATTTTATAAGATAATAAACAGCGCATGTCGCTAGAAATTTAGCGCAAAAATACAACAAACCGCCAGCGTGTACCTCCGTGTGCAAAGATCCAAGTGGAGTGGAAACAAGGAGCAAAAGACTTTTCTTTGCGAAGAGGGCTCTAAAAGTCCATGGCATAGGGTTTAGCGACTCACGTAGAGAAAGCAGTACGGATTTATAAATCATCGCCATGGACGCGAAGCTCTTGTTTCTACTTGTCTGCTTCGTCGCCCCTATACGCCTTTCATTTTCAGGTTTGTTACTGTTTTTATTTTAATTCTGCAGATCTTTTTTCTTAGAAACAATTGCTTAAATTCCTTGTAATTTTTGGGAAAATGCAATGCTGAATTAAAAGGAATTTATTATCTTTTATTTTATATTGTTTTTAAAGTTGAATTGGAGGATAAATAAATAATTTAGTATTGAAAGAGCGCGATTAGCTTATTGGCATTTGTGATTAGATGGTTGTACTTAGGCAATGTGGATACTTAATTTGGTGCTGTTTTCAAATTAGTATTTCGATCTGAAGGTGTAATTGTTGACGTGTTGCTTGATGAGGCAAGTAAGATGGGTGCATTTAGAAAGAGTTTGATAGGTAGAGCTTTGATGCTGAAAGTGGAACTGTTTTGCTTCTGATGCGATTGGTGTTTTTACTGAAGATCCAGTGGAGCTAGAAATAGAAGTTAAATTGCATTTGTGGAGTATATAGATTTGGTTGTATGATAAATTGCATTTGGTGGTGCTAGAGATAGAAGTTAAATTGCATTCGTGGAGTGTATAGAGTTGGTTGTATGATAAGATGTTTAGAAATGGATTTTCCAATTGAAGTGAGCATGGTTAATGATGAGACTTAGGATTGGAAATTAGCTTGTAAGTGTTGCTGCATGTTCGAAAAAGATAAACTTTTGATTTGACATGTCGCTTTTAGTATATTAACAATCAAGCAAGATTGTGTTTTCCAGAATAATCAACTCTTTCATGTTGAGCATTTGAATATGTAACTTGGCATATATCACTTGACAACATGGGATGGTGATCTAATGTGCATTTATTTGCAAAAAGATTTTGCATATGGGTCAGCAATTTCATTCTTTCAATTTTTGGAACAAAACAGTTAAGTCTGTGAACTAGCATGCTGAGAAACTGCTCTCAGGTTTGCAACTAAGTAGGACCCTAGTAAATTTGGAGTAATTGTCTTCAACTGTAGGTACTGCAAGTTACTTCTGGATATAGCTCTTGTAAATAATTGTGTTTATCAACCTTCATCTTGCATTCTTTATCAAGTATGCTCTTTGATTCCTTGGAATTGAATTCTTTTGATTTCAAACAGCTTCAGGACAGGTGAAATCTTTGGAGTCGGTTCCTGATCTTGAGAAGTTAATGTACACAGTTGTTGATGGATATCCATGTGTGCGGCTCCTCAACCTTACTGGGGAAATTGGTTGTTCAAGTAGGTATTTTGAATTTTGATCACTTCATCTGTGAAGTTCACTGAACACTTTCAGCATTATTACTTTCTCGTCTGATTTTTCAAATTTGCTTGCTTAGACCCTGGCCGTGAAAAAGTTGTTGCTCCAATCGTTAAATTCAAAAAGTTAAATGAGCTGACTGAGTCATCTGCATTACTGGTTTCATTAGATGAATTCGAGAGCTTGTTTGCAAGGTATGTAATTTTCATCCTTGTATCAATCTTAAAAGAAAGTCATATGTGATCATTCCTTCATTTGTCTATTTGTTCATTTCCTTTCCCCCTATATCTTGGATTTCGCGTTGCATCAAGGTTTATACTTTTTTCCATCACCACATATTGCAAGAAATTGTTGTCACAGTTGTGTTTATGTTTTGTTTTTCTGATTGCATGGTTGCCTCTAAGTTGTTGGGTGCTTTATTACCTCCCTCTTGCACTAACACTTTCTCAACCATGGGGACTGGGTGTGTAAAATTCTGAAATTTTGACGAATTTATGCCAAAGTTTTGTTAGGATCACCATCAAGGCAATAAGAATAATAAAAGGTGGAATTGGTAGTTGATATCTCGAATGTTTTTCTATTGCATGTCAAGGTTTGTTAAAAAGCACTAACAATGCGATAAGCATGAAGAGGTGGTTTTTGGAAGTTTACATTTTATTTATTAAGATCAAAGAAATGAGCTCTTTATACATAAGATTTTTGAAGATATTAGTAAAAAACTTAAGATGCTGATTCAGATGTGAAATGTTGTCATTTGAAATGTTATAACCTCTCACTATGGAGGACAGACACTTGGATCATGTCACATTGATAAGAGTATATACTGCTAGACTCTCATACTACTCCTTGGGGTGGTGCACATGTTATTACATTCTGAAATCTCACAGACCCTAATTCTGATAGAAGGGCCAAACTCTATATATTTCATTTTTATTGTTTGCATCCAAATAATAGAAAGATGCTTCTGTTTATGATTGAGAGGTGACATTGTCCTGAAGGATTGGAAGTTCAAGTAAATGTTTTCTGTTGTTAGTTATGATGTTTGATTCTTAATTAATCCTATATTGACTGCAGAAATTCACATCTCCCTTGACTTGTAACTGAAATTTCTGGAAATAAGAGTCCAACTCTTCTCTGTATATGCCAAATGTTCGTTGACATGATGCTTTCTGTAAACGATACTAGATGTTCGCGAATGTGATGCTTTCTTTGTTCTGTACCTAATGCATGTAGATACTAGGACCACTGATGCATTTGGAGTTTTAGTACCTAGGTAACCGATCTAAAAAGGTGTAATTTATCCAGATTAGAGAGAGATGCAAAATTTGCTAGGCATGTTGCTGGTGTATTACTTGAATCAGGGACTGAAATTCAGAAGGAATTGAAGGGTAAATGCAGTTCTTTATGATTTACATTTACTTAATGTGAGTTAAATGAAGGAGCTGTCAGTGATAGCAATTGTCATGATTTTTCCCCCTTGCAGGACATTCTCCAGACAAGAAGTTTCCACAATCTGATTTTGCTCCTTATCAAAATCACAATTATGAATGGAATCCAACAGTAAGTCATGCCTACCCCTGGCAATATAATGAGGCTCTTGCCATATCCAGTACCCCTGAAGTATGCTTTAAATATTGTTTTGTATGAACGTAGGCAAGTTTGACAAATCTGAACTGGAATAAACTGTATATATGGTCCTAATAGTTTCCAAGATATCAGTGAAGGAATTATATTTTTCAATGCGACAAACCAAAGTTCAGAAAAACAGAGACATTGAATCTCTTAAGCAATCTCAGGTTAATTTTAGCATGCTAGAAAACTAAGAAGTGGTTTTTCTAGCTAGTGTGTTTGTTGCATTGAGTAGACACGAAGTAAGCTCTTAATTGTCAGAGCAATTGCATAGCCCTACTTACCCACATGACCATTTTGGCACTTAAATTAACTTCTCATTTGTTTATCTTCCAGGGATCTGGAATTATGTGGAAGGCTTATAATTTTCCTGTGTTCTTGCTCTCTGAAGAGTCTACATCAACACTACGGAAGGTATTTATGTCTTTGTTTGATTACTTGCACTTGGAATAAGCTCTGTCTAATGGATAATTAATAGGGTGGAGGAACTTGGTAAGTATGTATCCCACAAAGAAAAGTTAGGATTTCCACTTCTACCATATAATGATCATGGCTGCTCCAGCTGTTGCCAAATTTTTTTATAGTTATAGCACGGATCCTCATTGTCATCATAAAACAGCTGGGCCCTCACTCTAGTCATTCACTCCAGTCTATTTCTGTTTGACCTACAGTCCTGGCCAAGGACTGGAATTGATATGCTAGTTCAGCTGGCACTAAGTCGTGGTTCTGGTGGTGTAAAAGTTTGTTTATGCGAGCTCATCAATGCGCCACTTCATGGGTTCTGTAATCCACTCATAACTTTTGGCATCCCTTCCAGTTAGTCTGACAGAGGGTGTTAAGTAGGTAAATGTGTCCCACATAGAAAAATTTGGAGTTCAGCAGCTACCAGTAAATGATCTTGGGCTTTTGGATAAAACTGCTTGGTATTTACAAGAACTCTCTTAATTTGCTTTAGTTTTCACATTAGTTCTTTTGAGTTGTCATACCTGGAATTTTTTTCACATTAGTTCTTTTGAGTTGTCATACCTGGAATTTTCAAAGGAACTGCTATGCTGCCATTTAATTGGAAAACGTCTCAAGTTTTACTAAGTTACTTTTGATTTAGACACATTACAACCGGCTGAATCAATCCCTTTTAACTTTGGAGGCAATCCATTAGGTACCACTTACAAAAATTAAAATTGAAACTGAGATTTTATAATCTAATCTGAAACTAACCTAACAACGCACATGATGTTGTGGGTATGATATACATATACATATGTATATATGTATATATATTTATATTTGTTAGTAATAGAAATATGGTAATAGAATTATGGTAATAGAGTTATGGTAATTCTCCATTATGGTAAGTGGAGAAATAGGAAACTTTGTATCTTATAAATAGGGCCAAATACACAATATGTATTAAGTCATTCTATTCAATTCTAATGTCTTATTTCTTTCAACATTGTATCTAGAGTTAGGTCAAGACATTAGGGTTTCTTTCAAAATACCTACCCACCCTCACACCCACAAAATCCACCAGAACATCCTGCACACAAAAAAAAAAAAAAAAAAATTGCTGTTCACGCGAGGCACTTGTTCGCGCGAGTTGCTGTTCACCGAGGCACTGTTCGCGAGGGTTACTGTTCACGCTGGTGAATTTTTTTTTTTTTTTTGCTTAGTTTGTCCATGGTTTTGATTTTTGTTGTCTGTCTCTCTTAAAACCAAAAAAAAAAAAAGAGAGAGAGAGAGGAATAGAGGAGTAACACCTTAACAAGGAAGATATTAAGACAGGTTGTTAGTATGGTTGTTCTCTTTTTTTTTTCCTATACTTTATTAATCAGTCTTCTTGCCTTTCCCCTTTCTTTTGATTGAGTGTTGATTACTAGTATAGATCCCTCCAACGACACTACTAGTAATTCAACTATTGTTACTGAGTCTGTTACCTCTGTTGTCGTACCCACATTCAATGGCACCCCCACTATTACTACGACCAAACTCACTGGTCGAAATTACTCCCGTTGGTATTCTGCCGTTACGTTATGGTTTCGAGGGCAAGACTTGGAAGACCATTTAACTAACGATGTTCCAGCTACTTTGTCCGCTGTTAATAAACAGACTTGGGGCCGCGTTGATGCACAATTTGCCAGTTTACTATTGTAATCCATTGAACCTGAATTGCATGATATCTTTGGTGAGTGTCTTTCTTGTAAGGCTATATGGACTTTGGCGAAAGAGATGTATACCAGTAATGTCAGTCGCATCTATGATGTTGTCAATGATCTCCTCCGCATTCAGTTGGATGATCGTGGTCTTCAAGTTTATTTTGGTTGATTTCGACGTGCCATGTCTGAGTACAATGATATCTTCCCTACTGATACTGATGATGCATGAAAACAACGTGAACAATACTTTGTGGTGCTTATGCTTCGTGGCCTTCCTCCTCAGTAAGAGTTTGTTCGATCTCAGATTCTTTCGGGACCAGAGTTACCGTCAATGTCTGCAGTTTATTCGCGCCTTGATCGTGCACCTATTGGGAATCCTGTCCAAAATCCGTCAAACCAATCCGCTTTGCTTGTCCAACCTCAGCTTGGTGGACGTCAGGATAATGCTTCCCGCGGTGGTCGTGGTCGCGGTCATGGTGGTAATCGTGGAGGAGGGCGATCCGGTAATGCTTCTCGACCACAATGCACCTATTGTAACAAGTTGGGACATACTAAGGACAAATGCTGGGATCTGCACGGTTGACCCTCTAACAGTGCTAATGCCGCCCATGTCAACAATGAAGAATCATCTCCGATAGCTCCGTCACCGCAGTAAGCCAACTCCAGTTATCCCACCTTTAACTTGTCTGAAGCATAGTACAAGCATTATCTTCAGTTGCAAGCTTTGCAGCAAGCTGTCCAACCTTCCACTGCTTCGTTTGCACATGTTTCCCCTACTACAACTGCCTATCTTTCTCAGTCCTCATCCAGTGCTGGTAAGTGGATTTTAGACTATGGTGCTTCAGACCATATGAGCGGTAATTGTTCTCTTCTCTCTTCTATTCAACCCCCTAAGTCTATCTCCCCGGTCAGACTTGCAAATGGTTCTTCCGCTACTGTGTCTGGTATTGGTTCGTCATCTCCCACATCCTCTATCTCTCTTTCTTTCGTTTTGTACCTTCTTGATTTTCCTTGCAATTTATTGTCGATCAGTCAGTTAACTAAATCATTTAATTGTTCTGTCACTTTTACGTCTAATTCTGTGGTTATTTAGGATCAGAGAACACGCGAGCGGATTGGCACAGGGCATGAATCTGGTGGCCTTTACTACCTTGATACTGATTCTTCTACAGCTTTTACAGCCGTTTCCACTCCTGAAGTCATTCGTAGCCGTCTTGGTCATCCCAATCTTTCAAGTCTTAAGCACATGGTTTCTAGTTTGGGTAGTGTTAAGGATATCAACTATGAGTCTTGTCAGTTAGGTAAACATAGTCGCACATCTTTTGTTAATCATGTCAATAAGCGGGCTAATGCGCTATTTGAATTAGTTCATTATGATATTTGGGGACCTAGTCGTCATGTTTCCAAGTTTGGATACCGTTATTTTGTTAGTTTTATTGATGACTATTCTCGTGTTACTTGGTTATATTTAATGAAAGATCGTTCTGAGTTATTTTCCATGTTCTCTCTCTTTTGTGCTGAAGGGAAAAATCAGTTTAATGCATCTATCCGTATTTTGTGAAGTGACAATGCCAAAGAGTATTTTTCTACGTCTTTTTCTTCTTTTCTTCAAAATAGTGGCATTATACATCAATCTTCTTGCGTTTACACCCCTCAGCAAAATGGGGTTGCTGAGCGTAAGAATAGGCACCTAAGTGAGACCGCTGCACTTCTTATTCATATGAATGTTCCTTTTCGTTTTTGGGACGATGCTGTTCTCACTGCCTGTTATCTCATCAATCGCATGCCTTCCTCTGTTCTTCAAAACCAAATACCATTTTCTGTTCTTTTTCCCTATCAGTCTATTTATTTATTACCACCTAAGGTATTTGGGTGTGTTTGTTTTGTTCATATCTTGACTCCTGGGTTTGATAAATTGGGTCCACGTGCCATCAAGTGTGTTTTTCTTGGGTATGCTCGTCATAAAAAAGGCTACCGTTGCTATTCTCCTGAGTTGAATAAGTTCTTTTGTTGTGCTGATGTCACTTTTTTGAGTCTCAACTCTTCTTTTCTTCTACGTCCTATTCCTCTGCATCAGTAGTTGATGATCTTCCACTTCCTGTGCCCCTCTTTAGTGCTTCGTTGGATGTCCTGCCTTCACCTGTGCCATCATCCCCCGATCCTGCTTTGTCACGCTTGGATCGTTCGGACCTCAAGACTTATCATCGACGTAATCGCCCACCTATTGCTGCTCCTGTGCCACCAGCTTCGCCTTCTCTGGATCCTTTGTCTCCTCCACCCTCCGACTTGGATGTTCCAATTGCACTTCGTAAAGATATTCGCTCTTGTACTACTGGACATCCGATATCTGATTTCGTTTCCTATCATTCTCTGTCACCCTCGTATCGATCGTTTGTTGCTTTCTTTTCGTCTGTGTCTGTCCTGTCTAATGTAACAGAGGCGCTTAGTCATCCGGGTTAGCATGCTGCAATGGTGGAAGAGATGTCGGCTTTACAAACTAATGATACATGGGATTTGGTAGATCTACCTCTTGGGAAGACCGTTGTTGGTTGTCGTTGGGTCTATACTGTAAAGTGTTCTCCTGATGGAACTGTGGATCGCTTGAAGGCTTGCCTGGTCGCAAAAGGATATACACGGGTTTATGGTGTTGATTATGATGATACCTTTTCCCCTGTTGCTAAGATGCCTTCGGTTCGTATTGTTCTTGCTCTTGCAGCTATGTTTGAGTGGCCACTTTATCAACTTGATATTAAAAATGCTTTCCTTAATAGTTCACTTGAAGAAGAAGAAGTATATATGGAGCAACCACCAGGGTTTGTTACTTAGGGGGAGTCCAATAAGGTATGTCGGTTGAAGAAATCATTGTATGGTCTTAAACAATCACCTCGAGCATGGTTTGGCCGATTCAGTGAGGTTGTCATCAAGTTTGGATTATCAAGATGTGGGGTCGATCATTCGGTCTTTTATCGACACACCTCCGTTGGCAAATGTTTGTTACTAATTGTTTATGTTGACGATATTATCATAACAGGCGATGATCTTACAGGTATATGTGACTTGAAGGCATGTTTACATCAGCACTTCCAAACAAAAGACTTGAGATCATTGCACTACTTTCTTGGAATTGAAGTTGCCCGTTCAGATCAAGGTATTTTTATTTCTCAGCATAAATATGCGCTTGATATGTTGACAGAAGTCGGAATGCTTGGGTGTAAACCTTGTGAGTCACCAATGGACCCAAATGTCAAACTTCTACGAAATAAGGGGGAGCCATTAAAAGATCTAGGACGATACAGAAGGTTGGTAGGCAAGCTGAATTATCTTCTCGTAACTCATGAGATATTTCCTTTACAGTGAGCGTGGTCAGTCAATTCTTGAATTCACCACGAAAAAGTCATTGGGATGCTGTCATTCGTATCTTACAATATATTAAGAGTGCTCCAGGGATAGGGCTACTATATAAAAAGAGAGGAGAAGGCATGAGCATTGTTGGCTATTCTGACGTAGATTGGGCAGGATGTCCGGATAATAGGCGGTCCACCTCTGGCTACTGTGTGTTCGTTGGCGGAAATCTCATCTCTTGGAAAAGTAAGAAACAATCAGTCATAGCCCGCTCAAGTGCAGAATCTGAATATAGAGCTATAGCATTAACGGTGTGTGAGTTAATTTGGGTGAAACATTTGCTGAAGGAACTTGGAGAAGATTGTTCTCACCCTATGAAGTTAATACGTGATAATCAAGCAGCAATGCATATTGCAACCAATCCCGTCTTCCATGAAAGGACCAAGCACATTGAAGTCGATTGTCACTTTGTAAGGAGTAAAGTGTTAGCTAAAGAGATTGTTATGTCACATGTCAATTCAAATGACCAGTTAGCAGATCTCTTTATTAAATCCTTGAGGGGTCCTCGTGTAGAGTACATTTGTAACAAGCTGGGCACGCATGATATTTATGCTCCAGCTTGAGGGGGAGTGTTAGTAGTAAAAATATGGTAATAGAGTTATGGTAATAGAGTTATGACAATAGAGTTATGGTAATAGAGTTATGGTAATTCTCCATTATGGTAAGTGGAGAAATAGGAAACTTTGTATCTTATAAATAGGGCCAAATACACAATATGTATTAAGTCATTCTCTTCAATTCTAATGTCTTATTTCTTTCAACAATATTCTTTGCAATTTTTTATGATTTATCTAAATCATATAGTTAAATGTCAATCAGTTTTATTGATGAAATTTTTTATCAATTTATTGAAGATATATCTCTTTAGTTTAAACATTCATGAATTATTACTTTTTAAATTCAATCTTCTATCTATAATAGTATGTACACCCATAAAAATAAAAAAAAATGATGCTAACAATTCAAAAAAGTAAAAAAAATTAAAAAAGCAACTAAAGGCCCCGTCACAAAAATTGTAATATATGTAGTTAATATGAATTTTTGTATTTATACGTCTATCAGTATCTTTGATTATCCATTATGATACATTTAGGTGAAAAAAATATTAAAAAATGAAATGAGTTGATGTGGCACCCCGCCCAACCATTTTATTAGTATGTATAGATTTTTAGATGGTATCTAGGAGAAGCTTCAACTCAATATAATAGTTTCCCCAACAATTTATGGTCTTCATCCATACAATAACTATACAGATATTGCTGGCAGCTTAATAATTGTAATTTTCACATTTCCATCTGTTTGTTCATTTATTGACAAAATGCAATATCTGCTCTCCACAAATGCAGGTTGCGTCTAAGAATGAAAAGAGGAAGAACTCTTATACTGCTGATATGGCTGAATTTGATCTGGTAATGCAGGTAAGATTTTTCAATGCATGATGTTGAACTGGATCTTTGGGAACTGTTAACTACATGCATTACCTGATTATTAGCAATGTTATCTTTTGGTGTTAATTAGACAACAAAATCTGGAACTCATGATTCTGAATCTTGTCTGCAAGAAGGAGCTTGCCTACCATTGGGTGGATACAGGTGTGGTTTTCTGGCTATCATATATTTTGCCATATCTTCCATTAATTAGTACTTAATGACTTTCTCTTGGGCACCCAACCTTAGCACAACTAAACAAAACAAGTTTTAGGGCCTGTTTGGAAGTGTTTATGGAAACAGTTTTTTGTTTTTAAAAACAGAAAAACAAAGAAGTTGTTTGGCGTAAGTTGCTTTCTTGTGATTGTTTTTGGAAACTGTTTTGAGAAATATGTTTTCAAGAACAAAAAAAAAAAAAAGAGAGATAATTCTTTGTGTTGTTTTTTTCTTTTCTGTTTTTAATTTCAAATCCTAAAAAAAACAGGAAACACATAAATCTTTGCAATTTTTTCCTTTAACTCTTTTCAAGGATATATATCATGATCAGTTAGTTGAAAGTATTTGTCTTTCCCATTCATAGTCATAGAAAATCTGCTCATCCTGTCAAATGTCTTCATCTTGTGGATGTCAATTTTGATTTTCTTGTTTCTCTGGACATATCGTATTCTAATGTCTTGTCTCATTATATTTACTACTTAATTATATTGATTATGAAAATATAATCTGGGCCCTGAATTTGTATAAATACTACTTGTGATTTAAGGCTTCTATAATTACAACTTTCTCATGCATTTAGATGCTGGTTGTTTGCTCTGGAACATTTATGCATTGTGGTAATGGAGACCTTGGGATGGCTGGTTTGATACTCCTAAGAACCTGGAGTCTTGCCTCAGAAGTGGCCCCCTATTGTGGCTGGTGCTTTTTATAAGAGGATCAAGTTAGGAAAGATGCATCGTTGCTAACCTAAACGAGTGTCAAGCTATCTTTCTTTGCCGATTATTTTTAGGAGTAAAAGATTGTTCTGAATATCCTTTGTTGATTTTGGACGCTCATTATCTGGGTTTATGATGTATGGAGATGAAGCTGGCTTCACCAATTTCATTTGGTCTCCCTATGTTAGTATTGTATCCATATTTTTTCTTAGTCCATGGGTATATTCAAACTACAATAATGTTCCATAATGCTCAAAGCTACTGTTTCATGCACTCTGTTTTTTTCTTCATCAAGGCAACCACATTAGAGAGTTCCCATTTAATATCTAATGCCCTGTTTGTTCATTTTGAAGGACAGTGTCTGGTCAGCGCTTCCACCAATTAATGTTTCACAAAAATCAAAGCCCATCATATTAATAACAGCATCTATGGATTCTTCTTCATTCTTTCGTGACAAAAGCCTTGGTGCAGATTCCCCTATTTCTGTGAGTTGCATTTCCTCTACATTTTTGACAGTAAATCTGATATCATCTGTCTTCTAAATGATGAGGATGCTTGTGTTTAAACTACTGTCCAGGGCTTGATCGCATTGCTGGCTGCCGCAGATGCTCTTTCACGTCTCAGTGGCTTAAGTGATTTACCTAAACAGGTAAAATTAGCTTAGTATTCAACACAGCATCTTCTGTAGCTCTATTTCTTGCATTAAGCATTTTATACTTGTTAATGTTGCAACTATTCAAGATTCTAGTCTGCTTTTGAACCTTTTATCACTATCAAGTAGTGACTTGCTCTCCTAACTTATGGTCATTCAAGGAAATCAACGTTATACTGCTGTCATCTGTTAATTATGGGTAGGCCATGTTTTCTTTCTTGCATATTGGTTGCTATTTTTCCTTTAAAGAAAGAATTATGTATCATGATCTGCTGGATATCTGTAGTATTCACAAAATGGTGCTCCATATAAGGAAATTTTCTGGACTTATTCTTCTTACACTCCCCTTCTACACTTCTGCAGCTTGTATTTGTGGTTTTTACTGGAGAAGCTTGGGGCTATCTGGGCAGTCGGAGATTTCTTCATGAGCTCGACCAACATGATCATGGTATTGATGGCCTTGACTTGGCAATGCTTGAAATGGTATCATTTCTTTCCGGAAGTTTAAGAACTTTGTGTAATATTACTACTATTCTGAACCTATTGGGAAAAGTTATCTGATGGTAACTTTGGTTTTATAATTTCCTCTTCATATGTTTTCGTAGATAGTCTTATTTTTTGCCACTTGGAATGGTTGTTGAGGACAACACGAAATTCTGCTAAATGCAGAATAAGAGTTCTTTATTGTGGTGCCTGAATTCAACATCTTAAATTTGGGATATAAGTGTAAAATTTAGGGGGAGAAAACATACGAAAATTTCACAACTTTGGATTTCCTTTCCTATTTTATTTTATCAATTTCTTACAGGATCCTCCTATTTGGCTTTCTACCTGATACTCTAATCAGAATTTAACTTGTTACATATTGGTTTGGTGTACTGATGTAAGAAAATTTCTCTCTCCAAACAAAATAAGTGCCTATGTCATCATTTTACGTTTGGTTATATCAAATGAGACTTGTAGATTAAAGTTTTACAGCTGTAATCTGACTCAATATTTGTTAACCTTGGGATATAAATTTCACTAGGAGGTTAGTGATTGCTTTTATCTCATTGTCCATAGAATGAGGGAAAATTGTTCTCATCAGTGCAAGAAATGGTAGATAAAGGAAAATTGATGTAAAATGTATTGATAGAACGCAGTTTTAGTTCACGGAGTGGATAGTAAGAATGAGCTTGAAATGAACTCTTATGGGAAAAACCAAACTGCTCTTGTTCTTTTGTTTTTACTTCCATCTAAGAGCAGATAGATAAGAAAGTTCTCATCATCGATTGATACTGTATAGTAGCTGCTGAACTGGCATTGGGTTTCTTCTCACTGTTTGTCGATGGTATATATGATTTGTTTATCCCATCTAAGTTCATGTAGAGAATACCGTTTAGTTTTATGCTTGGAGGGTGTGAAATGTAATATTTGCTGGGGGAGGTGTTCAAGGATAGCTGATGATATTAAGAAAATATTAGGGCTTCTCTTTGTTGTATGCAACATACTTTGGCCGCCTTGTACTTTGGATGGTTAGATATGTCCTATATATTCTTAGCCTACTTCCCGAATGGTTGGTTGTGCTGTCTTTTAACTATGGTATGACTGTATGCAGGTTATAGAAATTGGATCTGTTGGAAAGAGCTCCAACAATGGTATGAAAACATTTGTCACTCATACCACTGGGGTAAGATTTCTTTCTTATTACTTTTTGGTTAGTCTCGAAGATCTGTGTAGTGCATCCTTCACACTGACCATATTCCCAGGATGTATAGTTTCGTGCACCCTGGCTGAAAAGATTAGTTAATGTAAATTTTATGTACTACAAAAGTGTTGCTTGCTTCCTGGAGATGGAGGAAGTAAGTCTGGTGATGAGCGGGTTAGATGTTCCTATTTTACCATTTTGTGCTTAACCCTTTGTACTGTAGTGCTATAGTGCAAAATGATAACTGGTGCGGATGTGATAAGGTTAGTTAGAGTTTCTAGG
Source organism: Cordia subcordata (assembly GCA_028554755.1). Classification (NCBI taxonomy): domain Eukaryota; kingdom Viridiplantae; phylum Streptophyta; class Magnoliopsida; order Boraginales; family Cordiaceae; genus Cordia; species Cordia subcordata. The sequence continues at coordinate 11,129,559 of JAPTOF010000019.1, forward strand.
AGTCTCCAGCAGATAGATTCAAATGCAGCTGTGATAAGGTTAGTTAGAGTTTCTAGGAGTATCTAGCAGATAGATTCAAATGCAGCTGTGTAATTGTCTATAGTAGATGTGTACTTCTATAAATAGCCCTTTGTACTATTCATTTAGAAGTAGAATGAAATCAGTGGTTCCACATATTTCTTTTCTCTCTCTCTGCTCTCTTTATGGTATCAGAGCTTGGAAGTCAAACGGCACAGGTTCGATCCTTACCGTCACCCATTTAATTAAATTGTTCACGTGCAAGCTCTAAACAAATTACGCTGCACGTGAGAGGGCGTGGTAACATAACAAATAAATAAACCAATATCCTCTCTACAAGCTTAAGCTTTTAGATGAGATGGTAACTCTAACATGGTATCAGAGCAGACTGGGGCAGCTATTTTAACACTAGGGCAGGGGTTATTATTTCAGGTTGGTCCTCTACATTTGCACGCCTTCACTAATTCAGACTGGGCTTCAGACACATTGGACAGGAGGTCTACCTTAGGTTATGCTATATTTTTGAGTCCCAACCTCATTTCTTGGTGTTCAAAGAAGCAGAGTACAATAGCCAGGTCCTCTACAGAGGTTGAATACAGGGCTATGGCTCATTCAGCATCAGAATTAAAATGGCTCAGCTATTTATTTCAAGATCTCCAAGTATCAATCCCTGCCCCAGTCTTATATTGTGATAATATCTCTGCTATGGCCCTTGCCACCAATCCAGTGTTTCATGCTAGGACAAAACACGTAGAGATAGACTATCATTTCATCAGGGAGCATGTGGTTTCTAAGTTTCTGCAGTTGTCCTACATAGCTTCTAAAGATCAAGTTGCTGATATCTTCACTAAGGCCTTACCACAACAGCAGTTCACTCTACTGAAGTACAAACTGCCCTTGGTGTCTACTCCCAGGCCAGTTTGAAGGGGGATGATAAGGTTAGTTAGAGTTTCTAGGAGTCTCCAGCAGATAGATTCAAATGCAGCTGTGATAAGGTTAGTTAGAGTTTCTAGGAGTATCTAGCAGATAGATTCAAATGCAGCTGTGTAATTGTCTATAGTAGATGTGTACTTCTATAAATAGCCCTTTGTACTATTCATTTAGAAGTAGAATGAAATCAGTGGTTCCACATATTTCTTTTCTCTCTCTGTCTGCTCTCTTTAGGATGGCTTAAGTATTTGCTACAGTTTACTTCCTTGATATTATTGCAGATCCAGTCCATTGAGGTAAACTAACAACAAAAGAAAGCCAGCTAAATGATGTGGCTTTTGACTTATCATTCTTTAACTATCTGTAGCTCAAAACATTTTGTTAATGACTAGTGCCAAGCAATGTTATCATGGCCCCAGATATAGTTTTGTGTGATGGAATCTTAAACGTTATCCACCAAAGCTAGGTGTGAGAGAACTCTTTAAGTATATTGACCTGTCCAAGATGATTAACATCAGATTCCATTGTAAAACTAATTGGTGTAAGGTGCAGCAGTATTAACATTTTAAATTTTCCTGTGACATACGTAGCATTCTACAGTTCCCTTTTGATTTTTATTCTTCTTTTTTTCATGGTAGTAAAACTTCATCTTTGTGTGACCTTGTGTATAAAAGCTTATTTGGTTGAATTTGCAGGACTCAACTGCCACAAATAAAACATTGGATGCGCTGAAGCATGCCCAGGAGTCACTTAAATCTGACAGTATTAAGATCTTAATGGCAAATACTTCAAATCCTGGGATACCTCCATCCTCGTTGATGACATTTCTGAAAAAGGTTGAATTGATTTTTTGTTATTTTTCTCTTAACCTATTTTATTCTGTGAACCTTTTCTGTAATATCTGCATTTCTCAATTTCTTTAGGTGTAGAATATGACAAGATAAATGACAACTTAGGAGTCGTTCTGTCTGTTCTTATCTGACATTAAAATCTATAAAAATAAATTTCTGAATGAACTTTAGGGAGGACATTTTACTTTTAAGGAACAGGACATCAGTTCCAGATGTAATACTGCTGTTTAAGGATTGTTCTTTAACAAAGTTTACTCTTCTCAGCTTCTGATCCACCTTTCATTGCTTGAAATGAGAGAAGGAAATCTGTGTTTACAGCAACCATTGACCTTGTTACCTAGTCTCCTGACGCACCAAGTCCGTTCCTCTCTTTTGTAGTGGCACTTCTGTTCCATCTCTTTCTTCTTTGGCTTAAGAAATTGTGATTGTTCTACAACAAAATGCAACTCTATGCTGTGCTTTTTATAATTTATGTATTCAGAGAACTGATTGTAGATAGCAGTTAGATTTTGTTTTCATGCCATGTTTGTGAAATTTGAGTTGTGTGGATCAAGAATCTAGGTATGTATTGACAGTTTATATCTTGTCATTGATGATGAGATGGAAGACAAACAGTTTGCACGGGCTTAGCTTTTCCTCTATGCTGCCGAAGGCAATAAACAAGATAGAACTGAATGTCTTGCCAGTTTGAGATTGGAATTAGTTATTTCCATCTTAGTTCTCTCTCGTATATATGTAATACATATACATATACATATATATGTACACCCACCTCTGCAGATGCACCCACATGCACACACATATCATCCCTTCTATATCTTTTTGCTGTCTTTTTGCCATAACTGGTGTCATGGAAGTGTTGTCTTTTGATGTCTCCTGAGGTATTTGATATAATTAACAATTAAAATGATTCATCATCAACTTCATCAATATGATTATTATGTGGTAGTTATTGAAGTTTCTCGGCGATAGACCTTTTGGTTGTTGTGCTTGTTAGTTACTGCCTAAAAACTTGTTATTATGTGGTTTTTCCACATTATATGTACTTCCACTAATGGTTTCAAATGGGTTTGCTTTATCAGAAACCTCAAACTTCTGGGGTCATCTTGGAAGATTTTGATACTGCTTTTACCAACAAGTTTTACCACAGTCACGTTGATGATCTGTGTGAGTTGTTTTTCAGCTTTTCAATTCATTGCTTTTGAATTCCTGACTGATTTCCTGTATGTAGAGGTCATTTTGTCACTTTCTTACGCAGTATGAATATTTTGCAGTGAATGTCAACTCTTCAGCCATAGCTGCTGCTGCTTCCCTTGTTGCCAGAACCCTCTACTTTCTTGCAATTGACAAAAAAGAAGTGGTTGCTTCTGCTCTAACTGCTGTAAACGTGAATAGTACTTTGGTCGAGGAACTCCTTGGGTGCTTATTAAATTGTGAGCCAGGCTTACAATGTGAGCTGGTGAAGCACTATATTTCTCCATCTACAACCTGCCCCAGCCATTATGCAGGTGTCATCCTTGGAGAACCTTCCTTTGTACCTTATCCTGGTTATGTATTGGATGTTCCAAGGTTTATTTGGAGCTTCCTTGCAGACAAAACATCTCTTCCATCAAAAAATACGAGCTCTAGTTGTCCAAAAGAATGCAGTGGTGCTGGTGAAGTGTGTGTCCGGATGGAAACTGATGGGAAGGGTGCTTGTGTCTTGTCCACCACCAGGTAATATCTTAATCGTGTCAATTTAAAACTTCTTAACGCATTTGTTGTCACCGAAAATGGTAACGGGGCATTCTTGGGCGACAGGTCTTCTGTTGTCTTGAGATGAATCAAGAAGCCATTATCAACCTCGATTGCCCTCTATAGATGAAATTCTGTTATTAAAAGGTCAATTGAGATCTTAAAAGCATTTAAACTGCCTGAAAGGATGACACTGATAAAGCTTTTGTCCATTTCTTTGCATGAACCAAATTAAACTTCACTCATATCCAGGTTTCAGTGTGAAGACCAGAACTTCTACGGATGTTCCTGTTTTCTTATGATTTGTTTCTCTTGTGAAGCATTTGTCAATTAAAGTAAATGCAATTCATTTCAGGTATTTTCCAGCATATTCTACCCGATTGAAATACGAGTCTGGTAACTGGAAGGTGTTACCATACAATTCCTCCGACATCATGGGAGAAGCCGACCCTGTTTGGACAGAAAGCAATTGGAATACCATAGGGCTTAGGGTTTACACGATGCAGGATGCTATGTATGACCGTCTGATTTTGTTGTTGGGTATCGTTGTTACGGTTGCTGCCTATCTATTAATAGTGATAACCAGAGCCTTCATTACCAAGGCTTTGAAGCGGGATTGAGCCTGAACTTGGGAAGAAACCAACTCGAGTGGTGTGATCCCTTTATTGCCCCATATTTTGCCGGGTAACATTCTGACTGCCTCATAAGCTCTGTAAGCTAGGTCTCTGCTGATTTTGGTATTTGCGTGGTTCTGAAGACACGCCTGTAGGGAAGTATGAGAACTTTGAAGGTGGAAAAAATTGAAACATTTATACCAATGGATCATATAACAACACTTCACCCAGAAAATTCTTGTACTGCTGGGTTATATAGCATTTTTTTTAATTTTATTTTTCCTGATTTATCTGCAAGGTATTGTAAATTATGCTTGCAATTATTAGAAAGGATAGACAAAATTCTTATATTATTTGTCACTGTTAATCCTAGTAATAGCATTAGGATGTGATAAATGAATCTAATGTTGGAAGTTACTTTTTATGGATGCGTACAGGGTAATCACCTTTTTGTTTTTGTTTTATTTATTTATTTATTTATTTTTGCCCTTTCGCGGAGTCAGATTATCACTTCTTTGTCATAGATGAATAGATGATGAATAATCTGAGTTCTTAATGAGAACCTACAAAGTCGACTCTAGGCTATGTGTATGATCTCATATGATGTTACCGACCAAAAAAGGAAAAAATCTTATGTAAGGTTTTACGTTGTGACATTATTCAAATTAAATTAGAATATCTTTTGCATCTCGCTAATATAATCCAATTATGCCTTTTTCTAGTTTTTGAGCACAAAACTTAGTATTCATTTTAATTTGGAGTATACGAAAAATTTTCTGAACAAGTATCAGATGCAAGTATAAAAACATGTAGCAAATACTGAACAAATTTCGGATAAAAATTATTCTTTCCCGATGCTTGTATCTGCCTAGCTTATGAACTTTTGCACAATTCCATCTCTCGGAACAACAATGAAAAAGAAAATGGACATGCTTGTTCAAGAAATCAAGAGAATATAATTTTACATTCTTCAGATCCTCGAGGGAACTCCAATACTTTCTGAAGCAATTGGCATTTAATCTCATAGAGTCAAGAACACGCGCTACATTTACTGTCATTGTTCTCAAGACTTTAGCATTCTTAAGAATATATGCTACCATTGCAAGTCCACCTTGCCGTCCTCCGAACCATTCAATTGTCATTTCCCGCAAGCAAGAGGACAAGCATATAGGCGCTTTCTCAGATATGTTGCAGCGTATTGTGACAGCCACATCAGACTACTACTACTACAACAACAACAACAACAGAGGTGGCAAAATGGGTTCGGACCCGCGGGTTGAACCGTTTAACCCGCATAAATGTAGGGTTAAGGTTTAGCATTTCATAACTCGTAAGGCAAACGGGGTGGACCCGTCCCGACCCACGCTAAGGGCGGGTTGTGCGGGTCACTCGCGGGTTGACCCGCAAGTGTCTTTTTTTTTTTTTTTTTAAAAAAGTACATATAAGTTTAAAGTTAGAAACCTTAAGTTTTTTTCTTCTTATTGCACTTTATAGTTTACAGCCTTAGCAGTCATATTTGAGGCTTTGATTGTAGTTATGGACTATGATAATTGTTGTCTTATTTTGTTAGGTGCCTAATTTTTTTTTTTGGGTCAAACAAATCACAAGTGTTTGTTAATTACTACTTAATTTTTTTGATTTTATTTATTTTTAAAAAATATTAAAATACTAAAAAATTAAGCGGATCAACCCGCGAACACGTGAACCCGTGAGGCCGCGGGTGCGGATGGGGGACGTAGGCACCCGCACGAATCCAATCCGACCCGACCGACCCGCGGAACCGTATAACCCGCTCTAAATAGGTCGGGTTGGTCCGTGGGTGCCCGTTTACCACCTCTAAACAACAACAACAGAAAGTTAAAGCAAATGAAGAAACAAGAAATCCCTTCCCAACCCCCCAAAAACTCCTAATTAGTACAGAGATCAAGCGCACGCACACACACATATAGGAGTAAAAATAATCTAGTGCATATGCACGGGACCCAATATATATCTAAACATATTATTTGAATGTATTTGGATAAATTGTGTAAAAAATAATATTTTGTTGGTCTTGCAAGTTAAATTTTTATCACTAAACGTTTAAAATTTTAGAACTAATGGTTTGTTTGGTATGATGGAATGACTTAATCATCCAAAGTAAAATACTCATAGAATACTTATTATTTATTTTTTGTTTGTGTTAAAAAACCATAAAAAAAAGTTAGAATAGGATACTTGTTTTATTTCATGCATTTAGAATAGAATACTTGTTTTATTCACGTGTTTAGTAGAATTATTTTAACTAGTTAAAATGAAATGAAAGTCAATTCAATTAATCAAAATATACTTATTCTTTGATTTGATATAAATTTAAGTTGTTTATGCATTGGAATAAATTTTACACAATATTGACATAAACTAAAGTATTTTTGGTAATCTTTTGATCAAGAATAAAATATAATATTACTTATTTTATTATTTTTTATTTTAATACCACATTCTGATTTATTATTTATTTTTTAACATAATTGAGAAAGAAAATTTAAGGGAAGAAAAAAGGAAAAAGAAAAAGCTACTGTGCTAGGGTCTAAAAATAGAAAGTAAAAATAAAAAAAAATAAAAGAAGAAAGATGCTGATTCTGACGTGTATAAGATGTTTGAAGCAAAGAGCAAATGCAATCACTTTTCATAAGGGTTTTTTGGGCATACCAAAATTAGGTACAAAACTAATATGGTATTGTACAACACTTGACAGCATAGTGCAAGCTACAAATTTAGATGTTCTACCCCTTGATTGGCTTTTATTATATAGTAAAGATATGTATGTATGGTAACAAGCATCAACTTACCTGCAAAATTTGTAATTGTAGTATGGTGAAAAGAATTATCATAGTGCCAAGAGTTTATATTAGTATATTTTTTAGGTTTGAGAAATGATATGTTTTGATTAAAATTTATAATAAATGGAAACTATTAAGGGCAAATTTAGAATATAATTAACTATGTTAATATTAATTATTAATTAATAGAGTTAAGTGGCTATTAATATATATTAAGGGCCAAATTGTTACTAACCTTATATATCAAGGAAGTTAAGTGAAAAAATTCCAAAATTAAAAGAGGAGAAGGTTGCAAGTTATCTCACAAAATGCATCTTTGATGCCTTTTTTTAAAAAAATAGTGACTTAATGTGGAAAGGACCCCACATTTCATAACTCAAAAAATAATATATATTTAAAATATTTGAAACTTTAGTTGGTGATATCTATGGAAAGAAAAATAATAAAGGAATAATTAAGACAAGTATTTAATTCCTCAAATAGAAAAGCTATAATTAATCTTTTTTTAATTATACGATTATCTCCTGAATTTTTCCTCTTTTTTTTGCCCTTTTCGATGATCTTTTTTTTTTCATACATTAAACTTGCGCTTTTGGTCAAGAATGACTGTTACTATTCTTAATTATTCTTGGAGGATTTTTTTTAAAAAAAATATTATAAACTTTATTCTTTAATTTGAAAAAATATAATTTTTGAATGGATTTTGAAAATATTAGAAAGTGTATGAATTGGCTTTTAAAAAAATTGCAGCTTTTAAAAAAGCTTAAACTAGATTTCTTTTTCAAAAACTGAAAATATGAAACTTCTTTAAAAAGTATTTTTTTAATTATACAAATAAATATTTTTATATGCCAATCCAAACAGACTTGGAGATTTCAAATTTATTTTATATTCCAATAATAATTTTGTAAACATTTGGTTTATCCTTTAAAAGTGGATTAATTAAATCAATAGTACTTTATTCTTGAGAATAAACATTTATCTCTGTAATTAACCAAAAACGATTCAAGCGTTTTAAAAATACTTATATTTCTGTTTTTGGTCAATCTTTGCTATGAGGAATTTTACAATATTTATCGCTTAACCAACCAAATTAAAAAAAGAAATTAATAACCAAAATAATTTAAATATTTATAGATTATGTATCACACGAAAAAAAGATCATCTTACCTCAACAGAAAAGGTAAAAAAAAGGAAGAATTAAAGAGATGGCCGTCTAATTAAAAAGGGTTAATTATACCTTTTTATCTAAAAAATTAAATGTGTGAGATTTCAACCCACAACCTTCTCCTCCTTTAATTCAACATTTCAACAAATGATCTATAGTGCATTTTTTTTTTTTTTGTGGAAACCCCCACTCATAAGGGATTCGAACCCAAAACCTTACTCTTAGATTTAGATAGTCTCAATCATTTGAGCTATCCATTGATCCCAAATTGCAGTGCTTGTTGTGTTAAAATGCTAAATGGATTTTACAAATCCGAGTTTGGATTTCCATAATCCAAAAAATCTGGGTGCATCACCACATTTATTGGCCCCATTTTCGGATTTTGAGAATCTAATTTCAGATTTTCAAAATCCGAAAAGAGTATTCAAAAAGTGGTGAATTTTTTAAAGACATTGTAGAGATTTGGACAAATATATACATACTAAATGACAACTCAGAGTTTCAACTTTTAAAAGATTTACTATTAAAGATTTACTATTTTTATTCTTCTTTTCTAAATTATTATAGTTTTGAAACAATTTTTAAAAGAAAATAAGAGTCTATTTGGACATATTTTTGTTTTTTTTAAAGACATTTTTTTAAAATAGGTTTTCAAAAATCAAAGGCAGAGAAAAAGGCCCAAGAAGGGAGAGAAAATTGTGGGTCCGTGAAAATAGATTGTGTTTTATTTTTGGATATGTTTCATAATAAGATTACAATATTGCCATTAATAAAAATAGTGTCCTTCTTGTTTTCATATTTTCATTGAGAATAAATAACAAAAAAACACTGAAAACATATAAAAGATGTTTTTTATTTTTTTGTTTTTAGAGTAATAGTTTTTAGAAACTATTTTTTTTTTAAAAAAACAACACTAGAAATACTTAATCAAGTGGATTTCTTTTTGTTATGAAAAAACAAAAAACTATTAAAAAAAAAAACACTCCCAAGTAAGCCCAATAGTTTGGCTTTTCCAAAATGTGCTAGTCACATTTTCCAGGCACGACAAGCGCGTTTTGAAAATGCCAATTGCAAATTTTGGCCATATGATGTTTTATGCCAACGTAAAAAAAGAAAAAAAACAACATATGTTGAAGCTAACTTTTTGATAAAATTTTCAAAGTACTTTTATATAAAGGTTAAAGTTAAAAAATTTGAAAAATCAGAAGTTCTATCAGAAATTATTTTTTTCTTTTTTTCTCAAAATATTACTTCATGATTTTGGCATTTCAATATTGCCTTCAAAATAGCTAAGGGCCAATTTGGATTTTTTTTTCCACGAAAGAACATTTTTTTTCCCAAGAAAGTTACATCAAATTTGCAACAACTATTTGACTTGGCATCCAAAAAAGCTGAAATTCTAAAACAAACTTAAATATAGTTTTTTTTAGAAGCCAAAATTTCAACTTATAAAAAAAATTATTTTTCAAAAGTTGTTGAAAAAACGCTATTAAAAAAAATCAATCCAAACGGGCTCTAAAAGCTTTATTTCTTAAGGCATTGTTTGGTAATGTAAAAAAAAAACTTCTCAACTAGCTTTTAGTGTTTTGACTCGCTGCTTCTCATTATTAACATTTCAAAATGTGAAACAATGTTTCATATTTCTTTCTCAATCTTATCCTTTTTTTTTTTTTTCTCAATCTTATCTTATCCTTATTTTCTTTCAATCCCATTTATCCTTCATAAATTTTTATATAATAATTTATTATTCTACTTTATCCTACATATAAACTTTTCTCATGCAAATAATTTATTAGTTAGTTTTTTTTTTTTACCAAAAAAACCTTTGGATCTACTAAAAATATATTTTTTGTCATCTTCATAAAAATAATTTATTAAGAAATTATTTTTATAATGCTTAATAATAAATTATTATTATCAGAATATATATTTAATTATAAATAAAAAGTCTTATTTCAAAGATTATGATCAATAATAATTATAATAATCATTAAAATATTAACAAAAATAAAGTGATATTTATGTTTTTTTATGTAATTTTATATCCACTAGTTAACCTAAAAACTATTTTTACCAAATATATTTTTTTAATCAGTTAGTCAAAATGCTGTCCGCTAACAATTAAAATTTAACAATTATCCGCTACTACTATACTACAATAGTTATCAGGTACTAAAAGCTATCAGCTATCTAAACATCTATTTTTGCCGAATAGAATTGTTTGGTAAAGGGTAAATTTCACAATAAGTCCTTATTGTTTCTCTATTTTTTCAAAGTGGTCCTTATTGTTTTAAAATATTCAAATTAGTCCTTAGTGTTTCACAAATGTAGTCAGATTAGTCCTTATTATTTAAAAAAATTTATATTATTCCCAATGTTTCATAAAATTAGTGAAACTAGTCCCCATTATTTGAAAAGAATTCATACTAGTCCCTAGTGTTTTACAAACTTATTTAAGTTAGTCTCTGTTTTAAGAAAAAAATGAATAAAAAAGGTTGGAACTAATTTGAATAAGTTTGTAAAAGGGGAAATCACACGCATAGTCCCCAAAGTTGACATGATTTTTCAAGTTAGTCCTACTTGTTTAAATTGATGCAAATTAGTCTCCAATGTTTTAAAAAACCAATCAAATTAGTCCCCAAGCTCAAGTTGTCATTCTTTTTTCTTTTCTTTTCTTTTATTCTTAGTTGATTATAATACCTTGAACTTTTGTACTGTGAATTTCATTATAGAATAATTTTTAGACAATAAAAGTTCCTAATTTTTATTAAAAAATTTCAATCAGATATCTAATATGTCTTATAAAAGTTCACAATAAATCCAAATATGCAAAGAATGCAATAACTATCATCCAAAATGTTAAATTCCTACTGTCTTTTTTTTTTTTTGGCTAAGAATTCTTGCTTAAAAAAATAGATAATCGGATTTTGTTTTATAGCGCAAAGGATAATATTGTCAATTGCTTTTATGTTTGAGGTCATTTGAGACATTTTCGTCAAAACTAATGTTCCTTCTAATTGTAGGGACTAATCTAACTATAATAATTAAACATTGGGGACTTGTATGAATTATTTGAAACAATAGGGATTAAAATTAAAAAATATGTAAACATTAGGGACTTATTTGAATTTAACTCTAACAATAGGGACTAATTTGACTATAATAAGTAAACATTGAGGATTTGTATGAATTATTTGCAATAATAGGGACTAAAATGAAAAAAAGTGTTAACATTAGGGACTTATTTGAATTTAACTCTTTGCTAAAACAGCTTCTCACAATTTTTTGGGTTGAAAAACAGCTTCTCACATTAGCTTAGCTTAGCTTTTCCAAGAAGATAAATATGTTAGCTTTTTAAATAACTTTTTGGTTTTCATATTTTTTAAGGTAATTCTACCCATTTATTTTTTTGGCAATTCTACTATTTCTCTAATATCTCTATTTTTACTTTTTCTTTCACAAATATAATAGAAAAAAACATAAAAATTAATTTCCAATTTTTTCTACATCAAAATATACTAAAAAGTAAAAGTTTTGTTAGTCCATTTATCCTTTTGAAAAAATAAATTTTGAGTCTATTAGAAATAATTTTTAATATTGAAACAAATAATTATCAAAAAATTAGTTATCTTTGAATATTAAAATATTATTATAAAAAATAAATATCTAACTATGAAATAAATTATCTTATCTAGATGATAACAATAATAATAATAATAATAATAATAATAATAATAATAATAATAATAATAATAATAATAATAATAATAATAATGGGCCTTGGTTGGTATCAGAGCCTATGTAGTCAATACTCTTTGGTAATGAGTATTAACTCAGTTCTTATGTTAATCAGTATTATTTCAATTCATCATTTGATTGCTCAAATCATATGAGTATGTCTTCAATTCTTTCAATATTTGCGAAAAATCAGAATACTGTGAAAAACAGTAAGAAGGAAGAATATGATATTCCTAAGAATTTAGAATTGTTAAATAAATGGACAATTCCTAAAATAGAACCAAAATTGATATATAGTTTTGGTACTTTTGATAAATTAAGTTTTAAACAAATTGTTAAAACTTGTGAAGAATCTGTTCCTATACATAATGAGGAATTGACTATCAAATTACTTAGTCAAGATGATATTGATGCATATACATCAGAATATAAGTTCTTGCATGTTGGACTTGTTCAGGTGGCTTTTAAACCTCTTACATTATCTGGTTTACCTGAATCATTTTTATCTGTATTACGTGATGCTCGTAATATGAACTGGCGTCAATCTATTATGGGGATTATGGAGTCTAGTTTAGCTCATGGTCCTATCTATTTTAATGCATATCCGAATTTACAATTATCTTTGTCGGATGTTAATATTTTAGATGCGTTAACTTTATATGTGAAAACGCATGGTTATAATTATTTACCAGGTACAGAAGTTATTTGTATCTGTTATAGGGTATATTTTAAACCCTTATATACTTTGAATCCAAAGTGTAAGTTGATGAATACTAATCAACAAGAAACTGTAATATTTGAAACTAATTTCAATAGATCTAAAATAACAACTCGTAGATCTATCAGATGGGATGAAATAAACTTTCCAGAAACATGGTTAACTGAAAAAGTAATTCCAGCAACACCATTAATAAATGAAGATCTGGTGGATACAATCCAAACATCTACTGGAGATATACAAATAAAGTTTAATAGAAAAAGTACATCTGATATAGGTGGAAGTTCAGAACTAGGAAGATCTAGATATTCTAGAGCTAGTTCAATTCATTCATATATTTCACCAATAGATTATAGAGTTGAGTTGCCCAATACAGTAGGGAGTTCATCTTCTAAAACAGAATCAGATAACCTGCAATATAAAGTACAGGGAATTAAAATTAATGAAGATAATATTGCTCAGGGTATTTATAATAATAATCCTGAAGAAACTTTTAGACCAGAAATAACTGAGTCAGAATTAAACTTTCCAGTTTAATAATGAATCAAAATAAAATTGATTTCAGTCCTGGTAGTTCAGCCAGAAAACAAATACAGGCTGAATTTCAAAAACCAATTTACCAACCTTTCAGAGACTGGTTTGCTAAAAATATTGATTTAGCTGAAAGACAAATACTCCAAAATGAATTCTATAACCATTTGGAAAATATAAATGAAATAAAAGATTTTATTCCATGGTTTTTAGATAAGTATCTAGGGGATCATATTAATGTCCTAGAAAAATATTGGAAATTAAAAAATGGAGAACAAGTTGAGTCAATATATCCGCCAACTCATTCATCAATAACAATAGATAAAGATAAGTTAAAGCTTTATGCTAATGCTTTCTTTAATTTGCAAGAGAATGAAACTCTTGTTTCCACAGCAAAAAATATTAATGATGTGGTTAAACAAAATAATTTTACCAATTTGTATTTGGTAGCCTTAGGAGAACAAATATTATTTCTCAATAATAGGTTATTAAAAAATTATGAATTAATAATAGATTTGAAAAATAGTCTGGAAAAATTACAAAAAAGTAATAATAAGGAGAATACGATAGGAGAAACTTCAAGATTTCGAAGTAATCCAATACAGCCTCCTCCAGAAATAAAAAATTTTAAATTAAGTCAAGTATCAGAATTTGAGAAACTTCTTGATAATAAGTTTAAGACATTCAAATTAAATGTCATAACTAAAGAAGAAGTTCCAGAATTAGTTGATAATATATACATCAGCAAGAATTAGTAAATGAAACTCTTAATAAAATAAAGAGTAATACTAAATTTGCTAATAAGCCGGTCCAGAAGAAATATTATTATCCCAGACCGACACCCCCAGATGTTTTGTTCGAGGAATTACCTAATGAACAAAATTATTATAATGGTAAGACCATATATGAATGGAATATAGATGGCCATTCAGATCAACAGATTTATAATACCATCCATAGAATGATGATGTATGCTACAATCTGTAGACAACATAACAATACAGACAAAAGTATTGCTTTAATGATAATAGCAGGGTTCACAGGTCAACTTAAAGGTTGGTGGGAAAATTATCTCAATGAAACCCAACGACAAACTGTCTTGAATACAACAAGAACAGAAAATAATATAATTAGACAGGAAGCTGTTTATACTTTGACAATAAATATTTGTGAACATTTTACAGGAAGATTCACAATAAATGCAGAGAATATAAGATCTCTAATCTTAAATCTTAAGTGTCCTACTCTCACCTCATTTAGGTGGTATAAGGATGTATTCCTTAGTAGAGTAATGGAATTACCAGATGCAAATCAGGCACATTGGAAGTCTAAATTTATAGATGGTCTTCCACAATTATTTGCTGATAGATTAAAGAAAACTCTAAGGATAGGAATTTCACCTATTGATTATGATAATCTTACATATGGCATGATTATAGGAAAATGCATGCAAGAAGGTTTAGCTTTATGCAATGAAATTAAGTTAAATCAACAAATTAAAAAAAAAAAGTTAACAGAAAAGTCTCAATTAGGACAATTCTGTGAACAATTTGGAATTGAAATGGGTCAATCCAGTAAACCTAGGAAATATACTAGGTTTAGTAATATTCAAAAATATAATTCTCCTGTTTATCAGAAAAAAATAGCGGCTAGAACAGGGAGAAAAAAAATTAGGAAAGAAATAAAGAAACAAAAAGGGGATAAGAGAATAAGATCAAAAACTAATCCTCCTGTTTGTTATAAATGTGGCAGAATAGGTCATATTGCTCCTAATTGTAAAATAAAAAAGAAGATAAAAGCATTAAATATCGATAAAGATTTAAAAGAAAATCTGATGAATATAATGCTTAACTCTGAATCTGAAAATGAAGATCAAAAGAATCTTGATTACTCAGATGAATCTAACTCTGAGGATAATCTGAAATATTTATCGGAATCATCTGAAATGGATCATTCAGAGGAAGAATATATTCCTTGTGATAATTGTATGAATACCATACAAAAGGATGAAAGTAATGATTTCTATCAATTGTTATCTCAATTCAGAAATATGGAACTGAATGTTTTAACTAATGAAAATATAGTAGAATTACTCAGAATAATAAAAGATTCTGAAATTCGTAATAAAATATTGGAATCTTTAGGCAAATTAATACAACCTGAAGAAGAATTAACAATCCAAGAACAAGATAAATTCATTCCTTATACTTTATCAGAAGTAAGAAAGAGAATGGAAGAAAAACAAAATATAAAGTCCTCTGTAACTTCTGTTACTACTATACAAGATTTACAAGAGGAAGTTAAACAATTGAAAACTGAGGTTACAAAATTAACTCAGGATAATATTGAAATAAATAAAAGATTGGATAAATTGGATAAAGGGAAAAATAAAATGGAACAACCTGAATCCAGTATCAATCAAGAATTAGAACCATTTTTAGGCAAGATGGAATATTTTACATCTCAGAAATGGTTAGTGAAAATTAATCTTTTAATACAAAATGAATACAAAAAAGAATTAATTGCGTTAATTGATAGTGGCGCAGATTTGAATTGTATTCAGGAAGGATAAATTCCTACTAAATATTTTGAAAAAACCACCCATACTTTATCAAGTGCTAGTGGTAATAAAATGGATATATTATATAAGTTATCTCAAGCTTATATTTGTGTTAATAAACAATGTATTCCTAATAGCTTTGTATTAGTCAGGAATATAACTAATCAAGTTATATTAGGAACACCATTCTTGAATAAAATATTTCCAATAAAAGAAATTACTAATGATGGAATAATTGGTAATTTTGAAGGAAATGATATTAAATTTCAATTTATAAAAGACCCCATAACTAGGGTATTGAATGAAATGGTTGAGCTAATAAAAGCTAAAAGCAACCAAGTGAATTTCCTCAATCAGGAGATTAACTCATTAACAATAAATGAGAAATTAAAGAATCCATATCTTAAACAACGAATAGAGTTGTTAATTAATCAATTTTCAGCAGAAATTTGTGCTGATCATCCTAATGCGTTTTGGGATAGGAAAAAACATATAGTTAGTCTTCCATATGTAGAAGATTTTGATGAAAGAATGATCACAACAAAGTCTAGACCTGCTCAAATGAATGAACAAGAACAGGTTAGATGTAGAGAGGAAATAAATATGTTTCTACAAAAAGGATTAATTAGAGAATCCAAATCGGCTTGGAGTTGTACTGGTTTTTATGTTAATAAAAAATCAGAAATTGAAAGAGGATCTCCAAGATTAGTTGTCAATTATAAACCTCTTAATAAAGTTTTGAAATGGATTAGATATCCACTTCCCAATAAAAGGGATTTAATCAATAGAATACATGATGCATGTGTATTTTCAAAATTTGATATGAAGTCTGGCTATTACCAAATACAGGTAGTAGAGGAAGATAGATATAAAACTACTTTTGTGGTACCATTTGGTCATTATGAATGGAATGTAATGCCTTTTGGTTTGAAAAATGCTCCTTCTGAATTTCAGAAGATTATGAATGATATATTTATACCATATAATAATTTTATGGTTGTTTATATTGATGATGTCTTAGTATTTTCAAAAGCCATTAATACGCATTTTAAACATCTTGAAATATTCAAGAATCTTGTAATCCAAAATGGATTAGTTGTTTCAAAACCAAAAATGGTTATTTTCCAATCTAAAATTAGATTTTTGGGATATAATATTGAAGATGGGAAAATAATTCCTATTGACAGAAGTATTGAATTTGCTTCTAAATTTCCAGATGAAATTTTGGACAAAACTCAATTGCAAAGATTTCTTGGCAGTTTAAATTATGTTCAGCCATATTATAAAAATTTGGCAAATGATACTGCTATTTTATATGAGAGACTAAGGAAAACCCCTTCCCCTTGGTCACAAAGTCATACTGAGGCAGTGAGAGTGATTAAATCAAAAGTCAAACAGTTGCCTTGTCTTATGTTGGCAAATCCACAATGGGATAAGATTGTGGAGACAGATGCTTCAGATATTGGATATGGTGGTATACTCAAACAGATTCAACCATCAACAAAACAAGAATATCTTGTTCGTTTCACCTCAGGAAAATGGAGTGAAAGTCAGAAAAAATATGCACCTGTTGCAAAAGAAATATTAGCTATTGTCAACAGTGTTTTGAAATTCCAAGATGATCTTTTAAATAGAAAGTTTTTGATAAAAACTGATTGCAAATCTGCAAAATTCATGTTTAATAAAGATTTCAAACATGATGTTTCGAAATATATGTTCGCAAGATGGCAAACATATTTAGCCCCTTTTGAATTTGAAATCAAACACATTCAGGGAAAGCATAATACTTTACCTGATTTTTTGTCCCGTGAATATTTACAGGGGAATGCAACCTCCTGATGGGGGTTTTCAAGGCCGTGGGAAATATGCCCATGGTGGATCATCAAAAGGCCGTGGCAAATATGGTCATGGTACAGGTAAAGGGAGAAATAATGCTCCTGATTATTTCTATGCAAATAAAGCATTGGAAATTGCTTCTGAAGAAGTTGAAGTGCGTAAAAATATATTGCGTGCTCAGAAGTTTGATATTAAGCTTCCCCATCCCAGTTCACCAATATATTCAGAGACTATTAAGTTTCTTGAAGAACTGGAGAAAAAAGCAGAAGAAAGAAATATAAGTTCTTTCGCTTCAGCTCTAAATACTATAGAGCAAGATGAATCTGTGCAATATACACAGAATGCAGGAGAGGAAATAATCCTCTATTTGTCACAAAAGGATCTCATAGATCAACAAGATCCATGGCTGCTGATGTCCAAATACCTGGATGATTTCTCATTTCCAGCCCAGTCTTACAAAACAAGACATCACTATGAGAAGATTCTCATGGAGACTCAATCCGCAGATTTTGAACACTTCAAGAAGAGTGGAAAGGCAGATATGATGTCAAAAGATATTGCTTATAGCAAGATCTATGTGAAGACTCTTATCAATGCAGAGCAGTGGGGACTCTCAACACATAAACTGAAGTCCTATGTGATATCTACACAGCAAGGTCCCATTTTATATTCATATTGGGATTATGTTGAAGGATTCTCAAAAGTATTTTATTTTGAGAATGACCAGCATAAACATTCATGGTTCGTGAAGATAACTGGTACAGTCCTTAATAAGGATGTTCCATCATGGTTTATAATTTGGTGGAATTGTTTTGGTCCAAATTCATCCATACTTCCAGAACCCTTCCAGGAGTTATATAGAAGATGGAAGGAAGTTTCGCCAAAGATGCAGACTTTACATCAACAATCAATTGAAGGTACTGCAACAATGTATTTCTTTCTGGAGTTCTCAATTCCGTGGATTGTCAGATGGATTCCAGAAGTTGGTCATACAGATAAGCACATACCATGCTTAAAGAGAATATTCTTCACCAAATTTTGGCAGAAGATGATTCAAAAAGATCCAAAGACGAATCAATTATTTTCTCAGGATCTTATCAAAGAAATTGAAGAAAAGCTTCAGCAATACCAGAAAGAAGCTAAAGAAAAGCAGAAAGCAACAATTCAACCCAAATCATGGTTTGAAGAATTCGTGAAGAAGTTGCAGAAGAATAATCCATCCATATCTATGCAGGATATAATGTTGCAATATATGGATAATGTCAAAGAGGAGATGATTCAATTCACTCAACAAAGTGATACATCTTCAGAGAAATCAATGGAGATTTCGCCCCAAGGCAGTAGATATTTTTGTCTTGCAGGACAATCACAGGATCCAGAGGAAGACGAAGAAGCCTATTCCCTGGATGACGTGTTCGAATCAGTTAAGGACGCGTTGAAAGGTCCACTTCAAATAAAGAAGAAGGGAGAATCGTCCCAGAATGATCCTAAACAGGATAAAGTTTAGGGAAAAGAAGAAAGAATAGTAATTATCATGATGACAGTGGGTCGTGATAATTGCTGAAGGACAAAAGGAATCTAATAATGACTGGATAATAAGTCAAAAGATTTCACAAAAGTTTCTGTCGTATATGGACAGGTGTCCACTATTCATAAAAGTAGTGGAGTGACTGTAGATAAACAGTAGTTTACTTTTACTGTTTGTAATTATTGTTTCCCGGATCTGAAATATGTGGAATCCGAGGAAAGTTGTTTTGAATTTTTGTTTCAAATCCGAGGCTTCAAGTGTTTATAAAAGCCATGACTCGGATGAAGAGGACATAGAAAATAGGAGATAGAAAGGATAGGAGAGATAGAGAAGAGAAAAAAATTAGTGTATAATTTTATATTTTGTAAATTTTGAAAAGAAATCAAAGTACAAAGTTTCCCTCAGGTACTCTCTCAATTATTATTTTTTTTTTGTCATTTATTTTTATTTTTGTTTGAATTGCACTTGGCCAATGATAGGCTGAGTTCTTGATGAATTGATATAATGCTGGAATAACATAAGAGTTGTTTTAAGCCAATTTAAGAAACAGATGATAATCCTCAATAGTTTCCGCTGATATGTTCTAATCTTAAGGATTATGATATATCTTTGATATTACTTTGGAGTTCTGGTTCGAAGTATATGATTGAATCCTAGGAGTGTCCCAGGTCAGTTGCCATTGCCGTTGTTGATGTTGGCGTAGGCGTTTTTGACCTTCTTCTCTGTTCACTCCAGATTAGGGTTTGATGATATATTAGGTAATATACCAGGGATCCAATTTCTTTCTTGATATCTCAGATATAGCTTAAAACTTAAGGACTTAGTCATGTCCACGGACTGCTACTGCGGTCTTCTATCACCTGGGCCTTGGTTAATTATCTTATCTAGATGATAACAATAATAATAATAATAATAATAATAATAATAATAATAATAATAATAATAATAATAATAATAACAATATCATGATATTAATTTTTTTACGTCATTTTACATTTATCAGCTAAATCCACAACTAATTTTGCCGAACACAATTTGTTCAATCAGCTAGTTCAATGCTATCAATTAATAGTAAAAATATAACTACTATCAGCTACTCAAACAACTATTAACCACTTAAATAAACAGTTATCAGTTACTCTAATAACTAATTTTGTCGAATAAATACTTTTAACTAAAACTTTATTAGTAAAAGTTCTACAATCTAATAGTTAAAATTCCACAATTAGACTAAACAGAAGCACGTAGCCTAAATTTACGTGGCAATAATCCATCACATCAGCCAGTCCTAGGTCAACATTGTGAAGCTAAATAGTGTCAAGTGGTTATTTTACTTTTTAATTTTTTAATATTGTTATTTTAGTATATAAATTTAAAAAATTGGCCATTTAATTACTTCATGTGTTTTTTGATCAGTTAAGAAAGTTGAAATGATGCTAAAATTGTTAAAATTTAGATGAATTAAAATAAACAAAAGTAAGCCAAATCAATCACCAACTAATAATCCGGGAAAAAGCCAACTAATGACAAGAAAATCATTAAAAAAAAAAAAGCGCGTGTTGTTGCTTCAAATCTGTATTATTTATAACTCTGTATTATTATTTATTGATCAATTTTTTTCTTTTTCTTTTCTTTTCTAATTTTTAACAATATTGTTATATTTAAAAGAATTATCTAGAATATCTATTAATCTAACGAAACAATAATATTTAAAAAACTAATCTTATCAGTAAATCTAAAATCACAACTCGAAGATCTACAAGGTGAGAAGCCATGGAAAGAGCTGTTCCTCCGCAGTGAATAAATATTCATACACACACACACACACATATTATATTATATATATATATATTTAATTGTGTATATATATATGTATATTATATATTATATATTATATATTATATCTGTTAACCTGCTGTTCCAATCCAAGTCACACATATAACACGCACGCGCTCACACACAACATCGAACATATACAACTGAATGATAATGGCGAGGCAATTGGCGCCGTCAACAGCTAGCGGATCGGCGACGTCAACCCTAATCGTAACGCCATCGCAACAACCGCCGGCGGAAGAATCCCTAGTTCTGAAATTGAAGCCGAAGAAGAAGAAGGTATCGTGGAAGGAAGGCACCGTCGACAACGAGTTTCTCAATAGGAAGAGCTCCAAGAAATGCTGCATCTTCCATAAAGAGAAGCCTTTCGATGAAGATGATAGCGATGACGACGAAATTAATAATAAAAGTAATGACCACAATCACCATCATCATCATCATGGCGATGGCAATTGTTGCGGCGATGAGGGGCCCAGCACGAGCCGTGGCGGTGACGGCGGCGGCGATTGATCGATTGATGATGATTCGTCAAACTTGTAAGCGTAGAATTTACGCAGATGGATTCTCCTGCGATGTTAGATTTCGTCGATTGGTTTAATCCGACGGTGATAGATTCGGGGATGAAGTGAAGTCAGTGTTACAGATGGCTTCTCATCATCACTACATTTCGTCTCCGTTGGTTATGATGTTTTAGGGTTAATATTAGAACTCTGTTGCAATCCGTTCGATGATTACGTGTACTATATCTATGTGATTTGATTGAATTTTGAAATCTTTGCTCATTTTTTTTTGTTGATTTTATTATTGATGGATTTTGAAACCTTATGAGTAAATTCATGAGGATGATAGATACTCTAAAAAAAGTTAATGGTTATGATGAAACATCTAATTTTTTTTTCTTTTCTTTTCTTCATGCCATGGGAAAAATGTAGTTTCTTTGTGTTGGGTATGGAACTTTTGAATTGTGAGGATGATTATGTAAAGTTGGAATTGAATATGGATGCTGAGTTGGACAAGTTAGTAGATTTTTGTTAGTAGGATTGTATGCTCATTGTGTTTTATGCTGTTCTAATGATCTTTCATTGTAGTTACCAATTTGTTTAGGGATTCTATCTCCTAAAATTATTAAGATATTCTGTTTTCAAGTACGAGAATCCACTGGAGAATCTTCTAATGAAGAATATAAGATATTATAAGCAATAGTTTCCTCCCTAACAGCAATGGCGAAGGGAAACTACAGGCTTTACAGCATAGATTTAAGTATTAGCTTCACCTTGGCTATGTATGATTGTAGCTCTCATACTACGCTTTTTCACATTAACCAATCAACGACTCCTCCGATAATCAACGACAGCTCCGCCGTCCAACTGCTAGAGCATGGCTGTGACGAGCTCAACAAACTTTTCTGTGACATACTTCAGTTTGGTTTCATAATTTTATTAATTTCTCTAGTTAACATCATTCAGTAGATTAAATCAATTTGAACAAAATATTGTAGATGTAGATTTTGTGGAACTGCGTAACTTTCTGATGTTGAGTGCATAGCTATGCATTTTGTAGAACTACATGCATCTCCAATAAGTAGTGTAGTAATATTGAGTCTGGTAGTTGATGCATTTTGATTTATGTGAGAACCTCGATTTGTGTTGAGGTCAGTAAAAGTTGATATTAGAAATAAAATTGATTCTGATAAATTATGAATTGTTTTGGTGACAAACTTGGTACATCACATAATTTCCTCTTTGTTAGAGAACATTGGAATTACTGGAAAATTCTCTCTTGTAGATGCCTCCTGCTTTCTTGAATCATCAATGAGATGAGCAGACAAAGAATACTGGTGATTCTTTTTGCTGGTCAGTTAGAAGACTAAAATCCCTTCAATATTACATCATTTTACTTGTTGGAGCTCTAAACAGGGAATGGAGTTTCTTTTGAAATGATAGCAGAAATCTTTGCAAGGTTTCTCATTTAGACTTTATAGAAACTTTCATCTTTCTTATAGTAATCTATTAACTTTGGAAGAGGCTTAAGGAACTCTTCAACTATTCACATAGGTCTTTGAATGCAAATTTGAGATATCCACTTCATTTCTACAATATGCAGCAAAATGTTTTGTTCTCTCACCAAGCCTCTAAGATACATCAACCATGATACAGTGACCAATTCAGGTAGTCTTTTACAACCCAGTTTATTGCTCCATCAGAAACTCCGATGAATTTGAATCTTTAGATATGAGATTTATTGACACTATCTAATTGCAAGTGGTATAACAAAAGATATTCTTTCTGTATAAATTCAGATCCGTTTGTCTTAGTTATATTTATTGATAAACTGATCAAGCAATATAGGGGATTTGTAGGCCTTTTCATATGGTATTCAGTGCAGTTCATGGAATGGGGAGGGAAACATGATTTACAGTGTAATGCTCCAAAATATGGAACAACAGAAGTAGGCTTCATACATGTTGCACTAATCCAAATGTGGTTTTCCTCGGATAGATATATTATAAGATGATCTGAAAGTTTGACTTAAGGTCAGTATGAAAATTGCTAAATCCTATGTTCATCAGAGAATGCTTCAGTGCTAGTTTGCAATTGTAGGGGGTGAGTGATCCTTGCTAACTATGGTACACATATATGTTCTGTGGGTGATCTAACTTTGTTTTAACAACCCAATGATTTCAGGGGAGCTAGTTGCTGTTTTTGATGAAATATGTTATGCCAATGTCTTGGTGGTATTCTTCTCCTATTGAACTGTGTATAGGCTAATTAATTACATGAAGTTTCATGACAGATGCTATTTGATTTCTGTGTTCATTTAGGCATACACAACCTTTTTCGCATTTATGTTTCTTCATCTATCTTTTAGTTCGTTCTATGCAACAGTTACTTGGTGAATTGCTAACTATTAAACATGGTTCTCGAAGGCTGGTCCTCAGAGATAAATACTCCATATGGCTTAATGAAAAATGGTGCACAACTTTATTTATATGAGTAAGTTCTGTCGGTTCACCTACACTCTTTCTTCATTCTCTTTCTGTTTTTCTTTCCACTTCTATTTTTTTCTCCTTTTCATATCTGTGTGCTACATTCCTTCTTTCGTCCTTTTCTAGTGCCGGGGATGGGTGGTGTTTGTGGTGTTGGGCAAGGAAAAAAAAAGTTAGCAAACATGTTTTATAGTAGTGTTTGAGGAGAATGACAGAGCATATATAGATGCAACAAATTGCTTACGTTGTCTTCCTTTTTTCTTCTATTACTTGTTTGTTTCTTTGAGTGCACAGAAGGCTGATGAAATATTAACCGACCTGTTTAATCAACCATGTTTAATGAAGAAAGAGATATGAAGAATTCAAATGATAACCAAAAGTTTAATTTGAAAAATTTTAAGTCATACTTGTTAGCGAGTGTCCTGTCTCATTTATTTACTGTTTCCAAAACATAATGTTGATAATTATTGAATGTAGATTCTCAGGTCTCTGCTTCTGTTTTAGATGCTCTTCTTAATGTATCTTCTGCCGTGATTCCTTCTTTGAGATATTTTTTCTTTTTTAATTTTTTGGCTGCCTGATTATATAATTGATGTGAGTTGTGTTCTTTTATCTTGAGTAAAGGGCCTCTCTTTGTCATTGTTTTCTGTGATAAAGTTCTAGTCTTTAGTCTAGAATTCATTAATGATGGTAGGACCTGTTTTTTATTGATTGATACTTAGATTTTATTTGATTTAACAAGAATTGGTCTGATTTTATGGTTTTCAATGATGAACTTTTGGAATATTCTTTGCTTAGTGTAATCCTAGTAAAATTCTTATAATGACTGGTGTCGATATGTGAAATTAGATTAGGGGCTTATAGAAACTATTTTCTGCTGTCTTTTGGCAAATGTTAAGTGTAACTGCTGACATGAGAGGAAAATAGAATGGGATGATAACAGTTTCTTAGTAAGCTTTAATTTATTTTCTTTCTTTGTACATATATGTTACTGAATGCATCAAATGTATGTAAAACCATTTAAGTATAGTATCGGTTTCAAATTTTGTCATTCAGGATGTGGCAATTTTTGCTCAACCTCCTTCTACAAGAAATAGAGTGAAGTGAAGTGAAGTGATGCCTTCTCCTATTGCACGAAATGCTTTTGATAGAGGGTTCCCGTCTGACTTGATTTTCTCTCCTGTTAAAGCTGGTGAGGTACTTGACTATTCTGCAAGGCTCTTCTTTGCTGATATCTGCCTGTTGTCAAATGTACATAATTCCTTGCCTATCACACAAATATGCTTCCGTTTACCTTTGACACTGACTATATAAGAGCTTGTACACAGCATACCTTGTGTTTGTCTGGTTTGTCTGAGCTTCGATTTTTATCAAACAGATCTTATAAGCTTAAAAGCTCAAAATGTAGGTTCAGTAACTTCAAGAAAGACGCTAATTTTGAGCACCTTTCTTGGGTAGTTATCCCCTTCCTCAAAAAAGTACCCGTATCTGAGCTCTTATTTGAGCTGGTTTGATCAAGACAGAGTCTAACTTATACTCAAATTTTTTTAATTATTCAACTTCTATCCATGTAATTGTGAATTTAGTACTATTTCCATATTAAAATTTTGTCAGAAGATGAGAAGGATAGTCATGGCACTTGGTCTTCTAGGCTCGCTTGTGTGCTTATATTGTGGTTTCTGAGTCTCCAGGACATAATTGGTTGCTCAAGGGAATTATTTCTGGTCAGCCCAAGGACTGAGCAGGGAGGAACGGTTGCTGCAACATTGTCAGAGATTGTAACCTGCGAGTGGTTGATTTTAATTTAGCAGCCATAATTTCTTTGAGAAGCATGGATATTTTCTGTTTTCCCTTCAACTAAGAAAATTGTTTGTTTAGTATGTATGTTTTTTATATTTTGAATATGAGGTGAGTCGTAATTCCATTTTGGTCTGCTTTGATTGTAATCGTTTGAATCCTTAATATCTCTTTTTTTTTTTTTGGCTAAAAAAGCAAGTATTTCGTTGATCTCGAACAATTCCATAACCAATTTCAAAATCAACTCCCATTCTATGCTAGAATGTCACCTGGCTCCCTTGTGTCTATGATGTATCTATTTTGTACATTACTGACAAAATTCCTACCGTAGCTTAGTTTGACTCTAATATGTTCAAGGATACGATTAAAGAATTGCTCTCCTGTCGAAAGTGAGTTGACTCTTTCGAGATATTAGAAAAGCGAGTTTGATTGAACCTTTTAGGGCCCGTTTGGATTAATTATTTTTAAAAACGTTTTTTTATCAGTTTGAAAAAAATAATTTTTTTTTTGAGAAGCTAAAAATTAAAAGTTGTATTTGAGCTTTCTTTAAAGTTTTAATTTTTAAAAAAACTAAATTAAATAATTATTACAAATTTAATATAATTTTTTCATTAAAAAAGTCAATCCAAACAAGCCTTTAAGCTCTGCCTTTTGAGTGCTCTCTAGTTTTGTAAAATAATGAACATAGGCATGCCTGTTATTATTTCTTTGCTCCAAACTCTTAAAACTAAAGGAATTAAGAAATTTTCATGATCGGTCCATACGTTAAATTTTTTTTAAAATGATTTAGGCCTACTTGGAGTAGAAGCCATAGACATAATAATAGTCAATGATTGGAAACTCTTGGGACATCCACATGTATATTAATAATGTTCGGGTAATCCATTGGGTGATTTAAACATCTGGTTACAATTAACAAAGCATCAATCCGATTTGCTCGCTTGCAAACCATCCCCAGCGTTTTCTGTAGTCCAAGTGTAGAAAGCACCGGTGGTACTACACAATTCGACATAACCGACCTCCCTAACATAATTCTTAATATATCTTTCTTCATTAAACACGGTTGATATTCTTTTGTCAATGAGGCATATAAATATTTTTTTTTGTTAATATCAGCCAAAGTTAGATTTGGAACTTCTTTAATTTGTAATTGCAAAATTAAAAAAAGAATCAGTATCATTTAATTTGAATAGTATTTTATAAAAATATAGAAATAAGATAATATGAAGGTTAGTACTCTTTAAAAAAGGGAAAAAGAAAATATAATAACATAAAATGCAAAGCAAATAAACTAGAAGCAGCAGGAAATACATATTTGCTGTACAATTACAAACCGTTGTAGAAAACTTACTTGTGACAATAACGAGACAGAGACAAGTTGAGCTAAGCTATATTAGGCTTGTTTAATAAGATTCACTAAATTGTTCAACTAATGCAGACCTCTTTCTTAATACAATCCAGTAAACTCTTCAAATGAAAGCAATAAGATTCAATGAATTTCTGAATGAGAAGCAAACCCCTCACTAATAGGAATGAACCAATCTTTAACAAAACATCCATGTTTTAGGACATGTTACCAATTCCAAACACATCGTGTTCTGTGAGAAATAACTCTAGACTTGCTGATTGAAGCATTTAGATTGTATTCATGTTCTTAATAACTTAGGTTAGGAAAATAAAGATGGTATGTTCAGTTGGATTGCTCAATTTCACACGATATATATGTCTATGAACACGTACCTTGACCAAAGAAGCAAAAGATTATTGGCCAAGGGCCTGTTTAGATTGGCTTTTTTCAAAAACGCTTTTTCTAATAGCTTTTGAAAAATAGTTTTTTTTTTATAAACTAAAAATTCTAGCTTCTAAAAGAAGCTGAATTTGAATTTTTTTTTTTCAGAGTTTCAGCTTTTTTGAAAGCCAAATCAAATAGTTATTACAAATTTTATGTAATTTTTTCGGAAAAAAAATGCTTTTTCTTGAAAAAAAAATAAAAAGCCAATTCAAACAGGCCCCGCGTCTTACAAAGTTATGACAATTCTTCTTTAATTTTAGGAATTTTCTCAACAGAAGCAAATATTACAATGATTGTAATAACAAATTTTTGGTAGTTATTATTGCATGCGTGTGTAATGCTTAAAGCCAACTAATTATATGCTAAGTTGCCAACTATAAATATAATCTCTTGCCTTCCCTTCTGCAACGAAACTAGAAAGCTATCTTATTGAGTTCTAATTTGATTAGTCCCATATAGTTCACTTTGCTAAACCATATCTCCCACATTTATCATACAATTTAGCTTACAGATAGTGGATGAGTCCAAAATGCCGGTCAAGACATCCTTATTAATTTTCTTCCACTTTTTCTCTCTACAGTACATCTCCTCAACATGAAAAATTTCTACCCTGCACCAGCACTTTATGTCTTTGGTGATTCTTTATCAGACATTGGAAATAACCTTTATTTGCTCAAAAGCTATGGCAAAGGGAGATTACAGACCATATGGGATAGATTTTCCCAATGGTAAATTTAGGAGGTTAACCAATGGTTTCACCTTGGCTGAGCATTTAGGCACGATTTTCTGTTCTTCTACATATTTCGTAGATATGTTTGACATTTCATTATATGTTCTTAGCAGTTGACTCGTTTATGTCTCATGTAACCAAGCTACTTATGCTCCCACTTCTACTTCTTATCCTTGATCCCAAATCGCAGACTACAACTTCCATTTTCGTATTCAATTGTGTATCAAGCTCTGCTAGTATTCTTCAAGATACAATGGCAAAAATTGCAGTAAGCTATTTTTCAACTTTATTTAATTTTCATGTGAATGTTGTTTTTGAAATCTGGTATTAGAATATTCTCTTAGAAAAAGGTTACAAACTTGGTGCATTATATGTTGTTTCCTAATCTTTTGTCTATCATGATTCATACATGGAGAAAACTTGTGTTTAGGAGAAGAAATGCAGTTATTTAAGCAAACTATTGAAGAATTTCTCCCTTCATGCGTGACAAGTCAAGCCGAACATATACAAAAGTTTATCTTTTTCATTCTGATAGGGACGAATGGTTATGCTCTAAAATTAATATCGTTCGTGAAGTTCGCAATTACAACAAAATATATAATCCTTAACAAGTCACTGAAATTTTCATGAATAAACTAGGACCTCAAACCGACGTATTCTATTGTTAATTGTTGGTCAATATATACAAATTTCAGTCACTGTTTCTGGTTCACAATTTCACATTTTTTGAATATTGCGCCCCTGCATGAAATATACAAATTAGGAGGTAGGAAATTTGTTGGGTCAGAGATTGGACCACTTGGTTGCACACCAGCCATCATATTGTTGATGCACCCAAGAATCAGATACGAAGACCACCTTAATAATTTGGTGTCCATCTTCAACAAAAAACTAGCCAACAAGATAATGAAATTGAACAAACTACTGGAGGCTGCAAATTTTTGTCATAATGAAAGCTGACTTCCTTGCTCAAATAATCGAGGATCCCGAAGCTTATGGTATGTTAAGCAATTCCTTTTTGCAGAATTCAACTTTGTAGCTAGGTCTACACAATTGAGATGCCTATCATTATTAATGGAGATTTCATTTCCAACCATGTCAAAATCAACAATCACACGTCTTTTTTTATGGTGTGGACACTACTGATGTCATAAACAAGTTTATTGTAGGAGCATATTTACACAGCACTAGTGCATGCAGTTCAATTAACATCAACCAACTAAAACAACTCTGAATTAACGCTACTTAGAGAGAACACATTTATAAGAACGCCTAACTATGGGTTGTGCTAAAATCCAAGTTTTTTGTTTCTGTTCCACAGACTATTTTGTCCAACCTAGTGATGAGATGTATGTATGACTCCTTTTGTTTTATTTTGGTACCTTTTTTTGATATTCTTTCAGTCACAAATCTTCTTATGCTATTTCCACTTTCTCGTAATTTCTTTCTACTGCACATGCTTATGTTAAAACTGAGATCCTACTAATATTCAAAGACATGGCACAAAAATGAGTAACGGAAACACATTTAAATCTTGAGAAACCAAAATGCGTGGATTGTTACATTACTAACGCAAGTTTAACCAAAGGAAAGGTTTGAAGAGTAACCCCAGTAATTAATCCTATATCCGCAATTTTCATACCGACGAAAGTACTCGCTCATCACAAACTAGAATTGTCTTAAGAGTTCTTCTTTTTTGGGTCTGAAACACGTTAAATCATCAAAGCAAAAAACCATATTTCACACCAGAGGTTGCAGTACAACCGCTAAAAACGAGTTACATCATCGTAAAATGCTATCCAACCCTAATATCAGGAAATTTGTCAACAAAAATTTTCTTCAGCTCATGTTATGGCTCATTAATCTATTGATCATTCAACCATCCTTGTCAAGACATTTGACCTGTGCAATCTGTAGTTATGTTTGCAGTTCTTCTAACAAAGTCGACATTCGAGTTGACATAATGTGAAATCAACATGAAGGCTTCTTCAAGGATAGGATTTAATCTCTAATTGGAAATATTACTTTTTGCCCTCTTTCCTTTGGTTGATTGTTTCCACCAAGTCTTGATTATCTGATTTATATCGAATTTCTCTTTGCTTCAAAACTAATGTAAGCTTGCTTCCCAATTTGAATGCTTGTTCTTCTGGTCCCAATTTGATTATCTGATTCATATCGAGATGTTGGAAAAGCGAGTTTGATTGAACTTTTTATGCCCTGCCTTTGAGTGTTCTCTGATTTTGGAAAACAATGAACATAGACGTGAGTGTTATTTCTTTGCTCCAAAATTTTCTAATAAAAGGAAAGAAATTTTCGTGATTGGCCCATGTGTTAAAATTTTTTTTAAATGGTTTAGGCCTACTCGAAGTAGAAGCCATGGACATGATAGTAGGCAATGGTCAGAAACTTTTGGGACGTCCACATGCATAATAGTGTTCGGGTAATTCATCAGGTGATTTAACATCTCGTTACAATTAAAAAAGTATCGATCCAATTTGTTTGCTTGCAAACTATTGCCAGCGTATTTTTTGTTAGTCCAAGTGTCGAAAGCAGCAGTCCCTATGGTATGTATGTCCGTGAATATGCACCATCTGACGACTTTCAATTTTATTTCTTACTTGAATTGGTTAGATATCATCTGATGACAAATTATCAAGACTATAAAAATCACTATGGTAGAGATGCAAATCACAACGAAGAAATAGTAAGAGAAACTCTTTTTGGGATAATGACTTATTTATTTCTTTATCTTTCACATTTTGACAATTAACTCTCTTTTTTTACAACATGATAATTTAGTCCCTTATTTTTGAAATTTGTGATGCATCGGTTCTCAAGTTAAAAATTGTTAAAAAAAAATTAACAATTTAGACATGTGAGGTGTATGTGGGTTAATGATTTGGGCCTATGGTTGTGTTTGGTAGGTTTAAGAAGAAATAAATTGTATATGCTGACTTTTTTACGTGTCCAAATTGTTAATCTTTCTCTTTGGCCATTTTTGAACTGAAGACTAATGACGTCACAAATTGCAAATATAAGAAACTGATCTATAGTACTTTAAAGTAAGGGACTAAACTATCCAAAGAAGCAAAAATGAGGGATTAAATGAGATTGATAATGTAAAAATTATCAACCAACAATCTTAGGTCGGACTTAATATTGCTCGAGCTTTAGAGACCTATAAGACAAATGAGAGAGAGAGAGTGAAAGAGAGAGAGAGAGAGAGAGAGAGAGAGAGAGCAGAGTAAATCATTGATATATTAATGTGGTGTTAATCAAAAAGACTTCAAGGCTGAAGTCAGTAGTGTATCCGTGCTAAGGTTATAGAACACAGAGCTTGAATACTAACTTAGCTAAGTTTGAATAAGAATCCTTAATAGAATTTTATTATAAGTCTTCCTTTTGTTTGGCTGAGGCTATATCCCTTAAACCTCGAGTTTGAGCTTCGAGCTTGGGAGCTCAGATCAGTTAGATCCAAAAACCTGAACTTGTTGATGCTTTCTCCCAGCTAGTGGGTTCTTCCTATGAGTAACCCAAAATGCGTAGGACAAGTCAGCTATAGCCATATCAAAGACAATAACCCAATGTTTTTTTCCATATTAAGTTACAAAGAGTCACAATAATGCTCTTGTAATTTCTATAATTCTCTAAAAACAAGAAAAGGATTACAACTAATGTGATAGCAAATATTTGATAGTGATTAGTGCATGCATGTCTGATGCTTAAAGCCTAACAATAAAATGCTAAGTCACCAACTATAAATATGAGATCATGTATTCCATTGTGCAAACATTCCTGGAAGCTTTAATTTAAATTCTAATTTAATTAGTCCGATATATTTTACTTTGGTAAACCTTTTATCTCTTATTTATCATACAATTTAACTAACAGGTAGCACAAGTCAAAAATGGCCGTCAAGACATTCTTATTAGTTTTTTTCCTCTTTTTCTTTCTACAATGCATTTCCTTAATAGGAAAAAATTTCCACCTCTATATCAGCAATGTATGTTTTTGGTGATTCTTTATTAGATATTGGAAATAGTTTTTTCCTTCGCAAGCTATAGTGAAGAGATCACAGACCATATGGGCTAGAATTTCCTAGTGGTACATTTGAGAGATTACCAATGGCTAAGCATTTAAGTATAAATGTAACTCTTGTCCAGACAACATAAATATGTTTAATATATTAGTATATGTTCTTAAAAGCTGATTCTTGTTTATGTCTCATGTAGCCAAACTACTTAAGTTGCCACTTCCACTACCTGTTCTTCAACCCCAATCCCAAACAGTGACATCCATTTTTGGATTCAACTATGTGTCGAGCTCTACTGGTATTCTTCAAGAAACAAGAGCTAAAAGTGTAATAAGTCAATTTGTCAACTTTATTTCCTTCTCATGTGATCATTGTTTTTGAAATCTGGAACTAGAAACTGCTAAAAAATAATGTTACTGTAAGGTTTGGCTTGTATTTTGAGGGCGCATTAAGAATATGAGGCCTTAGGGTTTAAGACCTGTCTTATTTGTTATCTTACCTTTTCTCTAGTCTTACCATATCTTGAAGCATTACCATATTCGTAGTACTTCCATGTTTGTTGTTCCTTATACTCCATAGATAGGGGCTTTGCCTATTGTATTAAAGTGGGACAGAGAGACATGGAGGTGAGATATAGAGTAAGTGACTTTAAGGGTAAGGAGAGCGTGAAGGGCGAGGGCCTCCAGACCCGAGTTCTCTTTTCGTGTGTCGTATTCATTCTTACCACAGTGAAATTCTCTTGTTTATTCGTGGATATAATGGAAGGCCGAACCATGTTAAAATATTGGTGTCCATCGATTTTTGTCTTTCTCTATTTCATTTATCTTCGTTCTAAATACCCTGAATTCCCCTATGGTCTCTAAGCATAAGTTCATCCTCTAAGGGTGGATTAAGCTTAAAGGGCTTTTGTCTAAAGTGCTATTGGGCTTGTGGGGGCCCATGGTGCTCATGTGGAGGAACATGATTCATAAGGGGAACGGGAGGAGGAATAGGAAGATAAATGGGCTCAGCCATCTCTCCCAAAAGATCACCTAAATTCTTAAGATGATGTGCTATCCTCTCGGGTTCGATATTCAACAAAACTAAGGGATTCTTAAGGGATCACCTACCAAGCATACAATGCCTACTCTATTCTCTAGTTACTTCAATCCTCGAAACTTCAACAAGTCCTAAAACTACAACAAACAAGCCACAAACCTAAAGTCTTCTAAAAACAAAAAAAGGAAAAACAACTCAAAATAAGCAAACTAAAGAAGCAAGCTAAGCTAACAAATAAAAGTAAACACAAGATAACAAAGGAACTAAAAGAAAAGCAAGATAAAGAACTAGAAAGGGCCTGTTTGGATTGGCCCTTTTTTTAAGGAAAAAAGCATTTTTTTTTCTTGAAAAAGTTACATTACTTTTGTAATAACTACTTGATTTGGTTTTCAAAAAAAGCTGAAACTCTTAAAAAAACTCAAATATAGCTATTTTTAGAAGTCAAAATTTTTAGCTTATAAAAAAATTATTTTTCAAAAGCTGTTAAAAAAAACGCTTTTAAAAAAAGCCAATCCAAACGAGCCCTAAAACAAAGTAAACAAAATAAGCAAGTAAAACAAACAAACAAGCAAGTAACTAAAACATATAAGTAAAGTCAAACCCATCATGCCTCCCTGGCAATGGTGCCAAAAACTTGATGTCACTTTAGGAGCACAAGCACACGAGTCAATTATAGTATATTTTGTGTGAGTGTGGGTGTCGAATTCACAGGGAGGCGAATTATAGAGTGAATTCTAATAAGTGTGTCCTAGATGGTGCCTAAAGGAAAATCCTAAGCTAGCAATCTTTTGTGGGTTTTTAGGATTAAAAGGAGCTCGAATAAAGGAAACATTGGACTAAACTAAACTAAAAGGAAAAGGAAAGGGAAAGCGGGGGAAACAAGCTAACCTAGAAGGGAAACTAGCAAATGGAATGGATTAGGGTGATTGTCAATTGACTATGGGTGACTCAATACTCTTATGATATGGGATTTGGGTGATGGTTTAACTACTAGGGGTCGTTTTATTCTAGGATTCTATTTAGCTACCTAATTTACCCATAGGACTCGAGGTGTCGGCTCTTAGAGTACGGGATGGTCCTTATGACCTAGGGCCTTAAGGTTGATGAACTAGCTACCTAGGTGACTTAGATACCATAGTGCTTAAACCGTTGGCTGGGTTTAAAGTCAAGACCTATTGCCCCTACGATGGACTAAACTTACCCAAAGACCTATTGGCTAGGTTTAAAGCCAAAGGAAACTCGATCTAGGCTAGCCCTAAATTATGCGTCATCAATCTAAGGTCATAATAGTAGGATTTGATTATTTGAGCGTATTCATATATGTTCTACACTATGGCATTCGCGAATATATAAACATACTCAACTACCAAATATCGTCATGCTCATATTACACCATATGATGCGTTAGAGACCGACATGCATGCCATTGATATCATATTTACAATTAAGGTATGCATATACACTCATAGACATGTACAAGAGCAATACCCACTTCATATATACATCACACAAACACATAGGCATACTCATATAATGTTCTAGAAGTGTTAATAACAAATAGACTATATATATATATATATATTTATATATATTCTACTCATCTAGGCATTTTATCAAACATATAAACATGTATAAAAAATAGCCATTGAATAATAGAATCAAAGCATATGTATATTAAACTATCAAATCCCATAACAATCAAGTATTTCATCAACCCATAATACAAGCTAAATCACCCTAAATAGATTTTCTCATACATAATAGGAAATAGGAGAAAAGGAAAATAAAAGAACTCCTCTTTCATCCTGCCAATAGCTTTACAATCCTTTAAGTAAATCTTCAAATCCCAAGTGTTTGAAACCCTTTAAGAAGCTTGAATCCAAGTGTGGAAGTGTATGTGTGTGAGATGGGTGAGTTAGGGATTAGTGTGTGTGAAATGGGTGTAAAGAGTGTGTGTGAATTCATCCTTAAAATTGCTGCAAAATTGGGCCCTTTTTATAGTTGTCTGCACACTGTCGGTCAACCGGGCTATCTGCGCACTGTCGGTCGATCGGCTATGGGATTAAGTTGGCTGTCTAATTTTGCTGAGCTTTCTAGACCTGTCGATCGACCAGCTTTGGAGGACCTCAACTGGTAACTTTTTGTGCTTTCTGGAGTGACCAATCGACCTAACTAGTCGACTAGTAATTACTTTAGGTCAATTGGTTGTGTTCTTTGGAATTCAATCTTCTTCGTTTCTGTTTCTGACCTTCTGTCCATGACTTGTACACCTTGGTTCTTCATCTCCCATCATTATGCAAGTTCCGTCATCAACCCAAGACTCACACAAATCATCAAAATAAGCAATCAGTGTAGCATTTATCTATAAAACTCAACTATGTACAATTATCTTTGCCTAAACATAACTCTGCCATAAGTACTATACTAATGCCACTACATAAGCATATATCACTTCTAAAACAGTGGCCAACAATGATGCTGGTGAGATGGAGAAGCTTGCAGCGCTACAAGTTTGTGATGGTGGTGAATGATGACGGATGAGCAGCAGCGAGATCGGATAGCACTCGGGATGTCACTGGAGGTCGTGGAATAGAATGGAATTTGTCAATTTCTTTTTGGGTGGATGGATGGTGCTAGATGATCGGGTTGAGTCTTAGAGTTGTTTGGGTTTCTTGGTCAATGTTTGTAGCCGTTGGAGGATGAAGATGGGTGCTTCTGATTGTGTGCATCTTATGAGATGATCAAATGAGTTAGGAGTATTTACAGCGCATGTGTATGGAGTTACTACGTATCTCCGATCTGAACCATTAGATCTAGCTTGGATCTGGTCATGTGCAGTCTTAGTCAAGTGTTGCGCGCGTGAAGCATCTGGTGTGAGCTTAGTTGACCATGACTTTGACAGCATTAATTGAGCTTTGACTGGACCCAAAGAGAGTTTACTAAGACCCTACCTAATGTTTTTCAATACGTAGAATCCAATTTTGAGATCCGTTTTGCAAGATTCGACTTCAAAGTGTGTGTGTTTTGGGATTTTGTCGACTTTGAACGTGGTTTGGTGTTTGACGGGTTTGACCAGAGTTGACGAGGAGTTCTCAAATGTTTTTCGATATTTTGAGTCTGAATTTGCAGTTTGTTTGGCCAAATTCCAAGTGGTTATGTGTGGTTTTGGAGTGAAGAAGATGTTTCAACCTATGGAGAGGTATAAATGTGAAAAGATTGATGGATAGATGTTTGTATTAGTCTTCTGGTGAGCACGATCACGAGTTTGGTTGTTACATTGTGGAGAAGTGATGAAGACACTATACTCTTATGGTACGTGGGCCACTTGTGGAGAAAAGGACTAATTGGGAGAAACTAGTTGGTCCTGTGTTATAGAGAAAACAAATAGGCTCATATGTGGTGAGTGTGTGTCTTGGCAAGCATATTGAGGCCTAGATCAGTGGAGCCATCATATAGGTTCCTTCTGGAGGTAGTTATCACTTGTAGATATAGGCTTGCAAGGTGATCGAAAGATATTTATGAGGATAGTAAACATTCCAATACGGTGTCGAGTGGAGAGCAGTTAGCGTCTTGTAGAGGACATAGGTTGGAAGCTTTTTTGGAAAAAGTTGGTGAAACTCTTTGGTTGGTGTTTTCTTAGTGTTGCCATAAGTATTTGAGGCAGAGGTATGCTACTAGGTGATTCAATCTCCATTTATAGGTTTGGAGGTATTTCTCAGTAGCCGTTGTCTTGCGAATGTGTTACTTTACTTGTTTGGAGGATGGAAAGTAGGAGGCGGAGAACAATGTGTATAGAGGATGAGGTTTTCTATTGTGGTGTTTAGAGAACAAGGCTTTATGGGTTTTTAGTAGAGATGTGTGGAACCACAAAAGGGACTGAGAAGCAGTAGCTGAGTGTAGCTGATTGTGGATCGTGGAATAGAGGAACTGGTAGAACTGGGTCAAGCTTAGGAGTTTTGTCAAGTAGCAAATGGAGCAGTCTATGTGACTCGACAATTAGAGGTATATAATGAGATGTGTCATGGAACTGATTTGAACTATGGTGCCATGGAGTAGATAGAGCTTGTGGGAGAAGCTCAAAGAGTGCTCTAGGAGATGACCAGAGGTAGTTAAATCTTGTGGACTTCATCAGATTGAAATGGGTGTCTCTATGATATGACAATACATTGTGGTATTGAATGATAAGAGGATGAGTCAAGTGATCTCTGGTATTTGTATTGGAGGTTTATGTGGTGTTCGGGAGGGACATGTGTGTATAGCCAAGGCTTCCATGGTGAGATTAAGGTCCTAGTTCTGGTGAGATTCAGTAAATTGGTATTGTGGATGAAGATGGCGTTTTTCACATACACAGATTTGAGAAAGAGGTGGAACAATAGAAGCATTAGCTGTTTAAGATGTAGTAGGGGCTTAGAGAAGTTTCTTAGATTGATGCAGAGGCCTCTCTCCGTGTGTTGTATTCGTTTTTATTATAATGGAATTCTCTTGTTGTCACGTAAGCGGAAGGCTGAGCCATGTTAAAATAATGGTGTCCATCGTTTTTTGTCTTTCTGTATTTTATTTATCTTCGTTCTAAACACCCTGAATTCCCAACAATTACAAACTTGTTGCATTATATGTCATGTTTTCTAATCTTTTGTTGATCAGGACTCATACAGTGAGAAAATTTGTGCCCAAAAGAACAAATCTAGTTGTTTTAGCAAACTTATCAAGTATTTTCTCCCATCATGCTTGACAAATTGAGTCGATGCTGTAGAACATATACAAAAATCTATCTTTTTCATTTAATAGGTGCGAATGATTATACCCTAACTATATTGCTTATGAAGTTAACAACAATAGCCGAATATGTTGTCCTCAACAAATTTTGAGTTTCTTGTGAATAAACTAAGAGATCAAATTGAGGTATAGGATTGTTAATAGTTGGTTAATGTACATAATTTTTAGTTAGTATTTTTTTCTATATTAAGTTATGATGTAACTAAAACTATTTTAATGTCTTAATATATTGATTTAGTTACTAACTTAATCAGACTTAACTTTATTGATTTTAATTATATTAGTAACTTAATTATAGTTATAGTACAAACAGTTCCAGTTATAATCCTATGACTAGGGGTGTTCATTGGGGATTCTCCGCCCCAATCAACATAATTTTTTTCCCCGAAATAATATTTGGGAAAGGACTTGTGTTCCGTTCCCCGCCACAATTCACCAATGGGGAATACATTTTGGGGAATGGGGAAAAATGAACGGGGATCGGGGAATCCCCGAAAATATGCCATCATAATTAACTATA
This sequence comes from Cordia subcordata, assembly GCA_028554755.1. Classification (NCBI taxonomy): domain Eukaryota; kingdom Viridiplantae; phylum Streptophyta; class Magnoliopsida; order Boraginales; family Cordiaceae; genus Cordia; species Cordia subcordata. The sequence continues at coordinate 11,168,115 of JAPTOF010000019.1, forward strand.
TAGACGATAGCTTCAAACCACAACATAAATAAAGTATATAAACCATTGTTTCAAACCACAACGTAAATAAAGTACATAGACCATACTCTCATAAGTCATAATCAGTCAACCATAGCATAAATAAAAGTCCAAAGCATAAATAAAAAACATTATTTTACAAGTTGCCGATAACCATTCATCTCCATTCTCCGTTACTCCATGAACCTTCAAATCTTAGTTATTTTTTTTGTTAGTTCAATGCTCACTTTGATATGTCTAAAAAATAAAAAACCAAATATAATATATAATATGCATTAAATATATTTATTAAAAAACCAAATATAATATATAATATGTATTATATATATATATATATATATAAAAGTAGTTCGGGTTTTTGGGGATTCCCCAAATAAAAAAAATTATACCGTTCCCCAACCCGATTCCCCAATATTTTTCCCCACCCCCGATAATTTTTCCCTGTTCCCCATTTCCTCAAACCCGATTTCCCCGAACCCGAAATTTCGGGTCGGTAATCGGGTTTCCCCGAATAATGCACAACCCTACCTATGACTATAAATTATGCTAATATAACTAATTCAAATAGATTATACTACTAACTGTACTAGTTCTATTTATGTGACTAACTTAGTTAGAATTGTTACACTAATTATAGTTAACATTGCTAATTCTAGAATTATAATACCAAAAATGCTAATTCTATTACCCGACTAACTTAATTTGAGTTATAATATTAACTACACTAAATAGCCATGAGTAATTTAGTATAAATATACTAGAAGCTATATAATTACTAGTTATATGACTAATCTAATTAGAATTATATTACAAATTATACTAATTCTAGTTACATGAGCAACTGAATTAAAGGCTTACAACCTGGGATAACATTAGCGCGTGGTTACTTGCAAAATACAAGGGTAATTATGTCATAGTGTTAATGATGTAGATGGCTTTGGAAGTAGCGGTTTACCATATCCGGAGAGAGAAAAATAGAAGAGTATATCTGGGCTGCAATACTTTCAATGAAGACCAAATCATCTCTTGCATTATTTTTGAAGTTAAAAGTGGACGTATTAGTAGAAACATATACAGTGAATGTATCTGTTGTAGATTTTTGTGCAGGCTTTGGAACATTGAAGTTTAAAGTTGACAACTAGTTACCACTAATGTAAAGCTGTTTGATGATTTTTACAAGTGCTTGCTTTCTTAGCAAAAGAAAAATAACTAAATTAAAATTATACTGCAAAAATTGTTAATTTTAGTTAAATAACTAACTTAATTAGATTTATATTACAAATTTTGTCGGTTCTAACTATAGCACACCCTATGTTAGTTATAATTATATCATTGATTATATCTATCTAATTTAAATTCTATATTATAAATATCTAATCTAACTTTGTTAACTTAATTGATTATAGTTCTAGTACGAATTAAAATTCTAATTGTACTTTGTTCACCTTAGTTATTGACTTTGTTGATTAATCTTATAACCTAATTACACATAATTTAATAAATTCTTAACTTAATTGACTCTAAATATACCATTAACTTAATTTTCTAATGTTTATTGTGAGCATATTGGCTTAGTTAATTGAATAATCGTCTATATTTTCAATTTAGATGCCCTAATTTTAGTAATATTAAAAAACTTAATCTCTATTAAAATAATATTAATAGTTATAAATCAAACTCAAATTTTAGTGACATAAATATGATTATTGATATTTAATAATTAAAACAATTAATAATTACGGCCCCGCGCAAGATACCCACACACCCCCATTCTACAAGCACACATATAGACCACGCATCCACACACACACACGCCCAACATACAAATACGAAGCAGACCATGCACGCACACATTCGGTGCCTGTTAGAGAAGACCTAACCATTTGCTTTGTTGTGCAGTGCATTTTCCATGTGACCTGATCGAAATTTCCATATTAAGTTAAGCTGTACAAAGAGTTGTAAAAGAAAAGCTCCTTTTCTTGAAATCTCTAAAAACCAAAAAAGGAAAAAGATTACAATTATTGTAATACCAGATTTTAGGTAGCCATTACTCATGCATGTGCAATGTTTGAAGCTAGTAAATGCAACTATAAATATGGCGAAATCTTCTGTTCGATTCTGCAACCAATCACAAAGCTACCCAATGGAAGCTCTCGCAGCCGGGCTCCTCAACCCCATGTCGCCGACGCCTTCTATGGACAAAAACCACGCGATTCAAGCTCGGCCCAGTTCGAAATGATGGCCGCCGAGCCCGATTTGCCACCCAAGACCAACACTAACCGTTACCCAACAAAACGCTACCGTTTCATCCACCCACCAAAAGCCATCTCCTTTAGACAAACTTGCCTCAACACAACAGCGTCTGATGGGTCTTTTAGTTTGCAAAAGCCTAGGAAACCAATTCAACAACCCCGCTTCAAGCAACGTAAAGCTAACTTTGAGCTCAAGCGATGGTCCCGCGATGAGTGTTCATAGGCAGATCCTAGAGTCACATAGCCCATTTTTTGCATAGAAGTTGAGCCAAAAATGGGTCAAACAACGGAGGAAAAAATGGGCCTTGCATTGTTGAAATGGCGGATCGTGATGATATTCAAGTGTGCATTGAGACTTTGAGGTTGATGTATTGCAAAGATTCAAGGAAAAAGCTCATGAAAGAAGATGCTCCCAAAGTTCTTGGCATCTTGAAGGTAATTTTTATGGGCAAAACAGAGGAGATATTTGCAGTTTACACTAATTTTACCGCTTTTAACCTATGCATTTATATGCTTATACATTGTTCTTTTTTGCCTAATGTTACTAAGCCATTGCTGGAACGAGGAATAGTTAGTGATTGATATTTGTGATTGATATCTCATTAGTTAAAAAGTTAAACTTTAGAATGTCCAGAGTATATTGTTATTTATAATCGATGATATATCCCCGAGTCTAGCTAGCATAAATTGAAAAAATCTGAGTCTGCTATCCTTGTTGACAACTGATACAGCATCGCCTTTGAAAGCTGTGAGCATTTGGTTCAGACCCTATTTACAGCTCTTAACTCTATGAAAGATTTTACAATATTTCTACATGTATGAATATATACATGTGATACGATATTACTGAAATTTCAATATTCTTTTGACTATTTTGTATTTTGGTTGTACTGATTAACTAACTTGTGGTGTACCTTGTGAACTTGTATATTTGTATGATTTTGCCTGAATGTTTTATGCATCTCTATTAACATGAATATATGTGGATTTATGGGTGCTCATGAGATGGATCTTCCATAAATAACAAAATAGAACTCGATGTGGTTGTAAGCAGTGATTAGAACTCGACAAAATGTGGCGGCGATGCTCCCTGATTTGTCAAAATAGTGGGGGTGGAAGCTTGAAGGACCAAATGACAAGTTATGAATCATCAACGTAGTTGGACACTCTTTTCTAGGTTTCTTCAATGTTTTTTCCCCTCTTGATTGTTAGTTGATTAGGAAGTCCTGAAGCTAGGATAAGTTTCAGCTTGGATGTTTTCAGAATAATGAAGAATAATGAAGTTGGTGAATTTGCACATAAATGGCTTCAAAAAGATTGGCTTTTTCAAACCAGTCTGGACTTCTGCTAGATACATGATAAGCTTATGCTTAGATAGAGCAAACTACCAACAGTTATATGGTCTAATTATCTTTAAAAGTATCATGGTGCTATATATTTTATGCTTTATCTTTCTGTTTGAGTTGATGAAATTGTTCAAATGAATAATTGTCTCAAGATTATCCTTTGGGTTCTTTGCAGCCAATAAAACATCTCCTGGTTGGTTCTTTGGCTATTCATTGGAATTGAATCAAGATAAAATATTTTGATTGCTTTTTTTTTTTTTTTTCCTGTCTTCCCACTTTCCTTTTTTGGGGTAATTGCCCTTCTTGTTAAGATTATTATAAAACAACTACAGGTTTGTTCTCTATAGATCACCAAGAAGATAAGCAGTGTCACCAAACACCATGGGGCCAGTGCCCATTACCACTGCAAATGTATTTACTACACATGTTTGAAGACCTTATTGATACTTCACATTTATGTTGTCTCAATTTCGTATTCTTCCCTTGGTGATTCAGGTGCTTTTCCTCTGATGTAAGACCTGAATTTCTATCGTCTTATGAACAGGAGAGGAACTGAGAAAGTTGGTTGCAGCTGCCGCTTACATTGAATGTAGTGCACAAAATGCAGCAGGTGACTTCTCAGTCCTTTGTTCGCTGTACTCTTCTTGGTTTAATTTATCTCATATTTGTTGATTTCTTATACCTGAGCCAGATTATTGGTGGACCTCAGATCTGAGGTGCTTCATATAGTGCTTTGCCTTCATAGCTTTGGACTTGGATTAGATATTGAAAATTTCCAGAATTTTAATTTAATATCTTTGTTATTGAGTTTGAGCACAAAAGAGAAATAACTTGAGAGCAAGATGGCTCATGTGTGGCATTTCCAGTGCATTGGTATTGTAATCCAGCGTACATTGGTTGTTCAATAATTTTAGTATTTAATATAATCTCCTTTTGAGTCTCTTCTCAAGACTCTGCTTTATTTTTATTTTGGGCTAATCATTAGCCATAGATTTTTAATTCATTATAAGGTTATCAAGTTGAAGGCCTTTTCCAAGTTTGAGAACATGGCTGAGGCACCTTATTGACTGAAAGTAAGCCCAGCAAAGGCCTTCGTAAATTTTTGCGAGTTCACTGCAAAAATGAAACACTAATTTAGGAGAAACTGGTCAGTTTACTATAGACATGTTCCTATATCATTCCCTTGCCATTGCTATCTTTTAGTTTAAAATGATAATCAACGTTTTGCAGCAAATTGTGTTCCAAGCAATGCAGTCATGAAATTAATGAGAGGTGTGAGAAGTCTATTGAATGAACTTATTATTGGTATGGCTGCTCAAGAGTTGGCTCCAATAAGCTTGGGTTTATCTCACAGCATGTGCAGATACAAGATAAAGTTCGGGGCCTGATAAGGCGAGCTGTGCTGAAATCTATTAACGCTGCTGACTGTAATATATGCACTAACTACCTAAGACTCCTCACCTAAGAAAAGAGAAAACAAATTTCCCCAAAAAAGAAAAAAAGAAAACAGAACTTGTGTATCTAAGGTTACTTTTGTACAGGCTCTGATTGCAGTTGTCACGGCGAAAAAGTAGTCTTCTTTCTAGTGACGATTATGAAGGAGAAGGATGAACTATTTTCTTATTCATGTAATGTGATGAGCATGGGGGAACTATAGTATAGTGGAAGAGTTGAAAATGGACTACTTTACCATGTAATCTATTCTAATTTAGCGTACCACCAATTGTCTTCCTCTTTTGCTTTCTAAAGTGCATTTTGTTAAGAGGAAAAAATTCTGCCCCCACTCTAGTACTGTATGTTTTCAGGGATTCTTTATCAGATATTAGAGACAATCTTTCCTCCCTAAACCAATGACTATAGGAGACTACGTATCATACGAGATAGATTTTCCCAATCGTATGTTTAGGAGGTTAACCAATGGTTTCACTTTGGCTAAGAAATTAGGTATGGTTGTAGCTCTCCTGTAGACTACATGAATATGTTTGACATTTTATTTTAAGTTCTTAGTACGTGACTCTTGTTTATGTTTGATGTAGTCAAACTATTTAAGTTGCCACTTCCACTTCCTATTCTTGATCTCAAATACCAGAAAACTGATTTCCATTCCTAGATTTGACTACTTGTCTAGCTGTGCTAGTATTCTTCTAGATATAGGAGCTAAAATTTCAGTAAGACTATTTCTCAATCATTTCATTCCCACGTGAACATTGTTTCTAAAATTTGAACATATTTGATATTAATAAAATAAAGAAAATGTTACAAACTCGGTGTATTATATGCCGTGCTTTTCAATCTTTTCTTATTATGATTCATACTAGAAGGGAACTTGTGCCTAGAACAACAAATCTAGTTGTTTAAGCAAACTGCACAAGAATTTCTCCCGTCATGCTAGACAAGTTGAGCTCACGTCACATAACATATTCAAAGTCCATCTTGTTCATTCTGATAGGTGCAAATGATTATGTTCTAAACTATATCATTCATGAAGTTAGCAATAATAGCGTAATGTATAATCCTCAACAATTTACTAAGTTTCGCGTGAATAAGCTAGGAGATCAAAGTGGTCATATTGGTTATATACTAGCTATCATAATGATTATGTGCCCGAGAACAAGATGAGAAAGACAACTTAATGATATGGTTTTCGGCTCAAAATAAGGCTGACCAATAAGATGAGGGAATTGAGCAAAATACTTGAGCCGGAAACCATATCATGTAGTTGTTGTACGCATCTTGTTCTTGGGTGCATAGACATTATGACTACTAGTGCACAACCAATTTTATCTCCTAGTTTATTTACAAGAAGCTTAGCAAATTGTTGAGGATTATACATTTAGTTGTTATTGCTAGCTTCATGATTGATATAGTTTAGAACATAATCGTTTGCCCTTATCAAAATGAACAAGATGGATTTTTTGTTATGTTTTGTGACATTAGCTTGACTTGTCAAGCATGACGGGAGAAAGTCTTGAGTAGTTTGCTTTAACAACTAGATTTGTTCTTCTATGCACGAGTTCCCTTCCAATATGAGTCATGATCAACAAAAGATTAGAAAACACGACATATAATGCACTGAATTTGTAACTTTCTTTTTCTTTTTTTCTTTTTAATACCAAATATGTTCCGATTTCAAAAACAAATGTCCACATGAGAATGAAATAAACTTGAGAAATAGTCTTACTGCAGGTTTAGCTCCTTTATTTGGAAAAATACTAGTAGAGCTTGACACGTAGTTGAATCCAAGAACGAAAGTTGTTTCCAATTGGGGATCAAGAACAGGAAGTGGAAGTGGCAACTATAGTTTGGCTACATAATACACAAACAAGAGCCAATTGCTAAGAACTTATAATAAAAGCCAAACATATTTTATATAGTATGCAGAAGAGCTACAATCATATCTAAACTCAGCCAAGGTAAAGCCATTAGTTATCCTCCCAAATGTATCGTTGAAAAAATCTATCCCACATGGTCTGTAGTCTCCCTTTGCCATTGCTTTTGGGAGGAAAAGATTGTTTTCAATATTGGATAAAGAATCGCAAAAGACATACAGTGTTGGTGAAGGGATAGAATTTTTTTCCTATTGAAGGGACATACTGAAGAAAGCTAAGGAGGAAGAAAATTGTTCAGGATGCCTTGATGGCCATTTTCAATTCTTGCACTATATTGTTGGTACTTTGATGGTATGCTAAATAATAGTTTATACGGTAAATAGGAGAGAAATGATTCAACAAAGTGATAAAGAGATCTGAAGTACGTGGCACTAAATTATCTTGCATATACATTATAGTTTGTTTTAGGATATGAGATTGAGTTATTGACGACCTACATTTCAACTGGATATAGAGTTCCAGCATGTACACAGACATTATATCTTGATAATAGTTTTGTCATCAACCAAACACAAATAAGAGAAGACTTGTCAGAAGTTGTAAAATAGGCGTTCTGTTATCAGTCTTCAGAAGATATATGTGATTGCATATGAATAATTTTCCCATTATATTACCTCAAATAAGATCAAACCCATAGCCTGGAGTTGACCTTGTGATTCTCATTAAATAGTCTTCATGTCCAATTATCTGTCAGAGCAGGGTTGATCCGCATGGATTTCTGACCAGGGATATTGTAAGATCAACAGATTAATATAGAGTAAGTTTAGCAATTCTTAGATCTTAGTTTTCTTTTTTTCCTTTTCCCTCCCTCTCACTGTACTGATTTTGACTCTTTTCTTTTTCTTTTTTTCCTAAAAGAAAGTCTAGTTATTCTGGATTCACTGTGAATGATTATAATTATCTCGTAAATATCCACCAAAATAAAAAGAAAAATTATGTCATACAATCCAAGAGAAAAGGACATTGTGCTATGATTTTTTCCTTCATAAAATTATTTATTATGAGATTTTAAAGTATATCAAGTTCCTGCAATTTTCCTAAAATTTATACCAATGAATTTAGAAAAGTTTCATGGTCAATATCAATTGTTAGTTAGAAGAAGGTAATATTTAAAACATCTCAATTGATCTGAGTACATCAAGTCAGACCTGATTTCCACCAGGAATGATATTTTTGTTTTTTAAAAACAAGGAAACATAATTTATTATGAAGGAACGGGCACATTCTTTGCGGAAGGCAAAAGGGATGTTAAGGATCCACCATTGGACCTCTATGAAGAATGGGAAGAATATTGGAAGCATTGCCTTGTTGATCAATTCTTAGGAGCCTCCTCCTTTTTTCCTTTTTAGGAATATGATAGACTTTGCATGGAATCATTTTGAAAAGATTGAAATCAAAACTAAGGGGGAAGGGTTATTCATCTTAAAGTTTGAAAGTGAGGAGTATTGTCAAAAAGTTCTTGAGCAATTGTGGCATGCTCATCGTCAACCACTTTTGCTTAGAAAATGGGAGCCAAATTTCGAATTCATCACCTTGAAATGTAATAAGATTCCCATTTGGGTTAAGAGATGTGCCCCTTAGTCTTTGGTCTGGAAGAGGGCTTGTCTATGAAGCATCCTTCATTGGAAGACCATTGCAGATGGATTCCCTCAGGAAATCAAGAAGCAATCTTGAGTTTGCTCGGGTTTGCGTGGAGGTGAATTTGGAAGATAACTTGTAGGAAGAAATTTTTCCAAAGCTTAGGGATGGTACAAGAGCAAGAGATGAAGTTGAGTATGCTTGGAGGTCATCAAAATGCTCTCAATGCAAAATAGTTGGTCAGTTTGACGATAATTGTCCCTTGAACGACGAAGCTCAAGAAACTCATCCTAGGAATGTTCAAATTGCTCCAAAGCTGACGACTCATGAAGAATGAACTATGGTTGGCAAGAATGCCGCCAAAAAATGATCAATTCAAGGGAGGAAACAGTTGGCCTAGTTCACACAACACAACTAGAAGGTCTCTTGATGATAGCACTCAAGCTAAAATGGCCTCACCGCCTCAATCCCCAAGGAAGACCCCTTCTCATTCAAAGGTTTCTAGTCCAATTGTGAAAATTAGCAATCACTTTGATGCTTTAATTGGTGAGGAAATAGAAGAAGGTGAAATGTTTACCCTAATAGCATTGGCTGAGATTGTGGGGGAATCGATGAAAATGCTCAAGACAAAGGCTCTTCGGGGCTCCTGGCATCCCTCTAAATTTGGAACTTTCTTGGTTCGATCGGTTTGAGGGGAAGACTTCTTGATTGATGTGTTCGGGCTTTGAGTTGTTCCATGTTGTTTTCTTTGCTTGCCTTTTATTGTTGTTTTACTTTTCTTGCTCCTCAATTCCTTGCGTTGTAGGTCTTTTGTTTAGTGGGATTTAAGGATGAATATTGGTGTATATTTACTTACGTTAAATGAAAATCTTACTTAATTCGCAAAAATAAACCAATTGACACCGCACCATCACATGAACATTGACCTAACTTTTCTTCTTTTTTTTGGTGTTAAAATTCATTTTATTCTGTGTTTTATAAAAGTTGTATAAAACTTCTTGTGATTTACAAATTCATTGATACCACTTCTAGTTCCAAAAACGTTGTACATTGGCCCTTCTCTTAAGTTCTTTTGTTAAACTTAATGGAGAGTTTCCTACAATTCCTTTTTTTTTTTTCAATAAAAAAAATTAAAAAATTGGTACAGATCCTCCCTTTCATTTCAAAAATGATGCAAATTCTCTTTTTAGTTTGAAATAAGGTGTAAATATGCTACTTGCCAGATGAAAATAAAAAATATAGTTTGTAACTTAATTAGATTTCTTTATTTATATGCATTTCATTATTATTGAATATATTTATATTATTTAATAAGGAGGCATTTAAACTAAGATATCTAAATATTTTAGAAGATATGTTTTTGATTTTTGTCATCTAGTGGTGTATTTACACCTTATTTCAATATGACGAAGGAATCTATGTTATTTATAAAATCAAAATGGGTAATTTGCATTATTTTTAAAATCAAAGGGAGGAATTTGCACCAATTACTTTAAGTCTTTTTCGTTATTAAGAAGTCAAAATGAGTTATAAGTGTGTTTTTAAAACACTTCATTAACTTTACAAAAAAACTCATAATAAGGACTAATGTACAACATTGTCTAAACTATACTGGTTCTAACGACTTTAACAAAAAAACTCATGATAAGGACAAATATGCAACATTGTCTAAACTATACTGGTTCTAACGAGTTTTGAAATCACAAGCAACTTTACAAAACTTTTACAATATAGAAGGTAAAATGAAATTTATTCAAAAAACAAATACAGCAAAATCCTTTCGAGTAATGTAAGTTTTTAAATAAATAGCGACTTAATATAGTATTAGACGTGAGGCTATTGATTCAAATCTTACCCCATTCATTCGTAAAATTTTATATATGTATAAGGTTCAATAAAATAATTATATAACTTACATATGTGTAGACGTGTTAAGGGCAATAAGTACAACAAATTCATATCTGATAGATCAAACTTTTAAATAATATAATCATTTCAACAGGCATAACCAAACAACAATAAATACCACTAAATCAAGATAAGAGAAACAACTAAGAGAGAAAATTCGAGGGGATGGGTTGAGCAATTTTTCATAATAGAAGCATAACTATTTCACAAAGTTTTTCTTCAGACATTTTTTCTCTTTTTTTTTTTTTAATTTTTCATATTCTTTTTCATGCAGGTTTTTCAAACCAACATAAATGTAAAACTTGAAGTTTCTACTTAATTTTTTATGAGGTTAAAGCATAAAGGAAAAAACCACCCATTCCAGCTGACCATCAAGTACAAGTAGCAAACACATTTATCAATCCTCAAAACACAACACTTGCGGTGGGGACCTTTTAGCTGTTCTGATTGCCTTGCGCTTGGACCATTAGTATTGGTAGTGGATTAAAGAGGAATGCATTCTTTTACCTCAAAATTTGACCAAGGATACTTTTCGTTTTTCAGGCAGACGACGTATATGTTAGGCGATAAAAGAGAATCAACATTAGAAATACAAAATAATTGTACCGCTGAAGCACCAAACCATGGAGGATCAATGTTAACTAAACACGGATTTAGGTCTAAGTACAACTACTAGTAGTCAGAACACGATATATATATATGGAGATGCAAGGTAAAAATTTGTCTGTAGGCTCAATTATGTGAATCTAAAGATACCACTCGTCCTATCTAGCAGGGATGGAAGGCTCAGTTATGCGTGAATCTAACGATACCACTCGTCTTATCTAGCAGTCTTATCTAGCAGGGATATAGCGAGGAATTCTTTTTTACTGGCAATTTTTATATAAAAACTTCGATACTTTTTTTAAACACAAATATTACCATTGTACTTGACGAGATATCATACTCTAAAAATATTATAAAATCATATAAAAGTTGCACCCGATGGAGTCTCATATTTTAAAAGTGTTGAATAAATATTTTATTTTCGACACTATCAAATATAGACAACAGAGAAATCAATTCCAACAGGCGATGCATATGCACTAGTATCAGCTCAAAGGAAGCTTGTGAAACTCCCAAAAGTAAGTTTTTTGCCAACGAATCTTATTTTAACTTACCTGTATAGTCCATAGAAACACATTAAGAGAACTTGTAAATCAACCAGCAAAAAGGTCAGCCTTGCTGTAAAAAACCTCAACTGCCCGGAGGCTGTATACATTACAAGGAAATACAGACCACAGTGAAGGAATTTGTTGCCACTTATGAACACAACATTCATGGCAATGCAATTTAATAGCACGTTTCCCCCTAACTTGGAAAGAAAAAAAAAATTAGCGGGAGCAGAGTCGGATTCGCATATCCTTATTGCAAGTATCAGAATCCACTGCTCACTTCTTTGACAACAAGGCACTGCATTGTGCCATGATCTTTGACGCCCTTGTGATTGAATCTGTCATATAGAAATTCTCAACAGCAATTCCAAATGGCTCCGAGGTTATCTTCTGGCTGCTCTCGGGCCTCAATGAAGTAGAAAATGTAGCAGGTTCCCTCTCATCTGTATGCAGTAGATTTGGTGCTACAGTCCTTATCCGTGACCGGATTCCTGTAAGACTGTCATAAGGCAGCTGGATTCCAGAGACCTCAGACAGTGCTCTGATAATCTTCCAATCATCTCTAGCATCACCAACAGTGGGTACTGCTGGCACTGTAGTTTGCGCGCAACCTTCGGTATTTGCATAAGTACCGTCTTTCTCGGTGAATGCTGATGCTGGTAATATTACATTTGCACGATATACACTGTGGTCACCATGATGCCCTTGGTAAACTACAAAGGCATCATCTGGAAGTTTCTCCAAGTTCACATCATCAGCGCCCATCAGATAGAGGAACTTTGCAGATTCTATGCTTTTGTCAGATTCAGGCACAAGACCGAGGTCAAGTGCTGCCGCTTGGGCAGCATTGAGCAACAATACATTGAGTCCGTTCCAGTCTGGTCTGACCACATTATTTTTCTTAGCAATAGTATCAACAACTGTGAAGATTGCATCTTTATCCTTCCTTCCAAGGATCCCAGCACCAACAATGATAACTGGGTTCTTGGCCTTTGAGAGCTCTGCACAAAAAGGATGGCGACCCTCGGCAATTTCGGTTAGGGTTTGTGGACCAGTGCCAAGCTGTTGGCTGTCATAGTTGAAATCAGTTGGCGGACCAACGTAAACAACTTTAGCTTGAGTTGCTCTAACTGTTTTCCTGATCCTGGCATTCACCATTGCAGCTTCAACCCTTGGCTGGCAATTCAAGAAAATGACATCATTAGAACATAGACGATACAAGAAAAAGATATCATCCAACTATTGAAAATGTTTAAGAATACAATCACAGAGTCCATAAGACAAAAGAAAAAATTGCCTGGTATGAAAGGACAAATTAAGTTTTTTCACTACAATGTACTACAATTAAGCAAACCTTGCCATTTAATGGGGCATATCTGGTGCCCTCAATAAATTCCACACTAGAAACGGAGGTGCAATATTAAACGGCCCAACAAGCTTCATCACGGACTACAAATCTACCATGTTCATTGCATCAATGTGAAAACAACCAATAGAATCCATGAAGGATTTTAGAATTAACATACGTCCAACCAGCCGCCCCCACCCACCTCTTTCCTTTTCATGTCCTCCTCCTCCTCCTCCTATGAGGACAAAAAGTTAGAGGCTTACACAATGTGTAACGAGTTTAAGCCATCCAACTGTTGTGGATTGCTAGTTGGTCAATTATAAAGTCATGTATCAGCGTCCAGTGACATATTCTTAGACCCCAAGAACCATGCACATGATTACATTTTGATAGTAGGGGATAAGGATTAAGATTCATAGATCATTTATTAGTAAAACTACCTGAACAACATTAGCACCAGCAATCAAGTTTCTTGATACAACAAAAGTTGAGATTTTTCTTTCCTTGTGTATTCTCCTCAAAAACTAAAGTAATTAGTAAAAGAGCTGGGTACCAGAGGTATCATCTCCATCTCTTAGAACTGTATATCTTTAGTACCAACTGCAAGTTATTCTCTACTAAGATGAAAGGAACGAAAGAAGTAAACATACTTGGAAACACATACGGACATGTGGACAAACACACAAACACAAACGTTTGGACAAAGAAACACAAGTCCGCAGAACTTTGAACACTCTCTTCAGCAGACTTAGACAGGAGAAGATTGTCTTCCCCAAAATCAGAGCCTAAATAGAGTAACTACTCCAGCTGAACACTGATCCAGCAAAACTTCCAAAATTACCACCTGAAAAGCTTGTCTATGGCTCATGTTGCTGATTCTAGAACCATAACATGAGCTCAATATCAGATTATGGTTAGCAGCTAATTTAATCTGCACGTTAGATATTGGTAGTAGACTAATAAAAATTAACCTACACCAGTGGTCAGGAGAAAAAAAACCCTTCTTATTGTGCTTCCCCTACCACCCTCAAGTCAGGTAAAACATTGCAGATTCAAACATCAATTCCATCTAAAGGGGCAGTCTTCAATAAGCATTTCTCCCCTCAATTTCAAACTGACTTTCCAATTTTGACTTGGTACATTGTTTGATGAGAGATTTGAAAATACATAAGACCCCAAGAGAAGTTGGGTCTGGGGTGAGCCAATAATTCGAGCTTTTAGCAATTGTAGTTTATAATTTTGGAAGTTGGAGTTTCTGTTTTGGGACAGTAGACATTCATCTTGAGACATCCAATGAAGGAAAAGTGAACATCCAAAGTGAGGCAGAAAGAGTACAATTTTATAAACCTGATACTGTTGTTATTTTTCCAGAGGATACTCAGAAACATTTTGCAGATCAGAGACATACCTGTGTTCCAACCAAGAGGAAAACATCTGCCTTCTCCAAGCCACTGATGCTAGTATTCATAATATAACCAGAACGAAGGTCAGCATTTGGCTCTGCCCCATTTCCCTCACACCAGATATTATTGGAACCCATTCTGTTCAAGAGATCCTTCAGTGCCATCATAGATTCTGCATCAGACAACTTGCCAGCAACTCCAACAATTTCCTCTGGCTTAACTTGATGGATCACCTCAGCAACTATAGCTAGAGCATCACGCCAACTGACTGCCTTAAAGCGCCCATCTGGGCCACGAACCATGGGGTCATTCAATCTCTGCCTCTTCAGACCATCATAGAAGAAACGAGTCTTGTCTGATATCCATTCCTCATTGATGTCCTGCAGAAATATAAAGCAAGACACAGTTCCATGACATTTTAGACTTGAGATACAGAAGACTCAAAAACAGAATATGTTCAAGTACTATTATTACTTCTATCAGTGCTTTCAATTTTCTCAAGTCCTCTGGTTCCTAAGACACAGCTCAAGAAAATAGTTGATGCAATAATAAAAAGATATCACAGAAAATATATGGCATCAGCAATATACTGATAATTAACTTTTATGAGAATACAACTTCAAAAACATAAAGCAGTAATGATCAAAAGAAGATCTTTATAATCACCAAAAAGAATTAAATAGAGTTGTTTTACTACTACTTGGGGCTCGTTTGGATTGTCTTTTTTCAAAAGCGTTTTTTTTTACGGTTTTTGAAAAACAGCTTTTTTTGAGAAGCTAAAAATTCTGGCTTCTAAAAAAAGCTGTATTTGAGCTTTTTTCAGAATTTCAGCTTTTTTGGAAGCCAAATCAAATAGTTATTGCAAATTTAATGTAACTTTTTCATGGCTGAAAAAAAGCCAATCCAAACAGGCCCTTAATCTATTTAGTCAGCTAAGAAGCACGGACATGATACACGGACATGCGACAGGCCAATACGACTTTTTTCAAAATATTAGGATACGATACATAAAGCGAAAATGTCATAATGCTTTACGAACCAGCGACGATGAAGAAAATTTAGAGATAGTAAAGCGGCTATGATGCTAAAGCAAAAGCAAAGAATATAAGATTACATGCATATAGCCAATTTGATGTGAAACAGGGAAAAAGGGAGATATGTTCGAGGTTGCTATAGCCAGGAAGGACAATTAGATATTTGGGTCAGGTAAAGAGAATTAAACATAAAGATGAGAGATTGCTCGTCAACTACAAATAACAACAAGGTGTTGGAAGAGTTACTAATATAAACCATTCAAGGGAGTGGAAATGGAGACATAAGTTGGGGCAACTAGGAACTAGGAGGGAAGCCTGTTGGACAAGAAAGTTTGGCCATTGAAGTTTGGAGGTGCATGGGAGAGGAGGGCATCACTTGGCAGACTAGAATCATCAATCTGATCCTGGGGATTAAGAAGATGACTGATGCTTGAAAGAAAAGTACTCCTATACCCATCGACCTAATAGATGAATGACGTCATCACAACTATATAGTCAATCCCACTTCTTGGAATTAAAACATGGTTTTGTTTGACTTGATTTAGCGAATAATAGATTAAAACTGTTCAACAACAAGTTCATCTGAAAGAAGATTTTCAGATCAGGCACCAGAATATAATCATACAAATAAAATGTTAAGAGATAAGTAGACTGCTAAATTCTTTGCTCATTGTTAATAGACTACCTTCTGCATGTGGAAGGTCATCTCATACACTACTAGATAAAAGACAAAAATTTTCAATTACTCATTCATAATATGGTCCACATCGATTCTCCACAATTAACTGCAGAATGAGATTAATGAGATTTCAGCCAGAATAGCACATATTGACTTATGATTTGCAGTGTACTGGATCATTCATTAATCTGTGCATCTTAAGCTTAAAATTAAATTTAGTGGCAGTGAGTTCTTTTACTAGTGACCACTTGTCATTAGTTTCTATGTTCTTTCTTAAGTGCCTCAACACCTAACAAAGTCCTGTCTAGCCTCAATCTGAAGAAGAGAAACAACATAATCTTTTTGATAAGGGAAAATGATTTTCCAAATAAGTCCACATATCTGGAATAAGCAGGAAAAATTCTGAATACCTCATTCAACCTTGGAAGAATACGCATGACCTCTGGACCTCTACTATCAATTCGGATATTTGAACCCACTGCATCTGTGACATCAATGCTCTCTGTTCCCTTTAATTCCCAATTCCGTGCTCTAAAGGCAAAAGGTTTGGATGTGAGGGCTCCTACTGGGCAAATATCTATGACATTGCCTGAAAGTTCACTTGTCATTAGACGTTCGACATAAGTTCCAATTTCTTCACCACTGCCACGGCCCAACATGCCAAGGTCCTGAACTCCGGCTATTTCAGTTGCAAATCTGACGCATCTGTCAGACAAGAAGCCCAAGTCGGAAAGAAGCATTTAAGTTCACCAACAAACAATAGTTTTGCTGCTGCCCTCATAGATCCTACTTATTCTACTGAGGAAAGCACTACTACACAATTTAAAATTATGACCACCAAAGCCAAACGAATGCATTAAAATGATTAACTCAGACTGATCAATCCTCCATCTCAACCACCAAAATCTAACCACTGATAATAAATGGACCAGATTTAGAAGGGTTGACAAGAGAGGTCATGTTAGTAATCAGTAAGCAGAAGTTCTTATGATGTAAGTATGCAACTATGTTTCTACTGGCACCTTAGGAAGATATTTTAATTAAGAGTGATTGACAATGCACTATTATTACCTTGTACATTGGATGCAACGAGTCATCACTGTCTTGACCAATGGACCCAAATTCTTATCAACCACGGATCTCTTCATTTCAGTAAATCGGCCTCTGTCAGAACCAAAAGCCATTGACTGATCCTGGAGATCACATTCTCCACCTTGATCACAAATTGGGCAATCCAATGGGTGGTTCATCAGCAAAAACTCCATAACCCCTTCTCTTGCCTTCTTTGCTAGAGGAGTATCGGTCTTAATTTTCATACCTAAAGAAAACCACAGAAGAAGTTGAGAAAAATACTAATAATAACCAAGAATATGAAAAGATGAGGAATAAGAAAGCAAATCCTGGAAAAGCTAACCTCCAGCACTCCAATCATAGAACATGTCAAATCCAATTAATATATTTGCTTTTGGTGTGCATTAGTTACATATTTGTCCAATATAAGAAATGAGCGCAGTACAGAACTAAGCGAAAATCCCAAAAGTTTGTAAAGCCATCGAAGTGTGATACTCCCAAGTTGGACATTTAACTAAAGGTGAAAAAATTGTCACAGACCACAATGTAGCGCGAAAATTTCAACTCACTCCAATTAACCCTAATAGCAAACCTTTATACTACGTATAAGCAAATATGTAATTGATCTACCGCCAAGAAGAGGAGAAAAAGAAGCAGGTTCACTATCATAAATCGAAAAGAAGCCAACAGATTCACAGAAACCTTGAATACCATGTAAATACATACTGTATATTGATCATTTCCTCGATTTCCTCTCAATGAAGTAATAACAAAAGATTGCTCGGGAAAACAATGAAGTTCCCACATTTCTTGAGCAACTACTCAAGCTACAACGACCATTCAAGTCCAATCCAGCCGCATTATTCTCATAAAGCTCTAAAAACACACCCACCCAACAACAAAATCAAAACTTCTTCATATGTTTTAACAGAAGTATAACTTGAAGTATATATTCAATACTTTCTTTCCGATAACACGCAAAGAAAAACTCAAAAATCTGGTAAAACCCTTAAAATCCATAAAGAGTTTCATATGCTACAATTTCCACTTAATCATATAAACTCGTAAAACCCATAAACCTAAAGCCAAAAATTTGCGACGTACTATTTAACTTTGTACACATTATCAAAGCAAAAAACTTTTAAGATTCAATGTATCAAATTTTACCTAAAGTCTAACAACTTCCCAATTAAAACTCCACAAAACTCACATTTTATATCACACAATTAATTAGCTACACTAAAAACTTAAAAAAAAAAAAAAGGAGTAAAACATAGACAAAATCAAATCCAGATCAGCTAAACCCCAGTTAAGACCTGCTCAAATGAACACGCATATACACATATAAAAAACACAGAACCACATCTATATCTACATAAATACCAGGAAGGGCGGGCATGGCGCAGGAGGCGACGGGTTTAGGAGACTTCTCGACCTCGACGAGGCACATACGGCAGTTGCCGGCTATGGACAGGCGGCTATGGTAGCAAAACCTAGGAATATCAACCCCAGCGATCTCGCAGGCTTGAAGAACAGTCATGCCTTTGGGCACTTTCACTGGGTACCCATCTACGAAGACCTCCATCGCGTCTTCCGGGTTGGGGAAATGGACTCGGGCCCCACCCACGGGCTGGCGGTGGGGGAGATCTGCTGGCGGCGGAGGAGCTGGTTCGGCTTGGGCTTGGGAGTTGTTTAGGTCCGGCGTGGAGACGATGGGCCGGAGGAAGATGTTGTTGGGCCGGGCAAAGGCCCATCTGGTGGTGGCGGTGGAGGAGCGGAGGGCTCGAGAAGCGAGCTGACCAAACCCCATTTTTGTTGGCGAGAAAAAGCTTTTCGATCAAGCTGATGATTTTGGTTTGGTTTTTCAACTCTTGGTGTGAGAGAGAAAGAGAAGAGCGTGGCGTTTTCACTCTTTTTTGTTAACGTGGTGGGTTTGAGGCCCCGGAGTGTGTTGTCTCCACACGCTGCGGGTAAAAATTTGGGGAAATCAAGTCGGTTAACCCGATCCCCTACCAAAATGAAATTGCTGACTCCAACGACTTCCTATTTCCTTTTTTATATATAGCAAGTAAATCTCATTTTCCTTGTATTTGAGGATTCGTTATATTAGCTTTACTTTGACAGCCTTTTTACTTTTTTTTATAGGAACTCTCTGTCTCATATTACTTTGACAGTCTCCTTACTTTTTTACTTATTATCTGAATGTTCTTTTAATTTTTTTATTTTTTTTTAATATGTATTATCCTATTACAACCTTTTTATAAATAACTATTGACGATAATATTAAAAAATTAATTACTAATATTTAACTTTTACGATTATTTTTAATTCATTTTTTTGTCAATTTTTTGGGTCAAATTAGCTATGATAATTTTTAAAAAATTTTTTATTACTATTTAACTAGTATAATACCCGTGTGATGCACATGGAGTGACATATGTGATTAAATATATTAAAGTTATAGAGTTTTTATATCTTACTAAATAGTTATTAAAACAATTATATATTATTAAATTAATAAAACAATGATGATGTATATAAAGCAAGGGTATAATATTAATTAAATTAAAATTTTTAATACAAGAATGGAACTAAATAAATGATGGAAAATAAAAAATGATTTAAGAATAAGCATATTTAATTAATTGATAAGTTATTATGGAAAGCTTATCACGTAGAGCGCCGCTTGGCAGCATGAAATTACAATTTATTTTGCTTTATTATATAATATAGATTTTTTAAATTATTTTTTAAATTATTTTTTCCATCAATCTTTTTTTGTCAAATCAATTACGATAATATTAAAAAATTAATTAGTAATATCTAATTTTTACAATTATTTTAGTATGTCTTTTCCTATCAATCATTTTTTTTGTTAAATTAGTTACTTTCTTTCTTTATGTTTAATCACCATTAGAATTACGTCCACCAATCGTCCACTTTCTTTATGTTTAATCTCCGTTCACTTTAGATTGATTAATCGGTCATTCACTTTATGTTCATCAGTTGGCTGCTTTCTTTATATATCATCGTTGTTCACTTTATGTTCATCAATTAGCCGCTTTCCTTATGTATCGTATCGTTCCCTTTATGCCAGTCAATTAGCCATTTTCTTTATGTATCATCATCATTCACTTTATATCAATTAATCAGCCTCTTCTTTTATGGTCCATTATCATTCACTTTATGTCCATTAGCAATCATGGTTAGTAAGATTACAAGTTTATAAATAGTTATACTCCAAGTTTTAATGTAAACATAACTCTTGCAAACACATGAATCATTGAAACTCTTTCTATCATCACTCTATTATTATATATGTCTTCAAACTAGCAATGCATGCAAATTCTTGAAAACTAGCAATGCATGCAAATTCTTGATGATTTTGACTCAAATGAAGAGTTCACAATAATCAATTTGCTAGTTAATAGAGATGAGTGTGCTAAGAGTCATCAAAATGTATGTCGTGGCTATATTCCTGGTCATACTTATATTTGATGAGATAGACTACAAGACGAAGAAAAGCTATAGAGTGACTATTTCACCAAAAAATCCTGTTTATCCTCCAAATATTTCTACATGAAGGTTTCGAATGAGTAGACCCTTATTTTGTCAAATTAACAGTTGAAGCGTGCGATTCGTATTTCATTTGTAAACAAAATTCTACCGAACATTAGGTTTATCGTCATTACAAAAGGTCACAATTGCACTACAGATGCTTGTAAATAGAGTAGTTGCAAATTTAGCTGATGATTATATAAGAATAAGAGAATTCATGACTATTCAAACTGTGAAAAAATTTGTTAAGGCGATTGTAGAAACATTTGGAGATATATATTTGAGGTCACCAAACAAGAGTGATCTTGCTAGATTACTGGAAATTGGAAATTGTTTGGGCCAGGAGACCTTTGGGCCTAAGAGGTCCCTATTGTTCTTTAGAAAGAAGAAGGGCCACATGAAGGGTTGTATGGTGAAGAACCCGTGGTCAAGGCCCAGGCCTTAACGTTACTCATCATGGTAAGGGTAAACGTCATGGATAAACTTATCCTATTCAAGGGATATATACACAGAAAGGTGTATAATATCTTGACAACAGTAGAGTTAATCGCTTTAATATCTAATAAAGGTGTAGAGTATGAGGTAAGGAAGAACTCTTTACCTAAAGGCTATAAAAGCATGGCTAAGGGAAAAGAAAGGGACACAAGCCACAGATACGTATCCTTTAAACCTAAAACTATCTCCATTCAAACAACGTTAAAAGTCTAACATGGGCGTCGGAGGATCTTTGGCTGACACGACACCGGTGTCAAGATTTTTCGCCGCTTACTTCACTTTTCTATTTTTGCAGGTTACTGGAGCCCAATCGATCCTATTACTTAATTGTAGAAATCGCCCCTCTACAATTTGGCGCTTACCGTGGGGCTCCCGGTGATTAAGCATCTTAACCAGAAGCGATACACTGCCTTTCAGCTAACGATCCAAAGATGTCTAGCCCCAATTATAGTGACGACATTAGCCTGAGAATTACCCTGGCGAAGATGGACGCCTATGAGGAAAGGATTGCAATGTACAAGAACAGGTTCAAAGACATGGAAGCAGAGAACCATGCAATACGACAAGAGAACTTAGACCTGTTAGAGAAGGTCAACGTCCTCTTGGCAAATGCGACGCCTCGAGACAAAGGAAAAGCTGTGCTGATTGAGACGGTGGATCTGATGCAGTCGCTAGATTCTACACATCACCAGACCCCAAGATAAGCAGTCCAGTCTACTGGAGCCAACACAGCCATACCAACAACTACTATCGTAACTAGTATCACCGTGGCTGGACCCTCGAACTAGCAAAAGAGGTTAGAGGAGCAAGCAACTCCCGCAAGAGAAGGGTCACACCCGGACGTGCTTAGGCAATTCGCCGAATTGGAGTCCTTGATCCAAAGGATTCCAGGAGTACCCGCACCTATTAAAAGAAGCGCAGCAGACAGCTATGCGAAGTCTCCCTTTGTAGATGCCATTGCAATGGTAGATTTGCCTACCAAGTTTTTCTTCCCGAATATGAAGCCATTCGACATAACCACAAATCTCGACGATCACATAATGCAATACAAATGGAAGATGTACACCATAGCTATCCCCCGCGATAAGCGAGAGGCTTGTATGTGCAAAAGCTTTGGTTCGAGTGTAGTAGGTCCAGCGTCATAATGGTATACTAACCTTCCAAATGGTTGTATATCCTCTTTCGCTCAATTGACAGACATGTTTGTAGAATAATACGCAAGTAGTAGGAAGCTGGAAAAGCAATCAGACGGTCTATACCTGATCATACAGAGGAAGAGAGAAACTCTTAGAGGCTATGTAGGAAGATTCAACAGGCAGAAAGTATCCATACCCCAGTGTAATATGGCTACTGTAGTTTCGGCCTTTCGACGAGGTCTTTTGCCGGACTCAGACCTTTATAAAGAGCTTACGAAATATCATTCCAAAACCATGGAGGACGTTTTGGCAAAGGCCTGGGCACAGATTAAATGGGAAGATGATCACGCCAATCTTCGACGGACTTCTCCAAATCACAAGAGGGAAGATCTCAACTTGGGTCACCAGTCAAGGAGGCACGAACCCTAAACTCTCAGGGACCATCATGAAAATAAAGTAGTTGAAAAGAGATTGCGCGACAGAAGGCGACTGCTTGATCGAAGGTTGGAGCAAAAAATAGAGATCCCAGAATATAATCTCTTCGTGTCTCCATCCGAACTCGTTCATACCCTGAAGAACAAGGGAAGCGCAGTCAAGTGGCCGACGAAGTTAAGGTCACTGACAGAGGTACGGGACAGGTCGAAATGGTGTGAGTTCCATGTAGATCATGGCTACACTACCGAGGAGTGTCATGGTTTGAAAAGGGAAGTGGTCGAATTATTGAAGAAAAGATATTTAACCGAATTCCTTTTGACAAAGAGAAGCAAACCTTAACTCAGCGTGGCGAGGAGCGAAAAGCCAAAGACCCATCCCTGCCAAATCCACCGTGATGGGAGCGAATGGTGAATTGCATAATGGAGGGATCGCATATTAGTGGGATTAGTACTTCTGCGGCCAGAAGGTATGCCCGATCAACAGAAAGGCACAGCCATTAGCCATCGCAGCCAGCTGATCTTGGTTCAGAAATGGTGGTATCATTCTCCAATTACGAGACTGCTCATCTAAACAATCCACATGATGATGCGTTAGTCATTGCACTCATAGTAGCCAATTGTTGGGTCTGAAGAATCCTAGTGGACAATGGGAGCTCAGCCAACATTAGGATGCTCGAAGCTCTCAGAGAAATGGGAATCGATGAACGTCGTCTTGTAAGACGATCCACCCCATTAATAGGTTTTGGCAGAAAGCATAAACATACCGTGGGAGAGATACATTTGTCGGTCTTCGCCGAAGGTGTCAACTTGGATGTCAGATTTCTGGTGATAGATTGTTCTTCCCCGTATAATATCATATTGGGAAGGCCATGGATCCACGACATGAAAGCAGTATCATCTACTCACCATCAAGTCCTCAAATTTCCAACCAAGTGGGGAATTAAGGAGATAAGGGGGCAGCAATCGAACTCCCACAGATGTTATTGCACCGCCATGAGAGAGGCTTGCCATGACGCCTTGTACCACGTAGCAATAGTTCCTACACTAACGCCCTTAGATCATCCACAGCCAGAAGAGCTGGACGAAGTGCAAATTGATCCTGAAGAGCCGAGTCACACAGTCTGTATTGGATTAGGGATGGAGCCAGAGCAGAGAAGCCAAATGATAAACTTTTTCAGCAGCAACAAAGATTGCTTCGCATGGTCGCATGCAGATATAGAGGGAATAAACCCAAAGGTAATCGTCCATGAACTAAAAATTAACCCAACATTCACTCCAATCAAGCAAAAACGTAAGAAATTCGCCCTTGAAAGGAATTGCGTCGTCAACAATGAGATCCAGAAGTTGATCGACGTGGGATTTATCAGAGAGGTGCACTACCCAGAATGGCTGGCAAACATAGTTGTAGTAAAGAAAAAGAATGGCGAATGGAGGGTTTGCATTGATTTTACAGATTTGAATAAGGCGTGCCCCAAAGATTCTTTTCCTATCCCACACATCGAAATGATGATGGATGCGACTGCCGGACATGAGCTTCTCAGTTTTATGGATGCAGTTTCTGGGTACAACCAAATTTTAATGTACCCAAGTGATCAAGAGAAGACATCGTTTATCACAGAACGAGATACTTATTGCTATAAGGTCATGCCTTTTGGCCTAAACAACGCTAGTGTGACCTACCAGCACATCGTTAACAAGATGTTCGCTGATCAGTTAGGGCATACTATAGAGGTATATATTGATGATATGTTGGTGAAGTCTTTGGTGGCAGAGAAACACATCAACCATTTACAACAAGCCTTCAATGTCTTAAAAGAATACAACATGAAGCTAAACCCTACCAAGTGTTCGTTTGGAGTCAAGTCCGAAAAATTCCTTGGATACCTGGTTACACAACGAGGGATCAAGGCACACCTTGATCAAATTAGGGCCGTTCTTAATATTTCATTCCTGAAGAACATCCAGAAAATAATGAAGCTCACGAGTAGGATCGCGTCTCTTAGCAGATTCATTTCAAAGTCATCAGAAAAGTGTCGTTCGTTTTTCAGCATACTTCAACAAAACAAGGACTTTGTATGGATGGATGAGTGTGAGAAGTCCTTATAGGAATTAAAAAAAATATCTGGTTAACCCACTGCTATTATCTAAACCAAAGAGTGGGGAAACTCTATTTATTTATTTGGCGGTTTCCGAGGCCGCCGTCAGTGCCGTGTTAGTACGCGAAGAGGACAAGAAACAATCTCCTGTGTACTACACCAGTAAAGTATTGCTTGACGCGGAAACCAGGTACAACCAATTAGAGAACCGAGCCCTAACTCTTGTTATAATCGTTCGTAAGTTGAGGCTATACTTCCAAGGTCACCCCATCGTGGTGGTAACTGCTTTCCCTTTAAAGGCAGTTTTACACAAGCCAGAATTGTCCGGACGCCTCACCAAGTGGGTCATCGAGCTGAGTAAATACGATATCACGTTTCAGCCAAGGACCGCGCTGAAGTCCCAAGTCCTAGCTGACTTCATAGCGGAATTTACTCCAGGCACCCAATCCGAGGTAGAGAAAGAAATGTTCTGTCTCATTGAGGATCCGAAGCCAGGGAGATGGATACTTTTTGTGGACAGTGCAAGCAGCTCAAAAAGCAGTAGGCTTGGAGTAGTATTACAGTCTCCTGAAAAGGACGTAATCGAGCAGTCTGTGAGCTGTGGCTTCAAAGCCATGAATAATGAAGCTGAGTATGAAGCCCTATTAGCAGGCTTAGCACTGGCCAAGGGAATGAACGTCAAACACATTACAATAAATAATGACTCTCAACTGGTTGTGAATCAAGTTTTAGGGACCTTCCAAGCGAAAGGTGAAAGAATGACAGCTTACTTAGCTGCCGTTAAAGAGTTGTCAACTTCATTCGAAGAAATTGAAATAAAAAGCTGCGATGACAATTGCCATACAGATGCCCTGGCGAACTTGGGAACAACAATACGATCCACAACCTCCAAAGCTATCCCGGTTGTATATTTACAATGGCCCGCTGTTAATAAAGAGCAAGCTTTCGAGATTGCATGTCTGGATAGCAAATCAAATTGGATGACTCCAATTATCCAATATCTTAAGGACAATATCGTCCCACTAGATCGTGCGGAGGCAAGGAAGCTCAAGACCAAAGCAGCCCGATTCTGCATCATTGATGGAAATTTGTACAGGAGGTCTTACCTGGGGCCTTATCTACAGTGCGTAGGTCCGGAGGAAGTCGATTATGTCTTAACTGAGTTGCACGAAGAGCAATGTGGGAATCATGCAGGGGCAAGAAGTTTAGCCAATCAAGCCCACGCCGTCAGTTATTATTGGCTAACTATACGATCTGATGCAACCAGCTACGTTAAAAAATGCGACAACTGTCAAAGATTCGCTCCAATCCCACACCAGCCAACTGAGCCATTAACTTTCGTTACCTCACCATGGCCATTTATGAAATGAGGGATGGATATTATTGGAAAACTGCCCACTGCGCTAGGCCAAAAAGTATATATGTTAATGGCTACGAATTATTTCTCCAAGTGGATAGAGGCTGAGTCATATCATCAAGTTCGAGACAGGGAGGTCAAGAACTTCATATGGAAAAACATAATATGTAGATTCGGAGTTCCTCAAGAGATCGTTACAGACAATGGCTCCCAGTTTATTAGTTATAATTTCAAAGATTTCTGTAAAGAATGGAAGGTCAAGCTCACATTTTCTACCCTAAGGCACCCTCAGACCAATGGATTGGCTGAGTCATCCAACAAGACCATAATTTCTACTCTAAAGAAAAGGTTGGAGAGCGCCAAAGGGCGATGGGCGGAGGAACTCCCAACAGTGTTATGGTCTTATCGGACCACAACTAGGACCTCTACTGGAGAAACGCCATTTTCATTGGTGTACGGCATCGAAGCGATCATTCTAGCAGAAATCGGAGTGCCAACTCTCCGGGTCACGTAAACCACTGCAGAGCGAAACAGGGAGGAAATGAGTCATGAATTAGATGCAGCTGATGAAAGGAGAGAGCAAGCTTTTATTCGTATGGCGTCGTACCAACAGAGCATTGCCAAGTATTATAATAAGAATATAAGGGTAAAGACGTTCAAGCAAGGAGATTGGGTGCTTAGGAAAGTTTTCGAAAATACAAGGGAAGTAAATGCAGGGAAGCTAAGCCCCAACTGGGAAAGACCCTGTCAGATTGGCAAGGTGGTTGGACGAGGGGCGTACAAGCTCAACACTAAGATGGCAAGGAGCTGCCGAACAGTTGGAATGCTATTCATTTAAAAAGGTATCATTTCTAATAAAGAAAGTTTGTTTTAGTTAGCATAAATAGAATTAGAATATTTTTAGAGGGCTAGGCCGAATAGGGTACCGCCAGGCAGACCCAATCTCTGATTTGTTTCTTTAGTAAGGCTCAAACCTTAATGTTAGGGAAAGCATAATCATGAATAAATTTCCTCTTATGCAATAATTCTTGCTTTCATTACTAACGTACCATAATTAGGTATGACAGCTAGTCTCCACAGAGACTAACAACAGCATCTGTTATTTTCGAGTTAACCCTCACAGACTAACGACAGTCGACAAGAACGACAATCCTTGTTATTCCTTCCGAGGATAACAGGAGCTCTCACTTATTGCGATACCGGAAATAGCTGTGCCTCTGTGCATGGCCCATGGTTAATTTCTATTTCTCGCAAACTAACAAGTTAGCTAATGCACTAGCCCCTAATACTTACAGGAAAGCAAATCAGCTTGTCTTTTACGGGTCGATGACAAACCCTTAACTTCACTACGAGGTTAAAAAAAAGGGAGGGGCAGCAGCGCTTCATACATAGCGCCATTTGCATTCGAACATTGGCATTCGAGTATCAGCCCACAAAGGTTATACGTAAGCCCAATGTGCTGTGGAGTTCAAACTACGGTTAAAAAAAAGAAAGAAAGAGCAGTGACGCTTTCAAACTTGCAACTATTAAACTGGTATCACAAACAGTACACACGAGGGCATACTATTGAAACATCCCTACGAAACTAGCATGATCAACAGTTTTATGCTTCAAAAGTCAAAACAAGAGTGTGATGGTTTCTCTTTTAAAAAAAGGGGGGGGGATGAAATATTCTTAGCAACGCACCCATCTAGCATTACATATCAGCAGAACCTACCAAAGTACCCCCATCTATATTTGGAGGGTCTGACGAAGGAATGACACTCAACGGAGCCTGATCAGGACGAGGCATAGGTGGAGTGATAACGGCTTTAAAGCGATCGACATCAACATTTGAATACGCTCGCTGAACCTCTCACAAGCAGTTCTTGACGGCTTACTCAGCAGCCTTTTCCGAGCTAAGCTTCGACACACTGGCAACGTACTTGCCAAACTTTTACTCTTCTTGTACTCACTCACTGCATTTCTCTTGGCTTTCTCGATTAAGGAATCAAACTTGGACGCAAGTGTCTCCTTGCTAACCTCAACAGTGGCGAGATCTTTTTCTGCTTTGATTCGAGTTAAGCATTCTCTTTCGAGTTCTTTTTCTAATCCAACACACTGCATTCGCTCGTCTGCAAGTTGCCTTTCCACAATATATATATACGTGAAAATATATATGCGAGCTTGAATGTACATAAAAAGATAAAGTTATTTTCATAATGGAAGAATAGCGAGCTCGTTACCTTTGGAAAGCTTAAGTTGTTGATATATATATATATATATACGTGAAAATATATATGCGAGCTTGAATGTACATAAAAAGATAGAGTTATTTTCATAATGGAAGAATAGCGAGCTCGTTACCTTTGGAAAGCTTAAGTTGTTGATATATAGTTTCGCATATGGAGGCTTTATGATCGATAATTGAAATTTGGGTCCGACAGGTCTTGCTCTAAGAACATTGGCAATCGCTATCACTACATGCACAACAGATTCAATGAAGTTAAAAAAAAAAGAGAAGAAGAATAAAGGAAAAAGAGGGTTAAGCGAAGAAGAAAGGAAGGAAGAAGTAAACAGTGGGCTCAAGAAAATGCAAGAACAAGTTGGAAGAACGTGCAGCGTTATGCGATAAGTGTGGGCAGCCTTGAGTGAGCAAGAATCAAGGTATTCTTTTGCCATCAGAAAACGATAAATAGACAAATAGCTGGCCTCACCATCCGACGAGTGTATGCACAAAGAAACGACGAAGCACCTTGCGCCTAGGATTTCTACTAGATACGCGGCGCACCTATTGCGTGTCCTAGGTTGTCGCACGTAGAAGGTGAGGTGTTCGGGGATGAGGAAAATGGTAAGCGAGTGTGGTGTGATGGCGAGCTATGGCCGAGGATGAGGCTCTGACAGATACCTTGCAAGCGCGAGTAGGGCGTAAGGTTTCGAGTGAGCTTATGAAGCTTTTTGTCAAACACGCGGAGCTCACTGCCTTAGTAAGCATAAGGACTTGAGCAAAGTTTCTAAGGCATTTTGTCAAACACGTAGTGCGCACCACCTTAACATGTCATCAAAGTAAGGCACCTTACTTGGGACTTTATTCAAGCACTTGGTCTGCGCAGCTAATAAGGTGCTTGATCCAACTCGGCACCGCTCTTACGGGAAGGGAGAAGATTTGTGATGATATAAAGGGGGCAATAATCGCACCTCTTGCGTCGCCGTAGCAATATAGGCAGAAGAAAGATATGAGCTTGCAAGGATCGGCCGGGTCTCGCGTGAAGGGGGGTCGGCTTTGCTGTGTGCTGTGAACATACAGGTGTAAAAATATAAAATACTAGCCACTAGAGAATTAGCTTGGCTTGCTGAAAAGGGTCGTGATTGATGACAGTAGGACGCATAGCATTTGTGATATGATGCTTGGCTAATTGCAAGATGGGGTCAAGCGTTGGGGGTCAGACGTGTTTGGTACAACAAGCCGTCCTACACCACGTGAGTAAGACTGACGATGGTGTAAGTAAAAATGCTATCACACTGTCATATGCATGGCAGAGGTAAGGTATTACATGTAAACAGGAAACGAAGGGTACATAATAGCCACTCTCTAAATTGAGAACATCAAATTAGAGAGTGGGAGGGGCAAATTGTTTGGGCCAGGAAACCTTTGGGCCTAAGAGGTCCCTATTGTTCTTTAGAAACGAGCAAGGCCATATGAAAGGCCGTATGGTGAAGAACCCGTGGTCAAGGCCTAGGCCTTAACGTTACTTATCATGGTAAGGATAAACGTCATGGATAAACTTATCCTATTCAAAGGATATATACACAGAAAGGTGTATAATATCTTGACAACAACAGAGTTAATCGCTGTAATAGCTAATAAAGGTGTAGAGTATGAGGTAAGGAATAACTCTTTACCTGAAGGTTATAAAAGCATGGCTGAGGGAAAAGAAAGGGACAAAAGCCACAGATACGTATCCTTTAAACCTTAAACTATCTCCATTCAAACAACGCTAAAAGTCTAACTTGAGTGTTGGAAGATCTTTGGCTGGCACCACACTGGTGTCAAGATTTTTCACCGTTTACGTCGCTTTTCTGGTTTTGCAGGTTACTGGAGCCCAATCGATCCTATTACTTGATTGTAGAAATCGCCCCTCTACAGAAATCAAAGAGAATTTCCCAAAATATTGGGACTATTGACTACATATAGTGGAGAAATTGCCATGGAAAGGCATATATAGTGATCGTTATCATGAAACAACAATTATTTTAGAAATTGTCACTTCACATATCTTTGTATATTGCATTTGCTTTTTTTTTTTTTTTGGATTACCTAGTTCATCAAATGAAATAAGTGTTTTGGAGTAATCTTCACTTTTCAAAGAATTGACTAAAAAGAGAGCCTCGAAGATCAATTACACAATCAATAAGCATAACTACACAATGAGGAGTTATCTTGTGTGTATGTATCTATCTTAGTCAACATTTGTAAAATCTATCCCTGCTCCACAAGGTAATAAGTGAAAACAGTTTGCTGCATGTCAATAATCAACTAGAAAGGCCGTGAAATATGCATTTGTGGTGCTTTAGGCTCAATTTGCAATTGGTTGTGGACCTGCTTGATTCTAGGATTGTGAAACACTTAACAATTTCATAAAAGCATGCATAATATTGCATAATATGATTATCAAAGATGAAAGAGATGTTGATAATCCATATTTCAATTATGATTCTGTTGAAGATAGTTTACATAAAATAATCTCACACAAACACATTACCGAGTGTACAAATTTTATTCAATCACATTATAACATTTGTGACCAGGAAACTCATTTTCAACTTCAAGCATATCTCATTGAACACTTGTGGCAATCATACGGAGGACAGTAAATATAATTGATATTTCCATGTAATGTTTAAAGTTCAAGAATGAAACTTTTCATTTAAAAAAAATAATTTAAATTACATATGAAAAATCATACATCAAATCCAACCCCCTTTTGCCATGATTTCCTATCATTTTTTTCCAATGTTCAGTTTGCATCAAAGGCAAACTATTGAGATTTTTATCATAATTTGTTCTTCCTGCTCGAATTCTAGTTGTTTCATCTTATTTTCATGCATTCCTTTTTTAGACCGCATCATTCTTTCTAGTATTTTTGTAACAAGATCATCTTTATCACTTTTGTTGCTACTTTGTTCTTTTGCTTATTCAATCTTTGTTTTTTTTGCGTCTCTACCTAGTTGTCTTTTTGTAGTTGTAATACGTCATTTGGATCGTAGTCATCCTTCAAATTTATTGAAAATGGAGTTGATGTTGAAGAGCTACCTGGATTATCATCTTTTGTGTGTTTTTTTTTTAATTTCTTCTTTTCACCTTGTTGAATATGTTTTGGTTGAAACCTTAGTATATTCTAACAGTGCTCAAATTGAGAAGATAATTTATGCAAAGTTTGGTACTGTAACTTGGCATCCTAAATCTAGATCAAATAATTAAATATATTAGTTTAATTTAATAAATAAAACTCATAAAAATCATATATTAAAAGTTCATACATACCTTGTCATGTTCACTCTTTCCACTTTGATTTCTAGACTCGATTTGATCATAATAACCAGAAAATTTATTTGTGGGAGTATTGATAGTCGACCAACGATGTATAAGTGAATTTTTATTGCGTTCTGAATGAAAATTTTGTGTTTATGGAAATAATCGTTGTTACCCACCAATATGTTAAATGCCTTTGATCGTTACCATGCACTGTGTTCAAACTAATATTTAGCTATGCTGAAACAAGTAGCTTATCTTCTTCAATTAAAAAAAAAAAGTTTTTCGTGATACTTTATTTGACTCGAGTTCTGTTTGCGTCACAAATGGAGAAGATAGGGTTGCATCCACAGGAGGTTCAATCATCTGCACAGACGAGTCCATGTTGAAATCCATCGTCAAAATCTGAAGTCTCGTGAAGCAAATTTGTGAAATATGCGTTGTCTATCGCGTCTATTTACAAGAAAATTAACAAGTTAAATTAATGAAAAAAATTATGATGTTTAAAGTAGTAGATTATACAAATATAATGAATTAAATATGAAAATTTTAATGAAATTACTAATAAATATCAAAATATAACTGAATAAACTTAATGGTTCATATATATAATTAGCAAAAGATTAAAATACAAATAATAAAAATTAAGAGGTTAATATTATAAAAATGATAAAAGTAAGCACTAAACCAACTCATATTTAAAAAAAAATACATATATAAACAATAAAATGCAAAAATTGAGCAGTTAATATGATAAACAGATTAAAATTCAAATATATAATTAATATAACACAAAATGCAAATAACAAAACTTAAGGGGTTAATATTATACATACATACATATATATATATATGTATATCTTTACACCTTTTCATCCCCCTTCCCACCTAACACCAATCGTCTTCCCCCTTCCCAACTCACCCCACAATATGACCACCACCAGATCAGTCCCGTTCTCTCCTAAACCTAAAATAAGCATTCTTTCCCTCTCTTCTTTTCCTTGCAGTGATCATGACAGCAACGATTCAATAATTTTTAGTGACGACCATGGCAACACAAGCACCACTACACATGATAGCAGTGATACCACCACCCATTGCTCCAGGTGACCACCACACAACAACTCAACAAACATTTCATAGAAAGGAGTAATTTTTTTTTACCTTTAAAACTTTTTTTCTTGATTTTTTTGGAATGGAGTTTGGTCTTTGAGTTTGAGCATGATGGCGTTGTGATGAATATGTATAAAAATAATTTTTTTTAACCATTGCAAACTTTTCTACTATTGTTCACTTCTTTTTTTTAACCAATTACAGTGGTAGCATTATTGCTTTAATTATATATGTTTTGATAATGAGTTATAGAAGATATGTGATGTATGTGATTAATGTGCTCGCTATACTTGTGATGAATGATGAATGAACTTGTAATGAAAGTATGTGTGATGAATTATTGATATGGATAATGAATGATACGTGAGATGAATGGTTGATATATAGTCGGTATTTTGATCCATATATAAATGAATACTTTATCATGAGATTCAGTTTTATTAATTGTTGGGTTGACAAATGGATTGAATGTGCAAGGTTAATGATGATTTTTTAATTCATATGAGCTATCGATGCATTAATGTAATCATTGAGTTCGTGAGGCATTAAGGAACATATGTGCATTGGAAGAAGATCATCCATCATCCTTGACTCAAGTCAATGTGCTTTATTGTTCGACCTTTGAAGACTTGAAGAGGTATGGTGATATAAGGATAGAGACGGAAGACAAAAAGGTGCGGTCTAGATGTATCTTTGCAAGTTTACCTTATGTGTTTCTTGTCTTAATCTAGTTTGAAGATTATGATATTATATGCTCTAAAAGAATTTTCAAAAAAATAATTCATGTTTTTTCTAAATGTTTTAGTGACCAAAAGTGTTCTTCAAACTTTTTTTTTTACGAGAATTAGATCATGGATTAAAGTGGTTTATTGCACAACTATAAGACTACTGTTGGGAAAGGGTTTTTGGGCAACCGAATGAGTAAATAACCCACTCGTCAGTAGGATTTGATTTGGGCTTTGTCAGTCCCTTTCAGGCGGTCAGACATGGTCTAGCACTCCTAGATGAGATTGTTGTGTTGGCTGACAGGTGAGGCCTGTCGAGCAACCACTACGTATGATACCTCGACCAGATCGCACTGTTTATGAAAATCTTATCTAAAACTAGCCGTTATTCACACAATTTCATTCCATACTAATTCTATAACATTTTAAAAGTATTTTTGGTCAAAATTCTTTGTGTCTAACAGCTATTTGCACTATATTTCAAAGAGAACATATAAATATAATTTTCATTCAACTCTTTTTATAAGAGGAGAGAAGAACAACACAAAATACAACTTGAAAAGCAATTTGATCTTTCATCTTCAAAAGGCAATCATAGGCTATTGTGTGGTAACTCTCATACTAGCTTTATGCTTTATTGTTTCTTGAGATTATTTTTGTAAATCATTATATCAAACACTTGAGAGCTGGATATTTGGGTAGAATAGATTTGGGATGAGTAAAAACAAAATTATTCAAAGTGGGTTTCTTGATTCAAGTAGAATGAAGGTATTGTTCATTGTTAATGCTTTGCCAACCTATGAAAAGCACAAATTATAGTGGAGATTGTTGAAATTCTTGAGTGAGATGCTCGGCAAATGGATGTAGGCTTAGTAGCCAAACCACTATAAATCGTTTGTCTCTTGATTTATTGCTTTTAGTTTATTCTTTATTTTGATTCATTAATTGACACAACATCTTCAATGACTACGCGCTATTCTACAAATCGAAAAAGTTCAAAACTTTGACAAGCTTTATTCACCCCCTCTAGAGTTAGCTTGCCATCTACATGTAATATTACTATTAAGTGTTTGGGAAAGAGAGGTTTGTAGTAAGGGAAAGGGAATAAGGGGTTGCTTGGGGCTGAATGGATGTGGCAAGTCCAAGAACAAAAAAATATTAAGACTTCCTACCATTGTAGGAAGTTTGATAGGGGTTTGTTGGAGTGCTATGTTCATACTTGCCTCTTGCTATTGTAGAAAGGCTGTTAGAGACAACCTTAGGATCTTCTCTACTTGTTTGGATTTTTTTTTGAAAAACTAGCAGATGGTATTACATGATTTGCAAAATTTTATTTATTTTTATATCGAAGATCAAATATAGTCGTAATTGTTTAAAGTTCTATTTACTTTTCTAAATTTAATTACTTTAGTTTTTATTTTCAATTTCTAACTATTAATTTTAAATACTTTGATATTTTAATTTTTTAACTTTTTAAGTTTTTAATTTAGTACATGAAATATTCTAGTAAGTACTAA
This sequence comes from Cordia subcordata, assembly GCA_028554755.1. Taxonomy (NCBI): domain Eukaryota; kingdom Viridiplantae; phylum Streptophyta; class Magnoliopsida; order Boraginales; family Cordiaceae; genus Cordia; species Cordia subcordata. Next base: position 11,203,238 of record JAPTOF010000019.1, read on the forward strand.
CTAACGTGTTAAATGACTTTAAAATAAAAAAAATTAATATATGCAATGTAAGCAATGATGTGGCACTCTAAAATGGCTTGAAAAGGAAGAAGTTTAAACATTATACAGATATTTTCATAATTTAAACAAAGTTTTTTTTAAAGGTTTAAAAGGAATTTTAATTTTTAATTTAAATATTTATTGTATGAAAAGCATTTTTTCCATTAAAAATACATTTTCATAAAAATTTGAAAAAAATTCAAACCAAATGGGTACATAGTGATACATATACATATCTATACACTACTCTTTTTTTACAAAACTAAGTCCGAACCACTCTTCTAATGCTTGTGTGCAATCAAAATTGTTTAGAATATTTTGAGAACATATAGTTTATAATAGAATTGAGCTAAATATAAGAAAACACACACATAAAGGGTAATCTTACATTTGAAAACTACGTCCGCGCCCCTTATGCTTTTTGTCATGCTTTATGTTACCCCTTCGCTTCAAGTCTTCAAAGAAGCTTCTTTTTGCGCATAAAGACTTCCAATCAATTGAGTATTGACACAAGATCTCCAATGATGCTTTAAGGATCAATCAACTCATATACAAAGACTCAACATACACGTTAGTACATTCGAGCACATTTTGAGTCAATGTAGTTATGTAATTAAGCAATCCATGCATTCATCATCAATCACTTATTAATACATTCATCAAACATCTAGACCCTATTTCATTCATAATCTACATTATCATTTCATCATCAAAACACATATAAAAACACAATGCTAACCAACTTCCCCTTTTTTATGATGATAAACCATAGATAGTATATAGATAAATGTATTGGAATTAGCTGCTTAAGTAAAAGATGATTAGAGCAAAAGAGCAAATGCTCCCTCTGTCAATACACAGCAAGCAATAAACGCATGGACACAAATTCACCCAAAATATGCATATATTAAGGCAAGGCATCTTAAACATATATTCTCATTTGTACCAATCAAGCTCATTCATACCACTCATTTATATAATCTTATTATATAGGCATTCATAGCACTTCTTACTCGAACCACATCAAAGCTCATGAATTCAAAGCATATCGAAGCTCATTCATGCTACTTCTCCCCCTTTAACATCATCAAAGTAATAAACTCGAGGCAAGCAAGTAACAGAAAGATCATGTATTCACCATTAAAGAGAAATATTCAAGGATTTATAAAGGTAACCAAGAGTATCTAAAACTAACCATAAATATGTTTGTTTATGCAAGTGAAATCAAATTAAGATAGACCCACAACTTATACAAGGAAAATCTGTAGTAAATGCCCGTCACTAATGCCAATTGTACCACGAACTGAATCGTAGTGAAATTGATTCTACTACAAGTTGAATTACAGCTAGGAGACTATGAAAACCAAAGCTACAAAGCTAATTATAGCTAAGGGATAAGGCTGTAAATGTAATTATAGCAAATCCATAAACTTAATTACAGCAAAAAGAAAAAATCCAGGCCGTAAAGCTAATTACAGCAATGGAGTTTTTTCTATCTAAGTTAACAACGACCAAGCAACGAAATTACTAAACTATGTCTAAGTTAAGGATAAGGCTATGAAAAGCTAAGATAGATGATAAAAAATTGGTGGTTCTGGGACCCCTTTCTCTTGGTCATCGTCCAGTTTCTATAGGCATTGTTGCCTTAAGATTTCTTAATAGACTTCGACTCCGATACTTCCTTTGTTTTATTGAAGCTTTGAATGAGTCCCTTCTTGCTTTGCACTCTTCAGTTGGCACCGCACGATCTTATTTGACTTGGTCATTTTATTTGAATTTGATCATGCAAATGGCACATGCTAACTTATTCTTTAGAGTAATAGTCGGCCGCTATGTTTTATCTGGCTATGGGTTCGACCTTTGAATCTTTGAGTCTGTTTGCCTTGAGAGTCTTCTCTTCAGCCTTCAGGCTTATATGGTGTAATTTTTGGTTGTAAACAATATGACATTATACTATGTAATAAATACTTATTATACTTAAGCTATAGTATTTTGCAAGAAAATCATTGTTTTTAAAGTTCACTTATTTAGTTGTATTTTCATAGTATAATTTTAACTTGCTTGGTTCTTCAATCAAATCTTGAGCTTAATAAGGATCAGTTGAAAAACTTAACTTTGGCAGACATTGAGAAAATATTGCAGTTAGGTGAATTTCCAACATCACTTGTACCAAAATGTGTTAATCTTTCTAATTATCAAAAGAAGCTTTTACAAGACGAACTTTATTATGATAAAGCATCCTTAGAAAGAAAACACGACCTTCTTTCAAGTTTGACTAAGGAACCAAAAAATATTGCAACTACTTGAATACTATCATGAAGGAAGATGAAGGCGTTTTTTTTTCCCTATATGGTTATGGAGGCACTGGTAAAACACATATTTGAAAGACACTGAGTTCTGCCTTGCGATCAAAAGTGAAATTCTGCTTGCTAGTGCATTCAATGGCATAGCATCCTTATTGTTTCTTGTTAGTCGAGCTACTTCTTCAAGCATTGTCATTCCTTTCTCTATATTTGAAGACTCGTAGTATGGGACGAATCATCTATGGTCCATCAATTTTGTAAGAGTTTCATAGATGTTCTTAGATTTTCAAACCCTAATAGTCTAAATAAGCCTTTTGGTTAGGAAGTGATTGTACTAGGGGGAGATTTTCATCAAATATTACCAATGATTCCAAATAGAACTAGAGTTGATATAATGTTTGCAACCATAAACTCATCATATCTTTAGGATCATTGTCAACTATTAACACTTTCTAGAAATATAAGATTGCTGACATGATCATCTAATCATATTTTGAGCTTAAGGAGTTCTTTGAATAGATATTGAACATTAGAGATGGCAAACTCGAGGAACCAAATAAGGGGAAAGCAATAATTGAAATTCCAGAAGATTTGTTAATCATTTGATGATCCATTTGCTGCTATTGTTGATAGCACATATCTTAACTTACCAAATAAAATGTTTGATGCCAAATATTTTGAAAGCAATGCTATACTAGGTCAAACACTTAGAAGTAGTTGAGATGATAAATGACTATATTCTTACATTAAATCCAGGGGAAGAACGAGTATATTTGAGTTTTGCTAGTGTCTATAAAGCATCTAGAGGTGTTGATTGTCAAGAAGACTCGTATACCCCTAATTTTCTGAATACTATTAAGTGTTCTGGTTAACCAAACCACATTTTGAAGTTGAAGGATGGTGTTCCTATCATGTTGCTAAGAAATATAGACCAATCCTCTACTCTATACAATGGAACATGATTAGTTATTACTCGCTTGGAAAACCATGTTTTTGAAGCAAATGTCATCATCAAAAGTAGTTTCAGACATAAAATTTATATTCTAGAATGTTATTGTCACCATAGACTCAAGCATGCAATTAAAACTTCAAAGAAGACAACATCCTGTGATTATTTCTTATTTCATGAGAATAAATAAACAAGGGCAATCATTGAGCAATATTGATCTATATCTTCCAAAACCAGTTCCAAGTGTATGTTACAGTTCATAATGGCAATTAGGCCTCGTTCAACCCAGCCCTGCTCAGGCTTATGAGGCCCGTATGTTAATGTGCCGGGCCGGATCTAAACCTTAACTGGGCCAGCCCAGGCCAAGCTCGAAATCAAGAAGTCCTAGGCCCAGCTTGTATAAAGGCCCTAGCCCACATATAGTCAGGCTGGGATGGACCGAGCTAGCTCACGGGCCTGGTGATTGGCTAGGCTAAGATGGGTTGGGACGGGTTGGCTCGTGGTCCTGTGCTTTACTTAAAAAATATAACATGTATGGGACAAGGTTTGAACTCACAAACTTTTACTTTAATGTTGAAGCCTTACAAATCCACTTGTTTACTAATGTTACCATTATAATCATTTTTGTCATTTATTTATTAAATAATCTTAAAAATATTAAATGTGTAAAGGACAAGGTCTGAACTCCCAACCTCTTAAGTGTTATTTTATAAAACTCAAACCACTAAACTACAAACTCTTTTATGTAATAGTTTTACAAATATAATCATTTTAGACATAAAAGTTTCAACTATTTAAATATACCTTTATTATTACAAATATAATTATCCATTATTATATGAATTATAAGTGTAATACATAATAGACCCCTTATGTATATTTGGTTTGTTAGTTCATTAATTACAACTTGAAAGCTTTTATAGGCCCTGAAAGCATTTTGTAATTATACATTTGGACAAACAACTTTAAAAAGTTTATCTTCTGGTTGTAGGAATTTTGGCTTTTGAATCATGCCCATGGCATTATTGATGCACCTTTTGAGTCATGCACAAATTATTGTCCTTTGGATCACTGTAGCATTTTGAATTTGTCGGCAAGAATCTTACCTGTAGCACTTTTGAATTTATCGGCAAGAATCTTTCCTATAGCACTTTTGAATTTATCGGTTGAATTTGTCGGGAAGAATTATTGTCCTTCATAAATTGAAAGCTGAGGTATCCAAACTAGAGGGTCAAGCTTTACCCTCTTCTACTTTGTAGTTCTTTTTTTTATTAATAAAATACCCAAGGGGAAGAACCTCACATTTCTCTTAAAAAACCTTAAGCCTCTAATTAACCGCTAAAATGAATACACTAATTAATTTTAATATTAAATCTAACCACAATTAGGTTAGTAGATTATCATCACTTCACTTAATTGTTAAATTAATTGATTAATCTATGAAATTGTTAAATTAATTGATTAATCTATGAAATAATTTCATTTAGGCTTGATCGATTCTATTTATATTGTTAACTAGAAGTAGCATAATTTCTAGTAGTTTTAATTGAGTTAGTCATATAACTAAAATTAGCATATTTTAAATTTACAATGCTAATTAAGTTGGTCATGCGACAAGAATTACCAAGTTTTTTTTTAATATAATTCTTATTAAGTTAGTCATACAATTAGAATTAGCATAGTTTATAGTATAATTCTAATTAAGTTAGTTGTATAACTAGAATTAGCATTGTTTCTAGTATAATTCTAATTAGGTTAGTTGATGGCTATAATTAACAAAGTTTCTAGTATAATTATAACCAAGCCAGGCAGAGTAATAAGTAAACCAAGACATGGTAAATGAAATAACAAAATTTGATGTATCTGAAAATAGATAATATAATTGAAAATAAAGAGTTTGGTTATCAGAAGAATACCTTAGAAGATGGCTGAACAATTCTTTGAGCAATTCAAGATTTTATTGTATAATCCAAAAGTTGGAGAATACAAGAGAATAACTCAAAAGATTTACAAACTACAAATTTGCCGAATGAAAAACTTGAAGAAACATTACAACTTGGAACCTTTTATAAACCCTAAAAGCATTTTGTAATTATATATTTGGACAAACAACTGTAAAAAGTTTATTTTCTTGTTGCAGGAATCTTGGCTTTTGAATCATGCCCATGCATTATTGACGTACCTTTTAAGTCAAGCGCAAATTATTATCCTTTGGATCACTGTAGCACTTTCGAATTTGTCAGCAATCTTGCCTATAGCACTTTTGAATTTGTCAGCAAGAATCTTTCATGTAGCATTTTTAAATTTGTCGGCAAGAATTATTGTCTTTCAGAAATTGAAAGCTAAGGTATCTAAACCAAAACAATCGTCTTCGTTTTGGTTTGGGTCTTGAGTTGAACTTTCTAAATTCAGAGGATCTTGATCTTCATCGTCATCTCCAAATTCTTGAAGATATTGTTTGAGAAGGCTTTTGTATTCATTTCAATTTGCTGCTGATGCAAGTTGACTTTAGAGTTGAGCTTTTCGGACAAGGAATTGAGAATGAACCTTTGAACCTTGATCCTAAGCTTTAGGATAATCTTGAAACCATTTTGAGAGAACCTATTTGTTGAATTTTGAACAATTGAAGTTGTCCGCCATTTTATCCTAAAGTTTCAACTTAAGAATGGTGGAGAATTTGGGTCTTTGACAACTAAGATTTAGAGATCCCATGAAATAATCCATGAGATATTGAACTGTGTGAAAAAGACAAAGAAGGGATTAAAGTGTTTCCATTTGTCTAGAGCTTTGAATAAAGTAATGAATTCTTTGTAAAAAGAAGAAATAAGATCAAGGAATATTTCGGTAGTCCCTCTATAGAGTTTCCACCAATCATTGAACTAATATGGGGTTTTGTCTGTTTGAAATTGTTTGCAAAAGAAAATAAACGAAGAATGTTGATGAGATTGATTTTGAAAGAGAAGAACTTTGTGCCAGGCTTCAACGTAATCCCAATACTTGAAGCTTTGAGGAAAGAAAGACTGAGAAAATGGTTTTACTTGTTGGAGAAGTATCTTCCAGTCGGAGGGGGAGAGAATCTTTTTAATTTGAATTTTTGAATGGGTGATTAAGTCACATGTTTTGTTGTGAGTAATTTCAATTGAATTAGTATCAACGAGAATAAACTCATAGAATTTTTAAGTTTTTTCATTGTTTTGGTTTAGAAAGAAATGGGAAAAAAAGTGTATTTGAGGGTTTTTCAGGGTTCTTTGAGATGAGCAAGATCTTTTTCAACAAAGGCGATTCTTTGGAGAGTTTTGTGGATGTATTGGCTTTTTGTAGAAAAAGACGTTTATTACTGGGAAGTTGGAGAGGTCTGTGCCTTGGTTTGTTGATAAGAGTTTTGAGCTGCTGGCTTTAATGTAACTTGAGAGAAGGTTTCGAGGGGAGAAAATGAGTTTGTTGTTTCAATGGGAGAATTTGGGAGAGTTATTTGAGTAATTTTTTCTAAAATAGACATTCTATTTTGAGAAGTTGAAGTTTGAGGAGTTTTGAGCCGCTGGCTTTGATGTAACTTGAGATAAGGTTTTGAGGGGAGAAAATGAATTTGTTTTTTCAATGGGAGAATTTGGGAGAGTTATTTGAGGAATTTTTCCTAAATAGACATTCTATTTTGAGAAGTTGAAGTTTGAGAGGAAGAAGAAAAGACCATTGCATAAGAATTTTTTGTGATTGGTGATGAAGATTTTTTGGTATTTGCAATATACATGGTGTTTAGATCTGGGGGTTTTCTTGGGTCAAAGTTACTTATTCTTCTTTCCCTGCAAAAATTCTCTTGTAAGGAAATCTGGTAGTGAGTTTGATTCTCCTTTGATGAATTCTATATCAAAGTCAAAAATAGAAAGTAAAGCTTGCCATCTTGCAAATATTTGTTTTGAAGCAAGATTATTTACATCTTTTTGTAAAACATCTTTTGCAGCTTTGTAACCAATTCATAAAATAAACCTTTGATTTACAAGATCATCTTGAAATTTTGTAATACACAATACTATAGATAAAATATCTTTTTTGATAGTACTATATTCTGCTGGGGTTGATTCCAGAAACCAGAAGTAAATCGAACAAGTCGTTCATTTTTAAGGTTTTTAGGAATGGATTGTTTGAATATTCCTCCATATCCTATCTCTTAGGCTCAGTTTCGACAATCTTGAGGGCTTTTGGATATGGGAGTCCAAGGCATGGGAGAGTTCTGACTTTTTCTTTGACAATTTTGACAAGTGTTGTATGTTTTTCGGTTCAAGCTGGGGGTTTTTTAAAGTCTTTGGTAAAGTGGTTTGGCAACTTTTGTAATGTCTTTGCAAAACTCAGATCCATTATTAAGACATCCTAGAAACCTTTGCAATCATTTTTATATTTAATTGTATGGAATTTGGATGCAAATTCTAAGGTTCTATCAATTGGGGTGATTGTGCCTTGTGTAATATTGTGTCCTAAAAATCTCACTTTAGTTTGGAATAATTGATTTTTGTTGCTGAAACAAGAAGACCATTTTCTTTGACCACTTTAAAGAAAATATGCAAATGTTTCCAATGTTGATCAATATTTGTTGAGAAGGCTAAAACATCATTAATATAAACAATAAGAAATTTTGAAAAGGGATTGAAAATATCGTTAATGATTTTTTGAAATCCAGAAAGGGTATTTTTGAGACCAAATGGCATAACATTCTATTCATATTGACCAAAAGAGACATCAAATGTTGTTTACATCTATCTTCTTCTTTGAGTAGAATTTTATAGTATCTTGATTTCATATCGAATTTTGAAAAAATTTTATTGTGAACAAGGCTATTTAAAAGATCCTGTTTATTTGGAATTAAATATCTTATCCATTGAGGTGCTTTATTTAATGGTTTGTAATTGATGACTATCCTGAGGGCTCCTCTTTCAATTTCAGTTGCATTGTTAACGTAAAAGGCAAAGCAGCTCCAGGGACTTTTACTAGGTCTAATTAAGCCTTTATCAAGAAAATCTTGGATATCTTTTTTGCTCTATTCCAATAAATCTTCACTCATTTGAATCGGTCGGGATTTTGTAGGAATCATTGATTCAGAAAAGTCTTTGGTGTATGGAGGTGAAACTTCAAGCTTTTTTCTTTGCCAAAATGCTATTGGATTTGAAGCACAAAAAGCACCAACTTTAGCTTCAAGTTTTTCTTGAAAATGTTTAATTTTTTTTTGAAGTTCTGATCATGAAAGTTGTTCCTCGATTCCTTTAGATTCAATGTCTTTTTTTAGATATTCCATTTGGGACGATTTCTTCTATATTAAACTTATTTTCTTTTCGATTGTCATATTTTTGAGAAGATTTAAATTTTTCTGTTGAGAAGGATCAACAAATTCGAATAAAACGTCTTGAGAAAGAATATTTGCAATAATTCCTTTTGAGGAGACTGAGAAAGAGTGGATTAAATTAACAAATGAGGTCCCAAGAATAACTTCAGTTTTGAGATTTTTGATGAGTAAAAAGCTTGTTTTAATACAAATTCTGTCTTTGCAAATATGAGTGTTTGTTAACTTATATTTGATATGAAGCTTTAATCCATTTGCTGCTATTACTCTTTCAACAGTTTTTTCAAAATATTTGGTAGGGATAAGTCCTTCTTGTAAGCAATTTAAATCTGCTCCAGAATCAATAAGAGCAACAAAACTGAACGTTGTTTGGTTGTTTATTACCAATGTTATAGTTCTTCATTTTTGGTAGGTTATTTGAGAAAAAATTCGAAAAAGTTTTTCTTTTTACTTTGAAGTTAAAGCTTCCTCATTTTCAAAGATTTGAGCATAATTTACTTTTGTTTCAAATTTTTTATTTATATTTTGAACTTCTGGTTTGAGTTGAGCGATTTCTTTTTTATTGATTGTATCTCAGTTTGGAGATCTTGGACAGTTATTTCTTTTGGCTTGCTTTGTCTTGAAAGGATTTCGAGTAAATCATATGTTAGAGGTTCAATTTTATGATAGGGGAGATTCTTTGCAATTTCTTGGTCTTTAGCCACTAATTCTCTAATTTTCTTTAAGTATGCTAATTGTTTTTCTAGTGAATCAAGAGAAGTAACAAATTCCACTAATTGATCTTTTGTAGATCTTTTAATCATACTAACTTTTAATTTTGGAATACAATTTGAACAGGCACAATTTTTGGAGATTGTAACTTTTTCTTTTTTGGTGTCAAGGGATTCACTTGAAGATGCTTGGTGAGCTAATCATCTATTTGAAAGGATTCTTCTAAGTCAGTGGAAGAAAGAGTAGTGCTAATAATGTTTAGGATCTGTTCTTGTAGTTCTCCATTATTTTATTAAGTTTTTGTTTAATATAGCATTGATTTTTGTAATATCCTTTCTTTCCAAACTTGTAGCATGTTGGTATTTGTTTATATTTTTTGAAAGAAGGGTTCTCTTGTTTTATATTTTTTCTTTTTGTGTTTTGTACACTGATTTATATTTTCTTTTATATTTTTCTTGGGGTTTTCTTTTTGTTCCTCATAAAGGTTGGTAACCAAATTGTTTGCAAAAATTACCAAGTTCTTTTCTAGTTGTTATCCTTTGTCGCTCCATTTGATTTTTGATTCATAAATTAGTATACAATTCAAGTCTGGTTTGATTTATAAAACTTATGATTTGGCCATATGATAGTTCATCATACGGAATTCTTTTGTAAATATTAGTAATTTTTGTTCTTACCTTTTTAGTAAAAAGAGGAGGAAGTCCAAAGAGAATTTTTTCTTTCCGAAAAGCATTATTACAATCTTGTTTTAACATAACTCTTACAAGGAAAACATCTTTGTACTGTCTAAAATCTCTAAGTATTTTGCATTTGAGATTTGAGAGGATTTCAATAAGTCTTTCTTGAGTATGTGCTGTATTTCCCAGGAAATGAAGGGTTATTGAGGATATAAGGGTTAAGGTTGCATTTGACATTATTTATCCTTGTTCATTTAGGATTGGGTTGCCATTCCCTTATCTTTGTATGACAGTTAATATTGCTTGTTTTTCAATGGCAGTGAGATAATTATCCAACCATTCTTTGAGAATACCCGTAAATCTCGAAATCAGGAGTTGGGCAACATGGGTATCAGTTTTATTGTGCATTTTGAAAACATTTGAAGCCATAGTCATTTCATGTAAATGATTAAGGATTTCATTCACTTTTGCCGTCAATGTTCCATTCATATAGTACCATAAAAATAATGAGCTTGCATATTCATTGGTTGTTCTTTGAATTGAATATCAACTGGGGTAGGTCTTGGATAGTAGTTTGGAGTAGAATTTTTGGTATAAGAGATTTATTTGGAGTTGTGTTGGTTCTGGGGTGAAACTCTTTTCTAACTCAAACACAGAATCTTTGTCTGTTTTTGAATCAGAGGTTTGTTAGATAGTATCAAATGATTATCGGCTTTTGATGTACTTGGGTTTCCTTGACTTTCAACTTTTTTCTTTCCTTTGAGAGGTAATTCTGAAAGCTTGTATTTATTTGTAAAGTTTTTCTAAAAAGTCATCTGGTGAACTTTTGAGTTTAATATTTGAAGGAACGTCAAAAGGTTTGATAACGGGTTGAGAAATTTTTGTTTTAGGATTGTTTGTACTAGTTCTAGGCCGGTCTTTAGTTGTTAGAATAATTTCAACTCTATCAAGTTGTGTTCCTATAGTATCTAAGTATTGATTTGTGAAATTATTTTGCTCTATTATTTTGTTTACATATTTTACAGTTGCTTCTTTTGTCGAATCAAGGGAAGAAGGTCCTTTTATTGGAGATGCTAAAAGAAGATAGTCCTTATATGGAATTTTTATTTCTTCAAAAGGAGGTCATTTGGAATCAATGGTTTTATTTTGATTTAAAGTCATTTTTTGGTGGTTTCTGAAACAACTTGTAAAGTTTTTGGAAAAGGAAAATCAATTTGTTGTGACTCACAAACATTTCAAACCATTCAAAGAAATAAAGATTGACTTCATATTTTTTAAGAAAAGAATAATATTCTTCATGAATATTGTCCTTTTGAAAGCGAGAAAACTTAGTTAAAAACCATTCTCTTTTTGAAGAGTTTTGGTCAGATTGGAAGTTTGTTTTGAGATATTGAAAATCGATTTCAAATTCTTTTTAGAGCATAAAAAAATTTGGGTCTCGGACTTGAGAGCTAGATTTACATTTAGAGATATTTGGAGTGGGTCCTCTCATTTCACTTGCTATTGGAGACATATTAGTTTTGGGTGTTTCAGGAATATAAACATTTTGAGGAATAGGATTATTTTCCATTACTCCTTGAAAACAAGAATTTGAAGATTCAGCAATTTGGTAACAGTCAGGTTCTGAAAAAGATTTAGATGAGATGTAGAAATCCGGGAATTAAAGTCAGAAGTACTAAATCTTATTTTATCATTATTTTTACTAGAAAATTTTATTTCAACAGTATCATCTTCATATTCAATTATTTGTTCAAGATCTTCATGTTGAGGGGGAGGAGTTGGTCCTGGGTTATTTTGGACTGTCTAATCTGTGGGGATTTCAATCTCAGCCCACTGGATTTCTTTCAGAACATAAGTTTTTCCAACACTACCTTAAAGATTTAATTGAAAAAGGAGAGTTTTGCCTTTTGGATCACATCTTAAAACTTTTGGATTCAAGAGAGTTTTTATTACTTTGTAGTGGATTCTATAAATGATTGCTATTGGTATATTTTCCAGATCCATATCAAATCTAAATGTTTTAAGATTTAAAGTTAAGGTTTTGTTAACCCCTGAGTCATGGAGGACTACTGAAAAATTTGATAAGTAATTAAAAAATATAGATCCTTTTGAAAGACTTGAAGCAATAGTGCCGAGTAAAGAATCACCAAATTTGTGATGCCTAGCATCTTTGAGAGCAAGTAAAATAGAACTTTTGAGACCATTCATAGTTAATGGTTTGACAGCAACTTGAAATAATCCTAAATGCATATATTTATACTTTTTTCTATGCTTCTGTATTGCCTTGTTTAAAAGTAGTTGAATACTTTGAATTGACTGATTTATTGGAAGAGTTTGTTCAACAGTTTTGATTAACTGGTACAAAAATCAAAAGTATTTTTGAGATAAATTTCATTTGACTTAACTCTAAGCAACTGCCAGTCACATAATTGTTGATCTATATTTAAATTTTTTTGTTTTTGTTTATTTATTACCTGATTGGGTTCTGAGCTTGTTGATGCCAAAGTCATGCTTCGATCTAAATTACTTCTAAATAACCTAGACATCTATCCTAGACACAGTTCTCGAACTGTCAACAATTTACACTGCCTAAACACGCCTATCTGGCTACATAGGTCTTACACTACGCAACTTAGGGTCAAACGGAACAATATAAGGTCCAGGTGTTATATGTTATTTGAGAGGTACTTCATATAATATATAAAATAATTAAAATAAGTATTATTAAATTAATAATATAAGTATCCAATAATATAAGGAAAGAAAATTACACAATATATTAATTGAACTTACAATATATAATTTAAATAGTGTAGTACCCGTGTGATACATGGAAGAAATGGACATTTTTATATTTTATAATTGTTAATGGTCAGTTTTGACAATTAATGTAAGGGATAAAATACAAATATATTTTATCATGTTAAATTTTCAACATTGATTACAACATTTGTATTTTGTAAAATCTAATAATTTTAGAAAGAAAAATTATGAATGATGAAGATTGATATAAATCCATCATTTATTGTACATCTTTTTAATGTAACAGATTAGTCTGTCTCTTTTAATATACATAGTAATTTTTTCCTTTTTTTGAGTATAAATGACACGCAGCAGCATTATGTGAGCTAGAAATTTTGGAGGAAACGAATGTGGTTCGATCGATTAAGCTTTATATATTTAATAGATCTTATAGATATACTTATTTATATTTGTCTATCTTGTGGATAATATGTATGTGTCTTATCTATACATACATTTATATTTAGCCATTATTGGAGGGCTAAAATAGAAATAAGAGAAAAAAAACAAAAAAACAAGTGAATTAGCCACTAGGCTCACGTGGGTCATGGGCTAGGCGGTGCTAGGTTATGGTTTTGGGCTGGGCTGGGTTGGGTCGAGGGCCAACGGGCCTAAATATCCCTAACCCAGCCTGGCCTAGGCCCACCCATTGTAGCATGCTGGTTGGGATGGGCCAAGCCCACCGCAGGCTGGGTCAGGCTGGGCTGGGCTGGCCCAGGCCCAGTTGCCATCTTGAGTTACAGTTTCTAGAGTTAGAAGTGAAAAAGATTTGAAAATATTGGTCATTGACAATGATGTTCAACCTTCCAACAAGATTCATATTGTGGTTTTCAAAGAAGTGTTTCAAAATATAACCTTGTAGATATTCGAATTACAGGTGACATAATTGTATTTTTCTTTCCTACACTTGAACACTTTACGGTATATTTTATTACTATGACACTAAAAATAGATAGGAATACATTTTAGCTTATGAATTACTTATTTATATTAAAATTTTTAAATTTCCCTCAAGACTATACTTTTTCAATAGTTTTGACATTGAATTGTTGATCGTAGATGGATTAATGGCCGATTTGGAATAAGCTTACCTTCATCTGAAGTATGATGAGCGTCCTATTTCATAAGTGTCTACTAAAAAATATATTTGATATAATAAGACTACTTGGTTTGTATTTATTGTTAGCATGAGCTAAAATATTGTTATAAGTTAATTTGATAATAATATCCTTAACTTTGAGTCATGATATTATAGTTTTGTGATTAAATGATAAATTCTAAAATATAAAATTTTAATTAATTTTTTAATTTTAATTTTTTGCATTTATAATTTTTCAATGTTGTAACTTTCTAATATTTTAATCAATTAATTTTTATTTTTTAATTTTAAATTTCTTAATTTTAAATTATAAAGTTTTAATTATTTTAATGGTAGATTCTTTAACTTTTAGTTTTCAATTTTTCAATTCTTTAATTTTTAATTTTTTAATTCTTTTAATTTTATAATTTTTAAAATTTGTATTTTCAATTTTTTAATTTTTATTTTAATTGCTCTAAGATTTTTGAATTCTTAATTTTTAGTTTTTTAATTTTTAAATTATTTAAATATTTTATTTTAATTTTAATCTTTAAATTTTTTGATTAAAATTTATTATTGAAATCACAAATATTATATATATTTTCAAAATCTCTAGCATGTACCAATCATAGTTTATAAATACCCTAAACCTAACTTATTTTTTATAACTACAAATAAGACATCTTATGAAAAGATATTTACAAGTGACTTAGGATAGTTGATAAAAGGCAATTTTTTTTTCCCATAAGTTACTAAATAAAGTAAGTGTCTTAAAATAAGACTAGACCAAACACATCATAAGCGTTTCCTCTGATGCAATTATATTGTCTACCAGTGATATTTTTGCCGTAGCTTTATTATCCATACAAACTAGCCATGTCTTCTACATTTAACAAAGCTCTTAATGGTATGGTTAACAATCAATGTAATTAGCGCTATTTTCTTGCTTGGTTTAATTTGATTGACATTCAAATGATCATAGTATTGCTTGTTTACATGCTTTTGGTTTACATGTAATGGTCTTAGCTAGATATGATAATGATACATTGTCATCTTTATGTTATTACTTTTATATATAACTTTAGTCATATTAGTGATTGTTAAAGTTCTTTGATATTGTCACATGATTTATACTCTAAAAAGTTGAAAACTTTCATTATCACTGTACACACACAAATATATACGCTTTAGTCATTTTTATTACTATTTACATGCATTTAAACCTTTATTGAACCTTCATATAGAAATAATTATGATGAATCTTGTGCACCACACGAGAACCCATATTAGTATGTATGTATGCATATTGGGGCCTAATATTAGTTAGGTGGCAATCTTTTTGGAGATAATGAATCCTTCCTATCCTTTTGGAGGAAAAAAGTATAACTATTTTGAGGTACGTCCCAAACCAAATAGATTTGTCATGATTGTAGTTAGCTAACCACTTCCTACAATTGTGGTTTCTCTGTACGCATACCTCAAAATGAAACCCCTTATTGTTCGAGAAAAAATTTTGATCAAATTTAGTTACTTGTATTTTATAGTTTTCTTCCTTCCTTTTGTTTAATAAACTTCTCGCTAAACATTATAAACTATTATAGATATAGTTGCAAAATAACAAATTAATAGATATGTTATGTCGTACCTATTATACCGTTGTTTTATCTTTTTAATGGCCTTATTTAGAATTGATAATTATGTGCTTTTTGTAATGTTTTTCTTATTTTTCTTTTTCTTCATTTAATTATCTTGATCAATTTTACTTTAAAATTCAAGTTTTATCGTTACTTTCCATTTCTTCGTGTTTAAAAATTGATGACTTTTTCTGTTTACTATCATCATATGTGGGAATATGAATTAGACTTGTATCCTCTCTTTCTCTCTCTCACTCACAAATTTTCTTTCCATTACCATGCGTTCTTCTGATTGCATAGCTCTTAAATGTAAAACCTTATAAATCTGTCTCAATTCGTTGCAAGCGTAGGTTACTAGTTGGTGTAAATTCAATGCTCTAAAGAAGTCATACATTTCACATATAATAACCACATGAAACTGTTAAATACACTCTCCCATTTATTATATTGTCATATATTCGATTATTGAAATATTACTTTATTTCTAAACCTGTGCATTGCTTGGGTACTAGTATATAGATGGATACAACTTGTGAAGACAAGTGGTTACATGCTAAATTAGGAGGAAGAGGTGGCTCAAAATAACCTTCAGTCAGTATTAAGTTATAAAAAGCTTTATTAGCTGCTTTTGTATAATGAATTCCATCCCAATTAACTTTTCTCATTGGATTTAAACACAATCTAGCAACTCCACAAGGAATATTAGAATTGTAGTTATGTCGAGCTCCTCTACCACAACTCGCCATAAGTGGCTGAAAAAATCCTACAAGTTGTAGATACAAACGCAGAAATGTTATATTGGTTAGTGCCTACATGACTGTTGAAGTTCTTATCATGGTAAGAGGAAATACAGAAAATTAAGGAAGACAAAAAAGTTTTAGTAGAACATCCCAACATCTAAGAGGCTTAGTTTAGCATACTCGAATCCCTACAGAAAAGTTTCAAGCATAAAGTATCTCCTTATTTCTAGCATGGATAATGAAGTAAGTAATGGACCAATAGTTGCATGAATAGGTAATCTGTCTTACTATTATATAAAGTTATATTTCAAGTGAGATTTTAAACTCTTCAAATGTCATATAAACTGACGTAAAAGAGAGTAACGTTAACCCTTTAATTTAGTTAACACAATAGAAAGTAGTTTAAAAAAAGTGTGATGATTTTGGAGACACTTAGTGTAGTTAACCCTTTAATTTAGTTTACTTTTTCCTTTTTTTTTCTTGGGCGAAGGCCCTGACGCCAAAATTTTATATTTTCAAAAAAGCTATTACATACAAGGTGGATCTAGCCCTCAATGAAGGAAATTGAGGAACTGAATCCTTAGAAAATCTTTCAAAAAAAAAAATGCCTTCCTATAAAAGTTTAAAAAGAAACTGCTCCCAAATATCAAACAGCATGGAAAAGTAACAGCCTCCCATTTACAAAGGCTGAACTCTTGCAACGTTTTGATTACCATGCATAGTCTCATCCCATAGATCATCAGCAAATAACATAAAAGCATTATTCATATGTTGGCTTAAAAGAATAAGTTGGTACATAATCACAGCCATCCACCTCATTCTTCTATCCTAAAGATTGAACTCACGTATTTTAGCTTGCATACATGACCACACATGCCTCCCTCTTGCAGATCCCAGTTTATGCACTGACTCCACCAAAATGTAATGGAGCGCCCCATCCTAAGCAATAATTCCACCCTGTTATCTGCAACACGAACAAACGTTAACAAATCCCAGAAAGGGTCAATTAGTTTTGGCTTGAGTGAGATAAGGTTCAGTGTGAAGGAGGGAAGATGTTGAAGATGTTTTGAGTAAAATATGAAGTATCCCGCGGTGATGCGCACAGAAGAAACTCCAATAAAAAATCCAATCACAAAGCTAAGTAAAGCACGTCTTACAAAGTCCACCATCCCTGTCAAGTCCCACACAATCACATAGGCACTACAGGATATATTCGGCCAACAAGCTGCAAACACCTCCATCATGAAAGAAACCGAAAAGATGGAAGGTTAAGTTGATCCACACGAACTGCTCCGACCAGGTTCGGAACTGTTTTACAATCGTGAAGGAGTCGATAGCCATTTGCCGCGACACCATAATTAGCCAAAATATGAGCTGGAACATTACCTTCCCGATAAATGTGAGTTATTCGACCATTGAGATTAAGAAAAAGGTTTCTAGCCCTTTCCACCAAGTAAGAAAGCTCCCAAGAACCACAACCGACCTTACTAACAATGCGCACTACACTCAGAGAATCCATCTCCATCAAATGTTTACGACACCAAACTCCTTAAATATCTGAAGGCCCCTGAGCATACCATCAACTCAGCTTGGATAACAGAAACTCCGTCAAAAAACTCAAAAAATTGCCCTTCCAGTCACGCAGAAGCCTACCCGCCCTCCGCTTTATCATCATCATGCTTGCTACCATCCACATTAAGTTTGAACTGGTTCAACTGCGGCTTAATCCAACAAACCATAACCAGATTGCTTGATGCAGATTTCGGGTAAGAGCAGCCAAACCAAGCAGCAAGAGACAAATCTCCCTTCCACCGAATTTTCGCAATCAAACCTATTTGGAAAAGTCTTTGTGTTTGGAGTTTAACTTTCCAAACAATTCTCATGTGCTGAAAACCTGTACCCCTGTGCTTAGCTTCATTGAGTGCATTCCAAAGATGTCAAAGAATAAAAACAGGAATCAATGTTCGAATACGACCCTTGAAACAATGATCTCCAGAATACAACCACGCAGCAAACCAATAATGAATATGATCCGAGATAGGTAACCTTATCTTAAAAAGATCAGCAAACGTTTGCCATACCTGATACGCCCTCATCCCTTGCAAGAAAACATGGGCAAATGTTTCTGAAGCAGCACAACAAACACACTTAGACGCCAAAACAATACCTTTACTCTTTAACCGTTCATCCCAAGGAAGCCATCCTTTTAGGAGTCTCCACATAAAGAACGAGACCTTAGTAGGGATTGCCTTATGCCTGGTGTACATAAAAGATCTTTGCTTATCCCCGTTGTGTCTAATGACCTCCCAAGCAGATTTAACAGAAAACCTTCCATCATTAGAAAGACCTCAATATGGCTCATCGTCAACTCCTCGCTTAATGGGAATCTCCGATATACGCCTAAGCAGCAAGGCTGGCATAACCATTTTCAACTTATCTTCATTCCAATATTCTCCCAATGTTGTTTTACAGAAGCCGAATCTCTGTTAAGTTGAGGGAACAATTTAGCTAATGGCTGATCATCAATCCAAACATCGCGGCCAAACAAGCAATTACGTCCTCTAATCTTCCACCTAATATGCTCCTTGCCCATATCGCGAATCCGAATAAGATGTTTCCACACATAAGAATCCTGACTTTTAGCCTGGATAACAGTGGGATGCCCTGCCTAGCAATATTTATTCTTCAGAAGTTTAGACCAAAAACAATCAACTGTACGAAAATGCCACCATAACTTCATCTCCATAGCCAAACTCAAGTCCATAAGCGATTTAAATCCCAACCCAATGTCATGACACGTCAGTATAAGGACCACATTGAGTCAGTTATAAAGGAAGGAAAAAAATGTGTGACAACAACAGAGCACATGCATAAAGGAAACAATTTGTTAGGCAGAGGAAAACGCATAAAAAGAAGGCCACAACATTTAGAAGAGTTTGTTACAAACTAATATGAGCTGTAATTCACTTATGGAGTTCTGAGCATATTATAAATAGGTGTGAGGTCAGTTAAGGAAGAGGGCAGAAAAATATTGAAAAAGTTAGTGTTCTCTTGTATTGGAGCTTTCGGTTGCTCGAAACACCGACTATCCTTGAAAAGTTGCTTAATTTTATTAAATTTCCTTCTCTGTTCATCGTTCTCAATATATATATATATATATATATATATATATATATATATATATATATTACAATTGGTGCTTTCATTCTTCAAACATGGCTGATGGAACTAGATACAAGCAAATCGATGAGACTCTTCGTCATCAAGCTACCATACTAGAGAATTTGCAAACTGCTATTTCCACCCAGCAATCTGCCATGGAACAACTAGCTTTGCAACTCACAGCTTTAGACGGCAAAGTCAACCAATCATTGCGATCTGGGTCATCTTCGTCATCTTCGTCGGTTTTTCCGCTTTTGGATTCCACGCCGACCAGTGGTAATAATTTTCCTTCTCTGTCTCGTTCACTTAAACTCGAGTTTCCAAGATGTGATGGGTCAGATGTAGTTCATTGGATTGACAAAGCTGAACAATATTTTGATTATTATGGGGTTGAAGATTCCTTGAGAATTAGGATTGCTGGCTATCATATGGATGATTTGGCTTTACAGTGGTATCACTGGATACTTAAATATCGTCAAGTGGCCTCATGGTCGGAGTTTTGCAGAGCTTTGGAGGTGCGTTTTGCTCCTGTAGAGTTTGAGAATCCATCGGGTTCTTTGGCCAAACTTCAACAAACTGCTTCGGTCGCTGAATATCATTCTACTTTTGAAGCATTATCAAATCGTACCCCAGATTTACCTACTGAATTCCTCATTCATTGTTTTATTTCCGGGCTTCGGCCCGAAATCAAACATGATGTCTTAGCTTTTAGACCCATGACATTTGCGACTGGAAAACGGGTACCCGCAACCCGACCCGATCCGTTTAACTCGGGTAAGACGGGCTGTCGGGTGGGTCGGGTCGACCCGTTTACCTAGCGGGTCAAGAATTGGCAGACCCTGAACTGACTCCATAGGGTTGGCGGGTTGGCGGGTTGGACCCGCCAAATATTGAAAAAAAAAACTATTTTTTAATTTAATTAAAAAAATATCAATAAAAGTTTAAGTATCTAACAAGTAAAATTCACTAAATTCAACACCTAAAATCATTAGATAAAAATTACAATTCTTAATTTGTCATCATAATTCATAATCAAATCCAAAATCAAAACCATAAATCACAATAAATCACAATTCACAATTTGTGAATTTAAGTCCATAACTCCATAATGTACATCAAAATGTTTACAGCCGTAGATCCAAACTCACATGATTTGTTGATGAGGTCTTCATCAATTCATCATTAGCGAACGTATTTCGGACTGGATTTACACAATGTTCTCAACTAAAACTACATGAATGTAGAAAATGTTGTTTTCTTTTTTTTCCCCTTTTCGGCACTGACAGTCAAAAGAACTTGAGAAAGTTGCAGTCAATATCCTCGCGAAAAAAGTTGCAGTCAATATGAAGTTGCAAAAAAATAACGATACATACACACACACACACACATATATATATATAAATTAAAGAATACCAAAAGAAAAAGAAAAAAACTAACCTGGTGAACGTTGCCGGTGGACGGTGGTAACTGCCTGGGACGTCGCTAATGCCCAATGGTGACTGCCAGTGCCGTCCATCCGTTGGCTGACTTGGGGACTGAGGGTGATGGGGTTTTGGCCGTTTGGGGAATAGGGGAATGGGCGCCGCTGGGGCGAGGGGTAGACAGGTAGGGAGAGAGAGAGACAGGAAATGTCAAAACTCAAATGAGAACTTTGCCCTAAATGTTCTTTATCCATTTTACATTTTGTTTTTTTTTTTAATAATTTTTAAGTTGTAACCCACGAGTACCCGCAGGGTCAGCCCGACCCGACCATACAAATTGGCGGGGTCGGGTCGGGTTGACCCCCTTAACTGGCGGGTCGCAAAATCTCCAACCCTCCCATTAAATTAGCAGGTTTGGCGGGTGGACTCGCGGGTCTCAACCCATTTTGGCAGATCTAACGACATTACACCAGGCATTCGAATTAGCTCGAATCCAAGAAGCAAAATTTGTTGCCCAACAAAAACCAAACCCAAAGCCCAATTCTTCTCAAAGCCCATTACCTTACTCTTCCCAGCCCACCTCATTTCATCATTACCCACCCGAATCTAAATCCCATGGTACCCTTTCTTCACCCTTTGCTTCAACACCTGTTCGACCAATCTCTGTTACTTCTTCCAATTCTTCCACCCTTACCCCTTACAAACCAAACACTTCTAGCACAAACCCCTTGACCATTAAAAGACTCACCGCCGCTGAGCTCGTAGCCAAACGTGAAAAGGGCCTTTGCTACTCATGCGATTCAAAATGGTCTCCAACTCATCGATGCCCAAATGCTCCTAAATTCTTGTTGCTAGATTTGGCTGAATCCGTAGAATTTTCTTCCTTACTGGAGCAGGGCACAACACCGGAGTCCTCAACAACAGAGAAGATTATCGAAAATGAGGATGTCCCCGAAATTTCTTATAATTCCATGGCAGGTCTTCAAACACTCACAACACTTCGCTTAAGTGGGGTATTATCAAGAACTTCTGTGCAATTGTTGGTGGATGGTGGGAGTACACACAACTTCATACAATCCTGTATAGCCAAACACCTCTAACTTCCTATTGAACCCTCACCTCGTTTTACAGTTGTGGTGGGCAGCGGTGACAGGTTAAAAACTGAAGGCTGTGTTCGTAATGCTGTGATTTGGGTCTAGGGACATCAAATTTGTACTGATTTATATGGACTTCCTCTCCACGGCTCTGATATTGTCTTAGGGATATCTTGGTTGATCACTTTGGGTGATATTCACATGAACTATTCGACATTAACCTTAGGATTCATTTTTCAAGGCAAGGAAGTTAAGTTGACGGGAGGGGCATTTCCTTCAGCTTCATCAGTTCAATTTCACTCTATTAAAAGGTTGAAGGACATCGACGCTGTTTCCACTTATTTCAGACTTGAAGCTACAGTTGAGCCAGAACCACAACAATTTGGTCCAGATTTAGGTGCAATTTTGGATTTTTATCAGTCAGTATTTCGTAAACCAACTGGTTTACCTTCTAGCAGACAGACTGACCACTCAATTCCTCTTCAACCAGGGGTATGTCCTGTCAATGTTCGTCTTTATAGGTATCCTCATTTCCAGAAACAAGAAATTGAACAAATGGTATCAAAAATGCTTATTGATGGAATAATTCGGCCTAGTACAAGCCCTTATTCGTCACCTGTGTTACTTGTCAAAAAAAAAAGATGGAACTTGGCGGTGTTGTATGGATTATCGGGCTCTTAATGCAGTCACCATTAAAGATAGATTTCCAATTCCGACTATCGACGAGTTATTTGACGAATTACGGAGTACGCGGATTTTTTCTAAACTGGATCTTTTGGCAGGGATATCACCAAATTCAGGTTATGGCAGAAGATATCCACAAAACTGCCTTTCGAACTCATGAGGGACATTATGAGTACTTAGTGATGCCTTTCGGCCTTACTAATGCGCCTACTACTTTCTAAGCTACGAAGAATTCAATCTTCAAACCGTATCTTCGGAAATTTGTCTTGGTTTTTTTGATGATATCCTTGTTTATAGCAAGAATTGGGTTACTCATTTGCATCATTTGAGTTTGGTAATGAAATTGTTGCAAAACCAACAACTCGTAGCAAAGAAATCCAAGTACACATTTGGGGAATTGGAAGTTCAGTACTTAGGACATATTGTGTCAGGCACAGGCCTCTCTATGGATCCTGAGAAGCTTTCTGCCATTTTGGATTGGCCTATGCCAACAACACTTAAGGGCCTAAGGGGATTTCTATGTTTGACAGGTTATTATAGACGCTTTGTTAAAAATTATGCTCGTATTACCAATCCACTCACTGATTTGCTCCGCCACAATGCCTTTAAATGGTCTCAAACTGTGCAATCTGCATTTGAGGAGCTTAAGAATGCCGTGACCCAAGCTCTAGTATTATCCTTACCCGATTTTTCCCAGTCTTTTGTGGTGGAAACAAATGCCTCAGGGGTTGGAATAGGAGCAGTGCTTCAACAACACGGTTACCCAATTGCCTTCTATAATAAGAAACTTTCGCCTCAAATGCAAGCATCCTTAACTTATAATCGGGAAATGTATGCAATTGTGATGGCAGTGCAGCGATGGAGGCAATACTTATTGGGTCGGAGATTTGTTATTAAGACGGATCAAAAGAGTCTTAAAAATTTGACGAGTCAGATAATCCAAACTCCTGAACAACAGCACTGGTTGTCACGATTAATTGGCTATGATTTTGAAATTCTTTATCAGCCAGGACAGAATAACAAGGTTGCAGATGCTTTATCAAGGATACCTACAGAAACATTGTTTGCATTCTCGCAGCCCAAATTTGATATCCATACTGAAATTCGAGTGGAAAATGAACAGAGTCAGGCACTCCAGTTTTGGCATAAGAAGGTGCACGATGATCCAACCAACTGTCGGGATTACACAATTAAAGAAGGCATGTTGTTTCGTAAGGGAAAAATTGTACTCGACCCACAATCGCCTATTCGGGAAAAATTGATGACAGAACTTCATTCATTAATTGTTGGAGGTCATTCAGGAGTTCTTCGAACGTATCAGAGGCGGGCCAATGGTTTCTTTTGGGCAAACATGTGTAAAGATGTAACTGAGTTTGTGGAACGATGTAGAATTTGTCAAGAAATGAAAGTTCTCCAAACCAGTCCAGCAGGCCTTCTACAACAATTGCCAGTACCTAGCCAAGTCTGGGAGGACATCACCATGGATTTTATATGTGGGTTACCGTCATCAGAAGGTAAAACTGTGATCCTGGTAACTGTTGACAGATTGACCAAATATAGTCACTTTATTGCTATGGCATCACCGTTGACTAGCTCCAAGGTCGCAGACATCGTTATCAAAGAAGTGGTTCGACTACATAGGTTGCCTAAGTCAATTGTGACTGATCGTGATCCAATATTCATGAGTTCATTCTGGAGAGATTTATTCAAATTACAAGGTACGACTTTAGCAATGAGCAATGCATACGATCCGTAGACTGATGGTCAAACTGAGAACTTGAACAAAAGTTTGGAACTTTATCTCAGGTGTTTTGTCTCAGATCATCCAGCCAAGTGGAATAAATTCTTGCCTTAGGCTGAGTATTGGTATAATACAACTTATCAAACTTCTGCTGGGATGACTCCATTTCAGGCCTTGTATGGTCGTAATCCTCCTGCCTTACTACATTATTTGCCTGGGTCAACCAAAAATCAAGCTATAGATTCAGATATTCAGAATCGTGATCAATTGCTCAATCAATTAAAGCAAAATCTCCACAGAGCTCAAAATAGAATCAAGATGTATGCTGATAAAAAGAGGTGAGATAGAAATTTTGAAGTTGATGATTTGGTTTTGGTCAAGTTGCAATCTTACAAGCAAATGTCTGCCAAGAGGAATCAGAATACTAAACTGAATCACAGGTTTTATGGACCCTTCAAGGTGCTGGAAAAGATTGGGGTTATGGCTTATCGCTTAGAACTACCCCCTATTTCTAAGATACATTTGGTGTTTCATGTGTCCTTACTTAAGAAATATAAAAGAGATTCGGAAGTAGAAATGAAGCCTCTTCCGGCAAACTTTCAAGATTCGTATCCGATGCTTCAGCCACTTGCTATTTTAGCTGAATGGCATATCCAACACCAAGGACAGATTATCGAGCAAGTGTTGGTTCAATAGGAAACTTTGCGCGTGGAAGAAGCTACCTGGGAAGATCGTTCCAGCATTGACAACCTTGAGGACAAGGTTGTTGTTGCAGAGGAAGGCAATGCCATGACACGTTAGTATAAGGACCACATTGAGTCGGTTATAAAGGAAGGAAAAAATGTGTGACAACAGCAGAGCACATGCATAAAGGAAACAATTTGTTAGGCAGAGGAAAACGCATAAAAAGAAGGCCACAACATTTAGAAGAGTTTGTTACAAACTAATATGAGCTGTAATTCACTTATGGAGTTCTGAGCATATTATAAATAGGTGTGAGGTCAGTTAAGGAAGAGGGCAGAAAAATATTGAAAAAGTTAGTGTTCTCTTGTATTGGAGCTTTCGGTTGCTCGAAACACCGACTATCCTTGAAAAGTTGCTTAATTCTATTAAATTTCCTTCTCTGTTCATCGTTCTCAATATATATATATTACACCCACCATCCTCAAAAGGCTTGCACGCGTGCTTCCAGGAAGCCCAATGAATTTGCTTAACATCACTTTTATATCCCCAAAGAAAACCATTAAAGATTCTCTCAATACGATCCAACAGCATCCTAGGTGCCTTTAGAACATGCAGAAGATGAATAAGAAGAGCCAACAAAGTACTCTTTGAAGGACGGGGAGAAATTAAATACACACTTTTCTATTATGACCAGTGCCTTAAATACACGCACAATAGCATGAAGAATTTTGAAATTACAAATTCAAACTAACATTCAACAACCGAAAATCAATCCACGAACTACTGCTGAAATTTCTTGATATGCTTTAACTCATTCTTTGAACACAATTGCAGATTTTCCTTGATTCTTTTTGACTCATTATCTGAACCATTTGCTAGATTATCATGCCCTGGAAGATAGATGGCCTTGGTAAAACACCTGTCTTGTTACACTGCCTTTGAAATTGTTGACGTGAGAGTGGCTTTGTAAGAGAATCAGCAAGTTGATCAGCAAAATGAACATGAAAAACTTGAATTTGATTTGTAGCAACCTGCTCCCTCACAAAATGGAAATCAATAGCAATATGCTTCATGCAGGAATGGAAAACAGGATTGGCATACAAATATGTGGTTCCCACATTATCACAATAAATTGTTGGTGTGGATAGAAGTGACACATGCAATTCGTGCAACAGGTTTTGCACCTAATTAATTTATGCTGCAGTGGAAGTAACTGCTCAATATTCTGGCTCAGTAGATGATCGTGGTATATTGCGTTGTTTTTGGAGGACCAACTAATTGGATTCACACCCAGGAAAATGATATAGGTAGAGGAAGAACTTCTGTCATCAATGTTACCAGCCCAATCGACATTAGAAAATGCATGGAGTTGACTATTGGTAGATCTCCATATGTGAATGCCATAATGTTGAGTGTGTTTAAGATATCGCAGTACCTGTTTTGCTGTAGTCCAGTGTATCTTGGATGGCAATGCATGAACTGTGGAAGCTTGTTAACCACAAATGAAATATTTAGACGTATTAAAGAAAGATACTACAAAGCTTCAATAACCTGCCTATACTGATGCTCATTAGTTTTTGGGGCGCCATCATTGAGTTTAAGAGAAACAAATGTAGATAATGGAGTTGTTATGCCCTTAGCATCTTGCATCTTTGTTGACGAAAGCAAGTAAGTTATATACTTTTGCTGCATTAAAAATAAACCATTTTTTGTTGGCGTGACTTCTACTCCAAGGAAAAAAAATGTAAAGCTCCCAGATCATTAAGTGAGAACTTGTGAGATAAGACATGAATAATTTCTTGGACTGTATGTTGATCACTTCTTGTAAGCAAAATATCGTCCACATATACCAACAAGTAGACTGTAAGGTTGCCATGATGTAAAATAAATAACGAAGTGCCACTTTGCGAATTTTTGAAACCTATGGACAACAAAAAAGATTTCAATTCAATGTACTAGGCTCGAGGAGCTTGTTTTAACCCATATATTGCTTTCCTTAGCTTACAGGCATGATTAGGAAATTGTATATTGACAAAGCTAGGGGGCTGCTCCATGAAAACATTTTCTTCTAAAGTGCCTTGAAGAAAGGCATTATTAATGTTAAGTTGCTTGATAGACCACTTATATTGTACAACCAAACTGAGAATTAGACAAATTGTTGTTGGCTTAATCACTAGACTAAATGTGGCATTGTAATCAATACTAGGGCATTGGTGAAACCCTTTTGCAACTAGTCTGGCCTTGTAACTAACTCTGGATTTTTTTTTATTCGAAAAATCCACTTGCAGCCAACTCTGTTTTTGTTGGAAGTTGTTACAACTAACTCCCAAGTATTATTGCGCACGAAGGCATCAAATTCTTCAGACACTGCGGCATGCCAATGCGATGACCTTTGAGCTTATTTCAAAGTCACCAGTTCAACTAAAATAAATGGGTCACCTGAAGCATTAAGACAAAGTTTTTTATTAGGTTTGACAATATTATTTTTTGAGCGAGTTATCATAGAATGTACAAGTAAAGGAGGTTTATTATTTGTGACATAAGGTGAAGAATTTAATTGAGAATTGGATACCTGGTTAGGATCAACTTGGAGTTCTCTTGTTACACTTGGTTGAGTGGAGTCCTCCATACAAGTGACTTGATTGTGCAAATCGAATGTAATATGATGGGATGCCTTGGAGTCAATAACCTAGTTATTTTGAGCACCTTGAGTGATGTTGTTTTAAAAACCCGCAAGTGCACGGATTGGAAGTAGTGCAGTGTGTGCAAGAGTACGGGTATCGTTTCCTCAAGAAGGCCTCTAACTATGGTTTTTAAGTCCTATGTGTCCTAAATTAACTATGTGTGGAAACAAAATTATTTTTTATTTTTATTTTTTAATTTTAAATTTAAGGGAACTTTAAACTATCCTATTGGAACTAAAGTGCATAAGTTAAACTAAAAGTAAATGGAAAACAAAAAGAAGAAAGCAATTGGGAACGACTAGGGGAATTCGGTAACGGAAAACAGCCTAGGATCGGATTACTGCCTATGTTCGGCTAGTGATTGGATTGACTAGCTATGGACCATAGGCAATCAATAGCTCTAATGCCTTAGTTTATTAGTTAGCCTTATTACTCTTAATTAAAGGTGCACTCCTATCCCTAAATGGGCCCTTTCTAGAGCATAGGTTTGTCCTACTAATTAAGGTTTTGCAACTACACCAACAACCTAAATGATTGACTAATCCAAGTTGATTAAGGCATACCCATTAATTGTGTTTCAAACTAAGGATGGAACCAATTAATCTTAAGCTTATTCAAGCACAATTAGCAAATCTAGTAAGCAATAGATCATGGCTCACATATTAACAATGTTTCATGCAAAGCACAAGACCAATAATCATGAACAATTTCAAAAAAGCACGCATAAACTCTCTTGGGACTTTCGATAAACACGTAGACATATTATATTAAAATCATCAACAATTCTCCACAAGTTATGCAATCATCATGCCTCACAAAATCCATAAAGCCAAAATCCAACACTAAGCCATAACATAATCCATAATCCAATGCTAGCCTAAAGCAATTAGTTCAACATGCTAAAAGAGAGGGCAAAACTGAAATTTAATACAAAAAACATCAATTTCATGTCCAAGAAATTAAATCTCAAACTTAGAACCTCTTCCCGCTTCAATTTTGCTCAAATTCAACTCCGAAATGCAATTTTTAGTAATGAATTTCAACTTGACAGCAACTTTTCTGCAAAATTCTGCACCAATTTAGCTCTCTTTTTAGCCCCAAAACATCTCCAAAACCTGTAGAAATAAGCATACAAATAGTGTATTTATAAAGCCCTAATTAGTAGAAAATAAACTCAAAGAAAAGAACAAGCAAAATCTCTTGTTTTTGCAGCTTTTTGGACTAATTTCTGCATTTTTTCCTGCAAAAAGGCTTGCTGGAATTTGTCTCTTTTTACCCCCAAATCAGGCCCAAAAATTCCCCTTTTTTGTGTGAGAGTGTGAGAGTATATATGTGAGAAGATGCGTGCTTTTGTGTGAAAAAGAAGGATGAATAATAGGAGAAATAAGGGCTGGTTTGGTGCAACTTTTTTTCATTCCTGGCTGCTCTCATTCTCCTCCTTCCCAAAAGCTTTTTGATGAGTTGATATATATATATATATATATATATATATTATATATGGGTGCTGTGTTTTTGTGCCCTAAAGAAAGAAAAGAAAAGGAAAAGGAAAAGGAAAAGTAGGGTTCAAGTCATTAGTTAATATAATATAATGTCTATCTATTGGCTTATGTATTATATACATACATATATATAATACATAATATATAATATTCTAACTATGTCCTAAAACCCTAGAGCTTAATTAATTTTTTCCTAAACTAATTTAGTGAGCTCTAATTTAACTAACTAAAATTCCTAGAATCGTAATTCTAGTTATGTAATATCTTAATTCTAATCTAACCTAGCTCACTTATGAATTTAATTTCCTAATTCCTAATTAATCAAAATTACTATAAAAAATAAAAATAAAATAGAAAACACATAAAACGATAAAAGTGATACACCACACATAAACACTCAATGAGACCCAATAATCACTTAGAAGCTCGAATTAAACAAAATTAGCACCAAAACACACACTCAATCATACTCCAAATCATGCAATTTACGCTCCAAAAACACACATATCATTGAGCATCACATGTTAGATGATTTGTTTGAAGTAAAGGGCCATTGTTGAATCGAAGTCTACAGTTCTTGGCTATATGTCCATACTTGTCACATATTTGACATTGTAGGCGATTACCATTAGAATTTGAACGCCAAGTTTGATTCTGTTCTTGAGGACCTTGAGACTGAAAGTTTGAGGAACCACCTTGAGGGCTACGATTGCCGAATTGATTTATTATTGTAGCCTTGGTTCCTTTTATTGTTTTGACTATTGCCTCTACCATGACCTATACTACGAGTCATGAATTAGGCTGTGATAGTAGAAACTTCACGCTTTGTCTCTTCCCTTTTTTAAAAATTCCTTATGATTAACAAGTTTGTCGAACAACTCTTCAAAGGTAATTTTTATGTCACGTGCTCTAATAGCAGCACTTATTTCTTTGAACCCATCACCAAGTTCGAAAAGAACGGTGATGACAAGCTCATTATTACCAAGTGGGGAACCTGCTAACGCTAATTCATCAGTGATGTGTTTTGTTTTTGTATGTGTTTGTGTTATTATTTTCCTATGTTTAAAAGGTGTTTTGAGCTTTAAAAGATGCATTAATATAGTATATATATTAGAGTTAGGCTCAAGCGTAAGCAAATGTACATAGTTGAGTTTAAAAACAAACACTACACTAATACATGCTTATTTCTCATCTTTGGTGAAGTTAGGTCAAAAGCTCAGGACTTGAATTGATGGAGAATTGATGTTGGAGTCAAGCTCGAGGTGTTCAGGATGTAGGAGAAGCATGAAAATAACTTTTAAATGCAACCAGGCGAAGAAAAGGGCAACCAGAGCGAAACGGGCACAACGCAAGAAAATCGACCAAGCTTCTGACTTGGGTGGTCGACCCCGCTTCCAAGGCCTGCCGACCGGCCGAGGCGACTGGCCAGAATAGAAAGCAACCCTCTTTGGGCCGGTCAACCTCAAGGCCAAGCCAATTGACTGGCTAAGGCCCCCGATTGGACGTGTATGCTGCACTATTTAAGCCTTTTTTAACCCCATTTTTGAGTGGATTTTTTCATTTTTCACCTCCTAATCACACACCCATTTCTCACACACAAAGCCTTGCTTTCATCTACCTCGAATACACATACTAACGCGCACACCCACTTAGAATTAAGTTGATTTTGGAGGATTCAAACATCATTTGGTGAAGATTTACTCAAGTTTGCAAAGAAACAAGTAAGGATAGAAGGGGAGATTTTTATAACCTCTTTCATTCTTATCCATTTCATGCTTGAGTAGATAGATTAGGGTGACTAAACTTGTGTAATGGGATATTTCTGTATTCTTTGTTGATTTGATTGGCTTATATATATATATACATACTTTGTTCTTATTTTGAGAAGTTTTATATCATTTTAGGTCCATGTGTTTGATGTAATGCTTGAATAAGTTTTATGTATATAGATTGAGTTGTATTCGCTATAGAACTTCTAATCCTTAGATTATGCATGTCTATGTGTGTGATTATGGATAATATAAGGTAGGTTGATTCTATTCATGTCTATGTGAGTATAAAACATGCCTTATAGCGAAAACATGCTCAATTAGTGCTACATATTGATGCTTGAATGCTTTCAATGGTTTAAAACAAACTTGTGTGTGTTTGTACCATGAATAGGATGTCAAATTCACAATGTCGTACCTTAGAATATGTAGGACTGCGTCTATTAGATACTAATCCGTTTTAGTGTGCCTAGAATGATGGTGCATAATTAGGATTAGTCTAGATCGAGTTGCCTCTAGCTTTAGATTTAGCTAATAGGAGTTCGAATAGGCTTAGTCGACCTTAGGAACCCTAGGTCTTAGCTTTAATTCCAGCTAATGGTTTAAGAACTACGGTAGGATCGTTCTAGGACATCTAAGTAATTCTCTAGTCCCTCCTATGGCCTCAGGTACATAAGGACCACGCCGTAGCTCTAAGTGTGCACGGTTAGGGACGGACTCGCACTGAGTCCTAGGGTGTAATTAGGACACTAGTTAGTTGCTTAGTATTAGAAGCCATATTTAGTAAACCAATATCTCGAATCCTATAGCATTGAGTTAAAGAGTCACCCGTTCACAAGTGTAGGTCACCCTATCACCTTCCCATAGGTTTAATCCCCCTAGATTAGCTTAGTTCTTACTTTTCCTTTCTTGCATTCATAGTGTAGTCTTTCATTTCTCTCCTAGCTCCTTAAAATCCAAAAGCACAAAAAGATGACTAGTTTAGGTTCTTTTTTCAACTTCCATTAGAACATAATAGCTTAGGAGTTTATTACACTTTAATCCTCCTTGTGGTTCGACACCTGCACTAGTACCACTATATTGCACGATCTGTATGCTTGTGAGACCTTTTAGGGCTTGCACCTTCTAGGGCACATCAATCAACTATGGATTTTATTGTGTGCATGCATTTAGTGACTGACTGGCTATCTTTAGTTTTCTTTACCAACATGTTTCGCAACCCGTAAATATGTGTTTTTGATGTGTTGGCATAAGTGACGCTGAGTTTTTCCCATGCTGCTTTTGCTATGGGGGCAGTGGTCACCATTGGCGCAATATTAGGCAAAACTGATGCCAATATTGCATGTCAGAGAAGGTTGTCCTGCTGGAGTCATGGAAGATATTCCGGATTAGGGGCTGTGGTATCTCCTCTCCCAATTGTAGCTGACGGGCTTGGCAAAGTGCCATCAATGTAACCCATCAAATCATATCCAAAGAGTAATGTTTGAAATTGGGCTTGCCATGTAAGATAGTTGGAGCGATTAAGCTTCAAGGGTAATTGTGCTAGTGGATTAATAGAGATGAGTGTGTGGCGTATTAGTATTAAAATCAGTGAAGATTGTTGAGGGGGAATTAACATTTGAAGTTGCAGGAGCAGTTGCATTCATGTTGGTGGTAGCCATTCTGAAGAAAGCTAAATAGAGGAAAAAAATGCTTGTTAGTGCTATTGGATGGCTTTGTATACCATAAAAGACTGGGAGAAATTAGATACACACTTTTTTATTATGGACAGTGCCTTAAATACACATACGACAACATTAAGAATTTTGAAATTACAAATTCAAATTAACATTCAAAAACTAAAACAAATCAATCCATGAACTACTACTGAAATTTCTTGATATGCTTTGACTCATTCTTTGAACACAATTGTATATTTTCCTTGATTCTTTTTGACTCGTTATCTGAACCATTTGCTAGATTATCACTCTTAAGCAATACTGTACGTGCACCATAAGACAAACGGCACTCCCAACCACTAATTCGTTCTCTAATTTGCTGAATTAAACTGTCAAAAAGAATATTCTTCCTATGTCCTTAAGCGGGGGAACCCCAAATAACGAATAGGTTTCTGCCTTTTGAAGCCCTTAACCTGATGGACAATATCCACCCTAGCTTTGGTAGCTGACTTAGAAATAACGAATCCATTTTTGTAGTATTCATATTCTGCCCAGGCAGTCGTTCAAAATGGTTCAAAAACTTCATGACATGGAGTAATGCAGCCTTCGACCCAATAGTAAAAATAATCATGTCATTAGCAAATGCCAAATGGGACCCAGATATAGCACTACCCGAACGATAGGCCATAGATGGATATCTATCAAACATAGAAGTCAATCCACGCGACAAATAATCTACTACCAAAACAAAAAGCAAAGGCGATATTGGATTCCCCTGGTAAAGCCTTCTACTTGATTTAAAGATACCAGCTAGAGAAACATTGATCAAGACAGAGAACCAACAATTTGACACACACTGGCGAACTTTATCAATCTAAGTATCATCCAAGTCAAAGCTATCTAAGACCTTAAAAAGAAAATACCAATCCAAACAGTTATAAGCCTTAGCCATATCCAAATCTAAGACAACATTAGAACCATGCACTTTTTTATCAATCACATGGATTAATTCCTGAGCTGTTAAAATATTGTCACTAATCAATCACTCTTTTAAGAAACCACTTTTATTTACAAATATGATTCGGCTACAAACGTGACCAATCGATTAGTCATGACCTTGGTAATAGTCTTTTGAACACTGTGCACAAATTGATTGGCCTAAAATCCGTTCAACCCGCAGGGTTATCTTTCTTAAGAATAATAATAATAGAAGTTGAAGTCACCCTTTTTGGCAAAGCACCACCTTTGAAAAAATCAATCAAGGCTTCACGTAGGTCATCTTCAATGATATCCCAACATGACTGGTAAAACCCCGACAAGAATCCATCAGGACCAACCACACTATTCTTATCAATTTCAAAGATTGCCTTCTTAATCTTCTTCTTGAAAGAGAGGCCATTTAAGAAATCATTTTCCTATATAGAAACCAATCTAGGAATGAAATCATCAAAACCTTGTTGATCCACGCCTCTTTCTTTGGATAACAAACTCTCAAAGTACTGAGCAGCCGATTCACTGATTTTATTATCCTTAGTAACCTACTCACCCTGCTGATCCTGAATAGCATGAATCACACTTCCAATCCTCTCCTTTTTTACCATCGCCTGAAAGCACTTAGTATTTCGATCGCCCTCAACTAACCAGCGACTTCCAGATTTTTGTTGCCCGAAACTCTCTTCAACAGCTAAAATCCTATTGAATTGGGCCTGTTTCTCTAAAAATAAAACTCTATTCTCAGAAGACATCTCACTTTGAAAAATGTTTTCTGCCTGCCTCTGCTGTTTCTTTAACCTTGTTAAAGATGTTACCAAACACTTGTTGTTAAGGCATGATTGGTGTTCCAGAATATTTTCCTCTCATTTTGAAATAATGTTGATTGATTCTTTCCATTGTTTCACTGAACTGTCTTGCACAACTTATGCTAATTGACAGCCTTGTAATTAGCTCAAATCTCTTATATAAGGAGGCTCATCTTGTACTGTAAAAGATATAGCAATAACACATTATTCTATTCACCCTCTTGTGAATCTTTCATAGTATCCGAGAAAGGTCAAGACAAACATCTTAATCTCTCCACTGCTGCAACAATGTCCACTTCTGAAAACACTACTCCTTCCACTGATACAGCCACCAGTCTACAAGACTCCTTCTCCATAAAAGCCCCAAATCCGATCACCTTCCTTACCTCCAACGTAAAAATATATGTCACCATTACCCTCGATCATTCAAATTATTTAACTTGGAAAAATCAAATAACCAAGTTCTTCACCTTTAACAAGTTACTGGGCTATGTCAACGGCTCAATCCCAAAACCTTCGACCTCGTCGTCGTCTTCTCCCTCTTTACCGTTAGGCACCTGGACTCAAGTTGACTGCTATGTTCAAGCATGCATCACTGCCACTCTTTCAGAATCCCTCATCCCTCAAACTCTTGGTGCTAATTCTGCTCACTCTATCTGGGTGTCACTCGATGAAAACTTCCTTCAAAAATCCCTCGCGAGGCGCTTTCTTCTTCGCGCCCAACTTAGAAATCTTAAAAAACACCAATCCTCTGTGACTGATTATCTCCAACAGCTAATCACTCTGGCCAGTTCTCTTGCTGCCGTATGAGACCCCCTCACAGACAATGATCTCGTCCTCTCTACTCTTGATGGCCTCCCATCTTCTTGCAGTACCTTTGTCACATCAATTGAAAATCTCCCCATCCCCCTATCATTTTCCCAGCTTCGTGCAAAGCTATTCATCTTTGAACAACGTCTCTTGCTAGGCACTGTCTCTTCCTCATCTACAGATGATTCCTTACCAATACAACTTACTCAACATCAGGCCCTTTAAGTATCTCGTGCCTCTCTCTCTGCATCTCCCTCACCGCAGACACAAAAAAAGCCCAATAACAAAAATCCAACTCGTGGCTACAAAGGTAAATGCCAAATCTGCTATCAGCAAGGCCACTCCGCCGCACGCTGTCAATACCGCTACCAACAATCTCGCAATATGACTTCTCCAAATCATTATGCTGGTGTTCACCATCTGGCTCCCTCAAATGCCTCTCCTCTACTTCCAACACCCACTGGTATCTACCCCAATTATTCACATATGGGCTTTACGAGTCCTTACTCTTCTCCCACCACGATCGCTTCTCCTTTTTGTGCAAACTTGGACTTATACATTGTGATGTTTGGGGTCTTGCCCCGATTTTTTCTTACTCTGGTTTTCGTTACTTTATTATATTTATTGATGATTTTACACGACATACATGGCTCTACCCCCTCAAACATAAAAGTGATGCAATTACTGTTTTCATAAAATACAAAGCTTTGGTGGAAAACTTGTTTAACACTAAAATCAAACATTTTCAATGTGACGGTGCTCAAGAATTAACCTTTGGGCATTTTAAAGAATTTTTGGACACCAAAGGCATTCAACTGTGTATTTCGTGTCCTCACACACCGGAACAAAATGGTTTAGCCGAGCGCAAAATTCGGCACATTAGTGAAATAGGTACCACCTTACTTTTTCATGCTTTTCTTCCAAAAAAATTTTGGCTAGAAGCTTTCAACATTGCCGTTTACTTAATAAACCACCTACCAACTCCTATACTTCAAAATCAGTCCCTATTTTTCAAACTTTATGGTATTTTCCCAAATTACAACTTTTTATGCGTATTCGGGTGCTTGTGTTACTCGTTCTTAGGTGCTTATAAACCTGATAAACTAAGTCCTAAATCTAAACCTTGTGTCTTTTTGGGGTATAGCAATCAACATCTTGGCTACCGCTGCTATGATCCCATAGACGATAAAGTAGTCATCTCGAGTCATGTTCTCTTTTACGAGACTCATTTTCCCTATTCCTCATCATCTACTAATCGTGCTTCTAATTCTCGCGAGACTCCAAAACCCCTTCTTTTAGGCAATCGTCCCTCCCTCTCCAGTAGCGTACTCCCTGTTAACCCTCCTATACCGCATCAACCTTCCTCCTACCAGACATTAGAAGAATCCCCACTAATACCTCTCTTGTGACCGACTTCTCTCTCCTCTTAACAGGATCACCTTTCCTCCTCCCCCACTATTGCGCAACCTTAATCTCCTATTATGTCGCATACTGAAACTTTCTCCTTATCCCCTGCCTTACCTATCTCGTCTTCTCTTCCCTCGCCTAATACATCAAACCTACCTCCAACAGATGTCTCACGCCATCCCATGACTCTTCGCTCACGTCGGTCCATCTCTAAACCCAAGCTTCTTTCAGACTTTGTTACTTATACTGCGTCCCATGAGAACCCAGACTATGAACCTCGCACTTACCTCCAAGCGTCCAAGTTTTCTCATTGGCACAAATCCATGGGTCTTGAGTATGACACCTTATTTAAAAATGGCACTTGGAGCCTCGTTCCCCAACCTCCTTCTGCTAATGTAGTAGGCTGCAAATGGGTATTTCGTGTAAAAAAAAAGCCGATGGCTCTATTGATAGGAATAAAGCACGGTTAGTTGCTAAGGGTTACTGCCAAGAAGAGGGTATTGACTACGGTGAAACCTTTAGTCTCGTAGTCAAACCCACTACCATCCGGGTAGTTCTCACAGTAGCATTATCTCACAAATGGTTAATTCGTCAACTTGATGTCAACAATGCATTCTTGCATGGCTTCCTCACTGAGGATGTATACATGGAACAACCCCCTGGCTTTGTCCACTCAAACTTTCCTCATCATGTCTGTAAACTAAACAAAGCCTTATATGGTCTTAAACAAGCTCCTCCTGCATGGTTTTCCAGGCTAAGCTCGTTCTTAACTTCTCTTGGATTTGTTCCTTCCATGGCTGACAATTCTCTTTTTACTCGGCATTTCTCCACTGACATTATTTTTATCTTAGTTTATGTTGATGATATTTTGATTACAGGTAATGATGACCAGTCCATTTCTTCCATCACAAAGCTCCTCTACAAGCAATTTGCTCTCAAAGATCTTGGGTCATTAAACTTCTTTCTAGGAATTCAAGTCACACGCACCAAATCTGGAATCCATCTCAGTCAGCGTAAATACATTTCAGATCTCCTTGATTGCACAGACGTGAATGGTGCCAAGCTCGTAACTTCACCTCTTGCTTCTAATCACAAGCTTAAAAAAGATGTAGGTGAACCTTTCAAGGATCCCACGCTCTATAGGAGTGTTGTTGGTGCACTGCAATACCTTACATTGACATGGCCAGAACTTGCATTTGCAGTCAATAAAGTCTCTCAGTTCATGCAATCACCCATTGACATTCCTTGGTCCGCTGTCAAACGAATACTTCGTTACTTGAAAGGTACCATGGACTTTGGTCTCCATCTACGGACCTCAAATGATCTCACTCTTCATGCCTACTTCGACTCTGACTAGGCTGGTTGTCTTGATGATAGATGGAGCTCACATGGATATTGCATTTTTCTGGGCCCAAATCTAATATCTTAGTTAGCCAAAAAGCAGCCCACCACCTCTCGTTCAAGTACAGAGACTGAATATCCAGCCATTGCCTTTGCTACTTCCGAACTATGCTGGCTTCGCTCGCTACTCTCTGAACTGCGTCTTCCATTAACTGCTACTCCCAAACTATGGTGTGACAATATTAGGGCTATGTATCTCACTGCCAAGCCAGTCTTCCATGCCAGGACAAAGCATATTGAAGTTGACGTGCATTTTGTTCGCGAAAAAGTTGCCAAAGGTGAACTTGATGTTTGATACATATCAACCCATGACCAACTCGCGAATGTACTGACAAAAGGCTTATCTGTTCATCGTTTCTGTTACCTACGAAACAAGCTCACTGTTGTTGACTCCGTTTCGCTTGAGGGGGCGTGTTAAGGCATGATTGGTGTTCTAGAATATTTTCTCTCATTTTGAAATAATGTTGATTGATTCTTTCCATTGTTTCACTGAACTGTCTTGCACGGCTTATGCTAATTGACAGCCTTGTAATTAGCTCAAATCTCCTATATAAGGAGGCTCATCTTGTACTGTAAAAGATATAGCAATAACACATTATTCTATTCACCCTCTTGTGAATCTTTCACTTGTTTATTCCAAGTTCTAAAGGCCATCTTCAAATGCCATTGCTTAAGCCAAAATTTCAATACCTCCTGAGCAGGCACATGAGATGACCAATTATTGAAAACAAACTCCCAAAAACCAGGGTGCTGATCCCATGCGTTGATATAGCGGAATGAAGAGGGACCTCTATCTATTCCAACAGTACAAGAAATCAGAAAAGGACTATGATCTGATCCACCTTTTGCTAGATGAGTAACCTTTGTGGATGTAAAACAATTTGCTCAAAGAAAATCAGTGCAAACCCTATCTAACCTCTAGCAAATTGTCTTGTTTAACCAGGTGAACTGGTTACCCACAAAACCCGCATCTTCCAAACCACACTCCATCAAACAGTTTGCTAATTCCTCCATACCTGATATTTTCGGGCGTCGCACCCTTGAGCTTTTCTCTAGCATGTAAGATAACATTGAAATCTCCTCCAACCATCCACAGGTTATCCAAATTTTCAGCACAACGGAGAAGTTCAAACCAAAGATCCCGACGAACCACTTTTGAGTTGTCTGCATAGATCAAAGTAATACAAAAACTACTTTGAACCCATGCAAACTTAACTTCTGCAAATGGAAGCTTGATTGTGATCTAATAGAATATTCACATCTAACTCTTCTAACCAAAACATCCATTATCTTGTTATTCACATTAGCACAGGCATAATGAAATCCAAGCTTCTTCTTAAATTCATCTATCTTAGTAACAGCAACAAAAGGCTCAAGGATAGAAACCAGTTTAGGTTCGATACATACGGATCATACTTTTCAACCACTGAAAGCCCTCTATCCTTGCAATACCACGCATATTCCAAATAAGGCTGCAAATCATTTTGAACTCATCTTAGATTTGAGAGCTGCTGGGTCCTGAGGCAGCCCCTCACTTCGAAGCTAAGAGAGAGAGAGATCTTTTGTGGTTTGGAACCACCTCTCTTTGCTATCTTCTTAGACATGCCAGAATCTGAATTCCTACGTACCAATTCCTTTGTTTGCACTAGCTCCATTTCTACATCTTCTTGTTCATCATCAGGTTTATTTTCTATATCACCAGAGCCACGACGAACCTCGACGCCATTGTTACACCCCTCTGACACTACTGGATTTTCTCTATTAAACTCCCCAGACTCCTCGAAACCATCATTATCCAACTCCTGCATCTGATTATCATTAGCCTCATCTGGCTCCTTCGACTTTTCCAACTGGGTAGATGAAAATTCCCTACAATTTTCCAGCTCATCTTTGTCAATCAGGTCAGTTCCCTGGCCAAGCTCTATTTTTTCCAGCAAAACCAACTGATTATCCTTAATAGCAACATTCTCAGGAGCAGCCTGATAATATATTTTGACTGCATATATATATTGACTATATGTAAGGCAACCAATCGCTCCAGTGTTGTGTATCCAAAATGATCTAGCTCTCAAAGCATATATTGCTTGTAATGGTAAATTAATTTGTGATTAGTCCATCGTAAGTACTTATAATTGACTTATTGCTCGTTTTCTTTTTTGTTTCTCTCCAAGTTCCTGTATTTTGTTGGGGGCAATTACAAGTACATGTATTTATGGTAGTCCCTTATTTTTAAAAGGTTTCAATTTAGTTTTTTACTTTCGCAACTTGTGACATTGTTAGTCCTAACCTTAAAAAAGTCAAGAAATTAATGATATTAGGAGTAATGGTTTTACAAATCCCAAAGAGTAAGAGACTAGTAGTGTCAAATATAAAGAATTAACAGCATTACAAATTGCAAATATAAGGATTGAAATATATTTTTCTTTTTTGCATTTTTTGAACTCAGGACTTATGGTATTACTAATTGTAAAAATAAGAACCTAAATTTCGTGTTTTAAAAGTAAATAATCTAATTGTCAAAAGGGTAAAAGAATAAGGGACCAAATAATTTATTTACCCTATACATATTTGAAAGAATAATTACTTTTGCTCGTACTTCGATGTGCCTTTGACCAACTTAGGAACCATTGCATTGATCTCCTCTTATTTGTTTTGAATTTTCACATAATGCATGTGATAAAATATCTTAAATTATATAAGATATCTCTTCATTTTAATAAATAAGTATTTTAAAATAAATTCATTCCAAACACACTAGAAGAGGAAGATTTCTAAGGTTTTTCTTTTACCTCTGTCTGGGATCAGCCGTTCAGACCTGGCGATGAATTGAGCAAATTGCATGTATTCAACGGCCAAGTAGAATGGTCTGAGCTCGGCATTTGGTAATATTGTGGACCCGTCATAAAAAAATCTGCTCCAGTTGTGTAGTTGGCTCCAGTTGTGTAGTTGGCTTCAAGAGTATCCAGGTATGCGCTAAGGAAAGGCAAACCTAAGATTCCTTGCTATAACGGTCAAAAAGTTAGATAGAGAATTAGCTGCTACACGCAGTAGCAGTCTAACAATTATACAAACCACATGGCAGCAATTAACGTGCATTTTCTCCATGAAGTCAGGGTAAATTTCACTAAACCCCCATCATCCTATAATTTATCACAAGTGCATTTAATTCTCTGAAATTTCAAAATAGATGCAAACACCTATTTTAGGAGGTATATATACTCTATATCTTGAGGACTATAAGGAGGTCACGTGCCTATTTTTTTAGGCATGTGTGCTATAAATTTTAAGATCACAGGAGGATCTCACTTATTTTGAAACCACAAGGATAACATGCACTTACGATAAATCATATGGGGGTTCAATGCAATTTACCCCATGAAGTCAATATAAACTTTAAGCTAATTAATCATCTAATCTAATAAGGAATGTTATTAATGGAAAGAAAAGTATATACCTATGAAATCGATAATAAGGCGTCCATCATTGAACCTACCGAAAGGCCTACAGAAAAATGTAATACCATACGGTAAAGGAAGATGAAATATAGCAGTATAATATGCTCTAATGTCTGAATTTGAGTCACCAAAATTAAATATTGCTAGAAAGTTGCATACCTTTAGGGCATGTGGAGTCCCCGAGAAAATTGCATAAGATAGAAGCATGCAAGAAAAAAAGAAAAGAGAAGTCATGTTATTAGCAAATGATGGAAAAACTGGTTACTATTTATAGGCCAATTTCTATTACATATTACATGGTTTGGTAGTTTTCTGGAAATATATATGTCGCCGTCAAATTGAATACATTTGAATCCTATTAAATGCTCCAGAGACCCAAAAGACGGAAATTTTTTTTTTTTACCCTTATTTTAAAAATTTATCACAAAAATACCCTACTTTTTAAATTTGTTTCAAAAATGTCATTTTCGATAAGGTGACTTACCGTTCTCCATACTGTCAAAGCATATCTTGATTAAACGGTAAGTAACTTACCGTCTGACACATTGTCAGCAGGAATCTTATAGAACGGTAAGCCACCTACCGTTCCTTTATAGCATTACTTGGCTTTGAACGATAATTCACCTACCGACCCTGAATGGCTTGACCCCCTATTTAATCCCCACTCTTTCATTCTCGGAAGGCCTAACATCCCTGATCCAAAATTTTTATTACCCATATATAATCCGCCCAATCTCCTTAAATTTTCGAAACGCCCAAAATCTCTCCAATTCTCTTCTACACACATATACTTCTATACTACTCTCTAATATTTTTTAATCAGACAAAAAATATGAATACAGTCTCCGTTCTTTGATATTACGGAGGAGAAAAAATTAATGGCCCTTATGAAATCAATTATAAAACTACGAAGCCTGTTCGTAAGGTCAAAATAACACATGAAACATCATACAATGAATTTGTTTATGTCGTCTATGAGAAGTTTAATTTGCATTATGGCATCAACAGGGTTGAGCTATCGCATCGTTTCCAATCGGGGTGGTCGTACAATTGCAATATCCATATTTT
Organism: Cordia subcordata; assembly: GCA_028554755.1. Lineage (NCBI taxonomy): Eukaryota > Viridiplantae > Streptophyta > Magnoliopsida > Boraginales > Cordiaceae > Cordia > Cordia subcordata. The sequence goes on from JAPTOF010000019.1 coordinate 11,245,836, forward strand.
AGCAAGGCGGCAATCAGCAATGATGAAGATTTGATGGACGTGTTTCGAATAGCTTGTGAGGATAATAACATAAACAATGCTTATGTTATTGTTGAAATAAAGGCAGACGATGTATATATCGCACAACGAAGCAGTGATTTCTAGTGTGATGGCACTGTTTTCGACTTGAATCCTGAACCATCACATTACGCCGTTGCTGGGAGTGACATACCATAGGGAAGGGTCTTGTTTTCTTTCGTATGGAAAATGACCAAGCCTACAAGGCAATTCTTGAGCATCAGTGGCATGTTTATAATCAAACTTTGCTTTTGAGAAGGTGGAAACCAGGGATAGAACCATTAAACTTCAGATTTAAGAGGGTGCCCATTTGGGTTAAATTGTGGAACATCCTTTCTGACTACTAGATTATAGATGGTGTCAGTTGTGCTGCAAGTGCTATTGGAACTCCACTCCAGGTTGATAAGCTTCCGGAGTAAACTCCACGCATCAGTTTCGCAAAAGTTTGTGTCGATGTGGGGGTTCAGGATGATTTGCTTGATTCTTTCGAATTCGAAGTTGAGAAGGGGAAGATTGCTATTGTCAAAGTGGAATACATGTGGAGACCATTATGGTGTACACATTGCAAGACCCTGGGTCATTCGATATCTAGATGTTCAAAAGCCTATCCTGGTGGCCCTTGCAGCACCAATGAAAAGAGGATGACCATTCGCAATCCCTCCGAAACTTTGGATAAGAGGAAACATATTTCCAATGATCCTGGGAGAACTATAAACAAAGTGAATGTTTGGACTGAGGTCTAGAATAGGAGACGTGGAAACTCCTCACCAAGCCTGGTAAAGAGGTTCAGGGATCTCACTCCTGCTTCGTTGTCAACAAAGAGGTCAAAGGTCCCTTAAACCCTTACAGAACTCTCGATTCTCTTTAGGGTCAAACTGAAACTCTAATTGCAGGTAATGATTCTCAGGTTGCCGCGCTCTCTTACCTACAAGGGCTGACCTGGTGGAGGATCCCCCTTCTCCACTGGATAAATGATCGTCTCCTTTTAGAATATTAGAGGCCTTAATTTGGCCTCTAAATATGTTGAGGTGACTCATCACCTCAAACAAAATAAAATTGATGTTTGTGGTCTTTTGGAAACCAAAATCACGATGTGTAAAGCTCATTTACTTCACAAAGAGAAATTTTTGCAGTGGGAGATCATCACCAATTATGAACATGATCAATCTGGTAGGATTTGGGTTTTCTGGAATGCTAAATCAGTCTCTATCAAGAAACGTGAATGCATTGATCACGCTATTGTCTGCGAAGTGGAATGGAGCAATAATAATTTCAGGGGGCTGCTGGTTTTTGTTTACGCCTCTAATGATATTAAGCACCACAAATGCCTTTGGAATGATATAAGAACTTGGGTTGCCAAATGTTGCAGTGGGGGAGATTTTAATGACATTTTTCAATGTGAAGAACGTCTAGGTTGTCAAACTACGGGAGTTGGGTCTAAGGATTTCCAGGACTATGTTTGGGACTCTAGACTTAAGGAGCGCTCTTGTTTGGGCTTGCAATTTACCTAGACTAATAGTAGCACTGATGGTGGGCTTCGAGCTGGTAAATTGGATACGGTTCTTATTAACGGTGAATGGGTGGGACATTACTGTAGCTGTTCTCTTCGAGCAAGGACCACACCCCTCTCTTCCTCTTACCTATTCCAGAAAAAACCCAAACCTTTCAAGTTTTTCAATGCCTGGATGGGGCATCAGGGTTTCGAGGACCTGGTCAAAGAAATTTGGGAGCAGCCTGTCATTGGGTTTCTTATGTTCAGGCTCTAGACCAAACTTAAGAAACTCAAAACTGCCCTAAAAAACTTTAATGCTAATCATTTCAATAATATCTCTGCAAGAGCTACTGAGGCACAGAATCGTCTGGGTTTTGTCCAAAACATCATTCTTGAAGGTAATCCCTCGACTACTATTCTAGAAGAAGAGCGTCGCTTGATTAAGGAAGTTGATTGCCTTACCAAAGCTGAACAAAGTTTCTGGTCCCAGAAGTCGAGGGTGGATTGGCGGAGTGAGGGTGACAAAAACACTGCCTTCTTCTATAAGGTTGCTAGAGGGCGAACTACCTATAATGCTATGCCCTTCTAGTGGGAAAACAGTACGCTTCTTACTAAGGATAAGGACATTGGGGAGAAGGCAATAAACTTATTTCACTCTCTACTTAATGATTCTGGTGGTAATGTTCAGGTTCAGGACCTCACACCTTTTATGGATATGCGAGTTTGAGAAAGTGATCTGGATCTGTTGTCTAGCCCGATCACATCTGATGAAATCAAAAGGGCTATGTTTTCTATTGTAGGCCATAAGAGTCCTGAACCTATTGGCTATACTTCCCAGTTTTTCAAAAAGATATGGCATATTGTTGGGTCTGACGTGATCACGGCCATCAAATCCTTTTTCGAGTCAAGATCCCTGCTTCGAGAAATAAATGCTACCATCCTTACCTTGGTCCCAAAACTTAAGCATCCCAGCATCATGAACGACTTTTGGCCCATTGCTTGTTGCAACACAACTTATAAGTGCATTACCAAGATCATTGCCAATAAAATCCAATCAGTCATAGGAAGCATCATCTTTAATTCTCAGGCTGCTTTTGTAAAAGGTTGGAACATTGCGGATAATATCCACCTGGCTCATGAATTAGTAAGAGGCTACAGTAAGCGCGATGGAGTCCATAGGTGCACTCTTAAACTTGATATTCGCAAAGCTTTTGACACAATGAATTGGGATTTCATTTTGGCTACTCTCCAAGCTCATGGGTTCCCAGACACCTTTGTCAACTGGATAAGAAGCTCTATTACTTCTCCAAAGTTCTCCATTGGCATGAATGGGCACATGTATGGTTTTTTTAACGCTAGTAAAGGGCTTAGGCAAGGGGATCCCATATCCCCCTACCTCTTTGTTCTTGGTATGAACATCCTCTTTGGAATTTTTCGTCCGAGCTTAAACATCACCCAAAATGCAGAAGATTAAATTTAACACACATTAGCGTTGTTGATGATGTCCTTATCTTTTCCAATACTAATAAAAGCTCTTTTTTCTCTATCAAGCAGAGTCTTGAACTTTTTGAAAGACTCTCTGGTCTTAAAGTTAATGAAGATAAGAGTGAGTGTTTTTTTAGAGGAAGTTCTGATGCACTGAAGGATAAAATCTTTGGTGTCTTCGGGTTTCAAATTGGATCCCTCCCGGTCTGTTACCTTATAGTGTCCCACTGGTGTCAGGAAAACATAGGGCTTGTTTGGATTGGTTTTTTTTTAAAAGAAAAACACTTTTTTTTTTAAAAAAGTTATATTAAATTTACAATAACTATTAGATTTTGCTTCCAAAAAAGCTGAAACTCTGAAAAAAGCTTAAATACAGCTTTTTTTAAAAGTCAAAATTTTCAACTTCTCAAAAAAAACTATTTTCCAAAAGCTGTAAAAAAAGTACTTTTGAAAAAAGTTAATCCAAACGAGCCCATAGCAAAGCAGAATGCAAAGGTCTCTCTGATAAAATCCTTAGTCGCATTGAGGGGTGGGCTGTTATTTGGCTATCCTTTACAGGGAGAAAACAACTTATATCTTCTGTACTTTACAATATTGAGGCTTAATGGGCACGCATGTTTGTCCTTCCAAAAAGAGTTACTCAAAATATTGAAAGAGCCTTTGCCAGATTTCTCTGGATTGGTAACACGATGACAAGAGGAAAAAATAAGGTGGCTTGGTCTGTTGTTTGCAGGAAAACTGAAGAAGGGGGTGCAGGTATTAAGGATTTGATTGCCACCAATAAAGCTTGTGACATGCTTTATTTATGGCAGCTTGTTAGCGATCACTATTCAATCTGGACAACCTGGATCAAGGAATACAGGCTCAAGCACTACTTTGTCTAGGACGCCCCTTCTCCTAATGATTCTCCCCGGTACTGGAAGAAATTGTTAAAACTCCGCATCGAAATGCAGCCTTTGGTTGAGGTGGTTGATGGATATGCTATTTGGATCCCCAACCCAAATGGTAAGTTCACTACTTCTTCAGCGTGGGAATGTATCCATTCGAAGTTTCGTAGAAATAGCATGGAATAAAATTGTCTAGTTTAAAAGGCATGCCCCCAACCATGCCTCCTACACATGGACCATGTTGCTCAATCGAAACCCAACTAAATAGAAGCTTCTTGGATGGGGTTTGAATATTGATCCACTATGTTGTTTTTGCCAAAACTGAACCAAAACTCACGACCATCTCTTGTTCGAATGCAATTTCTCGCGTCGCTTATGGATAGCTGGTATGAAAAAGTCAAGGGTCCTTACCAGCTATGGAAATGGAACTATATTTGCTCCTGGCTTATCAATAAACACTCCTTTCATAAATTCCACAGTTTGGCAGTCAAGCTTGTCTTTGAAGCTCTTATCTTCCACATCTAGAAAGAGCACAACTGCAGACTCTTCAATGATAAGGCTATTATGGAAGACCAGATCCTTCTTGGTGTAAAAAATTGTATTTTTGTGGTTAAGTCAGCTAGGAATACTTCTTTTTATAGGGCTATTTGTAAAGCATTGAAAGATAAATTATGGCTATGGCATACCTGTTGGATGCTGGATCACTACAAGAAAAGGGGGCTTTAGTTACCAAAAATTAGTGACCGACTTATCGGTCACTAATTGTTACTAATTAGTAACTGATTTGTGAAGGAATTAAATATAAAAATTAGAAAAATTTTCATGTTAAATTATTGACCAATTAGTGACCGATTTGTTACCGAATTAGTGACTGCAATGATTCAGTCATAAATTCGTTACTAAATTTGTGACTAAATATTCTTTCAGTCACAAATCTGTTATAGAAATTTTATGGGTAGGCTAATTTCGGTTAAAAATCAATCATTAATTTGTAAAGTGAAAATGGGTCCCTAATCGGTCATTAATAGTGACTGAAGATCAGTCACAAGCCTACCACAAGTTGAATTCGGTCACAACAGTTACTAATTTATGAAATACGATTCAGTCACTAATTGTGACAAATATTTCAGTCACAAATCCGTAACAAATTAAATCGATCACTAATTATGACTGAAATTTCTGTCGCAAATCGGTCAAAAATCAAATTTGGTCACAAATCGGTCACTGATTTGTGAAATACAATTCGGTCACTAATTGGTCACTAATTGTGACGGATATTTCAGTCACAAATCAATTACTAATTTGTGAAACATGATTCGGTCACTAACTGATAACTAACTGTTCAACAATATTTTTATCACAAATCGGTAACAAATTAAATCGGTCATTAATTGGTCAGTAATTGCAACTGAACTTTCCGTCACAAATTGGTTACGAATTAAATTCGGTCACTAATTTGTGAAACACAATCCAGTCACTAATTGTGACAGATATTTCAATCACAAATTGAATTCGGTCATAAATTGGTCACTAATTTGTGAAACATGAATCCGTCACTAATCAATCACTAATTGTGACCAATATTTTGGTCACAAATCTGTAACAAATTAAATCGGTCATTATTTGGTCATAAGTTGATTTTTTTTTCTTTTTAACATTAAATTATATAACTCTAAAGGATTTAATTTGTAAATAATCATATATTAATCAATAAATATAAGAAATTCAAATATCTAACTTTTTTTTGGGGAGTGTATTAATATTTCTATATTTGAATTGCAATTAAAAAAATAATTTAATGGTTTAATGTGTATATTTTAATCACACTTAACTTGATTGATTTAGTTATATTACTAACTTTACTAAAATTACAAACTTCATTAATTCTAGCTATATTATCAAATATATTTATTTTACTTAAATTCTTAATTTTTAACATAACCACAATTAACTTAATTAACTCCAGTCTTACCGTTTGTTTATCTGGCATAAAATTAGAAATAAAATCTAATAAAACTTTTCTCATGTTTCACCTCAAAGCTCTTCCTGTGTAAAGAGGCAATGAGTCAAGTAGTAAGTTATCCAATTATTTACCATGATTTTTCTGTATATAGACAACTATATACAAATTTATTGTTAGAAGCAAGCTAATTATTGTCAAGGAACAAATTTCCGCCGTGCAAGTTAGTTATTCCCACAGAAAATGGAATGCAATAGGTATCAAAGAAAAACTAATATGCTAGAATTGAACTCTCCCTAACCTATATCTTTTCATAATTTTCAGTTTGGTAGTCTTGTACTCTCTCTAACCTGTATTGTTGTGCCACGCTTTTGATTTACTTAGACATAATATTAGCTTATTTAATTGTGGCAAAAGTTACTTTACCAGTTCTTTTTCTGTCTTTTGGGTACTCAAATCAATGAGTCATAATATTGTTGGATGTATGAATGCTTACTAAAAGTGTGTTTGGAATGATCTTATTTTAAGATGCTTATCCTATTGAAATTTGGAGATATCTTATAAGATTTAAGATATCTTATCATATGCACCATGTATTCTATAGTTATAAAAGATAAGATAGGAAGAATTGCTTATTTCTTATAAGATAAAAAGTATAATTTTGTTTTAAATTTTCATAGGATGCATGATAAGATTTTTTAAATCTTATAAGATGTACCCTCATTTTAATAAGATAAGTATCTTAAAATAAGACTATAACAAACAGAGTATAAATATTTTGAGTTCTCATTTACTTGCATACTCATGGCAGTTAGTTAGTTACTATTGATTGACTGTTTCTTATGGTTTTTGACCTTCAAATATGAATTTGTATAGCCATTGTTCAAGATATACCTCTATCTGACAATGTGCCTAAGGAAGAAAAAAAAGCAAATTGTGTTAGAAAGTAGAAGAAGCTATTTTGAATATAGAGAGAATATATTAAACTTTATTATCTCTTCTAACTTGGGCATATACAACTAAAAGCTCTCACCTCTATATATAGGCTATTCCAGAAATCCAAAACTAAATAGGATTTGGTTAAACCAATCCTTTATATATTAAAATAGCTAATAGATCAATCCTAATTTGACTAGGAAAATAACCAATAAACTAATCCTAATATAATTAGGACTTTTAAACATATTCAAATTCTAAATCAAGTTTATTTTCTAACATCCCCTCTTAAACCTGATTTGATTCTCGTAACTCCAAGCAAAGCTATCAGCTGGATGAACACGTCACTCTTGTAGGCCTCTGTGAGAATGTCGGCAATCTCTCACATACACTATCTTCAATCACTTTTTTTTTGCAACACACTTTCCAACTCTTTCGCCATTACTCTTTTGAACTATCACCATAGTCAATGCCATCTCTTTGACTATGGCCTTTTGCAACCCATCTTGCCTTGTATCTTTTTACTTCATTTTTTGTATTCCTCTTTATTTTGTAAACCGGCTTTACTCCAATGACTTTGTGTCCTTTGGGTAAAGTCACAAGCTCCCAAGTTTCATTCTTCTTGATCGTCTTGATATTTTCATCCATAACTCCTCTTGACGTTTCACTCTTATCAGCTTCCTCAAATGTTATTAGCTCACAATCAGCATGGAGACAAAAGAGATTTAGTTCATCATTTAAATTTCGAGTTACATCATAAATTTCACTCAAATTTCTATATCGAGGAGCTCTTTCTTCAAGACTCAAACTTGTTACAGAGGAGTTTCCTTGACCAATAGTTGGAGATGGAGTTGGAGTTGCAGTTGGAGTTGGAACTGCACTTGAAGTTGGAGTAGGAATTTGAGAGATCGAATCCCTGTTTACTTCTACTTCTTGCTCTTGAAGTGACAAGAATTTATCTTCTTTTTTCTCATTAGTACCCCAATCCCATTCTGCTTCTTCATTAAATTGAACATCCCTGCTAATAATAATCCTTCCACTAATAGGATTGTAAAGCTTGTAACCTTTGGAGTGTCTATCATAGCGAGTAAAAACAAGCTTTTGACTCTTGTCGGCAAGCTTGGATCTAACTTGATCTGGAATATGAGCATTAGCTATGCATCTAAAAACTCGTAAATGCTTGATGCCAGGCTTCTTTTTATACCAGGCTTCTAATGGTGTCTTGTTAGAAAGACTCTTTGTAGCACTACGATTCAAAAGATACACAACACAATCAACAGCTTCAGCCCAAAATTCTTTCGGCATTCTTTTGGTCTTCAACATGCTCCATATCATCTCAAGAATAACTCTATTTTTCCTCTCAGCAACTCCATTCTGTTGAGGCGATCGAGGAACTGTCAAAGGACCTCGAATACCTTGATCTTCACAAAACCTTTCAAATTCTTTTGATGTGAATTCTCCGCCTCTGTCAAATCTCAAAGCTTTTATCTTGTAACCACTTTCCTTTTCAACAAGGGCCTTAAATATCTTGAACTTCTCAAAAGCATAAGAACTTGGATTTATAGGCCCACAAATATTGGTATGGACAAGTTCAAGTGGCCTCCTTGCTCTTGATGTAGCCTCATGTGGAAAATTTTTCCTAACTTGTTTCCCAAGAAGACAGCCTTCACATACTTGCTCTAGATGATTGATGAGAGGCAATCCATTCACCATATTGATTTTGACATCAAAGACAAATTTTCAAAATTTATGTGCCCAAATCTCAAATGCCAAAACCAAGAAGTTTCTTTTACACAAGCTTTAAAACATTTTGCTGTATCATTCTGAATATTTAATACAAACAATCTATTTCTTGTCATTGGCACTTTTGTTATCAAAACATTATTTTCATCCCTTATTACACAATGTTTATCTTCTAATAAAATTGTGTAATTTTTCTCAAGAAGTTGGCCAAGACTCAAAATATTACTTTTTAATTTTGGCACATAATAAACTTCAGAAATAAGACGATGTCTTCCATCATTCAAACGGATTAGAATCTTACCTTTGCCTTCCACAGAGATCGTAGAGCCATCTCCAAATTTTACATTGCCCTTGATAGTTTCATCGAGCTCTACAAACATACTCCTTTTTCCACTCATGTGACTGCTAGCTGCTGTATCAAGATATCATGAAGTCCCATCTCCATTAGGTTCACCTTGATAAGCCATCAACAAGGTTATCTCTTCTTCTTCTTCTTGTTTCTCTATATAATTTGCTTTCTCAGCCATAACTTTTGGATTTTTTTTGCATTCATAAAAATAATGCCCAAATTTCTGACAATTCTAACATTGAATTGACGATTTATCATACTTTCCTTTGCCTCTTCCATGCCCAGGTCCTTGTGTATTATTCTCTTCTGGATTGAATTGATTAAATCCTCCTCTTCCGCCACGTCCTCGCCCTCTTTGTCCACGACTACGTCCACATCCTCTTTGACCTCCATTATTATTGGAGTTTTCTTCTTTCTTCAAAGTAAGATTACTTTGAAGAACCTTTTCAATGACTTCCTTATCCTTCTTTTTATGTCTTTCTTCATGGGCTTGTAACGAACCCATGAGTTCATCAATGGACAAGGTATCTAAATCCTTTGATTCTTCAGTGGCTACTACAATATATTCATATTTTGGATGCAAAGAACGAAGGATTTTTTCTACTACACGGACATCTTTCAAATCTTCTCCATATCTTTTTAATTGATTGGAAACCACCAAAACTCTGGAAATATAATTTGGTATAGATTCCGTATCATTCATATGGATAGATTCGAACTCACCTCTTAAAGTTTGAAGACGAACCTTTTTTACCTTATCTACTCCCTTTTGAGATTTTTGAAGAATCTGCCATGCTTCCTTCGCAGTAGTGGCACATGAAATCTTCTCGAACATTGCTTCATCCAAACACAGATGGATGATAGAAAGAGCTTGTTGATCTTTCTTACGAGATCTTGTCAGTACATCTTTTTGAGCTTGACTCAAGGTTGCTTCTTCATCCGGTTCTGTGTAGCCTTTTTGTACAATCTCCCAAGCATCTTGAGAGCCAAGAAAGGCTTTTAGACAAATTGCCCAATTATCGTAATTATCCTTCGTCAGGCAAGGGAATTGAAACGGAAGTATCGCATTAGCCATCATATTTACCTAGCTCTGATCCCACTTTGTTAGAAAGTGGAAGAGGCTATTTTGAATATAGAGAGAATATATTAAACTTTATTATCTCTTCTAACTTGGGCATATACAACTAAAAGCTTTCACATCTATATATAAGCTGTTCCAGAAATCCAAAACTAAATAGGATTTGGTTAAACCAATCCTTTACATATTAAAATAGCTAATAGATCAATCCTAATTTGACTAGGAAAATAACCAATAAACTAATCCAAATATAATTAGGACTTTTAAACATATCCAAATTCTAAATCAAGTTTATTTTCTAACAGACTGGAGCAAGCAGCTTTAAATGAAATGTGCAAGATTCTTAGTGAAGGGATGAGGGGTGTACGCCAATTTCTGATACTTGTCGTAAATGTTGACTTCATTGTGTATACTCAAGTAGGATTCACCAGGGGTTATTTTCCACGGAGAAGCAACTTTTGAAACTATTGTTAGAAGTGTTAGAATGAAAATATGCAGTTGTAGGAAATTTTCTAAGAATACTATTAATATTTTGATTAAGGATACACGGGATCTTAGAGATATACTTGTATAGTCCTCTTTTTTTAATGGGACTTCTTTGTAAATGATTTGGTTCAATTTAATGAAATTTTGCTTTCCCGGTAAAAATAAAAATAAAAAAAAGAAGTTTGACAATTACACCTGAAGAGATCAAAGAACTGTGGGAAGAGTATGAAAACAAGACCTCCTTAGAGGGCCAATCTTGTGAAGGATTTGATAAAGTATCCAATATCCTTTTAATTTAAGTTCCTTTTCATAACAACTTTATTTGATCTTCTGATACATTCCTCAGATCTCATGCTTCATCTTGATATTTCATCTCACAAGCTTATTGTGAATGGATGTATGTTACTCAGCATGAATTATGGAAAACATTTTCATTTGGGTTGGCATTTGCTTAGTTTTCTTGTATATAGTTTGGATTAGTATGCTTCACCATTAATTATCACTTTATTGTTCAGAGCCAATGTCTTTTTACTAAATGGTCTAGCTAGCTCATCTTAAAGGATTATTTCTAGTACATCTCTAAACTTTTTTATTCAAGATACATGCAGTGGTCATATAGATGAAAAAATTAAGATAGATTGTTAAATTTTCGCAGTCTATTAGAGCCAATCAACTTGGTGAGTCCATAGGTGATGGCCAAACTAAAACAGTCTGTAGGAAGTTGGCATGAAACGCAGCAACTTGAATTTCATGAATTACATTATCTGTAGGTTCTTGGGGATTTTCGAAAATTTGGGCCTTAAAGTTGTCTGATGCTAGAATTTTGCACTTGACTCGCCTATCTTATTACAAAATATCAGTTTTTCTATTATGTTCTAATCCTCATTTACATTTTTGTCATTCAAGTTTCAAGAACCTCCAATCTCTGGAAATTTGTGGTGGAGGATTAACTGATGTCGGTGTAAAGAACCTCAAAGATCTTACATCTCTGACGATGTTGAATCTTTCGCAAGAAAAGTACTTGATAGATAAAAGCTTGGCATTTCTGGTATTTTCACAAACCTATATGTATGCTGAGTTCTTATTTTCTTGGAAATTGATTGAATTTTTATCTTCTTGAATCTAATTTCACGAGTTCTTTGGACTAATGCATCGATTAGAACAAACTACATTAAGGGTCATACTTTTTGTTAATTGCCTGCAAAATTGATGCCTTTGTTTCAAATGCTATATGAGTCGACCAAGTACACCCTTAGTCTCGTCTTATTCATGTGTTTGATGATTGCACTTGAGAGGATTTCTGTTGGATACCTTGGGATGTCCTATGATTGAACTCGAGTTGACTTTTGTATGGATGTCTTGAGTCATCCTATTCTTTTGTAAAGCAATAGCTACTTTGACAACTATTCAGTTCATTGCAAATCACACATATGTTAGATATTCAATTTTAGATTTTTGTTAAACTATTATGAATCTCTATTACTCATGCCAGTTTGAGTCCAGCTTTTGTGGCGGTTGTTTTGAGCTTTTGTCCAAAGATGCACCTCAGCTTGAATGTACTAGGAAGGACGCAAATTCGATGGACTAGAACTTGTCTTCTTCCTTTTTAGCAAAATTTCTTCCTTTAGGGATTCCATTAGCTCCTGCAAGGCTCCTAATGTGCTTTACTGTGACATTTCCTCATTTTTAGCCTATGGAAATTTATGTGGACAACGAGGCGAAGTTGACTCTACATGGTCTTGTAGTTCATATTATTACCGAATTAAGATTTTAGATATTGGTTTGTGATAGTCGAGTGTTAGATTTTTTTTTTTAACACTTCATGATGGTTGTTAAGGCTTTTGCACTAATCGGAGGATTGATATTTTTTTTTTTTTGAGATTTAATTGTGATTTGTAGTATTGTGTTAAATATTTAATATTCTGGTTAAATTTTTTTATTTACGTTTCTTGTTTATGAATTTAATTTTTATTCTTTTTATTTATTTATGCCATTATTCTATATAATAGGTTAAAATATTGGCTTTAAAAAATGTTCATAAATGTTATTAATATTTTATAACTGACTAGTAATTAAAATTTCAGTCACTAATCATTCAAATAATATATACACCCATTTAGTGACTGACTAAATGTCTCAATTAGTGACTGAATTTTCGGTCACTAAAATAGTGATTGAAATTTTGGTCACTATTAATATGTTTAGTGATTAAACATCAGTCACTAATTAGTGACCAACAACAATCGGTTACTAATTTCGGGAACCAAAATATATGAAGTAGTGACCGATTAATTTCGGTCACTACTTCATGACTGAATTTTGGTCACTAATTTGTGATTGAATTTCGGCCACTAAATAGTCCTTGAATATCTTAAATTAGTGACCAAATTTTTAGTTACTTAATTAGTGACCTAATTTGGTCACTGAATGAGGTGAAAAATGCTGGTTTTAAAAATAATTAATGACCGAAATTTCGGTCATTAGAATAGTGACCAAAATTTAGGTCACTAATTGGTGACTAATTTGTGATTGATTTTTAATGTTTTGTGAGTTAAAATTAGTAATCGAATTATAAAATTTTGTGACCGAAATTTCAATTACTATTTTTGTGACCGACTTAGAATTGGTCACTAACAGAATTAGTGACAAGGCTTTTTTTACCAATGAAATCTGCCACAATTTTGTTTAATGACCGATTTTCAATATTTAGCACCAATTTTTCGTTCACAAAAGCCTTTTCTTTTTTTGGTAGTGGGACAATCTAATCCAAGGCCCCTGAGCAGTTGCATGAGCTCATGAAAAAGGATAGAATGGGGACCACTGTCCCCAGAAGGATAACTGAGCAACTGGCTTCTGCCTCCATAAAGCAAAATAGAAAAGAAAAGAAAATGTTAGTTCAGCAAGAAAAACATATTGGTGAAAAAAATTTTTACGCATGAGTGAAAACCACTCCCCCTCAAAATAGAAAAAGAGAGGAGGGAGAAGGGAGAAAAAAACTTGATTAAGATTGATGTTATATGTAACAGGTATGTAATGACACACTTAATTAGAATCTAATTAATTAGTATTGCAGCTATTAGAAAAGCATGTTGTAATATGTAAAGCTAGAATAATAAGGCTACAAATATTAACTTGCACTGTAAGCCATTTAGAAAAGCATTCTTGACATCCATTTGATAGAGTTTAAAATCCATATAACATGCAAATGCAAGTAACATGCGAATGGATTCAAGTCTAGCTACGGTGGCATAAGTCTCATCATAGTCAATAACTTTTTCTTGATTATGCTCTTGAGCTGCAATTCTAGCTTTGTTCTTAGTTACTACACAGGCTCCATCAAGTTTATTTTTAAATATCCATTTGGTTCCAATCACCGGTCTATCTCTAGGTCTTTCAACTAATTTCCAAACTTTATTTCTAGTAAATTGATTTAATTCCTCTTGCATGGCCATTATACAATTTTCATCAAGTAAAGCCTCTTTAACATCTTTAGGTTCTATATAAGAAATAAATGTATAATGTTCACAAAAAACATTGATATTACACCTAGTTCTTATGCCTTGAGATGGATCACCAAGAATTTGATCATGAGAGTGATTCCGCACAAATTTTCAACTCTTCGGTAGATCTTCATGAGTCTCTTTTGTCTCAATGTTGCTTTTGTTTGAGCATTGTCCATTATCCTTCTTGGCTTGAGACTCCTTTTCTTGATGTGTATATTTTTGTTTCGTTGGAATTTCTTTGCCTTTTGGAGATGGATCTTCAAGTGTAGTCTTCTCCAAGAGATAACCTATCCCATCAACTTCCTTTCTCGGCTCAAATGGGTTAGTCTCATCAAATGTAACATGTATTGATTCTTCCACAACAAGAGTTCTTTTATTATAGACTTTATAAGCTTTGCTCCTAATGGAATATCCTAAAAATATGCCTTTCTCCGATTTAGCATATCAAATTATCTTTAGTATTCAAGATAAAACATTTGTGGCCAAGCGCTTTGAAGTATGAAATTTTAGGCGCTTTTCCATGCCATAGTTCATATGCAGTTTTATTCAAAATGGGTCTAATTAAAACTCTATTCTGCACATAACATACGATGTTTACTGTTTTACTTCAAAACTATGTTGGCAAGTTGTGTTCTTTTAACATGGTTCTTGCCATTTCTTATAGTATACGATTCTTCCTCTCTACCGCCCCATTTTGTTGAGGAGTTCGAGGGGCTGAAAAGTTGTGTTCTATGCCATGCTCATTATAGAACTGTATAAAAGGAGTATTCACATTCTCCGCACAGTTATCACTATGAATGCAAGTTATAAAGTAGCCTTTTTCATTTTGTACTTTTCTATACAATCTTGCAAATTTATTGAATGCTTCATTTTTTTGTGCAAAAAATATGATCCATGTAAACCTAGTGTAGTCATCTATAACAACAAGAGGTATATCTAAAACCTCCTAGACTAGTCACATCAATTGGTCCAAACAAGTCCATATGCAATAATTATAATGCTCTATTACCTGAAACTTTTTTGACTAGTTTGAAAGATGTTTTGTGTTGTTTCTCTAGTTGACATGCATCACAAACTTTGTCCTTTTCAAATTTTAGTTTTGGCAAATCTCTAACAAGATTATGTTTTGATAAATCATTTAATAAACTCATGCTAGCATGCTCTAATCTTTTATGCTACATCCAAGCATTGTCATGAACAATTGACAAATATTTAACATGTTGCTACACAAGTTGATCAATTTCAACGATATAGACATTTTCGTTTCTTTTAGCAACAAATAACACATTATCATTTCCACATTCATGCACAATGCAATTAGAAGATTGAAATACAACTTTATAACTCTTATCACATAATTGGATAATACTAAGTAAATTGAATTTAAGACTCTCTACAAGTAAGATTTTGTGTATAGTAAGAGAATTTTTATTAGCAATGCTACCTTTTCCATATTTTCCTTTGCTATTGTCATCAAAGGTAACATCTCCACCTTTAGTTTTCTTCAATTTATTGAAAAGAGTGATGAGTTCCTGGTCATGTGTTTAGAATAACCACTATCCAAGATCCATTTCATCTTGCTAGTTTTGCTCTCATTGCATTCCTCGACATATAAAATTCAAATACAATTCTTTTTACTGGGGTCCTCAGCACCTTTGGTCCTTGACATTAGTATTAATTTTTTGCCTTGACAATCCATTTGAGTCTTTGCCAATGTGGGACATGTGATCCTCTATCACAAAGTTTTCTAAAGTAACAATGAGTTGATACATGTCCTTTCTTTTCACAATATGTACAAGTGACATTTGACTTTTGAGGAATTGGAGGAAGTAGAGTTAAAGGTAGATGTCTTGACAAAGTAAGTTTTAAAATATTTTTGGTTAATAGTTGGTTCATACCCAATTCTACTTTTACCAAAAGCTATCTTTTAAGATCCAAGAAGTTTTTCAAAGTTTTGTTTGCCATTTGTAAATTTTTGAATAATTCCATTTAAATCCTTATTTTTCTTTTTCAATTCCTTTATTTCATTTTCAAACCTTACAAAATCTTCGGCATATGAGTCATTTTCTTTTTCCAAAATTTCAATTTTCTTAATGAGAGAAGCATTTTCCTTTTCCAAACTTTCTTTTTCATAATATGCAAATTTTAGGTTTCCTTGCATTTGTTTATTTTTCACTAAAACTAATGAGAAATTATCATGTAATTTTGCAAATGCTTCTTTTAGTTCCTCAAAAGTATATTTCTCTTCCTCCTCCTCACTAGATGAATAATAAATAGATAGAGAAAATTGTACCTCATCGTCATTGGTCATGAGGCAAAATTTTGCAACCTCATATTGTTTCCTCCATGTCTTCTTCACTGTTGGAGGTGTCCCATGTTGCCTTGAGTGTTTTGCCTTCTTTCTTCTTTGTCAACTTTGGGCAATTTTCTTTGATTTGTCCCGATTTATTGCAATTGAAGTATTTGAGTTCATCATTTCTTGTTTCCTTTGATTGCTTGAACTCCTTGGCTTTTCTTCCTTTTCTCTTCCAATTGTTATTGTTGCTTGAGGAGGCTCCTTTTTTCATTTTTCTTAACTTCATAAATTTCTTGATGTTCCGGGCAAGTAGTGTAATCTCGTCATCTTCCGGTTCGTCCTCTTCATCTTTATCTTCGCTTGATGTGTATTTTGATGCAATAAGTGCTATGGACTTTTTCATTCTTTTATCTTCTTGTTCATGGTCCTTTATCTCAAACTCACGAGTCATAAGTGACCCAACAAGCTCATTTAGCTCTAAAGTATTGAGATATTTGGCCTCCTTGATGGCCTCCACCTTTAGTTGTCATTATGATAGTAGGCTTCTTAGCACCTTTCTTACTTTTTCTACATTTGAGTAGTCCTTTCCAAGTGCTTTCAAGCCACTAGTAATTTCGATAAATTTAGATAACATTTGCTCAACATTCTCATTGGGAAGCATTTTGAATAATTCATATTTATAAACAAGCATAGTAATTCTAGATTCCTTAACTTGACTAGTGCCTTCATAGGTTACTTCTAATTGATCCTAGAATTCTTTAGCCAAGGAGTAACCCATTACTCTAGCAATTTCGGTGACATTCATAACATTAAACAAGTAATGTGGGGCCTTTTGATTCAACTCAAATAATTTAATGTCTTCATCATTCCATTCATTCTCGGGTTTAGGCACTCTCCTATCCCCTTTTATCTTAATAGGTAAAGTAGGTCCATTTTCTATAATCTTCAAGCCTTATAATTAAGTGATTGTATAAACACTTTCATTCTTCTCTTCCAAAATACAAAGTTAGTTCCATCAAAAGTGGGTGCTTGCTTAATAGAAATTCCCTCCATATTTGCTAAATGTAATTCTACTAGTTGTTAAACTATAAGTAGAACTCTAGCTCTAGATACCAATTGTAGGTGCAAATATCTTAAGAGAGAGGGAGGGGTGAATTAAGATATCTACTAATTTTTGTATTTAAAAATTTACCAAATAAGCCATACAACGTCTCTTAGGCAATATATAAAACACAACAATATCAATGCAAGCAAGTAATGGAAATTAAGAGTAAGAGAGTATGAGAACAAACAATTTTTAGATGGTTTAGTCGTGCCTACGTCCAATGTCCAAGGATGCTCCCCTTTAGACTTCAACAACTACACTAAAATGCTTTTTCAACTCTTGGTGAAGCACAAACTAAGTTTTACAACTGTTTAAGACCACTTCTCAAAGAACCCAAGAGATTTTTTCTTTAGGATTTCCCTACACTCTTTGAAAGCTTAGCAAGTGTTTTCTCAAGGTTTTTTAATCTATTTGAGTGTGTATATAATCAAGAATATTGTGAAATAGGTGAAAGATAAAGTTGTTCTTCTCACAAGAAGATATAGCAAATAAAACTTTTGAAAGCTCAAAGATTTCACAAGTATAGCCGAAGGATTTAGCAATAAGATTTTGATTTCAGATTTTGCAAGCTTGGATTAATGTTTTTGACTATTTTTGAATATGTATTTAAAGAGAATTTGGTGTTAAGGTTTTGGTCGGTGAGGAAGAAATGAAGAAATTAGGTTGAACGGTAATAAAATGGCTGGTGCATTTAATGTAGAACCCGCTCAGCCGGTGCACCGGCTTGCCCTTTTGCTTCAGTGACTAGGCTGGACGCCTTGGCCGGTCGATCAACTAAGGGGTTCGGCTTTATCCTTTGCTTTTTTGTCTTGGTCGGGCGACCTCCCTGTTTAGCCAGTCGATCGGATTAGGGAGTCCAGCCACTCCAAAAAGTTGAAGCAAAGCCAACCAAACCTAAAACAGTTTTAAATCAATTTTAACAAATTTTTATAACACCAAATCAACTCAATCACTTTGTAAACAATTTTTCAAAGCTTAGGATCATTTCAAAACACATGTTTGAAGAATTTTATGCTATGTATGCGATCAAACAAGTTTTGCACTTTATAAAAAATAATGTTCATGAGATTTAAAATGTTTGTATCATAAAGTGAGAAACTTGAGCTATCACTTGTGATTCTAAGGCAATTCACAAAGAAGCAATACATCTGGTACCTCTTATGATGCCTATTCTTCGCTTCATGACTTCTCATCAATCTTTTTCTTCAAGCTCTGGGCTCTTTGGTGGATAAACTTTTATGTACTCCATGTCCCTTTTTCTTGTATCTTCCAAGCATATATCTTTATAATGTACACTTGACACTTACAAGATACTTTTAGTAAAATGATCATATTTAACTAAAATCAATAATACATATTTGGTAAAAATATGATGAAAATTTTCATCATTGAAATCAATAATGAATAGTTAGTCAACACATATGCATGGCTGCTTTAAACACCCAATCAATATTTAAGCGAATAATAGAAAAATTATCTATAGAGCTCACAAAATCGTGCCATATCCGGTGATGGCTTTGGATAGGGAGACAATGAATGTTAAGGGCCTAATTTGTCTCGCAAAATGTTTTAAATGAATAGTTTGTTTCATTTCGAAAATTAATTAATCTCTTTTCCAAATGTGATGTTGCGAGCTACTTAGGACCATAATCAATAACTGGTTAATACAATAAATAAATATACTAATATTCTTTCTATAAGTTTAAACTTTTAGATAAGGTCGTAACTCAATACAACTTATATGAGGCCAGTTCCTCCAATAGAATAGACAACATTTTGTGTTTTAGTTTTTCTTCTTGTTCTGTTTTGATTATGTTTTATATAAGCTTTTTGGAGTTTAACGAGGAAGAGCTTCGGAATTTAGCTAACTTTATGTTGAATCTACCTTGCTTGGAGATGCTCTCATACTCTCTTTTTGTTTCTCAAGAAACATAGTATTCGAATTATATATTCTAAATAAGATATGAATTAGAAGGAAGACTATTTATAACTCTCCGGTACAACTAATGAGCAAAGACAGTGAATTCATGCTAATTCGTGGGGCTCCAGTTTAGTGTTTCCAACTTCTTCTTGATTTTAAACGCCACTTATCCAAAGAAGCCATAACTTCTAGGAGTCTTATAGTTCTTTTACAATTTAAGGTTTTTATGCGATTTTATAGCTATTTCTTTTAGGCCTCCTAAGTTGATACTTGAGGCGAATGGAAACTGGGCCGGACCTGGCCCAGCTCATCCCGGCCCAGATAATCGTGGGCGAGGCCCGTTTTCCCTGTTTACATGTACATCTAATATTTTCAAGTACGAGGGATGTGACCATGGCCCTTGATGACTTTCTTTAATTTGGATCGTGATTAACCTGGGAACATCAACAATTACTTTCTATCATATGCTAATATCTCACTAATACGGTGCACGGGTTCGTATGTGCTGTGAAGCTTGTACTTTTAATTTAAATATATAAATAGATAAAGTTTTGATCGATTAAATTATAAAATGTAATAAATTGAATCGTATTTTCAATAAATTAATTTAGAATATAAAGGAATTAAGATCTATTGGTATAGATTGGTTTATATAAAATTTGAATTGCATATTAATTTTTTTGAATGTAAAGATAGGTGGTGAAGTGCTAGGTGAAGTATTAGTCATTTGGATTGATAATCAGTATGACTAAAGGTTTTAGTTTGAATTTATGTTCCCAACTAGTCACAAATATGTCTTGCACCTTGACTTCATATATGTGCTAGGGTGTTCTACTACGCCATACTACAAGGTTAGGTATATTCTGTCTGTTCGTGCCTAAAACATAAAATAAATAAAAATTCAGATTTCGGCATTAAGGAGGAGCCTCAATGGTACAAGCAATGGCAAGAGCAGGACTCAAATTTGAAACCAATTCATCATTAAAGGACTCAAATTTGAAACCAAAATTCATATTTCGGTATTAGAAGATAGTTCAACTAGTTGAGATTATAGTAAAGTCCTTAATTCAAATCTCATAAAGGATGGAGAATTGACTTGGGGGTGGAGGAAGGAAAAAACAAAGAAAGAAAAAACTGAATCTTTTCTAAGAGGTCCTATTGAGTTTTTTTTTTTATTTAAAAAAAAGAAAATCACAATCAGCAGACGTGTTTTTTCTTACACCTTATCTAAAACCTAGGCTACTGAATCCAGCGTTATGGTTACGATATATGCCAAATCCTGAAATTAAAAACTCTTCTGTGCAACAAATTGATTCTCTCTCTATGGTGCATGATCTCCATGACACTAAGCTATCATTTAATTTTTTTACAATCAAGCACCGTATTGGATACATGCATACATTTAAGAATAAAAAACCAAATATATTCTGCAACATATCAGATTACTTGATGGAAAAATGTCTCAATATCTTCAAACAAAACAAAAGATCTCCGTTTAAATTATTAGATTCCCGTGCATCTTGATTATAAAGTTCAATTGAAATATATCTAACCATTTTTTTTTTCAATTAGTGTCCGAATTCTTAAATCATCAAAAGTTTTAAGGTTCGGAATGCTAAAAAATCCATGGTTTTTGTTAATACAGCAGATCAGGCGGCCTGTAGGAGATTATCTCCTTGTTAGTACAACAAATAAATTTATTAATATTTTCTTCATAAGTTTAAATTTTTAATTAATTAAGATGATAATTGTATTATGGTATCTTTCAAAAATAAAAAAGTCTAAGGTTCGAAACTTGTTGCCACATATTTAACTATGTATGTTTCACCTATTTAATTCTGTACGTGTAAAACTCAAAACATATCACCAATATTCTTATAGGTCTCAAGTTTAAGAACCTATTTGGCTAAGCTTATAAGTTGGTCAAACTAGCTTATAAGACCAACTTATAAGGCAAAAAAGAGAATTTACGTGTTTGGTAGCACAACTTATGAGCACTTTTTAATGGCTTATAAGCTAAAAAAAAGAGGCACCAATATATCAGCTTTTTATGAAGGGTTAAAAGCTCATTGGTCAAACCAATGAAAAGATCAATTTACCCTTAAAAAAGTATCACATTAATTAATAACATATCTTTTTTAGTCATTTTAACTATCACTGCTATTTATAAGCATTTATTTACCAAGCATGTCGGTACCTTATAAGTACATATTATCAAAGTACTTCATAACTTATAGCCTGGTTGGCTAAAGCTTATTTGGAACTTATAAGCTGCAAATAGTAAAAAGTTTGTAAAAAGGTATTTTTTCTAGCTAGACGCTTATAAGCTACCAAATAAGCAGAACCAAGTAGGCACTTACTTGTAATTAGCTTTTTGCTTGTAAGCACGAGCTGCTTATAAGCACTTAAAAATAAGCTTAGCCAAACAAGCTCTAAACCCACTTCCAGTCATTTAGCTGTGCATGTGCAAGGTTGAAAACAAACTACGATTAAGTTTTAATTTGAGATGATAATGGAAGAAATTATTATTAATAATAATGCAGAATAATAATATAAAATCACTTTAATGCCTAAGATCTTTAGAACTTCATGATTTTCACAATTGAAAATAATAAATATGCACCTTGATCCATAATAGACGTTTGGTGTAGGCTGTGAGTTGTCTCATAATTGACTAGAAGAACTTGAGTCTCTCTCTCTCACTCTTTTTGTTATGTAGGCTTTTGATGGAGAAAATATACGTGAATTATGTGTGTAGAAGGAGAACCAAGTTCTGACATATTCATTCAAATATATAGAGTACTAATGGGTTTCATCCATCAGACACACTTTATCGGAATGAATACCTCTTCATTAGCTAGTAGGATTTAAGCATTTAATTTAATTATTAAACCCATAATTAATTAATCATTTAATTACATAAACCATATAATTTTTACAGATAATTCAATATTTCCCACACAAGCAAAGACATGTATGTGTATATGAAGTGTTGTTACAGTGATGGATTTCCTAGGGGTTGACGAAGTTTCGCTCCCATCTTTGTGACCACGGTACTTGATTTGTCTTCATTGTACTTTTTTTTGGCCTTCGGGTTCTGTCGGACCAGATCAATCTGGTCTTACATTTGTATCTGCTCTTCAAGTAATAAAAGTTCGTCGGTGACCACCAAAAAAAAAGAAAAAAAAAGAAAAAAAAAAGATAGCCATTTGAAATGAAAATATTATAAGTGAGACATCAAAATCTAACGTTTGTTAACGCACTACAGGGACATCAAAATCGAACGTTTGTTAACGCACTACAGGCCATGTTTATAGCACAGAACCAACCTCATCTCTTGCCACATGGTTGGAGTTATTAATTCACATGTCTATTGTCGACAGGCAGTTGCCTTTCTTAGTACGCTCAAGAGCTTTGACGATTTAGTTAGACAACTATCCTGCAACTCATATCATGAATTAATGATAATTAGAGAAGTATAATTGAATTTTGAAATATTTAACTTATAATTTGTTTTTAGCGAAATGTATGTTTTGCTCCTATGGATTATTAATTCTTAGCTGATTAATTTTTTTTTTTTTACGGTTTTGAAAATTCACCACATTAGTCTTTGTGTTTTTCGAAAGATGGTATATAATCTGTTACCTTAACATGTATTGTCCAAAATTAATTTAATGTGCATTATATTTCCCTTTCTTTGGCATTTGTGAGTGTTTCAGTTTGTAATTGGCTAAATATTTTTTACAATAATACTCTTATTTTCATGTATAGATGTTTAGATAAATAACATAAAGGAAAGGTGATGGTGTCACCTTCTGAAAATTACAAAAGGTAATGTGTCAACTGTTAAAAACACATAGATAGTAATTAGTTAATTAGATAAATTATAAGAGGTAATCAGCTAATCAAACGAATTAGAAAAGCATAACGTTTCACCTTTTAAAAAAAGTAAAAGATAATAATAAGTTAAGTTTTAAAACACAAAAAAGTACTCAATTAATTAAACAAATTACAGGGACAACGAACAATTTATTTATCATTTCTTTCTTAGAAAGAAATCCTATGACAACAATAAGTTTTAAAACCATTAATTCATTCGGGTTGCAAATTCAATATCAAAATCAATACTTAACCTCGTGTTGTACAAGAATTTAAATACCCCCAACTAACGCCCAAATAATATAATAATAATGACTAGCCAGAAGCAAAGATATGATTCAATGTAACATATAATTGCAAAACATCAATCTTCCTTACGATTCACCAACAAGGCATTGCTGCAAATGCTAATAATTTCTGTGGGATGACAACAGTCTGTAAAAGGTACATGTGCAGCTTAATTTTGAAGTTTTCCAAAGTAACTGATGAAAAATGTTAGCGTGTTATCATGATGAAATTTGGTACGTAGCTGTAAAATTTTGGCCATGTCTTAGCTATAACATGATGAGACCATAATGCACAATTATCCTTCTGTGATTTTATAACAACCACGGATTCTCATTTTAGCAGATACGCATATTATACGTTTGACGCCACAAGTAGGTTCCATTTTTAAGGTATAGATGAAGTGTTCTACACATGCATTTGGACATGAATTTCGTATATATTTTGAAACTATAAGGATATAACATAAACTTAAGATAAATCACGTAGATAAAATAATATATATATATATACACACCCGAAAATATTAGTATTAAACATTTTTTTTGGTGATGTAATGAAATTAGAAATAGAAAGGTAAAGTATAGGATTAGAATCCTCTCATATCAAATGTTCACTTATATTGATATGAGGAAAATCTTAACCATTCATGTATAAATAATATGATCTCAGCCATTTATATAATTTAAATTTTAAAAAAGGATAATTTTTTTAAAGTATCTTTTCTCCTCCCAATTACCACCCACCACACATAATTTTCTTTTTTTTAATTAAACCCCCACCTTCATAGGATTGAAACCAGGATCTCATGTTTGGACGGGATAGTCTCAACTACTTGAGCTATATTTTAATTCATCCATACAAAAATGATTAATTAATCTCTCATACCAATATGAAAAAACTAAAAATATGACAAGACCCTAATTGTATACGCTATATCTCTCAACTAACATACAGATATTTTTGGACAACAAAAAGGCATAAAGATTTGATAAGGGATTCACAAATATTTAAGCAAAATTAAAGAAGGTGGTTGAATCGTTGCATATGTCTAGAGAAAAAACCAAGAAATTGCTAATGGAGCATGTGGAAGCATTTGTGATTTTCTTCACATAATAAATAAATATATAAACTATAAGTGGCATTTAGTGCCATGTTATGTGTATCAACATTGTTGTTGTTATTACAATACTAAATGATTAAAACATACGGACCCACCAATCCTATTGGCCTCCTACTCTCCTTAGATTTCTTTACCACCTAGAAAGAAATATAAACAGAATATGATTTGATAGAAAGATTATTACAAATAGTCTTTAATTTTTTTGAGTATTTTAAAATATGTGTTGAAAAACATCATTGTACCACATCACTTATAGTTTAAAATAAATTTTGTGTGGTCTTTCTTGATGTGAGTTCTTCGTCGTCAAGAGAAGAAAAACTTCTAGACAAAAATGATCTAAGTCCATACTGCTGACCATACAAAATCAACATTATTCGGCAGTGTGTATTTAATTTGATGCTTTATAATTGCTTTATTTTTAAGTAATTTCTTCATATGCATGCAAAGTTGAAAAAAAAAAAAAAACGAAGAAACGAAAAGCGTATCGGACCGAAAGAGCAACAATTTTGGTCTTCATCTTAGTATTGTGTTTGTTTATAAGATTTTTTTCAATTGAAGTGAAAGAGATTATTTTTATAATTCTTTTATCTTATAAAATATAAGACATCTTATTACAAATATTTTATAAAAATTTAAAACCAATTGTATATATATTTTTTATTTTATAAGATATAAACAATCCATCATTGATTTATTTTTAAAACTATAAATAAAATACCTTAATTAGTGCAAGCATTTTTATAAAAATTTAAAACAAATCATAGTTTTTATAAAAGAACATCAAATAAAATTAGCATCATATAATAAGTTTATTTTAAACACCTCATCATAAGTCGTAACAAGTGTATATAGCGTTTAGATGAACCGCGCATGGCTGTCATGCGTGTGATAAGAGACAAAAGGGGAACGAACTTTTGCTGCTAGTAGTTTTAAGGAATAGGATAGTTATATGGTTTTGATCGATATATGAAAATGCTAATTCCTTTTCTTTTTTCCGATTTATCATATATGAATTCTAGTCCAATTCACGGAAATAGTTGGGAAATGGTAATTTTCTTTGCTTACTTATCACAAGGCATTGCAACAAAAGTCGAATTTAATTTTTGTCCATAGCTTTCAACTTACACCATTTTATCATACATAAATATATACATATATATATATATATATATATATTTACTTGATCCGTAATTGTTTTCCAAGTCAGTTGCTCCACCAATAGAGTTTGTAGTTGGATATTGCCATACTTAACATAAATTTTTCTTCATAAAAAAAACAAAAAAAAAATACTCATAATTCCCACTACCAAAAAATCAAGGACAAGTGGCAATTTCACCACAAAATAACCAACAATAGGCAATAATTTTATTATATAGATAGGGATTTTGGTAATACATAAATATATTATTATGTAAGATAATTAATGAATATACTTTTAGCTTGATTGGTGGATAATGTGATTATGGAGTGCTACAATAACAAAAGTTCAAGATTCAAACTTTAGATGAAACATGTGTTTTTTTTTTATTCTTTCAAAATTATATATAAGTGATGGTTTAAAAAAGCGACACCCGCTTGGTGTGCTTTTTCTTTCGAAATTATATATAAACGACAGTTTTAAAAGGCAATGTCCTCCCTAGTGGCCGTTTTACCGCCGCTTACTACCTATTTTTTTTTTTTTGTAGTATCCAAAAAATTCCTCTTCTCACCCCAAAAGAGAAAATTTGGTAGTATTCAAATTCTCCAACTTGAGTGACATGCTAGGATTAGAAAATAGTTTAAATATAAGAAATTATTTATCAAAAAGTAGAGACTTAATTTCAAACCTCATTACGACAACAAGAGCAATATTTTGCGATTAAAAAATAGCTCAAATAATTAAAATTATTCTATAAAAAAGTAAGAAATTAAGGGCTTATTTGAATAGATTTTTTTTAACCGGAAAAAAAAAACTTTTTTTGCGAAAAGGTGTATTTTTTTGCAATAATTCTTTGTCTTAATTTTAAAAAAAGTTGAAATTTCAAAAAAAACTCAAATATAATTTTTCAAATATCAAAAATTTTAACTTATCAAAAAAATATACTTTTAAAATTATTAAAAAAAAACAATTCAAACGAATCCTAAATTTGAATTTCACGAAGACGGTACGTTGAACTAGGGGTGGGAGGTTAGGAGAAAAAAACATTGACATTAGGTGGAGGACCCTATTAGATAACCCAGCGACGCAGCACAACCCCAGTAGCTATTCTAGTGATAATTATAATACAATGACTCACTTCTAAAGAAACCGCGTCTTCTTTTGTTTTTTTCCTTCTCCTTTGCATCCTTCCTTTTTTCATTCCATTCAAAAACCATATAAATACCCAACCAACCACTCTCACCTTTGCACCCATCCCCACTTCACACCTCTCCCTTTAATTCTCTTTCTGTGTAGAGCTAGCTGTCTTCCATCTCCATGGCTTCATCATCTTCTTCTTCTTCTTCTTCTTCTATCCTGCTTGTGCTCGTCATGTTTTTCAAGTTTTGGTACCTTGCAGCTCAAGAAACACATGCACCAAAGCCATTGAAGCCACCTTTCAACCATTCTATTTCACTTTCTTTTCCTCTCACCACGGCCCATTTCTCCAAACAACAATCTTCCACGCCAAGCAAAAGCTTCGTTTCTTCTCTGGTGTCGTTGCCAACCAAGAGACAAGGCCACGCCGCAAGTAAAAGGATGCCATCATACAATTTTAAAGCGTCGTTTAGATATTCAATGGCTTTGATTGTGAGCATACCCATTGGCACCCCACCTCAGTCTCAGCAAATGGTTCTGGACACAGGCAGCCAACTTTCGTGGATTCAGTGCAGAAAAACAGCTCCAAGAAAACCCCCTCCGACGGCGTCGTTTGATCCTTCTCTCTCCTCCACTTTCTCTCTTCTTCCTTGCAACCACCCGATGTGCAAACCCAGAATTCCCGATTTTACCCTGCCAACCACGTGTGATCAGAAACGCTTGTGTCACTACTCTTACTTCTATGCAGATGGCACCTTGGCTGAGGGCAATCTCGTCAGGGAAAAATTTACGTTCTCTAAATCTCAAACTACGCCTCCTCTCATCCTCGGGTGCGCGGCGGAGTCCGGCGAGGCCGAGGGCATTTTGGGAATGAATCTTGGGCGGCTATCGTTCGCCTCCCAAGCTAAAATCCATAGATTTTCTTACTGCGTGCCTCGTAGATATGGAAGCTCCAAGGTGACACCCACGGGGACATTTTACCTAGGCCTGAACCCAAACTCACACACTTTTCAGTACATTAACCTGTTGACTTTTCCCCAAAGTCAACGCATGCCTAATCTTGACCCCTTAGCCTACACAGTGAGCATGGTCGGGATCAGAATCGGCGGACGGAAACTGAACATATCAGCATCAGTTTTCCGGCCAGACGCTGGCGGTTCCGGGCAAACGTTCATCGATTCAGGCACCCAATACACATTTCTAGTAGAAGAAGCGTACAACAAAGTGAGAGAGCAAATTGTAGGCTTAGCAGGGTCCAAGCTAAAGCAAGGCTACGTTTATGGCGGCGCTTTGGACATGTGTTTTAATGGAAACCCGGTGGAGATTGGGCGGATGATTGGTGATATGGTGCTGGAATTTGAAAAGGGTGTGGAGATTTTGGTTAGCCAAGACAGGCTTTTAGATGATGTTGGCGATGGTGTACACTGCTTCGGCATGGGAAGATCACAATCGCTTGGTGTGGCGGGTAATATAATTGGCAATTTTCATCAGCAGAATCTTTGGGTGGAGTTTGATCTGGCTAATAGAAGAGTGGGTTTTGGCAACGCTGATTGTGGCAGATCTGTGTAGAACGCGGAATTGAGGGATAATTCAGGTGGTTTAGATTATTTTTTTTTAAGCGTGAGGTCTTGAGTTGCTTGATTAAGCTGCTTTTGCAAAGCTTTTGTACAGTAGTGTAAAATATTGGTGTTTTGCACGAGATGATGAGAGGACATGTATTTAGTAGAGGTATTAGTAGTTTAATGGCTCGACCACTTGGACATATTTCATGCATTCGAATGTTCGATCTTATGCCATTTCAAATTTTGCTTCTCGTATAGTAAGTGGTATTGTCTTTACAGCTTAATTACGTACCAGATGCTTACAGCTCTAGCTCAGCAGAAGTTAACTGAAAAATGATTGTCGTAAGTGTATGCTAACTTCTTATATTTTCAAATAAACTGACGCATTCATTTGATCTTTTCAAAAGTGCAACATGTATGTCTAGCGATGGCAATGAGATAAGTAACTTAGGACATTTGTTATCGATTGACTCATTTAAAATACGATAAATTCATCCTGTAAAGACTTGAAAACGAACCCAGAACGATTAAAAATATCCGTTAGGGTTTGGGAAGGAACCGGGAGTAACCCCTGACTACCCACATTCTCGAACCCGGTTTTTGAGTTTTTGGTGTTGTGATTTGTGTCATTAGGAGTTTTTTTTTTTTTTTCAATTTTTTGTTGATGACTGTTGGTTATGAAGATTTCTGTATTGTAGACTAGGTTCTTTTTTTTTCAAAATTTCGTTTTCTATTTTTCATTTTTAGTTGTTTGTATTTTATTTTTTAATCTTTTAAGATTCTTCTTCTTTTTCCTTTTAAAGAAATTCAACTTTTTAAAAAGCTTTATCTAGTTTGGGAAGTTTTGGATACCCGGTTTAGGACATTTTCGGGTACCTACAGGTTCGGACATTTTGGGAATAGAATTTATGTTTAGTTTTTATTCAAGTTTGAAATGGAATTTGGAATTGAAGTCATATTCGAGTTTGAAATTCTTTCCTGAGTAAGGTACTCGTCCATTGCCATTTCTACTTATGTTGCACCCCTTCCTTATCTTTTATGTCTATTTTAACACAGTATGACATTCATGGTCCACTTAGACAACTGGGGAAAAAAAACTATGTATTTCGACGAGGTTTGAGGAAAATGCCCCTTCAATTCACTTTTCATTTTTTCTTCTTTATTGGTAAATGGTATCTTCCTTCTTATTATTTATTACAAACTAGTACAAGTTGACCTCTTGTATTTTCAAAATAAACTAATACGTTAAATTTTCATACACGGATAAGTCATTGGGGTGAAAATGCTATTTATCCTTACTTTTATTGAAGGACAAAACGTCTTTCTATTTAAAAAAAAAAGTTAGCAAACGTAGCATTCTTTGCACTTTTGAAAATGATAAGAGGGATCACTAGCATATTTTAAAAGTATAGGGGCATGATGTATATTTACCACAAATCTTAGGGAAATATGACACCATTTACCCATAGTTTAATATGAAAATGCGCTGCTATATATGGATCTATTTTTTTTTTTTTTTGCAATTGAAAAATTCACTATAAATAAGATTATATTAAATTCATTTAAAATTATAGAAATTTTGATGCATCAATATGGCTCAAACATGTTTCAAATCAATCAAAAATTAAATTATTCTCCATAAATTCATGTATAAAATCTTTAATTATAATACCTTGAGCTCTCGTGACAAAGAAATGATACTGGAAATTTTGGTTGGACGCATTTGGTCGTCTAAATACACAGATTGCCGTGGTCGGTCCACGAAAGATTTAATGATTAGATTATGCAGAGGGCAAACCACTCAGGTCTCAGTTGAGTGCTTCAGATAAAGACATTTGACTTGTTTCAACGCAGCTACTCTCAGGAGACAAAAGGGGGCAAGTGACATTATTGATTTTAAAATAGGTAGATCTAATATAAAAAAATTCATTTCTTTAACTTATAGAAAGTGGAAAAATTATTGCAAAAAAAAGAGAGAAAAAATTTGTTTTATGACAAATTAATCGTCAATATGTTTCAACACCTCAGTGTGACCCGAACCAAGAATCAAGAACTACGAACAAACAAGAGCTCACATGAGCGAAACAACCAGAGATGGATCATACGTACACAATACAAGAAACTGTATCGAGAACCACATATACACAACACGAGAAACTATGTCAAAACCCAACTCTAGTATCATGTAAAAAATTACTGAAATTCCATTATAAAGATCAATTAGTTAATATGAGGAGTAATCTAAGATCCTTATTAAGTGGTATAAGAGTAGCAAGTGAGAGAGAAATTCGTATATTTTCATTCATTCTTTTCTGTACAGTGTGCGTCTCCTTATAAAGGCGATTTGTTCTAATTACATTAATTTCAAACCGCTAGAATTATGCTAGTCAAATAAATAGAAAAGGAAGAGAATCAATTACACAAATTACATGAAAATGGAAAAATAATCTTGACAGTGATTACGCCTTAACAAGTAGTCTTATGCTTTATAATTTTTTTTATGTGAGAGATGTATTTTAACTTTATCAAACCATATGATACAAGTTTCACTTGAAATTAGATGGAATTATACCCCCTGCATATCGTATCCATATTTTATATTTATCATAATCAATTAATTTAAAGTTTCCGATTACTATTAATTTTTTTAACGTTACATATTATATATATGAAAGAATTTAAATTTACTTGTTAATACTTAATGTAATTATAGTTTCACTTACATTGTGTCCCAGACAAAAAAAAATAATAGAAAAGGGAAAAGCATGCACAAACAGGAAAGAGAGATGATGTAGAAATGGAAGAATGAAGTAGTACACTCTCTCTTTGACCCAAAAAAAAAAAAAGGTACACTCTCTTAGAGTTGAAGTTTCTACCCTAAGGCTTGTTGTGGTAGGTAAACTTCTTCAATGAAGGATGCACTAAAAGCAATTGTTCAAGATTTCAGCATCTTAAAAGCTTTTAGATCTATTTAAATGATCTTACAAATGTTTTAAGTACAATTTACAGCATCGATATCTCCACCTAATTGAACATTTGATTATTGAACGAGGCACTTTATTGCCTGGCAAAATTGCAGAAGTACAAAGTGCTTTTCCAAAGAAGCATTCTGGAGGACCCTCTCCTTCTCCCCTTATCATCGCTAGTATATTGCTCAAAAAATAAGGAAATAGATTTATTTATAAGAACAGAAATAATAAATAATATGAAAAATATATTTTTATTCTTTTTCAAGGGAAGTAATGTCAAATTAAAAAGTAGCTACTTTAAAAGATATAACTCTTCACATATCATCTCCCATAATACGTTTTAGAGGTTCTGGGGTTCTTCAATTAAGTGACTTATAAATGAAGATTATAGTTCGTTAACTAATCCATATAATTGTTTGTTTCTTAATAAATGTGCCTTAATGTGAAACCTCGTTGAGCCGCCATTAATCTTTTTCATTCTTTCACGTAAACTGGGATTGATCCGTTCTTACGTTGTCCTTCATTTGATAAAAAAAAAAAAAACTTGAGATTCGAATTCAATTTCCAATCTATCTTTGCCTTTTTCCATTGCAATGAGCAATCCTTCGCAGTGTGTAATGACCTCCGCAATGTTGTTTGAAGTAACCCCATCTTTAATCGAGCTTCTTCATCTTGAAGTAGACCCCTCTGTGGTGTCCATCCCTGAGTTACCATTAAAGCATCCGTCTATTCATAACTTTATAATATTGTAAGGAGATCTCACTAAAAAAAACCAAGGCATATTTACAGTATCACATGGAGTGGTGGGCTCTAACATCGGAGGTTGTCTGCAACGTGGTAGACAGCTTGTTGGGACTATTCCGCCGGCCCTGAGTTAAAAGTGTTTGCCATATATTCCCGACATCAACATAATCAAGGATGTCTTGTAGTTAATTTTGAAATTAACCCTTTCTGTCCTTCTAATCTTTGCACGTGTCTAATTGCATGTCGTTTTTCATTTGAGAATCATGTAAATATCTCCCACTTTACTTTTTCTTAAGTTGCTGTCCGTCAATATTCAGCAGCGTGAATCAGTAAAGACCCCCCCCCCCCCCCGCCGAAGTGGTAAGCGGTAAGAAGTAAGCTTTAGCAATCCCATTGACAAACAATCTAGTGCGATATTAGGTTAAAAAATCCGATAACGTCACTCATTATTCTAATTACCAAGAATATTTTTGATTGTCAACTTTATTTACGTGAAATTTCATTAAAATATTTGATTAGGAAAATTTGAAATGAGCTTAAAAACGGCAGCTTAAGTCACGAAGTCCCGTGCGAAGCACATAGGAAGGTATGACCCGCCACTCCACCAAAGGCCACCCCCGCAGCACCACGGACCTTAGAGGAACGAGCAAGATCCCCAGGCCTCTGGGGGTGAAGAGGTCTGTCGAAACAAACCACAGGCCTTTTGACAGCCACCTTCGGAACTTGCATAAGCAAAAGCGCCCTACGAGGTCTACCAGCCCCTAGATGCCTGCCCAGCGCGGAGGGTGGTGCGAGAACTTCGTCATACATGAGAAAGCACTATAAATAACCAAGGGAGATTGGTCACGAGGGTAAGGCACAGGTACTCAGTCAAAACCTTTTTATATTTAATCACCCTGCTAACTTGATAGTCGGAGTATGCAAAAATTATTTAAGGAGCATATGGATTGAATAACAAGTATGCAAATCTGCAATCCACTCACCTCTCACGTGATATTTAACATGATTTATTAACAAAAAGTGGAGTTTGAACTAATAGCGACATAAAATTATTAGTTATGGACTAATTTGTCTTAAAAGATAATAGATAGAATTGTTACTGAGTGATAAAGGTAACGAATAATTAATGTGATTTGCCTTTTAATTTATTAATTCAGATTATCTTCTATTTCTTTTATGATATACCATATATATTTATACTTTTTGTTTTGACTTTCTAATACCTTCACGGGTCATTTAATTTGTTAATACGAGTCATATGCAACGCAACATCAAGGGAAGCGAATCAGTTACATCCTCACATAAAACAAAAAGGGTAAAGCCATTTTCATCATCATGAGAAGGCGGTAAGATTTTGGTTTATCTCGTGAAAGTCATGTCAAAGAAACTTTAGAGGCGTCGGTATTGATAAATTCTTCTAATGCCAGCTTTCAAAAGTTAATGCAATCACCAACTCCATGGACTTTAACATTATCCATAAGCTGTAACGTAATCTATTGTCGCCTCATAATGACCATAGTGGTGCTTTTGCTTTGGGTTTTGATCTCCCAACATTAAAACGTTATGCTTCTAATTTAATAAAGAGTAAATAACTTATTCGGTCTCTTATTTTAATCCTTTTAATAATAAATTTTTTGAATTTTACAAGGAGACAATTTAATCTCTTGTCTTTAGATTTGTACAACTCTTAGTTCTGAACTATAAAAAGGTCAAGAAACCATAGCGTTAGAACTAATAGTGCTATAAATTATAAAAATAAAGAATTGATAACGTTATAAATTGCAAAGATAAAGCATTGATAAAGTCATAAATTTTATAAAGATTGAAAAATGTTATGTTGCAACGATTTATTAACTCAAGACTAATGGTGTTATTTATTGTAAAGACAAGTAATTGAATTTTGCATTTTAAAAACAAAATACTTAATTGACAAAAAAAAAAAATCAAAGACTAAATAAGCACTAAAAAAAATTTTGAAATTGGGATGAAATTTTTTTTGTCTCAAACTTGAAAAATTCCATCTCAAAATGGATTTGAGACGAAAATTTTCTATCCCAAAAACCCTCATCTCAAATTTTGAGATAGAAAATTCCATCTCTAATTGAGATGGAAAATTTTCCATCCCAAATTTCGTCTCAAATATGTATTAGCTTATTAGAAAATTTTATCCTAACTTTTTGTCTCAAATTCGTCTCATTTTGAGATGAAAATTTTCTGTCTCAAATTTTTCATCTCAAATCTACCAATTTCTAGTAGTGAAGTCATTTACTCTTTAATAGATACAGTTGTTCACAAATTGTATCAATAATTTATAATTATTAGATTACTACTATGACATACCATAATGCTATAATTTGATGAATTCCCATTGAGTAACCTCTTCTTCAATATCCACTTCGTCGGATGGAAGGAGTCGCCTCAGTTTGTGCTCATCGTGTTGCATTTATGTATAATTGCTGACAACTCAACAAAAAGCTTTTAAGCATACCATATCCAATTGAATTGAAATACGGCCGGGTGGTGTGCTTCACCAAACATCTTAAACGTCAAAGTTACTTACAAGTGAAAAAAAAAAAAATATATATATATATATATATATATATGTTTAGTAAAATTTGTTTACAAGTAAGTGGTGAAAAAATGTAACACGCCTATTCTTTTAGCAGCTTATAAGTATTTTGATCAAATGAAAAGACAACTCTATTTTTTTAAAAAGAAAACTACCATTTTTCTACTTTAAAGTCTTCTTTGTTATTTTGCCAAACCCTACTACTTAAAGATACATATTTGCTCAACAGTTTATTAGTATATTTTATTTAAATACTTCTCTACTTATCTATTACTTATTTACAAGCATAAAAGATTATCAATTGCTTATAAACAATTTAAGAAAAGCAAAGACGAACACCCTCAGTTACAATATACCAAGAGGAATATATACGAGGGGTAGTAGGCTCCAACACTTACCGACTTTGAAATTTGTTTTCTTTTTTTCTTTTTTAATAATAGGGGCTTTTTAGAATATCTTTAATTGAAAATATAATCAATTCTCAATAAAAAGAGTGAAGAAAATGAATCAAATTATGTGTACTAGTCACACAACAAAAGTTTCAATATTCTATACCTAATTGTATAAAATTTTAGTTGTTGAGTTAAAACTTTTAGTCGTAGAATTTTAGTTATAAATGTTGATATAAAAACCAAAGTTATTGGTTGTCTGGCCTCGAACTTTAGCTGTTGAGTTCTCATATATTTTGAGGGTAATATTAAATATCTAAAAATATAAAATCGTATTTTCAAAGAAAAATAACTCCATACATGATGTAAATTTTTTTGGAAAGCTCTAATTTGAAGTTGGTGACCTTTTTGCTTTCTTTTACCCAAGCACACAATAAAAAATTGGCCAAAAAAATTTATTTTTAATTTTTTAAACTCACAAAAAATTCTGTTAAACATTTAAAAATTAAGCCAAAACAAAACGCAAATCCGCCATGACTTGCACTAACACGGAACTACGAGGAACAACGTCACATGAGCTTCACATTAGTTGGTGACTACCCAAGCATTTTCAACAGCTAGCTAAATGTTGCTAAGTTTCGATATGGTAGCAAAAAAGCAACTTGTTTGTGACTTATGAGAGAAAAGCAAGCCAACAAAACTGCAAAAGAACTGCATGCAATGGCGAACATAATAGCTGGCAATAAAGCGAAAGAAGTAGCCTAAAATCACTTTCAAACCCTCCTCGAGAAACTGAATTTTTTTTTTTTAATTTTTCCTATCTAATTTAATGTTTCACACGCACGCTTGAAGAATATAATCTCTTATCTTCAGGAAATAAAGGGGTGACCCAAAGCAATGATATGAACGCCCACATTTTTGAAAAAGCTTTCATCTCAAGTCTTCAACTTGATTAAGGCATAATTAATTTAAATTAAAATATTTAAATTTATGATGATAATAGTAGAGAACTTAATTTTGCACAAAATCAGTATGAGATGGAGTGTTACAGGTAAAATGTACATAAATTTAGGTGATGAATGTGAATATGGTCCCCCACAGAATTCTCCATGTTCATCATCATGAGTGTGGTCACCATCCCAGGAAGTAGGCACCAGCTAATTGCTTTTTCCCTCCATGTCTTTTTCTTTGTTTTGGGTTGTTGAGAAATGGAGGATAACCATTAGAAAAAGCAAGCAATTGAGAGCAAGATAGCTATTAAAATTTCATTGGATGGAAGTATGATCATAATGAACTACACCAACTATGGATTCAAAACAAAAGCCAGAACAAAAACACATTTCAGGACCCTTAAGCAACGTGAAATTTATTCAGAGTTTGTTCTGATACCACCTATAACAATTCAAGCCTAACTACCATGGCCTTCCACCAAACTGAGCTTAATCAACTGATCCAAAATGTTTAAACTCATGATGATAGTAATAATGAATATAAGTCATTGCAAAGTGCACACAAATCTCACAAATAACTAAAATAGAAAGACGACACATTATATATCAAATAATTCTTGTTTTATCATATATTTATCACTTCGTTATGGGTACATTTTTACATATTTTTAAAGTGACAGTCTGACAGACCACATAAAAATAGATAACAATAAATAAGTGATGGAAAACGAGTGATATTTAATATATCAGGATCCTCTGGTTTACATGATTGCTTCTTGG
Organism: Cordia subcordata; assembly: GCA_028554755.1. Taxonomy (NCBI): domain Eukaryota; kingdom Viridiplantae; phylum Streptophyta; class Magnoliopsida; order Boraginales; family Cordiaceae; genus Cordia; species Cordia subcordata. Next base: position 11,282,659 of record JAPTOF010000019.1, read on the forward strand.
GTATGTGAAATACACAATCATTTGCCGAATGTCTTAATATGATGTTGCTGTTCAAGGATTCTTCTTCACTTGGACCTTATTATAAGAACTTACAAAGTCCGTGAAGCATAATGATTACTTCTTCACTTCAATATGACTTACATTTGTATGCATGTTTGATAATACTTGCAAATTAAGCATAATAAGGAAGCTGCAACGAAACCTTGTAAATTTCAAAGTACGGTCACCCAAGTTGAAGCTAATTAGAATCCTACTTTCAAGTTTCAACGATGGGAAAAGAAGACTCGCAAATCACTATACAGTGGAAACTTGAATGGCTTGGAGCTGGACTCCACGTTTTCCAATTCAAATTCTACATTGAGCCCAGACTTCTAAATTCACAAGCAAGAATAATGTTGTAAATATAACAAATAATTATTCGAATTTTCAAATTAATTAGTCTAAATTGGTTAATTAAATTATTAGTTATATCTACACCACCTGCTTATAAATAAGACTCATATCACTGGAAAAACCGATGTCCACATTACACATATATGATATTTTTTGAAGTACGCAAAGTTTTCTCCTTGCGTTCGGGGCGCACTAACGCAACAGATCTAGAAACTGATTTAGGCGTTTGAAAATAGGTTACTCTATTGCATACAATTTGACTTTTCGAGTGTAAATGGACCATTTGCTGCAGCATATCGGGCAGCAATAGGTCAATATTTTTTTTTTATTTTTAAAAATATTTTGGGCCTCTAATGAAATTTACAAGCAGTAGAATGTTTTTTAGAGAAGTTAAATGTTAATTACCTCAACTTTCCCGGCCATTCTCTCATTTCTAAGTCCTTAGAGTTTTTAATTAAAGAAAAAAAAAACTTCCTGCCGAACAAGTAAAGAACTATCAGAATGCAGGGCCTGCGCCTCCACCATCCATAGTAGTTTTGTTGTTGAAAGTGATGACAAGGATGTTTATTAATTATATATAACAAATTTAAATATATTTTATATATCATGCCCTCAAAAGTGTGCCGTACCTTCATTTTTGGAGAAAAAATTTATTTGCATGTTGTATTTCATTGTGTCTGTGTATCATGTTTGTGCTTTTTAAATTCTAATTTGTTGAGCAATAAAATTTTAAAGATATATGCATATAAAAAAGCGTGGGCTCCACGCACCTCTAGGGTGAGCACGATTCGCTCACTAACCTAAAATTAAATTGAAATCGAACCAAAATATTATTTTATTCAGTTATTTTTTTCCAATATAGTTTCCATTTTCAAAAATTGTTTGTTAGTTTTCGTTTCACACACACACACACACACACACACATATATATATATATACCCAATATCCAAATTTTTCCTCCAAAAATTCTTGCACTATTTGGTTCATGACATCAAGTCAACATAACATATTTTGGCTTATTATTATATATATAATTTTTTGGGGTTTCTTATACCTATACGTAAAAGTGAATAAAAAGATTTGATTTCATCCAAAATTTAACATATAATTTCTAATATTATTAATTTAAAGTATCATTTTTAATATTAATATTGCTAGTATTGTGACTATTATTTATCATTATATGTCTAATTATATGTATAGGTTTAGCCATATTTTAAAAATTATACATACATACATACATACATATATATATTTATTTATTTATTTATTTATAAGCCCAATCTCCAAATTTTTCCTCCAAAAATCCTTGCATTATTTGGTTTATCATATCAAGCCAACACGACATATTTTGACTTATTTATTATTAGAGAGAAAGATATTTTAGTCCCTGAGTTTTCAACAAATTCCAGAATAGGTCCCTCAACTATGAAAAATATTTTTTTTGTCCCTCAAGTTAATAAATAATTATCAAAATAAATAGTCAACCATTTACATATTGAAAAAAAAAAAACCCAAAATACCCTTGAGCAACTATTATATATATTTGGCTTGATGTTTGGTAGCATTACAAATAAGCCAACTTAGAAACAATTTTCGATCAACGAAATACCTTAGTTATAAATAAAAGAAAATGTTTTTCAGTGCCCAAAAAGACAAAAACATTTTTTGTAAGGTAATTTCCTCTCTTTCTTAGGCCTCCCTTCCCCCCTTCCCACCAGCCCCAACGCCGACCCCACCCTACCCTGCCCTACCTCCGCCCCTACACCAGTGAAAAATAAAATATTAAAAGTTAAAAAAAATTAAAAAATATTTGAATTATTCTTTAAATAATATTTTTTTAAAGAGAATTGAAAAAATTAATTTTTAATTTTTAACTTTTAACTTTTTTATTTTTTTTAAGGGGTAAGGGAGGGGTGGGGTGGGGTTCGAAATGGAGATGGGGGGGAGTCTAGGCCAAGTGGAAGAAAAAAAGAGGCAGTTATTGTGTGAAAAATGTTTTCATCTTTTTGGCTACTAAAATATTTTTCTTCATTTATAACTGAATTTTCTCGTTGACCAAAAATATCTTACAGTTGACTTATTTTTGGGTGGTACCAAACCCCGAAAAATAACAAAAAATTATTTTTTAGGAAAATATTTTCTACCAAACGTACGAAGCCCAAATACATATAAAAATTGCTCAAGAATTTTTTGAGGTTTTCTAACAAGTCAAATGGTTGACTATTAATTAGATAATTATTTATTATCTTGGGGAACTAAAAAGGGTATTTTTCATAATTGAAGGACATATTTGGAAATTTGTTCAAAACTTAGGGACTAAAATATCTTTGTCCCTTTATTATTATATGCATAATTTTTTTTACCATTTTTAATATTAATATTGCTAGTATTTGGAATATTATTTATCAATATATGTATAATTTTAGCCATATTTTATAAATTAATTTAAAACACGATTTCTAATATTATTAGCTATACAAAATTTAATAACATCAAATTAATATAGAAGCTGCACGGGGGGATTAGGGAGTAGTTTAAGTGGTTGAGGCTAACTCTCTAAGAATGACATCTTGGGTTCAAATCCTATAGGAAATGGGAGGTTGGGTTGGGATTGGAGGTAAAAAATAAAAAAGAAAATAAAAAAAAAGATTTATGTATTAAAATTTATATAAAAAACATAGAAGATGCACGGGCCACACACTAGTTTCAAATATTAACTAAATACCACAGGAATTCAATTTAGGTTACAAAACGAAATAACTTTTCTTCTCCTTCTAACAAAAACATTAATTATTTAACTTCAATTATTGTGTTTTCCAAATTATTTTAGGAATTAATTGATATTAGAATTGTAAACTGCTGTTGCCTATCCAGTTATTTTGATTATTAATCCAAAACAAAAACTAAAAGACATTTGGAAATTTCAGTTATCTTTTGGTTTTTTTGTTTGAAAATTTCGGTTATCAAACAAATTCGTTTGATTGCAGTTATATGAATTCAATGCAATTTAATTATAACCGAATAATTGCACCTATTCAACAGTGGAGATGGATCCTCTCAGCCGGAGATGGTCGCTCTCCATAATTAGTTGATTATAGGAAATATAATTCAAAATTTAAAACGTATTTGAGAAAATTTGAAGCTTCAGCATCTTCTTTAATTTATATTCATCATCTGTTATCATTTGAATTTATGTTATAAAGCTATGTGCACTAAATTAATTTCACAAGAGTAGTTCTTTTGGGCCATTGTATAATAATTTGGCCCATGATGTATGAGTTCTTGAAAAATATAGAAAAAGAAAGTATAACAATATAATGTTTAAGAAGTTTAATTCATGCTTTTCATTTATGGGTTGTATTCTCCATTATATTCCTATATTTTTTTGGTCGGAAGAGTGAAGACTACTTGCATAAACATAAAGAAACAACGCAGAAACAGAGTCACATCAGTTGATTTAACGGGGTAAACGACAGATCGTAATTGTTCTTGCTAACCAATCAGCAACCCCATTACCTATGCGTTTAACACGCTTAAGCCTGAAATGAGGAGAGTCAGAGAATGACTGTTAACATCCTAGATAACAAGATAGAATAATGTAAACCATAAAAGAAGCTTTAAACATTCATGGAAGAGAAGAAGAAAAAATCCTTCTACTTCTCAACGTAGTCATTTGCATTACGCTGTTCAAGTATCCAATATCTAGTGTTAGGAACAAACTACAGGCAGTCATCAGTTACGAGAAATACAACCGAAATGAACTAAAATTTTCAAATGTACCAGAAATTTGTGGTAAGCTAACAAGAATAGACATAGTGAAGATATCGATGATAAATTTGAACCGTAAACTAACTGCTTTCTTATGACAGTTGACTTGTTTTTATATCATGTTTCCGCATTAGCGACTTCAAAGAACATGCCAATCGGCAAATTTAGGGAACCGGGGAAGAATGCAAGATCTACAACACTATCACAAGCCTTTCTGTTCCTTACCCCTCTGATTGCTGCCGAAAGTTCTACCAATTTGCTTAAATCTCAAAGTTCAGATGCATTCGATGTTGTAGCAGACTTATCAGAAACATCATACATATCAAGCTACATACTTGGCCATCCATATTATAGCCATTATATACATACTAGGAGAGCCTTAACTTGGATATTATCTGAGTCTTGTGTCAGTTTCAAGTTAACTTGACTCAATATTCAACCTTTCTGGTAAAGCCAATAAAGCCAAATGATCTTCTTTAAATGGCTCTGCATTCTTTCAAATGATACACTTGTCTGGACACAACGTTATTTTTGCAAATTCACACGGAACCTTCATTTCTGCACTCTTCTTTTGACATATCAACTTCTGACCATTCATCAGAAACTTAACCAAGAATCGACTTTCCCTTACTTAGCAAACTGAGTCTGACACTGATCAGACAGTCTTAAGTTCTGCCAAAAAATAATCCAAGACTCACCAAAGATATGGAAGTAGGAGGAGATACAATTGGCTCTTAATATTCACATTAAGCCTGGATGTAAAACTAGTTGAAGCTGAGTCTTCTGCAGATGAGCAGAAAGTGAATAAACACACAACATCACAATTTCAAATCCATTTACATCATGTTGTTCGAATGGCTTATAGCAACACAGCTTCTAAATTGCTGACCATCACTTGTTGTAAAGTTTAGACATTTTACTTAAGCTCTTAACTAGAGAAGCATAAGAAGCATAGTCAAGAATAAGTCCTTTCTCTCGACGTAGTTTATCAACATCCTCAGCCTTTAGGTAGGTGCAATGCCCTTCCAAGAGGATGTTAAAAGTAATATCATCAGGAACAACTCCTAGATTTAGCATTGCATTTAAGAGCACATTCGCATTCTTCATCTGTCCTCGCTTGCACAAACCATTCAAAAGTGCATTGTAAGTTATAACATTGGGCACACGGCCATCTCTCTGCATCTCCTTAAGCAACTTGAAACCCATCTTAACATCACCTTTCTTGCAGAAGGCATCAATCAACAATGTATACACTGCATCATCAGGCTTCATACCCACATTTAACATTTCCCTTAACATTGTCTCTGCCTCAGACAATTGCCCTTCCCGACACAGACCTGAAATAAGGGCTGTATAAGTCACATCATCAAGCTCAATTCCTTCCTTAACCATCTCCCTCCTAATCTCCATTGCAGCTTCCAAATCCCCCTCTTTACAATATGCATCAATTAGAGTGGTATATGTAATTTTGTCAGGCTTGAAACCTTTCTTGCTCATCTTATCAAGAAGGTTTCTTGCTTTCTTCATATCCCAATGCTTGCAAAGGCCATAGATTAATGTATTATAAGTGATTAAATCAGGTTCTACACCTTGGCTCAACATTTGGTGATAAATCTCCATAGCAAAAGCAATCCCACCATTTTTACAGTGGCCGTTGATCAAAGTGGTAAAAATTACATCATTTGGAACCAATCCTTTAGCGCACATCTCACTAAACAACTCATTTGCATCATCCATCCTACCCGATCTGCACAATCCATTGATTAAAGAACTATAAGTATACACATCAGCAAACACTCCACCTTCCTCCATCACCTTCTTCAACCTAAACCCCTCATCCAAATCACCTGATTTACAATGACCATTAATTAGAGTATTGAAACTAACAACACTAGGCCTCAAACCCCATTTCTGAATTTCATCAAAAACCAGTTTGGCTTCACTTACTTCACCTCCTCTACACAATTTATGCATCAGATTATTAAAAAGATGCAATTTTGGTGGGTACCCACATCCCAGAATCTCCTTATAAAAATCCCAAGCCTCAATTGCTGAGTTAAATTTCAGCAAATGTTCAAGAATTTTAGTACAAGCTTGGAAAGGGATGTAAAATCTGTGTTTTTTAATCAACCTAAAGCAATGTATTGCATCAGAAAGAAAACCCGAATCTAGATAAGCAATAATAAGGCCATTGAGAACAGAAAGATTGAGTCTTTGAGTACCTTGAGTTTCAAGAATGGCTGCGAAAACTGAAGAAGCAGAGTCTTTGCCTTTTCTTGAGACAAGAGTCTGTAGTAAAAACTGGGCTTCTGAGAGCATATGATGGTGGCAGAGGAAGTGGGCCATGGTGCTGTAGGTGTGGAGAGTGTGTCTGAAGGGGGTAGAGTGAGAAGAGAGCCATGTGAAGAAAGAGAGGAGAGAATAAGGGGACAGGTTATAGGGTTTGTGGTTGATGAGGTTGATGATGTGGTGGGGTTTAAGAGAAGGAAGGACGCTTTTGAGGGAGGTCTTGAAGGGTTTGGTTTGAGAGTTTTTTATGGTTTCTGAAAGGGTTGTGAGTATTGGGTCTGGTCGGTGGTGGTTGTCTTGAGGTGGTGGATTTGGTGGTGGTGGTGGTGCTGGTGGAGGTGGAGTGTACCAAGGAATAGTGGTGGAGAAGAGGTGGTGTAATTGGAATGCAGAGAGAACGGAGGGTGGTGGTGGTGCTGCTGCTGCTGGTGGCGGCCTTGACCTGTTGAGTGTCGGCAACATTGACAAATCAGAAGAGATACGCTTGGGCATTGTAGATGATGAGTATAATTTCAGGATATTTAAATTAATACTTTCAATTAAAGAGAAGGAAAATGGTTCCGCAGACTGATTGAAGAATTGTCAGAAGGTTTTATTTTCTTTAAAAAACAAAAAGTGTTATAAAATAATTATGAAAAAGAAAAATATATAGTGAAAATATAAACAGAGATAAATTTTACTTTATTCTCTCAAAATATATTATTCTAATTCTTCTTGCATAGAATTTCAATATTCATTCCAAGCTATACTATTTATAGGAAAAATTTAGAGACAAATTAATAAATAATAATTAAATACAAGATGACTACAGTGTTAAATATTTTTTTATCATCATGTGATGCATGTTTAACTTGTAATCTTTTTCAACAAATTTTTCCTTTTCTAAGATGATAGCTTCCTTTTCTTCAAACTTTGCATGCTAGACCTTATTTAATGCATTTAAAATGACTTTCAACTTGATTTTTAAATATCCATCATTTACAACACTCCCCCTTAGACATTCATCAACAAGAATATGCCTCGTTAAAACCTTACTCAGAAAAACTCAACTGGAAAAAAAACCTAGTGAAGGAAAAGTGTACAATATCCTTGTTATACACTTTCTGCTGTCTCATTAAAAACTTTGCCAAAAAAACACAGTGGGACAAAACCTAGACGAAGGAAAAAAGAGTACGTGTATAATTCTCCCTCTCATGAAAGCAATTAGGAGCAATCTTTGATTCGTCGCATGCCGATCTTGTGTACCAATTTCTCCAATGCTGTAATCTCTCCTTTCTTTTTGGAGTTTCATGTGTAAAGAAGAACTTTGGTGAAATATACTTAGTTCTGTCACCCTTGATGCAACCTTCTTTAGGGGTGTTCAATGGAGATTATTCAGTCTAAAATAGAGTATTACTGTTTCCCTAAAATAATTTTGGATAAAAGAATTTTCACCAATTTTTGCACAATTCCCCAATGGGGAATACAATTTGGATAATAGAAAAACTGGACAAAACTCCTTGGGGAATGGAGATCTCCAATTTAAAAATAAATAAATTAAAGGTAAACACACATTAAAAATACCCACACTCGTAAAAAAAAAAATTTTTATATTTTCCCTGGAAAAAAATTTTCATGGCTCAGTTGTCACATCAAAAATTCGAACTCTGGTGCCTCGGGACCTAGCCTGGGGCACCGGGTCCCGGACTTGACGCCCCGAGACCCTGCTCCCGCCTCTGGCGCCTCACCTGATGCCCGAGCCTCTAGCGCCCCAGGACATTAAGGGCGGTGTGTGGGCCCTTGGGACCAAGGACGCAGCCTGGGCCCTCGGGTCCAGGCCCCCGGCGCCCAAGACCCAGCTTTTGGCCCCCGGCCCCTTACCCCCCGAGACCTGACTCAAGACTCGGGACTTGGCCCTGGCTCGGTGTACAGGGTGTCGAGGACTCGTGGCTGGGGGATCGGGGACCCGGGGGCCGGGGTTGGGGCATCGGGGACCCGGGTGCCGACGACCGGTGACTGGGGCCGAGGTCAGGGCCTGGCGCCGGGGGCCCTGGTCCGGGGGAGCCAGAGACCCAAGGGCCGCAATGTGTTTGGTGTGTGTAATGTGGGTAACGTGTTAAATGTGTGTAGTGCATGTAGTGTCGGATATATGTGTAATATGTGTAGTGTTTGTAATGGGTGAAGTGCCTGTAATGTTTGTAATGGGCAAGGGCCAGGGGCCAAGGACCCGGGGGCCGCAGTTTGTTTAATGTGTGTAGTGCGTGTAGTGTGTGTAATGTGTAGTGTGTAAAATGTGTGTAATGTGTATAGTGTTTGTAATAGGTGGAATGTGTGTAGTGTGTATATTTGGTCTTTTAAAAACTTGGTCTACTTAATTTTGGATAAATTGGGTAATGTCCAAAATTTAAAATTTTATCCAATCTTTAATTTTTTTTCTCAAGAAATTCCCCATATCCAATATTTTTTCTCCAATTGACCATTCTCCATATCAAATTTCCCCAAACTCCAAAAGTTTGGAGAAAATATTAGGGATCTCCAATGAGTGAACACCCCTAGCCTTCTTTAACTTGAACAATACAAGCAGTATTATTTTCATACAGTATGATTGGTCCCCTTTTGGTAGTTGAAATGTTGCATTCTTCTTCAATATGTTGAGTTAAAGATCTCAACCATACACATTCTTGACTCGCCTCATATAATGCACGTATTTCAGCATGCAGCATGATTTAAGGAAATAGCAACAGTAGTTTATTTTGTTGAGCGCTAGGAAATAGTAGTACTACTATATGTGAAGAGATATCCAATTTGGGATCGTCCTTTATGTATGTCAGATAAATACCTAGCATCTGCATGCCCTATTAATGTAGAATATGTATGCTTTGAATGCGATAAGCCCATATCAATTGTTCCGAAGATAATGAAATACATGTTTAATACCAGCCTAATGTCTTCGTGTTGGTGGAGCACTAAATCTTGCTAATTGATTTACATAAAATGCAATATCTGGATGTGTATTATTAGTAAGATACATCAATGTACCAATTGCACTGAGATACGCTACTTCAGGGTCAAGTATTTCTTTGTTATCTTCTTGAAGATGAAAAAGATCTTTTTATATCAAGAGATCGAACAACCATTGGGTACTCAATGGATGAGCTTTGTCCATATTAAATCTTTTCAAAACTTTTTCAGTGTAAGTCCTTTGGTGGACTAAAATTCCACTTGACAAATGCTCAATCTGCAGGCCAAGACAAAATTTAGTTTTTTCCAGATCTTTCATCTCAAATATTTTACACAAATATGCAATTGCTGCTTTAAGCTCTTCAATAGTCATTATGATGTTTAAATCATCAATATATACAACAATAATAACAAACCTTTTTCTTGATTTATTGATAAAAACACATGGGCTTATGGGATTATTAACGTATCCTTCCTTTAGGAGGAATGTACTTAGACAATTGTACCACATTCGTTCAGATTGTTTCAATCCATACAAGTATCTTTGCAATTTAATGGAGTACATCTCCCGAGAATTTGATCTATATGCTTCAGGCATATTTAGTCCTTTAGGGACTTTCATATATATATATATATATATATATCACTATCAAGTGACCCATACAAATATTTTGTCATTACATCTATAAGGTGCATATAAAGTCCTTCACAAATTGTTAGGCTGATTAAATATCTAAATGTAATTGCTTCCACTATAAGAGAATATGTCTCCTTATAATCAATTCTAGTCCTCTGTGAAAAACCTTGTGTTACAAGTCGTGCTTTATATTTTACAATTTCATTATTTTTATTTCGTTTTCGCACGAATACTCACTTGTAGCCTATAGGCCTTACATTTTCAGGCGTTTGGACTATAGGTCCAAAAACTTTACGCATTGCAAAAGAATTTAATTTAACCTTTATTGTGTCTTTCCATTTAGGCCAATTATTTCTATGTTGACATTCTTGAACGAACTTTGATTCATAATCCCCACTTTCTATCATCAATTCAGTGGTTACTGCATATGAAAATTTTTCATCAACAACAATTTTGTTTTGGCTCCATTTTTTTCCTGTAGAGATATAATTAATTGCGATATCTTTATTTTCAATATTGTCACTATTTTCCTCACATTCAGGTAACTGATTCTCTACTAGCGTTGCCTTTTCAGCAATTTTTGCAATATTTATAGGATTATTAAGAACCTTAAAAATGCCAACTTGCTTATTCAGCTCCCTTCTTTTTTGAGGATTTTTATCTTTGGAACCAATTGGTTTACCATGTTTTGATATGCCATAGACTCATTTGTTAAAGTATTAGATTGTTCTTTTAAAATATCAATTCTAGCGGGAGTATTTCGAGCTGGAACATGTGACTTAGTCACTCTATTTGTATTAGTGAATGCATCAGACAATTGATGAGCAATTCTTTGTAGATGAATAATTTTCTGAACTTCTTATTCAGATAGATTTGTACGAGGATCAAAATGAGCCATAGATGATGTATTTCATGTAATTTCTTACTTTTCTAGCTTCTGTTTTTCTCCCCTTAATGCTGGGAATACTGTTTCGTCAAACTGACAATCAACTAAACATGCTGTAAAAAGATTTTTAGTTAAAGATTCAAGATATTTAATGATTGATGGAGATTCAAAACCAACATATATTCTTAGTCTTTTTTGTGGTCCCATTTTTATGCGCTATGATGAGCAATTGGAACATATACTGTGCAACCAAATATTTTTAAATGGGATATATATGGTTCTTAACCAGAAACCAATTTTAAAGGGGAAAATCTATAATAAGTAGTTGGTCTTATTCGAAATAGTGCTGCAACATGTAATATGGAATGTCCCAAGTAGAACTAGGCAACTTAGTTCTCATAAGTAGTGATCTAGCGATTAGTTGTAAGCGTTTAATAAAAGATTCTACCAAACCATTTTGAGTATGTGTGTAGCCACGGGATGCTCAAATGTAATCCGTACAATTATCATTAAAAGATTGAGATATAAATTCTCTTGCATTAGCAAGATGAATTTTCTTGATTGTATAATTTGGGAATTGTGTATGTAAGTAGATTATTTGTGCAAGGAGTCTTGCAAATGCCACATTTCGAGTAGAAAATAAAGAGATATGTGACCAACGTGTGGAAACATCTATTAATACCATAAAATATTGGAATAGTCCACATGCTGGAAAAATAGGCTCACATATGTTCCCTTAAATTCGTTCTAAAAATGCAGGATTTTCAGTATCAATTTTTGTTGGGGATGGCCTTATAATCAATTTTCCTTTAGCATAAGCAGCACATAAAAATTCATTTGATGAGAGTACCTTTTGATTCTTTAATGAGTGCCCATGTGAGTTCTCAATAATTCATCTCATCACTATTATGCCTAGATGTCCAAGACAATCATGCCAAAGAATAAAGTTTTTTGGATCAATTATCTTATGGTTTATCACGACATATGATTCCATTGGATTTATGTAGGTACAAACTAATCCAGAAGATAATGCTGACAATTTTTCTGATATATACTTTTTGCCCAGTATAAGCAATATAATATAGAGATATTCTTTATTGTCTTCCTTCATGGTTTCAATATGATAACCATTTTCTCTTATATCCTTAAAATTGAGTAGATTCCTTTGTGATCTACTTAAATATAAGGCATCGCTTATTATCATCTTTGTTCCTTTGGGGAACATAACACAAGCCCTACTAGAGCCTTCAATTCACTTTGCAAAACCAGCTATTGTATTGACATTTGCATCAGCTAATGTTAGCTGGGAGAAATACTTCTTATTTTTTAGAATAGTATGTGTTGTAGCATTATCAGTTAAACATATTTCTCTATCATTGATATGATGCAAATCCATAGTTCTTCACAATAATAATAAAGAAAATACACAAATATTAGAAAAGATACGACATTCATTTCATAAAAGATAGATATTACATTCGAGCTAAAATTAAGTATTAAAGTGACAAACAGTTTGACATAAAAAAAGATCTATTTTTACATAAAAATTAATTTGGATGGACATTTTCATCACCAATCAATCGCTTAATATTTTCAGTAGCATCTTCAAAGAAGTCAGAGCAGTCAAGGTGTGTGTAATTCGTTTGAGTATTTTGTTCAACAAGATTGTCTCCACACCTTTTTCTTTTTTTTTTTTGTCAATGAAACTTGATAAAGATCCACGAGATGTTTAGCAGTACGACATGTTCGATACCAATGCCTTTTCATGCCACATCTATAGTAAGTACTTTCAGTATGTTAGAAAGATTTATTTCGCGGATGATTTTCTTTGTCGTGGTTTTCTTGTCTTTTGAAATTTGGTCTATTTGACTTGTGAAAATTACGACCATTACCATGTCTATAACCATGACCACGGCCATGACCACGACCACGACCACGACCACGACCACGACCACGTCCATGACTATAATTATTTGATGATGTAGCATTCACCTCAGGAGATGCAATTTCACTCATTTTAGGAAATAGTTCTAAGCTAGTTGATCGTGTTTGATTGTTTTTCATCAAGAGCTCATTATTTTGCTCAGCGACAAGAAGACATGAGATTAACTCAAAATATTTTTTGAAACCACGCTCTTTATATTGTTGTTGTAAGAGCATATTAGATGCGTGGAAAGTAGAGAATGTCATCTCTAACATGTCTTCATCAGTGATCTTTTCTCCACATAATTTCAACTGTGAAGTAATTATAAATACAGCGGAGTTATACTCGCTTATAATTTTAAAATCCTACAATCGTAGGTGAATTCACTTGTAGCGAGTTTCAGGAAGGATCACTGTTTTATGATGATCAAATCTTTTTTTCAAATTTTGCCAAAGGATTTGTGGATCCTTTACTGGAAAATATTCAGTTTTAAGCCCTTCATGAAGATGATGATGAAGGAATATTGCGATCCTGTAAGGATGCATTATTTCCTTCTTTAATTGTTTCTCTGAGGTCCTTGGCATTGAGATATATTTCGGCATCCAGGATTCATGATAAATAATTGTTGTCAGAAATATCAAGGGCCACAAACTCAAGTTTCGTGAGATTGACATTACAAATCTAGCATATTTTAAAAGTAAATTAGTAAATGAAATAATAATATATTTACCTAACGTAACTTGTAAATCAATAAATATAGGCATGTAGGAATAAATTACAAATATAGCATATGAAACTTATAAGCATGACATAATATAATATAAGATGTCAATTTTAAATAACATGTTAGTATAATTATTACAGTTAATCGTTATATAACTATATTAGTGTTTATATCCTTAGAAGTCATCATCATTTTTTTTCTTAATTAAGTCATCATAATCACATGTCCAAAAGTCAAGGTGATCACAGCCTCAAAAGTCACAGTAATTAGGTCTTCTAATAAGTTATGGTATTTGTTATTATTTTATTTTATCATTATTATTTTATTAAAGAGGAAATATTGCAATAATTTATTCTAGAAGAAATAATATAACAGAAATTTTATTTCTAGAATAAATGCAATGTAAAATAAATAGGATAGTAAAAACTTTATGCTATAGATATGAAGTAATGCCAAAAATAAAATAAGAAACGTTTCTGAAATTTTTGTAGGATCGTGCTCCTTTTAATAATTTGCAAAACTCCTTACCAATAGAGACTCGTACTGATAACGTGTTATAAAATTATTATGAAAGAGAGAAATATATAGGGAAAATATAAAGAGAGCTAAACTTCACTTTATTCTTTCAAAATATATTGTTCTACTTCTTCTTGCATGGGATTTCAATACTCATTCCAAGCCATGCCAATTATAGGAAAAATTTAGAGACAAATCAATAAATTATCATTAAATGCAAGATGACTAAAGTGTTGAATTTTTCTTCATCATCATGTGATGCATATTTAGCTTGTAATCTTTTTCAACAAATTTTCCTTTCCCCAGATGATAGCTTCTCTTTCTTCAAACTTTGTATGCTACAGACCATTTAATGCATTGAAAATGGTCTTCAACTTGATTGTTAAATGTCCATCATTTACAACAAAAAGAATAATTTATATTCACATATCAAAATGGACACTAGGGTTTGAGCATGAGAAGGAAGCCCCCATGGCCCCTATTTGGATTTGGTTCCGCATTTGCCCCTCAATTTATACAAACAACTGCAAGCCATAGTGGGATTGACAAGAACAATAGAGAAACCTCGACAAATAGATAAGACTACATTGCGTGGCATAAGGCTAACTCCAATAATTTCTTTATGAACTTCTTTATATGTAAATATTTTAGCACTATTACACTACATGTAGGGATTTTCTATCTAAGTCTAACTCCAACAGCTTCTCTATATTTTGATTCTAGGATTTCTTTATCTCAATTTCACTCTGCCAATATCCTTATGTCAGGGATCCCTACTTTTACTTTATTGCAATATCTATTCATATCTTAATTATAAATATATTCATTACATTTTTTATTAGTTTTAATTAATTATTAATGATGAATATTATGTTATTAATTACACTTTATTTAATATTATAATCATAACACTATTCCCGACAAAAATTTATAATATTATTAGTAAATTTAAAAATGTTATTTTTATTTTTATAAATTATTCTGAATTTAATTAAATCTTTAATAATAGTTTTTATGCTTTTATTTTTATTGATGCATTAGTAACAACTACATTAGATTTTTAATTCATTATATTATTTTTAATTTTTTAGTAATATTATATTTATTTTATTCCATTAGTGCTTAGTCTATTTTAATTAATTGTTCATGATAATTTTTTATTCAACCGGTCAATTAGCATCATGTTTTGTCACGACTATAACAGCTTTATATTGAATCAGTCATCTCATTTTATGTCGTGTCTCATCTATAACAACTTTGTGCTAATTCAATCTTTTGGCCTTATGCTATGTCTTGTCTATAGAAGCTTTGTGTTCAATTAATTATTTTATTCTATATTGGTTGGTAAGAGTTGTTTCACTCCATAGTGGTTGGTAAGACCTTAATCACTATAATTTCAATTTTTATTCCTATTAATTAATTATTAATGATGAAAATTATGTTATTAATTACAATTTATTTTTAATTATAATTAAAATATTATTACCAAAATTAACAATATTATTTTTTTATTATTATAAACTATTCTTTTTATCATTTTATGTCATGTCTTTTCCATGACAGGTTTATTTCTGATCAGTCATATCAATTTATATCATGTCTTGTCTATGACAACTTTCTGTCGGCTCAGTCTTTTCGCCTTATACCGTGCCTCGTCCATGGAAGTTTTGCACTTAATCAATTGCTTTACTCTATGATTGGTAAGACCTTAGTCGATATAATTCATTCAAGAAGCTTGTCAAAATGCAACAATTTATCTTTAAACATTTGCTATCCTTCTCTTCAAGCATTTGCAATTCTTCTTGTAGTTAAAAGATCATTTACTTTCTTCGCATAATCATATTCTTTGTTTAGAATATGGATTCAAATTATTGGTGCCTTGAGTATTTTGATGATTCCGACTCCGATGAGGATGCAGCATTACTTCTTCTATTGGCCAATGAGGAAGAGTAACTTAAGAGTCGACAGAATCTTCATCATGGTTCTATTCTCAGCCACACTTACATATGGTGAGATAGGATGCAAGGTCACGAATGACTTTACCGTTTCTCAAAAAATCCTGTTTATCCTTCAAATATTTTTCGAATGAGTCATCCATTATTTTGTCGAATTCATTCTACGGTAGAAGCATATGATCTTATTTTATCCAATAACAAGATTCTACTGGCCATTGGGGCTTGTCTTCTTTGCAAATAGTCACAGTTGCATTAAGAATGCTTGCATATGGAGCAGTTGTAGATTCGGTTGACGATTACATGGAATGGAAGAAAGTACAGCTATAGATACATCGAGAAGATTTGTTAATGCACTAGTGGCATTATTTTCTGATGAGCACTTGAGATCACCAAATGAAAGTGAACTAGAAAATTACTAGAAGTTAGAAACCAAAGGGGCTTCCTTGGAATGTTGGGAAGTATTAATTGTATGCATTGGAGATGGAAAAATTGTCCAACTACGTGGAAAGGTATGTACACTGGTCATACTCATGAACTAACAATCATTTTGAAAGTGGTGGCTTTATATGCTTTTTGGATATGGCATGCATTTTTTGGCTTACCTGGTTCTCTCAACGATATATATGTACTGGAACGATCATCAGTCTTTATTGAATTGGTCGAAAGATGAGCCCCTAAGGTCAATTATTCAATCAATGGGCATGATTATACAATAGGGTATTATCTCGCAGATGGTATATACCTGTCTTGGGCAAGATTTGTTAAAACTATTCTAGCTGCACAAGAAAATAAGATAAAGTATTTTGCTGTAGCTCGAGAATCAGCCAGGAGAGAAGTGGAACGTGCATTTGGAGTGCTCCAAGCTCGATTTGCTATTATTCGTGGACCTGCACAATTTTGGGATGTGGAGATGCTTAAAAATATCATGACAACATGTATTATAATGCATAACATGATTATTGAAGATGAGAGAGATGTTGACAACTTAGATTTCAACTACAATTCTGCTAGTGATAATTCATAACCAACAATCTCATGCGAGCATATAGCTAAGCTCTCGACTTCTATTCAAACTCATTGTCATATTCATGATTGTGGGACTCATGTTCAACTACAAACAAATCTTGTTGAGCATTTGTGGCAATTACATGGAGAAATGTTAAGATTCGTGATCGTGATCGTGGGACTCATGTAGTGGTAGTAGGGTAGTAGTTCTATCTTGTTTGTTTCTGTATTGCATGCATCTACGCTCTTCTTTTATTGTAAAAGGGTTGGCCTGTCAACTCTTCATATTTAGGAGTGGCAAAGAAGATTAGGTCTTGAAGCTCGATCTCTCCCCCGGATGAACCATAGAGCCAAGACAAACCATGAACCAGGATAGAAGAGCTTGCCCCACCCGAGAAGGAATTTCGCTACCTTAGGACCGTTATAGCTATGGCCGCCGTTCACAGGGGATTTGGTTGCTGACTCCCCTGTCATCAGGTCACCAACTTCCTTGACCTTTCGACACTAGGTAGGCATCAACCCCCATACAGTCTTATCTACTCCCTCTATTTTGTACTTTAATTTGTTTAATGGAATAAAATTTCAGGGGTTTAGGCCCTATTCTTTTGAAAAAAAAAATCATTTATAGTACTTAGATAAATATGTATATATGAAAATTCTTCAATATTGAAATTTAGAATAAATCCTACATAGATAAATTACATCAAAAATGTCAAGCTAGAATAAATCCTGCAGAGATAAATTCATACATCATGGCCAATTATTTTTTCGCATCATCTCTTCTTGCTTCTTTGTCCAGTACTCAATTTGCCTTGGAGTCATGCCAATAAAACTTACTTTCATAATTTTTTCCTCGTACTCTTGATCCAATCGATCTATCCTATCATCGTGCACTTTTTGCATCTTCTCCATCATTTGTTGAATAGCTTTAACAACCATGGTTTGCCCCTCATCATTTGTTGTTGGCACTTTGTTCTTATGTTTATTCAATCTTTCTTTCTTTGCATTTCTACCTGGTGGTCTCACCATGGGATTGGAGATATCATCCTTCTCTAAATTTATCGAGTGCGCAGTTATGGGAAAAGACACCTTGACTATCATCTTTTGATCTTTTTGATTTTTGTTTTTTTTTTCTTTTACCTTCTTGAATCTATTTTGGATGATACCTCAAGGTATTCCAGCAATAGTCAAAGTGAAATAATGACTTGTACATTGTTTGGTAAAATAATTTTGCATCTTGTATCTATATGAAATAATTAAACAAGTCAGTTAAATAATGAATAGATAAATTAATGTAAGCTATATAACTAAACATTATCATTACCTTATCTTGGTTGGTCTTTCCACTTTGGTTTCTCACCTCAATTGAGAATAATAACCACAAAATTTATTTGTGGCAAGATTAATGACTGACAACCGATGTGTGAGAGAATTTTCACTAAGATCAGTATTAAAGGTTTTGTTTTGATGGTAAAACTCTAGCCATATCAATGTAGATATTGACATGGACGATAACTCTTATGTAAACAAAAATGAAAGAATTCTAAAATGGCCAAGAGAAACTTTGCAAGAGAAAGCAAATGGAATAATTAAAATAGACAAATAGACTCTGCGTAGGACATTGAGGATGTCAACAGAAATTACCAATTACAAATGCTATTTATAGAGATAGTTTCACTACACCACTATCCATAAACTTCACTACCGCTAACTTCATATTAACCAATAAACCACTAACCATAAACTTCTTTATCACTAACTCTATTTTCTAAATATTATTTAAATAAATAAATTTATTTAAGTACCTGATATCCTACTTGAAGACCCATGTCTCCAACATTGAATTAAGTTAAGCTTACGATCAACAACACTCAAACTACTTTGGAAAGCTACAAATTAGGCCTCAGTAAAGCTTTAGTAAATATATCGGCCACTTGATCGTTGGTGTGAACTCCTTTCAACTCAATCACTTGATAACTTTCTCACGAATATAATGGTGCCAAACTTCAATGTGCTTTGTAAACCCATGGAAAACTGGATTAGATGCAAGCTTGATAGCACTTTCATTGTCGTACTTATTTGCACAACATAGTCAATTTTGCATAGCATGTCTCCAATCAATCTTTTTAACCAAATGCATTATTGTGCAACTAAGGTTGCTATGACATATTCAACTTTAGTGATGGATAAAATTACAATATCTTGTTTTTTTACTGCACCAAGAAATAATAGTTGAACCAGTGCTAACAATAACCTAAATTTGAGTGACGATCATTTATATCTCTAACCCAATCTGCATTGGTAAATCCACTCAACAAAAAGTTTTTACATTTGTCAAATAAAAGGCCATAATTAAGAGAACCTTTTATATAATGTAAAATTCTTCTTGCTGCATCTAAATGAAGAGCTCCTGGATCTTGCATAAACCGTGAAACAACACCAATGAAATATGAAATTTCTGGCCTTGTGATGGCTAAATAAATTAAGTTCCCAATAAGTTGTCGAAACTTTCTAGCATCCTTCAATAACTTTCTTTCGTCTTTATTCAACTTGAGAAGTGGCTTCATGGGAGTAGCCATTTGTATCGACTCCCCATGCCAAAACGTTCAGGTAGACCCTTCGCATATCTCTTTTGAGAAACAAAATATCCTTGGTCTAAATTTTCCAATTCTAGACCAAGAAAACATCCTATCTCCCCCAAGTTTTTCACCTCAAAACACAGATAAATCATTTCTTAAACAAGATATTTTTGCTTCATCATTTCCCGTCATTGTCATATCATCAACATATAATAATACCAACAAATGCACTTTTGGTTTTAATTTAATGACCAAACTGGAACCTAAACTAGAAACTTTGAAACCATAAAAGGTGAGATATTGAGCAACTTTATCATACCAAGCATGTGACGCTTGTTTTAGACCATAAAGTGCTTTCTAAAAATGACAAACATGATGTGGAAATTTCTCAGAAACAAAGCCTTAGGTTGCTTCATGTAAACTTCATGATCCAACTCATCGTAAAGACATGCATTTTTTACATCAAGCTGCCATAACTTTCGATCTTTAAAAGCAGCAAGAGAAAATATTGATCTTACCGTCAACATTTTTGCTACTGGGTTGAAAGTCTCCTCGTAGTCTAATCCATAATTTTGTGAGAAACCATAGGCAACTAAATAAGCATTGAACTTGTTAATTGTCCCATCTGATTTTCTTTTCATATGGTATACCCATTTGCAAGTGACAGGCACACAATTTTCTAGTTTGGGTGCCAACTCTTATGTCTCTTTTTTGTCTAAAGCATCAATTTCCTTTTGCATTGCTTTTTTCCACTTTGGACAATCTTTCGCATCTTTATAAATTGTTAGTTCTTCTTTACTTAAAGATCTTGTAAAGAAACATAAGGTGGCATCTTCATTATAATGAGCTACTAATTATGCCAATAGCAAAACTGTTGCAATGTATATATAATGAGCTACCAATTGTGATAATTGCTAAACTGCTGCCAATGTGTGTGTATATATATAATCCATTTTTTAAAAGACTACCTATTCTACCAAAAAAGAGAAAAGCCTGCCTGATGAATTGAATTTCCACCCTAAATTTAAAATATACATAAAACCAAAAAATATTATTACATGTACATCCACAAACATATATACACGACAAATATATTTTCTTTTTCTAGTAGTTAAGTTGTTTGATATTCATTAACAGTAAAAGTACTAAAAAAAAATACATCAACATTCCAGATGATGCATCCATCACCACCATTCAGCCTATATGGTACAATTCTAGAGTTAATTTTGCCTAATATCAAACATAATGTAGTATAACAATAGATGTTAAAAAAAGACGGAGATTCTAGTAATGCCAGATATAAGGGCAACCACAAGACATGTTAAAAAATAATTGTTTCACCATCCTACAAATTCACTTTTGCCAAATAATACACTGACTTAACCACATCCAGTCATCCTGCAAGCAAATGGCAACAAATCAATTAAAAATGATTAATTCATTGAGATAGAATAGGTAAACAACAAGAAAACACACCTTGCAGCTTTCAGTAATATGCTATTTTAGCAATAGAGCAAAATTATTCTTTTAGAAATCCTTTCCAGAAGTTAGATGTCTTAATTTCTTTTTAAAATCAATAAACTATCACTACATGCACAATAAACCTAATTAACCAACACAATTGCATGAGCTAATTGATACTATATTCTAGTGTCTAACCTATTAGCTGTGTTTCAAGCCAAAGCTAGTCCTCCTAGAATTGACTGAACGTAACATGTAACTTATTAACATTGTTTCAGGCTAAAGACTACTCCATTAAACTAAGCCATAGATTAAGCATAACCAATTAACAACCATATAAGTAGATTTAAGCATTTAAAGTACAAACAATACATGCATATTCATTTGGGCATTTTATCAAATACATAGATATGTCTAATAACAATCTATGGATCATTTGGAACAAACATGTATTAAGGCCATAAATATACACAAATCAAGTATCATAGCCCTATCAGCTTATTTATGATAGCTATTTTTTTTAAATCCAAATCAATTATTAAAAGTATTCCTCCATGTTCTTTTTGGTAATTGGTCTTAAAAAATATTTTTATAGTTTTCTATCCAAAGTACTATTGTAGTTTAAAAAGTAGTTCTCACAAAACATCTTTTGCTACAAAATTATGTAAAAAAAAACTTAAAAAAAACTAAGCGAAACAAGCCCTTAGTTACGAAATCATTTTTAAATGCTTGTGGCATTTCAAATCATTTTTACATTGAGATGTTGGAATAGGAGTGAATGGGACTATAAAAGAACTATTTTGAACCACAACTAAATCAGGAAAATCTTTCATCCATCTAGACTAACATTAGTCCATAAAAAAATTGTAGGTTTAAAACAAAAAATTTGTATAACTTTTTAGAAAAATTTGTAACATCAATCCATAAAAAAATTTATAAATCTAAACAAAAATTCATTAGTCCATAGAAAATTTTGTAGATCTAAAACAAAAATTTGTATTGTAAAAAAACCTACAAAATTTTGTTGTAGCCTTGCAAATTTTTATTCTAGACCTACAAAAATTTTTTCCAAACTGACATCAGTTTGGATTGATGGAAGAGAAATTCCAAGTAAACTTGCCATGTCAGGTACTTGAGAAAAGTTAGCCTTTTGTACGTTGCATACATGAGAAAAGTTGGTCTTTTGGATGTTGGATTAAAGTTGTTCTTTCTCAACAGTCATGTCTTAAAAATTTCTTCTAGTGTTTGAGACTTTTTACTTTACCAAGTTAGGCTTTGTCAAGAAGATTGCCAGTTTATTTTGCAAAAATAAGAAAATTGACAGTTTTAATACCAAAAAGAAAAAGGAAAAAGAGAAAGAGAAATAGATGCAACGCCATCTACCCAACAATACGCCATTCTTGTTTGTTTGAGGGATAGAAATTGGAGTTATAAACCAAAAAAATATTATTGCAAATTTAAAGCTGATTCTTGAAAAAGAAGTAATAGTTATAGATAACAACAACAAATGCAAAGCGGATGACAAGGAAGAAGAGAAGGAGAAGAAAGATGCTGCTGGATCTCAAAATAGATTTGAGCATATCGTTAAGACCAAAGCTAAAGAGTACAAAACTAGGTCAAAAAAATCTTATATGTATTACAGCATCACTTAGAGTTTGGACCTCCTCTGTCATCATCATCAAGAGACAATATGACTAGGGACAACTATTACCATTAACTTCAATTGGATTCAATTGCAACAAAAGAGTTTGCTGGTAAAGGAAAGAACAATAATGAACAAGATAATGTGGTAGGTTGATGAATTTTATAATGATGTACTAGTATTTCACCCATGCCATGCACGGATAATTATGTAATATAAATTATGGAATATATTTTCGATGTTGATAATTGCATAGTCAAAATAAGTAGAGAATATATATCAAGGATACAAATTCTATTCTAATTGAGGGATGCCGTAAACATCCTACAGTAATGGAATAATTAAGCATTGCAAGTAGTTATAATCAAAGGATGTAATTAACCAATAGAATCGCACGCGTTTTGGATTATTGAACGAAATTGTATATATGCTTAAGTTTTTTGATTTTGAACACCAAGAATGTTAAAATTTTTTAAAAAATCAAAGAACATGAATTTGTAAAGTTATAATTCTTTATTTTCTAATTCTTATTATATTTAACATATTAAGAAACTATATCAATAGTATATTTATAAAATAAATAAAATAAAATTTAATTTATAGATGTAGCCATTTTTCATCACATATTGCTTAATAATAAACAAATATATCAATACTGTGTTTTGACATATTTCATCGCATGTGTGAATATAGTTAAGAGGCTTCATAAGGTGAATCAAATGGAACTTATATCTACTATGTGTCCACATGACCAACAATAGCAAAGGAGTCAAGCAATCATTTTACTATATATTTTACTCCCCATATCTCTTCATAGGAGGCAGAAACAACCATACGTTTGCTGGATTGTTAATTTAACTGCTATAATTATTTGATATAATTAACAAATTTATAGAAAGATTTTAAGATACACGCTATTACTAAATTCAATATAATTATGATATATTTAAAAAGAACACATAATTTAGTTGCTATGATTAAATTTTAAAAAATGTGTGATTTAGTTGCCAATAAAATGTAAATCCAAAAGTACGCATGATCTAATTGTTATAATAATAAAGAGAATTGAAGCGTGAGAAGTTGTATCAATATAAAGAGCGTCACGTGTCATAATGAAAATGCAGAACAAAAATGGAGGGAATGATAATAGTGCAACTGTTCTGCTTTAGTATATAATATAAATATATATGGTTATCTATTTATCTTTTCCTAGTATATTTGATACTTTTACCATTTAACTAGAGCTTTACGTGGAGATTGTAAGGGATAACTTATATGCTTATATATGTACCATAAAATCAATATTGTCGTATTTATATTACGTGCTGCCCTCCGTTCCTCGGTGCCATCAAAATAATTCTTTTGTGTTCGAAACTTATGTGATTCACTATACCATCGACGATGCCCCAATCAACAATGCCCTAAATAACATTATTGGCCCCCATTGTGCAACCACCTTGATTCAGTCATATCTACACAACATGGGCATGCTTTCTTTCCTTTGGTGTTGTAACCTAAAAAATACACATAGGTAGGAAAATTATTAATAGTCTATATTAATGCAGCTTGCATCATGAAATTTTGTTCACTTGTTGCATCATATGTTGGAACACCTTTCCACAACTACAATAGCTAATCTATAAGTGGCTAGAGAAAAATATCAATTTATTTCTTGGGTCCTCTTTCCCAAGAATAATCATAGCTACGATTAATGAAGATTGTTTCATGCATATCCACAAAGGTAAATTATACACCACTAGCACCACTGCCATATGCTATATGCATTACGCATAAATTCAAATGGATTGAAACTATCACTAATTAAAGCAAATCTAACATTACAAGAATCATTAGAAAAATTAGGATATCTTTCATCAAATGCATTCTATGCAAGTGAGTCAGCAGGATTCCTCAACATTTCGTCTTTTGTCCAAAATTGGTCATGCCATATCACAAAAGAAGATATCTTTAATGACATATAGAAACATTGTAACCTTGGTATCATTGGGAAGTATCTCATTAAATTACAAGTGGTTTTCTCCTTTTTGCCTCTTTTGCCATTAATTCCATCCTCCTGTTGCCAATGACAAGAATTACATACATGACACGATTCTTGTGATGCTCTATCGCCCCTATAAAATATACAATTGTTTGGGTATACATCAATGTTTTTATATCCCAAACCCAGAGCATTTGTTATCTTCTTTGCCTTATATATACTTTTAGAAATGTTAAACTCTGGAAATTGTTGTTTTAAAAATTTAAGAAGCATGTCTATTGACTTCCAACTCCAT
The DNA here is from genome assembly GCA_028554755.1 of Cordia subcordata. Taxonomy (NCBI): domain Eukaryota; kingdom Viridiplantae; phylum Streptophyta; class Magnoliopsida; order Boraginales; family Cordiaceae; genus Cordia; species Cordia subcordata. The sequence goes on from JAPTOF010000019.1 coordinate 11,307,675, forward strand.
TTATAGTAAGACTTTATATGTGTGAGTTGGACCGTAGGTGACAATATAGTTGATCCAAATCCAAGATAAAGTTCTTGGTTGCCTTTCTCAAAGAATTTTAAAAATTCTATACTTTCTGTATCATGATTGTTTTCTCTTTGAATGTAAGGCTCAATGTTAGGATCACCATTATCCTTGCTATTTCTTCCCTTTCTATATCTACAGGTTCATTTATTGCATCCAATATATCATAATTCTAAATGCATCGTTCCTTATGTTGGCTTCATTCATTGCAACTGATATATTATGAATTTTGAATTCATCTCTCACTAACTTATACATATTGCAAGGGTTTTCATGTGGACTATTGTGTGATGGTCTAGAGCAATAAAAGATGGTGCATCTATAGTTCTATAATTTTCTCCATGACAAACGTAAATGTTATATTCCGTAGTCATCCCTTTGCATACTACGTGTTCTCTTACAACATCACATGTCTGATATAAACAATTACCACATAGAATGCAAGGGCATATTATCTTTGGCGATTATGTACTAGCATCATGTGACAAAAGATATTGGCTAAATGCAAAATATAGAAACCTCTCTAAGCCATTAAGGTATCCATTATTATGCCGTTGGTTCGTCATCTGACTTTTATCCATTGTGCTATGTCTATAAGAATAAAACCAAGACTCATCATGCAAACCAGTAAAACACGCAAATATAAGAGTAAATAACATATTATCCCCCCTGAACTTGTGCATAAGTGCACAATTTGTCCTTGAACTTTATAAACTATCTGATCACCCCTTCAACTTTTGAAAAGTGAGCTCATAACCCCCTCACCATAAAAAAATTCGTCAGACTTGACGAGAAGTGATATTCACATGCGTCTATTGAGATTTTAATAGGATATATGACCCAAGTAGTGTGGTTTTGGACACAATTACCCTACAACATTTATTAAAAACAAGCAATTGCCATTAGATTCTAACAGTTCGCATATGCTCCTTCAAAATAGGGTTATCAGCTGAGGTTTGCAAAGGCGATCAATATCTTTGCCTTTCTTTTTCTCTTTTTTGTTTTAGGCAAAATATCTTTAAAATAGGGTTATCAATAGTAACACATTTCAGGTCCTTTAAACAAAAGCAAAAATGTCGTCGTCAACTGGTAGTAGGGCAGGGGGAAGCAAGAAAAAATTACCTAAAATTGACTTGAGGTTTGTGTATAAAAGGTGTCGTAAATGCTACAAAAAGCTCCAGATTGTGCTGATAACATATGCTGCAAAGGAAACAAGGGGGAACTTGTTCTACAAGTGCATGAAATATGGTCTTTTTCCATGGTGCGAACCCAAGCGTGTCTCGATATATGAAGAAGGCAACATAATGTCTCATTCTCCTGTGCTAATTGATGATGAGTTTGACTCTGATAGTGATGAAGAAGATGGGCCACCAGATCAGCCACGATATATTGGGAATAATAATTTCATTTTGAAGAAATTGGATGACATTCTTCTTGTTTGTTGTACTCTATTAGTGTTGAATCTCTTGGTTTTGCTATTGAAATAGGTAGATCTATGTTGCAAGTGTTATAACTATAAGAGTTTTGGTTTGTTCTAGGTTTTTGGTTGTTGTTGTATGAAAGTTAATAAGATGTTGCAATTCTGGTTGCTAATAAAAGTTTCATTTCTAAATTCTGGTTATTAGTTTGCCATCAGTATTGATTTTTATTGCAAAAACATGTTATAAAGACATAATACAAGGTACTTAGCTTTGGCTTAGTTTACTCAGATGTTTACACATTTTAGTTTTTACTGTTTAGAAACCAAATTTCCCAGTAGATGACCAAATGTGTCAAGGATAGGCAACCTATTAAGTTTTCAGAAATTAAGGTAAATTAAGTACTTAATCTGCAGCAAATATGTAAACTTTGAATAAAAATACTATTATATTCCAAGCTTTAACTACACAGAAGTCATCACGTCCTTTAAGTATATATGTCCAAAATATAGTTATCACATGTTGTTCCCATACAAATAACCATACCTATGTCAAAAAAGTTACCACTATACATTCATTGTTCCCAGATTGATATAAGTAACAACACTTTTCTCCAAAAAGTTAACACTATCTATTCATTATTTCCATCAAAATGACTAAAATAACATTCATGGCCTCCATGCTCTTTTCTTGTTTTTGATGTTAGCAACATCACTTTTTATCACTTTTCTTCTCTTTGGAAGTTCCCTTGGAAGTGGAATAAATCCTCCCACCACTAGATTCAACTTCATTTCTTGAACTTACAACAGAAACTTGCTGGATTGAACCTATAGCAATTGGAACTTCTTGGCTTGAACCTGCAGCAGCTAAAACTTCTTAGCTTGAACCTGTAGCAGAGGATACTTGACTGCGTGAACTTACAGCTACAGTAGCAATCCTTATTCTCTCTTTTGTACCATCACTTGTAGTAGACTGTTGAGTACTTAATGTAGGAGCCTGCATGTAACAAATAATAAGCCTCTACTTCAATGGCTACATAAACAACTTAATCCAATATACAAGTAGTGAGAATGTGTTTACATTGCTTGTAAAAGTTGACATATTAGGTTCTTGAACTTGATCTTGGCTATCTGAATTATTCCTCCTCTGAATCTGCGGCAAAATGACATTAATTAATGCATGTAATAGGTCATAACATAATAGAAAAAGTTGACAAACATTACCTTTTCACAACCTCTACTATTATAGCCCTTTTGTTTGCATTTTTGGCAGGTCATTACTACTCTTTTTCTCTTTGAAATAACGGCAGGTGCTGCAGTTGATGTAGGGATAGGTTCTGAAGTTGATGTAGAGGCCTGTTTGTCTTTGTCCTTTAGAGTTTCAAGGCCACCAAGTCCTTTCCTCCTTGATTTTTTTGGCCTGCCAGTTCTTCTCCTCATAATAGGTGGCCTTAATAGCTTAATACCAGTTTTATCATAATCATTTGGCCCAGGGACAGGATGCACAATGTGCTTATACACATTCATATACACCTTTTTTTTTGTAACATGCATCAACATAATCATCAATTCTCTTCCCATACTTTAATAAACAAGCCATTGTGTGAGTACAGGGAATTCCACTCAATTGACACATTCCACAAGTGCATTTTTTTAAGTTCAAATTAACTGCATGTTTAGAAAAATGCTGCACCACTTCTTATTCTTCTTCTTGGCTCATATTAGCCTACCATCCCTTTGCATGCTCCTTCAACTTCTCAATCTTTTTGATAATGTTAAGGCAAATGAAACCTGAGTACTTCTCCATATTCATTTTTTTCAAAACAAGCCTGCCTATTATTTTCCCTCTAATGTCTTCAATCATACTAATTGCTGGCTTCTCTCTTGTAGTCAATATATAGTTGTTGAATGACTCACACATGTTATTCACCAATATATCACATTTGGCATGTGTTGGGAAATGGGATCTAGCCTATTGCTCAGCTGGAACCTTCTTAAGTCATTTATAAGCAGTCTCTTTTTCACCCACCTTAAGATCAAGCTTCTCAATATTTTTAATGCATCTACTAAACTCCTTCAAATTTGCATTTGATGCAGCCCTCCAAAGCAAGTTTTTCAAAGCCAATCCTGGGAATTTTTGCTTGAAGTTTTGATACATATGTCTCAAGCAAAATCTGTCATTTGCACTTAGATATTCATCCTTGAAAACTTCACATAATCGTTTGAGTCTATCTGAAATGTATGACCAATCCTTATAGTTTGGAAATCCAATAACATTTTGAAGTTCTCTAAGAAACCAAGACCACATATCCCTATTTTCAATTGGGATCACACCTAAAGTAGTATGGAACATATTTTCATTCCCATCCCTGCCAATTGCTGCCAACAATTGGCCTCCAAACTTAGATTTCAAGAAGCAGCCATCTAACCCAATGATAGGTCTACAACCAGTCAAGAATCCATCTTTCATTGCAACCAAACAGAAAAACATCCTCTCAAAGATATGTTCAGGTAGACTCCTATTCACCACTAACAACAAAGTAGTACTTGGATTGTGCAACCTAACTGTTGCATAATAATCCCATAACTGAGCATTTTTCTCTCTATATTCACCATCAATATTATGCACAGTAGCCTTTTTTGCTCTCATAGTCTTGAATTTGCTAAGATTCACATTAAACTTTTTTGAAATCTTCTCCTGCAACTTAGAAGTTGACACATTTCTATTATTCATTATAGTTGGAACCAATCTCTCCCCAAATACTTATAGTTAGCAAGACTTATATCACTTCTCCATCCATAATGATGCTCACCTATTATATGTTTCACTTGAAAAGTTTAGAGTCTTGCAAAAGAGATGCATGCAATCTCCATGTACATCCATGAGTCTTATGGTGCTTACATTTGACAGTGACGCTTGAACTCTCATTTTTAACCCATTTGATGTCCTTCCCATTCCTAATACACCAATCTCTCAACACTTTTCTAAACACTTGCACTAAAGTAAACAATGTACTAGCTTGCATTTCAAATGTTTTCATATTTACCCTTTCATTATAGACAGTAAATCTATCTGCTTCTTCATCAAACTTGCACAAACTATGCAGCTCATCACTTTCAACATCACTAAACCAAGCTTCTTGACCATTCCCACTAATTGGTTGTTTATTTTTGCCTTTATTTTCATTATTTCACTATCAGAATCACTTTCAACAAAAGTATCCTCATTTACTTTGTTCACTGTCTCTGTATTCACATTAGTTTCAACAAAAGTATCATCATTTGCATTGTTCCTTGCCTCTATATTAACATTATCATGTTCATTTGTACCTGTTTCTTCATTTATGTCAATTCCTATTTCATCTTCTTCATGTCTTACTTCTTCATTAGGCAGTTTATAAGTTATCAGTTTTGGCCAAGCATTTTCATTTGTCAAATTTGTGATCACATTGCCATGCATATCTATCACATTCAAAGGTTCACATTTTTCTTCTACAATATAAATCTCAGCAAATGGAGAATTCTCAAACATAGATTGAAATTGCCTAATACTATCAACATGTTTAATCATAAACACACCTCCATCCAAACCTTGATGAGGCAGACTATATTAGATAGATATATTACTACATATACCTCCTAAATCCTTGTATATATCGTGGAAATCGAAAACAGTCAAGGTGTCCAATGGAATCAAAGGATACAGTTCCTTTCTACCACCCACATAAGACAATTTAGGCTCGGTTTCAAAGAATCCCCTACCCAAATTTCAAAATCACGACATCCATCTACCATTCCGAAATTATCATCATTATCATGCACTGGGTTGTTATTATAATCACTAAAACTACTTTTATCAGAACCACACTCATCAAATAGCACAAAACAATCAAAATCATCATCTAAACTACCCGCAGCCATCCTAATAAAATATGAAACACACATAACTCAAAGGTGTAAGAGTACAAAGTCATGTAGAAGAGCAAGGTCAGCGCATAAAAACCCTAATTTTTTAGGTTAAAGACAAAAGAAACCCTAATTTGTTATTACCGAGATGAAACCCTAGTTTTTTAAGTTTATTGCAAAAATTGAAACCGTAATTTCGTTATCACCAATGTCAGCCAAACATGTGGGGTTCGAAATAAACAAAGACTTGGAAATAATGGATAGAACATAGACCACTTGCTAATTTAAGCTTTTTTTATCTGAATCCAACAATGCGGACCACACCGTCGTTGTTTGTCTTCGAAGGGGACCACCGACAATGATGCTTCGCTTCAACCAGGTAGGGACCACCGACTCAAATACAAGAAGAATCAAAGGTCTCCGGTGGGGTAGTGTGCTTAGGGATTTGGGGATTTGGGAGTATTTGAGATGTTTTGTTTGATCTGAGAATGTGAAAAATGATAATAAATGTCCAAATATATATATTTATACGAGGGCATGAAAGTCATTTCATGGCTTCCATTAATTTTTCCAACGATGTTAGCTAAATGGGGTGCTTAAGCTCACTTTTCAAAAGTTGAGAGGGTGATTAAATAGTTTATAAAATTCAAGGACCACTTGTGCACTTATACCTAAGTTCAGGGGGTAATATGCTATTTACATCTAAAACATGAATAAAATGCAAATGATCAACGAATTCTTTCGAGCTAATTCCCTACTTGGAATGAGCTCACTAAAATGAGTGGGAGCTATCTAATTTAAGATTTACCAAATCAAGTTTCTTATGTACATAGATTACTACTAGTATAATATGGATGTAGAAAGGCTAGTACAATAATCTGTGGATAAAAATGTAAAAAATGTACATTTTGCGTATAGATACACATATTTATAAAGAGAAAGAACACCCATATAGATAGTTACATATAAAATTTCCCAAATGAATTACAAGTCAAAATAAATAGGAAAGATACATGAATTACAAGTCCAAACTTGAAGGCAAAAGGGTATAAAATTGTATAAGAAACATGGTCAAAATGAACAGGAAAGATAACTGGTAGCTCAAAACTGTCTTAGCAAACACTATGAATAGTTCTGCAAGAATGAAGCACGTTCAGATGCATAAATTTCTAAAAATTACTAAGCAATTGAGGCAATTACATTACGTGACTGATGATGTTTAAACGATTATCAGTAATTAAATTATCATATACTTCTAGTTGAGTGGAAAGGTTAACCGACCTCCAATATAAAATTTTGTTTCTGGGATTCATTCTCACAAATACTTGAGACGAGATCAGCAAAAGAATAGAAAAGAACTCTCGACCCTTACGTGAAACCCATTAAAATTCAAATTTAATTCTAATCACTGCACATATTCTTGCTTCATGTTCCCAGTCAATTTCACACACACATACACACACCACAGACGCGCACACATTTATACATACATGTATATGTAAGTATATGAGATTTACACAATATTTTTTATGTCTAAAATTGAGAAAAGGGAAAGGAATCATGATTATAAAGAACATGACATAGAAATGGAACAAATTAATGTTTCTGCTAACAAAAATTTAAGGAACTAGAAACTTCACATAATCATCAAAACCAAATGCTCCACACTAAGAAGCACGGATACGATACGCGACACGATGCGACACGCCGATACGTATTTTTTCGAAAAACTAGGATACGACACGCTTAGGATACGTTAAATAAAAAAATATTTAAATTATATATATATATATATATATATATATTGCATAAATATCATTTTTATCATGAATATATTGCATAAATATCATTTTTATCATGACAAATCAATTTGCTTTAGAGGATTCAACCATCCCTCAAAATATGGTACAAAAAGAGACTACCAATTCTTGTAATTCATGCATGAAAAGAAAAGAAAAAAAAACCACTAGTTCTTGTAATTCATATTCAACAACAATAGACCTGATCACCTGAAAAACCCCAACAATTTTTCAATCAAACATACAATAACACACACAATAACATAATATTTAGCACACAACTAGTCATGAAAGATTAAACACCATGAAGTAACATGTTCATAAAATACAAACCAATTCAACACATTAAAAAGTTAAAGTTTAAAGCTAAAATTCATTAAGAAACACATAATATTCATTCATCTTCAGCTTCATTAGATTGAATCTCTTCATCATCCCTTTCCAACACATTATCACCATCATCCGTGAAGATCACTGCCTCTATTTCAGGCTCATCAAGGGACAAGTTGGCAATTGCAAGTTCTCCCACATCTTCAAAGGACTCGAATGTATCTCCACAAATATCCCACATTTTACTTCGTTCTTTAAAATAGTGTTCATCTCTCCTAGAAAGAAGACGCAAATTGGAATGAACAAAGACCAAATCTTCAGCCCTTTTTGGTGCCAATTTGTTTCTTTTCAAGGAGTGGATAAACGAATAAGTGCTCCAATTTCTCTCACAGCAAGATGATGATGAAGGTTGTTGAAGCAATTTCAAAGCCAAACTTTGAAGCATTGGTGCACTAGCTCCATGAATCACCCACCAAGCTTTAGGATCCATATGATAGCGTTCATATATTGAATCACTATCTCCAAATTCTTTCGCATTGGTGGAGAAATTTGCAAACTCAATGTTGACTTTGACATGATCAGTGGGATTTGGAAAGAACTTCTTCAAACATTTTGACCTTTCTTGAGAGATTTCCAAATCTTTGTGTGGAGGAACACGGCCAGGGACCTCATTAATCCATTCTTGAGTATAGTACCTTGAATAGAGAATAAATAGAATAAATATAGATTTTAAAATTGCATGAAAAAAAAGTAGAAAATGAAATTTCAAATAATTAACTTACTTAGGATTCAATGAATGAGCTAAACAATGGAGTGGAGTGTAGTTCTTGGTCCAACGATCAATGAGAATTTTATAGATCACATCATAAAAACTACTAGACTCCTCAAGTTGCTTTTCCTCTTTCCTGAATATTGCAACTTTCACTTGTTCAATCATAGAATCCCACATTTCATAAACTAAGTGAAGACAAGGTTTATCAGTGTCACATCTCCTAAGCATGTCATAAATAGGCCCCGTAAAAGAAATGATATAATCAATTTTATCCCACCACAAATCATTAAGAAGTGTCTCCTTCACCACTTGAGCCTTTCCAACATCATCATCTCGATAAGTACTCCATTGCTCACTAATAACCAACTCTTGAAGCCCTCTTTTGATAAGCTTGAATCGCTTCATCATCACAATTACTGAAGCAAATCGAGTATTTGCCACCGAAAGCAACTTTAGCGGCACAAACTCATTGAACATGGCCAACCTCATAGAATGATTCATGATGAAATTTTTCACAAACATAATATTATCATGAACATTCGTGATCCAAGAACACTCAATATATGTAACTTCATTGACATCAGAATTCTTCGGTAAACAAATATTTTGCAAAGCAAGATTTAAAGTGTGCACTATACATGGAGTCCAAGTAATGTGAGGATAAATTTGACTAACAAGTGCTCCAGCTCCTGCACAATTCTTAGCATTGTCAGTGACTAATTGAATAACATTATTAGGACCAACTTCTTCTATTACTTCTTTCAATATATTAGCAATGAAGTGTTTATCTTTTATTTCTCCCAAACAATCAATCGCCTTAAGAAACATTGGCCCTCCTTCTGTCATAGCCATAACATTTATAAGTGGTCTTCTTTGTGAATCACTCCATCCATCACTGACAATACTTACCCCGTTGTGACTCCAAGTGCTCTTTATAGGTTGCAATTTTCTCTCCACATGAGCTTTTTCTTGTTGAAGTAAAGTAGTTCTCAACAAATTATATCCAGGAATGCTATTGTTGGCTGCAAATGAATAAGAATGTACATAATAGGGATTCCTTGCCAAATGAAATGGCAATCCAGCAGAATAGAACATCCGAGCAATGCTAGCATGCAACATATCACGGGCTTGAATATTGAATCCCTTTAGAATGGGATTAGATTGTGAAGACCTACCTACACTCCCACTTGTTCTTCTTCTTTTATAATCATATTGCCCTTGAATAACATTTGTTGTAGCACTCCTAGGCAAAGACACTTTCTTTGGAGCACTACTTTCCATTCTCTTTGTTGCTTGCTCGTCTAGTTTTTGCATTTCTACCAAATCAACATCTCTAACCTTAGGACATGCTCCTATTCCCGCTTTAGGTATCTTCAATAAATGATCCCTAACTCTAGTATAAGAGCTTTTCTTAGTTTGGTGACAAAAATTACATATTCATGTACAATTTCCACCACCATCATCCATTTTTTTTGTCCTTGTAACATATTTCCATAGTGGTTTACTTAAATCTTGATCTTGATTTTCACTCAAAATTGGGGGTGAAGGTACACTAGCAGTAGAAGATGATGAAGCCATATCTCAAAAATTATAAACCTGTCTCTCTGTCAAAATAATCACAAATAAGTAATAAACAATTATTTAATTAATAATCATAAATTACTGAATAATTTATGTAGGCGAAAGATATGTTTCTCAATTCCTATTTCGAATCAATAGAGATTCAGTAAACAATATTTATAATTAAGATATATCGACTCAGATTTAAAAAATTAAACATATATAATATAAGTCACTCTAGTATAATGTGGGTTTATCTTGATTTCTCTATTGCTGTGTTTGGCAGCCATCTTAAAAGTTAAAACAAAAGGACAAACCATCCACCCTTCTTCTCTTCCATAAATGCAATCAACTGGCAGGTTTATGTCATCAACTAACATTTCAAAGGAAAAAAAAAAAAGACCAAAAAAGGTGTAAATAACTATACCTAATTAAATGGATAAATATTGCAAATAAAAACAACTTCGTCATCCGCAATCTTTCTGATTGAATTATTTTTGGTCTGTTTTGAAATCTCCAGACCTTTCTTTTAATTATAAGTTATTAATCTGCAAGGTATAGGACCGATAAAGAAGAGAAAAGATGAAAAATTACTCCCCCCTTCATTACAGTTGCAAACCACCACCGTCATAACCAAACCACCACCATCATTTATCAATTTAAATGATAAATTTGATGAGCAAAAAGCGAAAAAAGAAAAAAGAAGAAAAAAGAAAACACGATAGGCTTACCTTGAGGAGACGAGGAACGTGGTCGAACTACCACCTCTGCCAAGCACCGGAGAAGGTGAGTTTTAATAGTTTTTTTTTTTTCCTTGAGAGTGGAGATTTTGAGGGAGATGATCGAGAGGTGAGAGGTGAGAAGTGATCGAGAAAGGTGAGAAGCGATCTAGGGCTATGTTAACTGATATTGATTTTTTTTTTTCAAGTTATATTCAAAATTGCATTAATGCCCAAAAAATTTTAAAAATTATAAATAATACCCCATGCGTGTCCAATTTCGCGTGTCCGGCGTGTCCGGAACGTGTCGCAGCGTGTCAGAAAATTAAAAAATAAAATAAAATTCACGGACACGTGTTGGACACGTGTCTAAGCGTGTCGGAAACGTGTCGGTGTCCAAGACGTGTCCGACACGCGATACACGTGCTTTTAGAGGTGTCCGTGCTTTCTAGCCTCCACAGAAACAATTCAATTCAACAAATGCATAAAATTTGGGTTTGTAATTTAAATACCTCTTGTGCAAAATTCAACACCAAATGCTCCACAGAAATAATTTAATTCAACTCCTATCATGCTTTGTTGATTGATTATTGGCATGAATTAAGGAAAAAGTGTGTGGAGAAAGAGAACACATGCTTTTAGGGGAGTGCGAAGTGAAAAAGAGGGAGAGAAATTGTTTTCTAATATTTTGCTCTTCTCATGTTATTTTTTGTTTTTCCTTTTAATGATTTTGGATCTATGATTCTCGATAAAAAGAGAACAAGGACTTATAAGTTTTTTTTTTTTTTTTGTTCGAACATTTGTACCTTTGTGCTTATACTTTTATCTTCTTTTTATGCTTTAACATTCAATCTTTCAATTTTAGTAAAAATGATAATATATAATTAAAAATATATCATTTTCTTCGTGTCTCTTAATCTTTAAGATTAATCATTTTCAAGAAATTAAGATTTAAATTTTTAATATATGTTAGATTTTTTTATTTTTTCTTAATATAAAAGGTGATCACATGAACCTTTTTATTTTATTATGAAGACTTACTTTTAAATAGAGAAAAAATAAATCAAAAAGTTAATAGTAAAATACATTTTATGTAACTACTATCATAAAATGTTGTAATGTTAAAGCTCAACACACATACATATTAAAATACTTCAGTTATTACTTTGATGTTTTAGCAATTGGCAGCAGTTATAGAAAACTGTCGCATATTTGAGGTTTTTTGTAATTGGTGAGAGTTCATAATTATCACCTGTCTATAGATAGTAAAAGGTTTTAGCAACATTTAAAAAATTGTTGCCAATGTCAGTTTTTTGTAATTAGTGGCGATTTTTAACTTCTGCCTTTATCTTTGCTTCTTAATAGAATGCGACAATCAGCCAAAACATGTCTATTTGGGGTTTTCTGTAGTAGGTGATAGTTATAAACCGTCGCTTATGTCCAAGTAGTAAAAGATTTTGGAACCATTTAAAAAATCCAAATGGCAATCTTTTTGTAGTTAGCGACGATTTTTAACCGCTGCCTTTATATTTGCTTCTTACTAAAAAGTGATGGTCAGTAAAATGCTGCCAATGGTCATATGGCTTCTCAACATGGGCAACGATTTACTAAATGTTGCCAAAAGATTGTCGCCTTTTTATAAGATTTTTATAGTGTGAAGTTAATTGAGTAATAACATAGCTAAATATAAGAAGCTTGTCTTCTCTCTCTCTATCTATATCTATATATATATATATATATATATATATATATAAAGATCAATGACTAAATCTAGGGATGTAGATTCTATATTTCCTTTTTCTTTTTCATATAGTTAGTATTTTTTTTTTTTTTGTAATTTTAGTCAATTCAAGTGAAAAAAGAAAACACTTCAAGTAGAAAAAGGTTATAACAAAATGGTATAGTTCTTACTTTTCTACAGTCGAGAGGTCTAAACAAAATATAAAAATTCTTCTTGTTACAGGGCTCTTAAACAAGATTTTGTTTATTGATTAACCATATACCTAAATCCATGCCTCCACCCTTAATGCGACGAAAACAAGAAAGCAAACGACTTCTCAATTTTTTTAGGCAGTGGATCTATCTTGTATATGTGCCCCTGGACTTGAATAATTTTGTAAATGTTTTGAACTTATGAAGTTGATACAAATAAAGCATTTGGTTTTGCCTAGTAAAAGAAAACTTTCAGAATTGCTCATATATATCCCATGATTTTACCAAAACCAGGCCAACATCTTGGTTCTCTTGTTAATTCAATTCCTTCAAATGGTCTAACATTTGGGTGTACCTAATCTCAACAAATGTTTGGTAATGATTTTTGCACATTTCTTCACATTGCCAACTATAGGTGGGAAATTAATTAAAGGGAACGGTATTTTCCTTTTCCAAAAATAAGGAGTGGGAAAAGACAAAAACATTTTCGAAGGAGATTGGGGACTATCTTCAATCATTCAGAATATCCGTTAATTTGTGTCATTTGATTCGAGCCACATCTTTAGGCATGTTGTTCGACAAGTCAATCGCATAGCAGATTGGGTTGTTTCACCAATTCAGATGAAAACTCTCCCTATGATAAAGTGATTATATAATCTTTTCTTAGGATTAGCTTAATTAGCTTAAAGTGTCAATTTAATCCTTATTGTTCTAAAAATGATCCATCTGGTTCCATTTTTTGAAAAAAAAAAGAAGAGTCAATTTGATCACTATTATTTCAAAAATAACCCATTTAGTTATTAATATTTACAAAAAAATCAATTTATCAATTTTCATTTTCATTAATTAGTCATGTGGCCATCAAATGAATAGTTTTAAGGATAAAATGGAAATCAATTAAGTCACTTTTTACAAATATTTTAAAATAATAAAGAGTAAAATGACACTTTTCTATACATTAGGGATCAAATGTGTTACTTTTGAAATAATATAGACCAAATTGACACTTTATGCAAACAATAGGGACCTTTTATAGAATTTGCTCTTTTACTTAGCAACGTAGAAAATTGGTCTTTTTAATGATTGCAACATTGTACTAATTGTTAATATTAGGTTAATATTTCCATTGATATAAAATTTTATCATTTTAATCATTCTCTAAGTTAATTTAGCATTTTTTATAATTCTTTTTTTTTTTCAGAAGTTGGGCTATACTTGATGAGAAAATGACCAGAAGTAATAATCTTTTTTATATATGAAGTCATTTGAATAATTTTAACGGGTGCAATTAGAAAAATCGAATTAACAAACATAGCGAACAGATTCCCAATACCTCCGCTTGGCCACTTTTGGATGTCACAAAAATACTTCTAGCTTTGTTTAATTGTTTCTACCGGCCTTCCAACTTCGATTAAGAATAAATGTTGGCAATTTATCACACAAACTATTTTTGTCTTTACGGATAAATCACAGGGCACGATCCACTTGTTATTTTTAGTTGTTGCGTGCTGTCATTGCCACTGAAATGCCAATTATATTGATGGACATGCATAACAATACGACAAAAAGTTGTTCACTATCAACGTAAAATATAAAAGCACCTTTGGTTAACCCTTTTAAAGAATAACTTGCGAGCTGATCACTGGGACAGCTCTTCGCCAAATGCTAAAGTAGTCTTCAATTCAGATCTGACGTTTAATTAAGTTAACTCATTAAGCAGGTAAATTCATTTCTAGGAACTTTTACGTGAATGATTTGATTTGACATCAAATGAAACCGACACTCTTACAAGGTTTAAACTCAGGACCTTATACTTAGAAAAAGGTAACCTCAATTACTTGAGTTACGCTCTAATCCCATTCAGACGTGAAAGCATGAACAAAGAACAGTTCCCGAAAAATATCAATTCAAGCTAATTGATGCATAAATGTTGGAAAAGTAGTCCAAAAATAAATAATAACTGCACTGGATTTTTCACTTATTCAAATTTGCAGCAAAACTGGGATAAGTCAAGTATGCCATTGCCATTTTAGGAGCAATCACAAATATTTTGTGCAGGGGAGGAAGCATGCCATTTTAGGAGCAATTACAAATATTTTGTGCGGGAGGGGGCAAACCAACCAATTTAAACAAACTAACGGCCCAAATGTTATGCGTGCGAACCCAACCTCTTATTCTACCGTTCACAAGCTCACTAAAGTGTGAACTAATATAAAGTAAGAAAAGGTTTATTATTTTTCCAATATGAAAGGTAAACTACCAAAAGATACAAACAAAAAATAACCAAAAAGTAAAAACTCAGCTCACTGAACCAGGAACAAGATATAAAAAAAAAATGATAATCATTTGATAATGATCTTGTGGGAGTAATATCTATATATACGATCTTCTCTGTGTAACTAAGATATATAGGTGAGTATTACAAGTATGTGGTTCGCAACCGATTTTTTTGGCAGCTATGGCTCTCGCGGCCGGCAGTGGGCGACGTTAACCACCGGCACATGCTTCGCTGAACCCCCCGAACGGGTTGTTCCACCAACCACATCAGTCGTTGATGAGCCACAAATCACAGCATGCCTTAACCAAAACCCTCTTGTTCTTTTGTTTCTCTGATTAATCTTCGTTTCCTTCATGCCATTTTCTGTCAACGCCACAACCTTCGCTTGATCCTTGACGACAAATCCATTACAATTTCCATAATATTTAGCATGACTAGACTCAATGTATCGATCAAGCTGCCTTGATATTCTTTCTACCTCATAATTATCAAGAAGAGAATTATCAGCACGCAAATGAATAGGAATAGCTGAACATGATGATGATAAGCCTATTTGTTGAGCATGGACATCTCTAATGGCTTCTAGCTTGTACCTGGATGGTTTAGGATCTCTTTTATTGCTTGTAACGTCATATTCGCGGAGCAATCTGGTATCAGAGCCTGATCCATGTTGGTACCATGCCCACGCTGCTGCTTTTACCAGGGCCAGCTGATTTTCATCATCATCTGAGCTTATTCCTCTAGCTTTTCTTCTTTCCATGATACAAAAATGGTGAAGATTGCAGTGTTTGATTGAGTAGGCAGCTTGCAATATGTGAATAAAGAAAGTTCCACGTTATAGTATTTGGGATTATCTTTGTATGGTTGTATCATATTTGTGGTATTTTGTGTGAATTTTTGAAAGATTAGTGTGTCATGGTATTGTTAGGCCGCAACTGATACATTGTTGGGATAAAAGGGTCGATGTAGGTCTTTGTCATGATGTCAGATAATTGAATGGTCATTTAAAAAGTTTTGGTCATTGGGACCATTTGAAGGTCACTGTTAGGTGAGCATGTTTTGTTCCAGTGGGCTGCTTTTTTCTGAAAATTCCCCAGGACCATTCTATGGATTATTCTGTTTCTACGTAGATAACTTGCATGTTAAGTATAATAAATAAATATAATCAAATTCTCTTTTTATATGTTTAAGTTTTAAAATGAGGTGGCAATTCAATATGTATCAGAACTCGGTACCTGGGTTCGAAATTCACAGTCACCCGTTTAAAAATTTTAAATTGTCCATATATAAGCTTTAAACAAATTAAGCTATAGGAGCATGTTAAATATGATAAATAAATATAACCAAATCCTCTCTTCATCCTTAAGCTTTTAGATGAGGTAATAATTCCAATATGACAGTGGCAGACCTTCATCAGGACAAGGAGGTGCCATGGCTGCCCGAGTATTTTGGAAAAGAAAATAATATGATATGATTGATTTTTTACAAAAACTACTAAAACATTTTGTAATCAAGGCTAGAAACCAAATGGTCTCAGATTCAAAATTCACCATAACCCATTTGAAAACATTAAATTTTTTACGTGTAAATTCTAAACAAATCACATTGCACGTGAGAGGACATATTGTACATTGAATTGTTTTTGTGCAAGTTCAAAACAAATCATGCTACACGAAAGAAGCCGTGTTATGTACAATAAAAAAAAAACTCTCTCTATAAGTTTAAACTTTTAGATGAGATAGTAATTCCAATAATGCATGAATTGTAATTCTAATAAGAAGCTTCATCACTCCCATAGCATTCTGTCCTACATCAATTCGGTACAAAATTTGTGTTTAGTTCATGATAATCTGCATTTACTATTGTAATCATCATCAACTTAAATTTTAAGGGCCACCGGCGGATTTCACATCCCATCATCACGAGTTTAATATTTTGGAGATTGATTACGCATAGAGTATTGACAAACTAAAAGTTAATTCTAAGTTATTGCTGTCTTTAAGATATTTTTTGAATATGTGTTAACACCGCAACAAATGATTAATGGTTCGTTATAATTTTCTAGCAACTTCTTGAGATGGACTTAGCACTTGTAATTGATTACTATAATGCTTGAGGATTCAAATGGTTGGGGCGGCCCGATGTCTTTTTGCTTGACAATGTCATGTACATTTGAATAATATGTACGTTGTCATGTGGATGACAAAGCACACAAATAGAGATAACTTTATAGGCTTATGCAATCTACCCAATAACCGAATAATTAAAGGTTGATTGTGGTTTAGTTGGTGGTGTTTTTTTTTTTCCCCTATACTGATGGGTTGAGGTTTACTAGCTTAAAATTAAGCAAGTAAAGAAAAAATGGAACTCTCTTTATCTCTTTTAACTTACTTATAAGTAAAGTAATTTGACTAAATAAATAGATACTTTTACCCCTTTACTAAAATAAAGAAACCCTTTATTTTAATGGAAGTGTTATAAAACTAAAAGTTAAAAGAGAAAGAAATAAACAAAGAGAGAGAGGAGAGAATAAGTAATTCTATTATTCTTGAGGTGTATCGGATTACAATATACAAGTCCTTATTTATAAGAATACAATGACTTGGTCTTCAAGAAAGTTTTATTTTCAACCTTGCAGGCTTTTGTCTTCTCGGGCTTGGACTTAGATAACCAATTAATGGACTGCAAATATCCACATGTTCCATAATACCCCCATGGATATTCATCGACTAAGAATATGCCTCATTAAAACTTTACTAGAAAAAAATCCAATGGGTCAAAAATCCTAGTGAAGGAAAAAGAATACAATATTCTTGTTATATGCTTCATGCTGACTGACTAAAAACTTTACCACAAAAATTTAGTGGGACAAAACTTAAGCTAAGTAAAAAAGAATACAACACGTATTTGTCTCTCCCAGATTAAACATATCAAGAAATCTTTAAGTACACATGTCAATTTCATTATAGATGATATCAAGTAAGATGAACTTACTAAGTTCTTGTTTGAGAAACTTAATGAGCCTTTATTCCATGTTTCTTGGGGAGTTTATGCATGGATTTAGCATAATATGTAAGGCTTAATACACATTTAATATAATCTCCTTTTACTCATACAATATATATCATTATATTGGCATGCTTTGGGGAGATAACAATAATAATGGGCTTTCATGAGCAAAAATATAATATATTAAAACATATTGCTCATTGTGAGTCAACAAATACTCAACAATTTTCAAGCTCAATCAATTTTGACTTGGAGTGTCTTGATAATAATGATACCAAATTTTGTATGTAATACATCCAAGACATTTCTATTAGTACAAACCAACTCTCGCTAATAAAATAAGAGATAATTGTGCCAACACTTATAGTATGATACTTCAAGACCAATAGTTTTTCGTTATCTTTTCAAATTAGAATGGTCCATCTAAATATCAAGAGTCAAAATATTCAGACACTCAAATGTGAGTTATTTGGCTCCAAAATTTCTTTTGCCAAAGTAAATTATGGATAATATTCTATCTAAATAATGATTGAACTTCAAGCAAAACCAAAATATTTATCTCAAATTCTATATGACAGCTCTTCCTGAGTCCTTCTTATATATGTTTCTTCATAGAAACATGGGCTATTAAACCCTTTTCTTTAGGAGATTTGCATTAAAGCTGTTATGGACGAAATTAGCTGAACATAAAGGCCCAGCTTATTTCTTGATGGACCGGCTGAAAAGGCCCATTCTCTGTGAAAATCCAAAGACAAAGTCCACTCCCCTTAGGATATTTTCCAGGAGGATAAACTCGAAGATGATAAGGTTCAGCCTTTTACGATAAGGATAGGTGTCACAAATAGAGTTGAGTTGGAAGACAAGAAAGCCTTCGCACCCAGGTTATAAAAGGGACTACGAGGTAGGTGTGAAGGGACACAAAAAAAGACCGATACATTAAACACATTTTTTTCTTTACGCTTTCCATTAGCCTAATTCCAAATTATTTTCTACTTTTTCCCAGCCGACACTGATTTGAGCGTCGGAGAGTCTTTGGCCGGCACCACACCGGTGTCAAGATTTTTCGCCGCTTACCTTGTTTTGTCTAGTCTTGCAGGTTGCCCGAAGCCTAATCAAATCCATCCATTCAATTGTAGGAAAACTCTCAATACAATTTGGCGCCAACCATGGGGCTCAGGTAGCCAGCATTATCACTAGAAATAATACGCCTACACAAACTACTTAAAATGTCTAACCCCTCAACCAATGAGGACGTTGATATGAAGGCTATCCTAGCAAAGATGGCAGCCTACGAAGAAAAAGTTACCATGGATGAAAACAGATGTAAGGAGATGGAAGCAGAGAACAATGCTATGTGGCAAGAGAACCTTGATCTCTTGGAAAAAGTCAATGTCCTCCTGGCAAACGCAACTCCCCGGGATAAAGGAAAAGCCGTTCTGATTGAACCGGTGGAGCCAACGCAATCATTGGACCTCACACCGTAGCAGACCCCCAGAAGCAGAGCCTTGTCAGCCACAGCTAATGTGGCTATACCAACAACTACTATCATAACCAGTGTCAATGTAGTCGGTCCTTCGAACCAACAAAAAACGTCGGGGGAGGACCCGACCTCCGCTCAAGTCGGATCGCACCCTAATGTTCTCAGGCCATTTGCGGAATTAGAATCCCTAATCCAAAGGATCCTAGGAGTTCCAGTGCCCATAACAAGGAGCACCGCCGATAGTTACACAGAGTCACCTTTTGTAGATGCCATTGCAATGGTAGATCTGCCCACTAAATTTTCTTTCCTGAATATAAAACCGTTTGACAGGACTACAGACCCCGACGATCATATAATGCAATACAAGTGGAAGATATACACCATAGCCATTCCTCGTGATAAAAGATAGGCTTGCATGTGTAAGAGCTTCAGCTCAAGTTTAGTTGGCCCTGCGCTACAGTGGTACACTAACCTTCCAAACTAGTGCATATCCTCTTTTGCCCAGTTGACAGACATGTTTGTGGAGCAATACGCAAGTAGTAGGAATCTGGAAAAATAGTCAGACGATCTATACTTGAACGTGTAGAGAAAGGGGAAAGCTCTCAGGGATTATGTAGGAAGATTTAACAGAGAAAAAGTGGCAATACCTCAGTGTAATATGGCCACGGCAGTCTCGGCCTTTCGAAGAAGGCTTCTACCGGACTCGGACCTATACAAAAAGCTTACAAAATACCCTTCCAAAACCATGGAAGATGCCCTGGCAAAGGCATGGGCGTAAATTAAATAGGAAGACGACCACGCCAACCTCCGTCGGACTTCTCCAAATTACAGAAAGAAAGATCTCAATTCAAGTCGACAATCAAAAAGAGGCATGAACCTTACTCCCTCAAGAATCAACGCGAAAATAAGGTGAATAATGAAAGAGTACGCGACAGAAGGAAGCCTCTTGATCGGGGGCTGGAACGAAAAATAGAGATTCCAGAATACAATCTATCGGTGACCCCATTTGAGCTTGTTCACACCCTTAAGGCCATGGGAAATACGGTTAGGTGGCCAGCAAAGATGAGATCCCCTGCAAAAGTAAGAGACAGATCAAAGTGGTGTGAATTTCACATAGACCATGGCCACACTACAGACGAATGTATTGGACTAAAAAGAGAAGTGGTTGAATTATTAAAGAAAGGATACCTGACCAAACTCCTTTCCGACGCTGGGAAACAAATCCTAGCTCGACGAGACAAGAAGCGGAAAGTTGAAGATCCACCTCCGCCAGACCCGCCACGTCGAGAACGAACAGTGAATTGTATCATGGAAGGATCGCACATCAGCAGGGTTAGTGTAGCCGCAACAAGGAGGCATACACGATCAGCATTAGCGCATGACCGTCATCCTTCACAACCTGTTGACTTGGGTCCAGAAATGTTTATATCATTCTCTAGTTATGAGACCACCCATCTGAACAACCCTCACAATGACACACTAGTCATCGCACTCATGGTAGCTAATTGTTGCATTTGAAGAATCCTAGTTGACAACGGTAGCTCTGTCAATGTTCTAATGCTCGACGCCCTCAGAGAAATGGGGATTGACGAGCATCGTTTCGTAAGGCGATCCACTCCTTTGATAGGCTTCAACGGGGAGCAAAAACACACTATCGGAGAGATACACTTGCCAGTCTTTGCAGAAGGGATCAACCTGGATGTTAGGTTTCTGGTGATAGACTGTCCTTTGCCATATATCATATTGGGAAGGCCTTGGATCCACGATATGAAAGCAGTCCCATCAACTTACCACCAAGTTATCAAATTTCCAACCAGGTAGGGGGTCAGAAAGATAAGAGGGCAACAAGCAGACTCCCGTAGATGCTATTGCACCGCAATGAGGGAAGCCCATCATGATGCCTTGTACCATGTAGAAATGGTAGCCGGCCCAATATCCCCGGGTCTCCCGTAGCCAGAAGAGTTGGACGAGATTCAGATCGACCCTCATAACCCAAGTCATACGGTCCGGATCGGAGCAGGATTGGAACCAGGACTGAGGGGTCAGATGATAGATTTCCTCGGTAGTAATAGGGATTGCTTCGCATAGTCACACGCCGATATGATTGGGATAGACCCGGAGGTAATCATCTATGAGTTGAAGATTGACCCTGCCTTTCTTCCCGTTAAGCAAAAGTGCAAGAAATTCGCTCCCGAAAGAAATTGCATTATTAACGAGGAAGTTCAAAAACTGATCAATGTGGGATTTGTTAGAGAGGTGCACTACCCGGAATGGTTAGCAAACGTTGTCATTGTTAAGAAAAAGAACAGCAAGTAGAGGGTTTGCATCGACTTCACAGACTTAAATAAGGCATGGCCAAAGGACTCTTTTCCCATCCCGTACATTGATATGATGGTGGATGCGACTGCCGGACACTAACTCCTCAGTTTTATGGATGCATTTTCTGGATACAACCAAATATTGATGCACCCAAATGACCAAGAAAAAACGTCATTTATCACGGAACGAGGTACTTACTGTTACAAGGTTATGCCCTTTGGCCTGAAAAATGCGGGAGCAACCTATCAGCATTTCATAAATAGAATGTTTACTGACCAGCTAGGACGCACCATGAAGGTTTACACTGATGACATGCTGGTGAAATCTTTGGTAGCTAAACAACACATCAACCATCTACAACAAGGCTTTGACGTTTTAAGAAAGTACAATATGAAGCTCAACCCTACCAAGTGTTCATTCGGAGTCAAGTCCGGGAAGTTCCTTGGGTATCTTGTTACTCAATGAGGAATCGAGGCACACCCTGACCAAATAAGAGCTATTCTAAACATCCGATCTCCAAAGAATGTTTAAGAAGTTATGAAGCTGATAGGCAGAGTTGCGGCTCTTAGTAGATTCATTTCAAAGTCATCAGATAGGTGCCATTCATTCTTCAACGTTTTTTGAAAAAATAAAAACTTTGCGTGGACGTCTAAATGCGAGAAGGCCCTGCAAGACTTGAAGGCATACCTCGTCAACATGCCATTACTGTCTAAGCCAAAAAATGGAGAAACTCTGTTCATCTATCTTGCAGTTTCAAGGAATGCCGTCAGTACTACGCTGGTTCGTGAAGAGGTCTTTTTTTGTGTCCCTTCACGCCTACCTCGAAGTCCCTTTTATAACCTGGGTGCGAAGGCTTTCTTGTCTTCCAACTCAACTCTATTTGTGACACCTATCCTTATTGTAAAAGGTTGAACCTTATCATCTTCGAGTTTATTCTCCTTGAAAATACCCTAAGGGGAATGGACTTTGTCTTTGGATTTTCACAGAGAATAGGCCTTTTCAGCCAGTCCATCAAGAAATAAGTTGGGCCTTTATGTTCAGCTAATTTCGTCCATAACAGTTTGTCCCCCCACTCTCTAAGCTGAAGCTTCTTCAAGTTTAGAGAGTAATAGTTCACAGGCCCCTTCCTACGTACCAAGCCCTTTTTTGCCTCCAGCATGTTGTGCGAACACGGCTTGGAGAATTTCAGACGTGGCTGCGACATATGCATGCTAAAATGCTACCCATGATTACACTGTCAGCTTCACGTGTGCCTACTCAATATGACCACCCCACTTTAACAAGCTCGTCGTTACATAATTCTGAGTAGAAATGATGTTTTGCTTGCTGCAACTTGACTTTAATACCTTGCCTTGTATTCAGTCAAACCTGTAATCATTTATTCAACCTTATCCCAACCATATTTTAACATTTTGAGTAAAAAGATACAGCCATGTGAAGGCTTCATCAGTCTGGTCCTACTAAGAAGCAATGCTACTTAACCAAGACCCTTGACCCTTTGTTTTCTTGCTTCCACAGTGAGTTGAACGTCCTTTTCCCAAATTCCAAACGTTGAAGTGCTCGTAAGGACTGCAACCATAATTCCCGAATTAGCTTGGCTAGCGTTCTCTTTCTTAACATTTTCTTGGCCCCTGATTCTTTTTAATATGCTTCTTATTTAGCTTACTTGGTATTCAAATATGGTGTGATGTTATATGGCTTTTCCGCTGGCACTTGTGTCGTCTCCAATTGCTTCAGATTGGCGTAAAATGTGTTGTGTATCTCTCGCGCGCCGGACTAGCATGCTAACTTGTCGAGCACCATACACTTGCTGGAGCCCCTTCTCATGCCAGGCCTACATATTAGCTTCACATCTTCTAAGTGTTTGACAAAACTCTTCTAAGAAACTCTTAACATCCATGCTCACTTGGGTTGCAAGCATGCAGGCCAACATATTAGCTTGACACCTTCCAAGTGTTTGACAAAACTCTTCTAAGAAATTCCCAACATCAAAGCTCACTTGGGTTGCAAGCATGCAGGCCAACATGTTAGTTTGACACCTTCCAAGTGCTCGAAAAAATTCTTCAACAGACTTCCAATATCAAAACTCACTTTGGTTGCAAGCATGTAGGCCAACAAATTAGTTTGATGCCTTCCAGGTGTTCGACAAAATTCTTCAACAAACTTCCAACATCAAAGCTTAAGCACTTGATCTAAACCCATCCCACCACGGTAGCCCGTTGCTCTACCATCCTTTATTTTGGAAATAGGTGGGGCTTCATCTTCAGATGATTCAGGTACGGGCATACTTACTCGTCCATTCCTTCTACTACTTTTTTTTACCTTTTCCTTTGAGTTTCTTTCGATTTTCCAACTTAGATGCAGGAAAGCGAGAACAAGCCGCCCTGGCTGTGGTTGAAAGATTCGCACAGAGCCAAAAGAAAAAAGGGAAATCGTCATCCCAACCTCTACGTTCGGGAGAAGTCCCCGCCAGCAGACATCGACATTTGACCACGCTCTCCACCACATGCCCCGATCTTGCAATGGGCGAGGAGGACCTGTTCACTAGCTTTTCTAAGAAAGGCGTTGAGGTACGCGTATTCATACCCTCGTGTTTCACATGGCTTTCCCCCTTTCTTTTTGCCTTGCTATTTCTTTTGATGCAGCTGGTTTCAGAAATTTCTTCTTTCGCGACAATGGTTCCTGAGATTGCAAACAAACACCAAACCCTTCAGTACCTTCTTGCTAATGAATAGAATGAACATGTCAGAGTTGAGCAGGAACTTTCAAATAAGCAGATACGTCGTGTTGGGCTAGAAAAGGAGCTAGAGGGGGAAAGACTATCTCGGGCCAAGACAGAGAAGGACCTCACGGATACCGAGGTTGCCAAAGACGAGCTTGAATCTGGGACTGACTTCCTAGTTAACGAGGCCAGGAGGAGTGCCATAAGCGAGTACAAGAAGAGTAAGAAATTTGGTAAGTATGTGGCTACCGTGTCAAAACTTAGCTTCGAGAAGGCTACTAAGCAGGCTGTCAAAAATTGCCTGCGAGAAGTTCAATGTGTATACTCAAATGTTGACATTAGTCGCTTCAAGACCGTCATAACTCCCCTGACTCCTCGTCATGATCATGCCCATTCGAGTATTAATCCTTCCTCTGGTTCCGGTCCACCATTTGCAGAAAAAACTGCTTCACCTGGCTTTGCTAATACATGAGGACTTAGGCTATTTGGCTAACATTTTAGCATCCTTTGCCTTGCCCCTCTTTGTTAATGTGAGACAGTGAATTATCAGTTTATGGACGAACTCAGACTCCATGTTTTGCTTTCCTTCCCCTTTTTTTACTTGTGGGTTGAGTAATGAATTATCTATTTGTCTGCTATTTTCTTGTGAATCTACAAGGACCACTTTCTTTGTTGTAAGGCTTGTTGTGCCTTCTAGGAGCTCTTAGCCTGGTATTCTCACGTTTTGGCGCTTATGCCAGAAATGCCAAAGATTCTCGTGAAGCGCTTTTAGTTGTTTTTGGCGCGGCTAACATATATGTATATATATATGTATATATATATATATGTAGTTCCATATATATACATATTCTTTGCAATTTGCCCAAATCATGTTGATCTTTTAATTGAGCAAGAGATGGTAGCTAGTCCTATAATCATGAAGGAATTGCTGCCATTCTTGAAGATGTAGAGATTATTGCTTAGAGGCTCAGTTAGGCGAAGACTGCCTAAAAAAAATTCAGCTTTTTGTGAAGCATACAAAAACTTAGGCTGTAGTTGGCCTCTTATGAAATAGGTACATCTGAGGCTGTAGTTAACCTCTTGTGAAGTAGACAAAGCTGAGGCTGTAGTTAGCCTCTTGTGGAGTAGACTAAGCTAAGGTTGTAGTTAGCCTCTTGTGAAATAGAGACAAAGCTGAGGCTGTAGTTAGCCTCTTGTGGAGTAGACTAAGCTAAGGTTGTAGTTAGCCTCTTGTGAAATAGAGACAAAGCTGAGGCTGTAGTTAGCCTCTTGTGAGGTAGATAAAGTGGAGGCTGTAGTTAGCCTCTTGTGAAGTAGAGATGGTTGTTAGTCTCGCAGTTAGGAAGGGATTGCCTGTAAAGATACCTTTTGCGAAGTAAAGACTTTATTTATTTGACCATAGAATGTAAAAGATAAAAAAATCGCAAACTTTGAAAGAAAAAGAACCTTTATTTGAGTGGGTGCACTTCTTTATTGCTAAGATCTATGTTCAGTCAGGAACCTTTCTGCTAGGGTTGATTAACAACCCCTAGACCTAGCCCTGCACCAACACCATATTTCTAAGGCACTAGCCGAAGCGAATTTTTCTATCAAAAATGGTACTTTTTAAGATGGATAGCATTCCAACTGTTAGATATTTCCTTTCCATCCTTTGTACTGAGGCAATATGCCCCCTGACCGATTACCCTAGTAATCTGATAAGGGCCCTCCCGCTTGGGGCCTAACTTTCCTGCGTTTACTTCCCTTGTATTTTCAAAGACTCGCCTGAGCACCCAGTCCCCCTGTTTGAATGTCCTAGCTCTCAGGTTCTTGTTATAGTGTTTGGCAATATTTTGCTGATATATCGACAGGCGGATAAGAGCTTGCTCCTTTTTTTCCTCAGCAGCATCCAGCTCACGGAGCATTACATCATCATTTTGCTCTTCCGTCACCTTGGTGACTCGGAAGGTTGGCAATCCTATTTTCGCTGGGTTAATTGCTTCAGCGCCATACACAAGCGAGAACGATGTCTCTCCGGTGGTTGTTCTGACAGTGGTTCGATACACCCACAAAATGCCCAGAAGTTCTTCTGCACATCTTCCCTTAGCACTCTCTAACCTTTTCTTTAGAATGGAGATTATAGTCTTATTGGATGACTCAGCCAACCCATTAGCCTAAGGGTGCCTTGGGCTAGAAAACGCGAGCTTGATCTTCTACTCTTCACAGAAATCTTTGAAATTCTAGCTAATAAATTGTGAACCATTATCTGTGACGATCTCTCTAGGGACTCCAAATCTGCATATTATATTTTTCCATACAAAGTTCTTAACTTCTTTGTCTCGAATCTGATGATATGACTCTACTTCTATCCACCTGGAGAAATAATCTGTAGCAGCTAACATATACACTTTCTGCCCTGGGGCGGTAGGCAACTTTCCGACTATATCCATTCCCCACTTCATAAACGGCCACGGTGAGATGATGGAGGTCAGCGGTTCAGGCGGTTGGTGCAAGATTTGAGCAAACCTTTGACAATTGTCACACTTCTTTATGTAACTATGCGCATCAGATCGCATAGTTGGCCAATAGTAACCTACGATATGTGCTCGATACACTAGACTTCTTGCACTTGAGTGGTTTCCACATTGCCCTTCATGTAATTTAGCCAGGACGTACTCGGCCTCTTCTAACCCAATGCACCTCAGGTAAGGTCCTAAATAAGACCTTCTATATAACTTTCCGTCAATGATGCAGAATCGGGCTGTTTTGCTTTTAAGTTTTCTTGCCTCTGTACGATTCTCATGGATAACATCATCCTGAAGATATTGAATAATTGGGGTTATCCAGTTTAGTTTGGCATCCACTATTGCGATCTTGAACGCTTGTTCTTTCACAATGGTTGGCCACTGTAGATATATCACTGGAATAGCTCTTGAAGAGGTAGATTGTGTAGCTGCTCCTAAGTTTGCCAGCGCGTCTGCATGTCGGTTGTGATCCCGGCTGATCTGTTTCACCGCTAACTTTTCAAATGAAGATACTTACTTTTCGACAATGGTTAGGTAGGAAATCATCTGGGAATCACTGTTTACCATGATGTGTTTGATGTTCATCCCCTTGGCTAGTGTCAACCCTGCTATCAAGGCTTTGTACTCTCCCTCGTTATTTGTAGCTTTGAAACTGCACTTCACAGATTGCTCGAAGACATCTCTCTTAGGCGATTGTAACACTATTTCGAGTCCACTACCTTTCCCGTTGCTTGACCCATCAACAAAGAGCTCTCGTATCCTGGGACTGTGGCTTTCAGTGAAGCATAACATCTCTTTTTCTGCTTCTAATTATGTGTCTGTCGCGAATTCTGCCACGAAATCTGCTAAGATCGGAGACTTTGCTGCAGTTCTTAGTTGGAATGTAATGTCATATTTACTTAGTTCCACAGCCCATTTGGCAAGACAACCGAACAACTCAGGTTTGTGTAAAATTGCTTTTAGAGGGAAAGTAGTTGGGACCACGATAGGATGGCTTTGGAAATAAGGCCTCAATTTACGAGCAGCGGAAACGAGGGCGAGGGCCAACTTCTCAAGCTGGCTATATCTAGTCTCCGCGTTGAGCAATACTTTACTGGTGTAATATATAGGAAATTGCTTCCTATATTGTTTTCGATACATTAATCACATTTTTCTCTTTACGCTCTCCATTAGCCTAATTCCAAATTGTTTTCTACTTTTTCCCAGCCGACACTAATTTGAGCGTCAGAGAGTCTTCGGCCAGCACCACACCGGTGTCAAGATTTTTCACCGCTTACCTTGTTTTTTCTAGTCTTGCAGGTTGGCCAAAGCCCAATCAAATCCATCCATTCAATTGTAGGAAAACTCCCAATACAAAAGCAAATATATCTCATTTAATGAGATGTTTCAGCTCATACAAACAGCTTTGAATGTACTTCTCTGAAGATTTATGCTTTAAACATCTCTAGTCCTTTCAAGACTTGTATACAAATATCGTACTCATGAAATGCATTTATACATGTTTATGTTATTTTATATTCATAAGACGCATATGAAGTACTTTTAAAAAATTGCCAGGCTAATATAATTGCATTCACCATATGAAAACATATTTCCTTATAATTAATTCCAAGTCTGTAATGCTTGGTTTATATGAGAAAGGAGTAAAATGAGCCAAAGTATAATCACATAATACACGAGCCCATTTCTTGAATAATATTTAACAATTTAAGAGTTGAGCAACGATGTGATATATTCCTTTGAAACTCTCAAGCAATATGGAATTAGTTTATACAACACTCCCCCTCAATCCCATATACAATATGTGTTGACCAATAAGAGCCAAAACACTTAAATATGCCTAGATTATGTCTTTCTATATTTGGCCAAATACATTTATGTCGACATCTTTAGATGGATTTCAATTCTTGATCCTCACTTTTTGTCATAATAGTAGCTATTGCATATGCAAATATTGATCGTAATCATTTTTTATTTTCGGTTCCACTCTTTTCAAAAGTAAAGTAATATAACCAATTGAGATATCTTTATTCTCAATAATTTCAATCTTATTCAGGTACATAATACTCTTTTAGAGTATAGTAATATTTCTTAGTTATATATATTCTGCTTGCATAAATGCCTTGATATCTTTAAGACATCAAATATTTCAAAAATGCTAACTTGCTCATTTTTGCTCCTTTGTTTTTTGAACCGATAAGTCTACCACTCTTCTAGCGTTATAGTTGGCATATGTTTCAATATATTTCTCAAATAATAATTAAATAATAGGAGCATTCAAACCTAGTCTATGTGACTTTGTCACTTTTCTTTGTATCAAGGAATGCATTTTTGCAATCTATTTGCAAACATATAATTTTCTGAACTTGCAGCTCATATTGATTTATGCGAGGATTAAATGCATTTTGTAAAACTTTTCATCTTTCAGGTTTTGTTTTTTTCCTCCTGATGTTAGGAATTTTATTTCAACAATTAGCAAAATATATTATTTCAATATCCTCAGTCGATAATACAAAATATTTAATAATTGACTGAGTTTTAACATCAATTTCTAACTTTTTCATAAACCCATCTTAATGCGTTGTGGTGGAGCAAGTAAAATATATCTTGTGCAATAAAAGTATTCAGATGGGATTTCTTTTTCTAGACCAATGGGGAGTAACTATTGAAAAGCAATTGGTCTTTCTTTAGTAACTATTGCAAATATATTACAAAACATGTTCCCGAAGAAAATTAGCAATTTTATTATCATAAATGATAGTCTGGGAATATGCGCTTTTAAGCATTCATTTGAGGATTCTACTAGGCCAACATATAGTCCTTTCAATTAATTATAGAAATTTAGACAATTCAATGTCTTCGTTAGGGATTGCCTACTAATTCATTTTCCCTTTCGGGAATAAGCAACACATAAAGGTGCATATATGAAGTTTCAATAATTCTTCACATTATTAGCGCACCCATATGACCTAAAAGGTCACGCCAAAGAGTAAAAATATCTTTAGATCAAATAACTTCTAGTTATTCAAAATATATATGTAAACCCATGAGATAATGCTGCCAATTTTATTATATATCTTTGATAGAGATAAGCGCGAGAGATAATAGTTGATTCAATCATATATGGTCTCAGTATAAGGACCAATATCTCTCTAACATTTTTTCTCAAGATTTACTTAAAAATAAATATCGCTTATCAATAGTTTTTTGAATAAACTAAATATTGGTTTTTTAAAAACCTCTATTTATTTTAATAATAATGATCGATATGTATGCTCACAATTTAAGAAAAAATAAATGAGATACAAATATACAGATAATTCACAACTTGATAATTAACGTATAAAAATCACTAATATAATTAATGAAATAAAATTTTAAATATATTGACAAGTACTAAAATATATCATCATTATATACAGGTTCCAAATTGTGAGCTAACCAACATCATGTGATTAATTAATTTTCTTTCAATTGGGTTCAAATATAGATCATATATCAATAGTTCGGCTTCAAATATTTAATGAAAAAATGATTCAATAAAGCAATATGTAAGAAAGAAAAATAATATTTTATAAATTTATATCTTTGTTGAAAAATAAAATAATGTATTGATGCCTAAACAGTTTTATAAAATACCAATTATTAGAAAAAGAACCAAAATTGGCAATTTATGTACAACATTAATTGGTGACATAATTTCCCTTTCTTTCCTACTAAAGGTAATAATATAACTTGAAATAATAAATCTCAAAATTAAATTGATAGTCACTATATAACTACTAAGGAAACATGAATATACAGTTATATATAAAAGAAAGTAGAAACAATAATAGTATAAGATGTTATGTCACTAACTTTTAATTGCCACGTGTATTTCAAGCATAGATATAAATCTAAGATAATTAAATTCAATATGATATGTGCATATATGAGATAATAAAAAGTAATGATTTTTCCTCTTCATTCCAACAAAATTTAAAGAATTTATTATGTACATGACAAGTAAATGTGCATGTCTAATATCATTTTGAAAAATATTAGTTGTAATAATAAGGGATTCTTTTCTAATCCCCTTTTTATATTTTTCTCAACACCTTTAAGCTTTTGAAATTTGATAACTATCATAATTTAAATAACAATTATACTCACATCCATTACAATAAATCATATATCATTCACTTTAGAAAATAATTTTGAGCGAATTGATATAATTAATAATATTGTACCAAATATTGCTTCGCGTATGAGATGGGGATGGTACTCATAATATTTGTTTCAATTCACGCTCTAAATTTTGATAATATAAGAGCATATTCAAGTCATAAAAATAGATTTGATTATTTCACATATCTTTCCAAAATATTTTGTTTGTATAATTTCATAAAATCTTCTAGATATTGCAAAATCACTCGCTTATAAATTTGAGATTATGGAATCGCATGTAATATTTTCATAGCGAGTCATTGGAAGATTTTTTTTCCTTGTGATGGTCACATATTTCTTTGCAATATTTGTGAAATGATATAGTTTCCTTCTTTTCTTTTCACAATATATCTAGGCTTTAAGTCTTTGTAAAGACAATTATAAAGATTTTTTTTTTCATAAATCCATTGTCTTTATATTTGATCTTCTCAAAATCAAGTTATCTATAACCATTATAATACCCATAATTATGATTTATATAATCACATCCATAATAATAAGATAATATATTATTTTCTTCAAGGAATGGTTTTGGGCAGATTGACATGATTGAGAATAATTTGTCATAAATAATTTTGTTCATAGGATGTGATAACGCCCAAAATAAATTTTCGAATCATGCTCTCTAATATTTTATGTTAAAGCATATTCGAGGAACTCATATTTTCTACATAAATTTATTTGAGAAGTATTGCGGATTTATATTCGCTTTTAGTCTCCAAATTCTACAATCGCAATTGTACCGAGTTTTCAAAATATTGCCTTTTGATGGTCATATTTCAATTAGATGTTGTAGAAGGATTCAAACCCTTTACCAATAAATATTCAAGCTTAAAGCCTCTATGAAAATAATGAAGGAATATCATTAATTTATCACAATCCTTCAGGAATAGGTAGTTTCCTTCAATAAAAAATTTCTTGCACAATTCATAGCATCCATATGGATTTTAACCTCAAAGGTTTATTTCATATTTATAGCCTGATATAATAAGGATAACAAACATTTGGATAACAAACATTTGGTTTGCGACCATATGGATGTCAATATAAGTTTTTTTAGACTAATTGTCATACTTAATAATGAACTTTTGGTTTGCGAGATTTGACATCTTCAGAGATATGTAATATCTTTTGTATATCAAATACTTCATAATTGTTATCAAATAACATGATGACTGAAAATAATGATAGTAATATGATAAATTGACGTGCAATATTAAATACTAAGATTATAATATAAACTGAATAATAAGGTATAACAAGCAATTAAGATCTTTTTTCAAATCTATTAACTATTGATAAGATATGCCGTTAGAGTACACTCATTCATTACTTTCTGGCAATAAAGGTTATTGTGTGCCAAATATAGTATACTAAATCAATACTTATTGGCAATGAAAAATTGTTTATATTGCGCCAATATAGTACAATAGATCACAAGTTTATGTACCACGTATAGGCGGTTAAATTTTGTTCATATAATCTACATGTACAGTACAATAGATCATTAAAAGTCTATGTAACATATAAGAACAATTGAGATTGTTGATATAGCATGCAAGTACCGTACAATAGATTATTAAGAGTCTATGTAGCATGAATGAGCAATAGTTCTTTTTTTATATATAATATGCGAGTATAACACAATAGACTATTAAGAGTCTATGTAGTATGTACAAGTAATAAAGAAGCTTAAAAACTACTTACCTCGGTTTCTTTGTACACTCATGAGTAATAAAGATTCTTTGTGGTTGGCTAAGTTTTGTATTGATAATGTATTGTAAAACTAAAAGTTAAAAAGGAAAGAAAACAAAGGAAAAGAGAGAGGAGAGAACAAGTAATTCTATCATTCTTGAGGTGTATCAAATTATAACACATAAGCCTTTATTTATAAGAATACAATGACTTGGTCTTCAAAAAAGTTTCATTTTCAACTTTGTAGGCCTTTGTCTTATCAGGGTTGGACTTGGGTTAGCAACTAACAGACTGTGAATTTCCACATGTTCCATAAGAGGAATGTCTTTTTTAATCATTTTAACAAACATTGTTACTTATAAGCTTTTTTTCCAAATATGTCTACAGTTTGTAAGCATGAATTTTACACAAATACTTCTTACTTATTTGTTATTTACTTATAACTAGCAAAAACTACTTTATAAGCATCAATTGCTTTTAAGTAACTTTAAAAAGTATAGCCAGGCAAGCTCTTAGTCAAATAATAGAGTTCATTCAAGTCTTTTGTTTCAATTAACTAAGGGGATTAGAGTGTTATTCTAAAGTCTTTTATTTCAATTAACTAAGTGGTTATTCGCCTTTGGTATGCCCAATCTTGCTAGATCTTTTATTTAATTAATCAGACTGCATATTTTAGACGGAGTTATTTATCCTATACTAATTTAAACTCTAAAATGAATCCAAAACACTTTTGGAAGGTATTTTCATCGTAGAAAAATGAAGTGTGTACACACCCACATCTATTTATTAAATATATAAAATTGAACAAGTTGAACTACATTCGCTCTCTCCAAAATTTCTAGCCATGTAAAGATGCCAAGTGGCGTTTGTCCTTAAAAAAAAAAATTACTATGTACATTAAAAAGGAAAACCTAATCTATTAATTAAAAAGATGTTCAATAAATAATAGGAATATATTAATCTATATCATTCATGCTTTTTGTTTCTAAAATTATAGAGTTTACAAAAATATAAAAATTATAATCAATGTTAATATATCTGTGTTTTATCCCTTATACTAATTGTTAAAACTGACCATTAATAATAATAATATAAAAATACTCATTTCTTCCATGTATTACACGGGTACTATACTATTCAATTAATATATTGTGTAATTGTCTTTTGTTATATTATTGGATACTTATATTATTAATGTAATGATACTCATTTTAATTATTTTATATATTACATGTACATAAAATTATATTTAATTTTCTCGTGCATCGCGTGGGGAAAGACTAGTATATGTCTATAAAGTCAACTTAAGAGCGTGTTTCGCTTTACTTATTTTTTGTGCGTGTTCGGCAATAGCTTTTCAAGTAGCGTTTAGCATTTTGACTGGTCAAAACACTATTTTGTTAAATTATTACTGTTACGTAAACTAGCATTTCAAGAAGTTTTTTAGATAGCTTTTAGCGTTTCAACTAGCGTTTCTCAAAAGCTAAAAATTTTAGCATTTCAGGTAGCTTTTAGCTTTTCATTTTTTTTTTTTGGCAATTCTACCCTTTTTGCATTTTTTGATTTTTCTATTCTTTCTCCAATTTCTGTCTATATTTTTACCTTTTCTTTCACAAATATAAATAAGAAATAATATAAAAATGAATTTCAATTTCTATATAATCAACATTACTAAAAGCATAAGTTTTGTTGGTACCTTTTTTTTTTACAAAATAATTTTGAATCTATTAAAATTAATCTTTGTAATATTGATATAAATATTTTATCAAAAAATTACCTTTAGTTTAATATTAAAATATGATTATAAAAATAAATATCTAATTATGAAATATATTATCTTATTCCTATAATAGTAATAGTAATTACAATTATCATAATAGCAATAATAATAATAATAATAATAATAATAATAATAATAATAATAATAATAATAATAATAATAATAATAACACGATATCAATGTCCTTTTACGTCATTTAACATTCATCAGCTAATCTAACAACTAATTTTACCTACCACATTTTGTTCAATCAGCTATTTAAACAACTATCCACTAACAGCTAAAATACAACAGCTATCACCTACTCTAACAGCTAAATTTGCCGAACAAGCCCTTGGTGTTTATAGTCCATTGATTTGTTTGATAGGTAGATGCTTGTAAGCGACAATATTTATTAAAAATTGATAAAAAAAAATTTCATTAATTAATACTGGAATCTAAATCTTTGAAGCATAATTCGTTTTTCGTCAATCAAATAATGCTTATATATAAGCTATTAAGGAGGAAAAAAATAGAATGATTGTTTATCGTTCACGCACTTGTAACCACATAAAAATGGCTTATAAACTCAATAACGAAACATGTCAAAAACATTTTTTGGCTTATAAGCTGGTCTTAGCCAAATTTATAGTGAGTCACCGTGTAATTAGCTACCTGTCTTAACATATTGAGATTAATAATATTAATTGTCGAAGCCAGATCATTAATTACACTTATGATGCAGATGATGAAGTCTTACAACTTGCAATCAATCTGATAGTTTGAAAAAAGTTTCACATGTAAGTGTCAATCTAAATCTATTCGACAGAAATTAAGATGTGCTTAATTATGTAGATTATAAGCAGAACTTCAAATTAAATGTTTGTTCCTTTCCAAATTTAAAGAATTTAAAGCAGTGGGCCGGTGAACGATTGGACTACTTTGTCCACTAAAAGTCGTACTAGTTGGTTGGAGTTAAGTTTTAAATTTTGAAAATATGGTTGACAACACTACTATTATATCCTTCTCTTCTCTTTCATTCTCCGTGTGTTTGCGGAAAAAATTATTTTTTTGGGAAATTTTTTTAATTTTTAAATGTCTGGTAACATTTAAAATAGATGAAAAAGTTTTTAAGTGATCAAGGAGCGGAAAACATTTTCTGCACGTAACTCTCTGTTTCTCTTATCCTCACTTTCTTTTTAATTTTTTTAATTTTTTAAGTTTTAATTCTTTAATTTTTTAATGTTAATTTTATTTTTTACTTTTAGTTTTGATTTTTTTATTTTAAATAATATGTTTCTAATAGTAACATTCATTTTTTGTAGAAGTTTCTTACTCCAATGTTCTTCGGTGTACAATTGGACAGTAAAACATAAATTTTAATATGATAATCAAATACTAAAAAATATTCTATTTTCTAAAGGAGTTTTCCCAATAAATTATTTTTCAACGAACAAGAGACCTCAATATTCTAGTTAATATAACTAGGGCCCATTGGGATGGACTTTTTTATGAAAAACTATTTTTTTCTAAAAAAGCATATTATTTTTGTTGTAAGTATTTGACTTAACATTCAAAAAAAAATTAAAAACTTTGAAATAAATAAATAAATTCAACTTTTCACAAAATAAAAAAAATTAGTTTCCAAAAAAAGTAATTTTTTCAAAAGTTATAGAAAAATATTTTAAAAAAAGGAAATTTAAACGAATCCTAGTAGTGAAGACTAACTAGTGAACAAATTATAGCCTGTTTGGAATAGTCTTATTTTAAATATGAAATCTGATAAACATCTTATCTGATAAGTGTCTTATAAGAAATAAGTGTTTCATACAATAAAATTATTTGGTTTATAAGCCGAAATGTTGTTATAAGTTAATTTGACAATAATGTTATCAATTTTGAGTCATGATATTTTAATTTTATAATTAAATAATAAATAATAAATAATAAATATTAATTAATTTTTATTTTTGTTTTAAAAATTTTAAATTTTTGAAATTTTTAATATTTAATCTTTAACATTTTTATTTTTAAATTTTAATTTTTTTAATTTACTAATTTTCTATTTTAAATTTGTTAATCTTCAATTTTTAAATTTTTTATTTTTAATTTTTAATATTTAAGATTTTATTTTTTAATTTTTAATTTTTAATTTTCTTTAATTTTTTAATTATAAATTTTTATATTTAATTATTTTCTAGCTGATAAGATATAAAATAAGATGTAAGTACCTTAAACCCAACTTATTTTTTATAACTACAAATAAAATATCTTATAAAAAGTATGTTAAGTATTTTATAATAAGTTAATAACAAACAATCTTTTTTATATAAATTGTCAAATAAGATAAATATCTTAAAATAAGACTCAAACAAGCACGACATAAAAGTTAGACAGTTACCTGATGAGAACGCGTTTTGTGGCTTTCCAATGGAGCGAGATGGTTGATGCATTGACTCATAACTAATTATTCACGGCAAAGCAAATATTTGGCCTCGCTTTTTGCTAGAGATGCACCATTAATATGAAGCTTGAGTGATTTTGTGGCAGATATTGTCCAGTGACAGTGACGGAGTTAGGATCTGACGTTCAGCGAGTGCACCTTTACAATTTTTTATATATAGAATATTAATATACAAAAGAGACACATAAAATGTAATTATTATAAACATAAAAAATATTTTTTTTAATAATTGTTCTCACCTGGCTTATATTTTGAGAAGTTTATTACATGTTTCTTCTTGCCTCTATTACAAAATTACGTCATAGCCACAAGAACAAATGGCAAAAGATTAATAGTAGATCTATATATACTTCAATTTAATTTCAAATTGATGATATAAAGGACTATTTGTTTTGGGAATTGAAAAATGCCATTATTATGTAGCATAAGAAAAATTGACTAGAAAAGAATCATAATCAGATATCACTTTCTCTTTTTTTTCTTTTTACCTTAAATATAATCAAACCTTTAAAGAATGAAGGATTGAAAACGGTAAATTTAGTTTGAGGATGATTGAATATGGTAAATTTTTATAGCAATGGAAATATTAATCTAGTCTTAATAAGTGCAACATTGCACTCGTTAGAAAGACCATTTCTTTTTTTCTTTTAATTTAGGGTAGGCAAGTACATATATGCAACAAAAAACAATATCAAAACCTTTTGCAGAATTAGAAATACACCACTAGATTACAAGCCCTATTTTCATCATCCATTTCTAGTTCCTATACGTTTGTCAACAAACTTTCATGCTTCCCTTTCCTTTTTTGATATATTAACTAAGCAAATACGAGGTAATAAATATTGAGGGATCCAAATAGTGAAATAAGGCGAAATTTAATAAGAAAGGAAAATAGTTTAGTAAATGAAAAATATAGGACAATGATACTGAAGCCTCTGTTTCCAATTCATCTCTATGTTATCATCGGCGTCTAGGGGGTGGAGGCATAACAGTCAGAGGGGTCTAGAGGATTTTTTTTTTTCTTGGGGTTAACAGGGGTCTAGAGGATTGGATTTTGAGAGAAAATAAAGCATGCAATTTTTTCCCCAAAAGTTGAGGGGGTGCATATGCACACCCTCACATTAATGTCCCTCCGCCAGTGTCCGGAGAATTTAGGACACACACATACATATATCAAAGTACAACATAAAAATGCACAAAAGAAACATGCTATATTATTGATATAGTTTGGTCCTCTGTTTACGTCCATTTTGAAAGAAAACTCTATTCCAAAGAAGTAATTTGGCCCATCCATATTTTAAGAGATAACATACAGCCGAATTACCAGAGTTTAAATAGTTTTCTAAATAATTATGTATAACTTTTAATATTAATATTATATTTGTTAATAGTACAATGTTTAAATATTTTATATAATATTTTAATATTAATATTTTTTTCTTGAGGTTGTAGAAACTTTTTAAATTCTTACTGAAA
Source organism: Cordia subcordata (assembly GCA_028554755.1). Classification (NCBI taxonomy): domain Eukaryota; kingdom Viridiplantae; phylum Streptophyta; class Magnoliopsida; order Boraginales; family Cordiaceae; genus Cordia; species Cordia subcordata. The sequence continues at coordinate 11,346,085 of JAPTOF010000019.1, forward strand.
AAGAAAAAAAATTAAAAAATAATATATTGATGAGTAGAGATTGTTCCCTCGGAGCATTAACTAATTTTGATGTTAACCACCAATGATTACTCTAAATCCTAGTCAAATCAATCTATGTTGAAAGTTGCAAAAAGTAAATACTCAAAATTAAATAACAAAATAAATAGAATAAATAACAAAATTAATGTAGAACACCTATAACTACAATTTCATCTAATGCCAAGTCAATTGATTTATTCTCATCCTATCAATCCTAACTAATATCGATTACTAACCTAAGAAACTATTGTCTCCTTAATCATTTGTTGAACAATTAAAGTGCTAATTCAATTTAAACCAAAGGCTATATGTCTATGTCAAGAAAATAGATTAAACCAATTAAGATTAGTCCCAAATTGGCTAACTAAGGTAATTAGGTATATGTCTATCCTAACCACAAATCAAATTAATTTCATCCACTTGGATTAATTCGAACAAAGGCTATTTGCTTTAAACCTAGAACCCAATTTCCCTGTCAATTCAATTACCTCCTGTCAAATTAATAGTTGGCCTACTATTAAATAACAATTTAGCACAAGAATGAGTAAATAATTAAATAATCAAATACTCAATCACAGATAGAATGGAATGGAACAATATTTCAATTAATTGACAACATAATCCATTGTAATCCTAGAAAAGAGAATTTTAGTTCATCATAGCTAAAAAAAACATCCCCAAACTATTGTAAAATTGAGTCTTAGCAAAGAGAGAGTAAAAGACAGAGAAAGAATGAAAAACTCTCTTATAGAAGCCTCAAATCTGTAAAAATCTTGATGTTTCTCCCTCTAAGCACGTCCATTCTTGTTCTCCAAGTTTTAGTAGGAGTCTTCTATGTTTTAGGTTGAAAAAAACCCTTTTATAGTATTATTTGGGGGCCCTAATTATTATAGGATTAGACCCAAAATTGTTTTTTTGCACATGCTAACTTGTCCAGCCCCATTTAGATATCAGTTTTGCCCACTAAATGAGAAGCTCACAGCCAAAACACAAAAAAACTCCACTCTGCCAGCCCACTAGATGGCAATTTTTCCCACTAGATGTGAAGCTCTCAGCCATATGATATCATCTCTACACTTTCTTTTCTTCTCATTACTCAAAGCTTGAGTCCATTTCTGCTCCAATGCATCTTCCTTCAAGAGCCCTTTCTAAAACAACCAAAATCAAACCGAGTTAAGTAATTTGCTCCCAAACTAAACCACACTTGAATTAATAACATTCTCTAACAAAAGACTCCAAGAACTAATAGAAATATAACTTAATCCTCCATATTTAAGAAGAAAAATAACTCTCTTATGGAGAGTCATCAATAGCTTGGGTTTTTTTTTAAATCAAACCCTCCATCCCAAACCTACCCCCACATCCTAGATGAGATTCGAACCCAAGTTATCACTTTTGTAAGAAGTAGTCTCAACCACTTGAACTTAGAAACACAAGTATGAGATTATATATTTGAGTCTACTAACTAACACTTTCATATATAAAAGAATACTACATATATATAATATTTAGGTTCAGCTTGGTTTTGGTTTAACCGAAAACCAAAACTAGCCCTAATTAAATCGAACCTATTGGTTCAATTTGATGAAAAAAAGATCCACAAATTATTATTTTCAAAACAAAACCAAAAAGAAAAAAAAAAGAATTTTTATATTGTTTTAGTTGATTCAATGATTTAACCAAATCATATTTACTCCTATTCACATTAATGACAGAACTAGTAAGATGAGTTATTTAGAGTTTTACAAAATCCAAGGGGTCAATTGACCACCCTTACAAACAGGTAGCTCCATCCTATGAACTAAGGGTCCGATTGGATTGATTTTTTTCAAAAGTGCTTTTTTTAACAGGTTTTTTTTTATAAGTTGAAAATTTTGGCTTCTAAAAAAATTGTATTTGAGTTTTTTTCAGAGTTTCAACTTTTTTAGAAGTCAAATCAAATAGTTATTATAAATTTAATATAACTTTTTCAGAATATATATATATATATATATATATATATATATATATATTCCTGAAAAAGCCAATACAAACAAGCCCTGAAATTGTCCAATGCACTACTCCATCATAAAAGTCCTTCAGGGGGTTGTATCAAATCAAGAAACTATCTAGTAAATGTAGAATGAAGACTCATACAAATGGTCTTCCTAGACAAGTCAATATCCACAAAAGAAAGTTGTAGACCTAGAAAAGATATTCCCTTTAAATGTTACGAAAAAACTTGAAAATTAAATGAATCTATATATAGATATGGAAATTTGGTATGAACATGAGAGAATAATAGAACTATAGAAGTCGTATGAATATGAAAGATTATGAGAAGTGATATACCTATCGAAGATTAAGGGAATGAAAACATAAGAAGCAACAGAGAGATTGAAAATTAAATTGGGCTTTAGACTAGAGCGTTCGGTGTTAAGGAAACAGCTAATTAGGGTTTATATATTTTATCATATTAATGGATTATAGAAGAAGCGTATATTCTTGGCCTGGTCCATTTTATTTCCATACACCTTATATTAGTTGGCCTTGACAAATCTTTCAGCATGTAAGATTTTCCGATATCAATGTATAGCAATTCATGTCTAGTGGGTCATAAACTCTGTATCCATTTTCGTTAGTGTTGCAAATTCTTCCAGTGATTTCACAAACATAATTCTACTTTTAAGTCCAATCTTCCACTGATTTCACAAACATAATTCTACTTTTAAGTCCAAGTTAAGCTAATAGATATATTTGTTTTAATATTAAAAAAAAAGTATTCTTTTAAGGAGTTTTAAACAAAAAAAAAAATCTATCCCAACTTTTACTTTTTTTAACTTTAAGTACTCTGAAAAAAATAAGTTTGACTAAAGTATTTACTATCTTATACTTACTTTTTATTTTTATTACTATGTTTATGATTTTACATTATACTTGCCCTTTTACCTTTATTACTACAATTTATTTAACAGTCATAGCATTGTTATATTATATATGACATAAGTTAAATTATAATATTTTGATAATATTTTTAAAAATCAAATATGTAACTATACTTATTTTATGTTTTCACTAGCATTGTGTTTTTATGTCCTAAATAGTTAGTTTAATAATATAACTTACTTTTTAACACACTTTAACCAAACATTTGAATACTTTTTTTTATGATCACAACTTAATTTAAACAGATAACTACTTATAGTCAGAAAAAATAAATAAATAAATAACTTGAACCAAAGGCACTTTAAGTAGTTTTTCAATAAGCCAATCCAAATGCCCTCGTAGAACTAACAAGGTTTTGACCGTGCTTGATCTTCATTGAAGTTTTTCGTTTGTATTGCTAATAATGAAAATAATATGCTGTATCTAAGAACAAAGTAAATTTAAAAAGATATGTATGAAAGATAATTAAAACTTAGCTAATTATGTATAAGAATAAGTATCAAATTAATAAGGGGTGGCAATATTATATAATTGCCACAAAGAAATACAATATATGTAATACAACAATAATATATATTAGAAACAAATGTGCAAAATCATTTAAATTATATTTCACTACAAGAAATGATGCCAATAATTAATATATTTTGACCTCTAGTTACATTTGAAAATATAATTAAAAAAAATTGTTGCACTTGCTATAAGTGTAACTAATATTGATGCAGGTAAAAAATATTGCTACATTTAAAAATGTAGCTACTATTTGCTACATTTAAAGATATAGCTAATATTAATTACATTTCAAAATATAGCTAAGGTTTGCTTTGTACACAAATACATATGTACATACTCAAAATTATTGTATCCTAAACACTCTAACTAAAATAAAATAGTTTAATGTGTGAACACAAAAAAAATAGAATTAAAAATAGAATAAAACTTGAACTATAATATAATGGTTCAATTTGTATAGAAATTGAATTAAGAAAAACCAATAAAAGAGAGTTTTGTCTTAATTGGTTTTATAGACAATATGGTATTGTAACATTCTCAAATCCACTGATGTGGGACAAAGCACATACTATAGCCTTCAACTTCATACTTTTGAAATGTATCAAACAAATGTCACTTGTACTTACTAATTATTTAGCTACACTTAGAAGTGTAACTAATTTAGCTACACTGAAAAGTGTAACCAAATGGTTGATATATAAAAAATTATATAAAGATATTTTATTACACTTAGAAGTGTAACTATTTTAACTATACTTGAAAGTGTAACTAAATGGTTGGTATATAACAAATTATATAAAAATATTTTATTATACTTTAAAGTGTAACTATTTCTCTGCACTTACTTCAAATATAATAGAAAAAATATAATTATTGGCATAAAATGTCATAGCGTTTTGAACAACTTGGTATGCGTGTAACGATATGTGATTATTTTATGTTTTGTGATTGCGTGTAATGTATTTATCCAAGAGGTGCTTATTTTGTTTTTATTATTCCAAGACCCTTGACTGCATAAGATGACAAATGGCAAAAGACAGAAGCTGCAAATTATGATACTTGACAGGTTTGGTGCAGTAGGTTTTAGACGGAAAGCGAATCTAAGACTTGGAATTGCCTATTTCATATATAGTATAGAAAAAATATTTTCTGATCTTGATTAAATTTAGAGCATGTTAAGACTTGCGATTCAGAATAATGGTTCATTTGGATTAATTTTTTTAGAGCTGTTTTTTATTTAATTTTTGAAAAAAGGCTTTTTTGAGAAATTAAATTTTATTATTTCTCAAAAAAAATTGAATTTGAAATTTTTTTTCAGGAATTTCTATTATTTTAAAAGTCAAATTAAATACTTAATATAAAAATATAATTTTTATAAAATAAAAAAAGATGTACAAAAGAAAACAAATCCAAACACCCTAAGTATTCCACAAAACTTACAAGTTTTGCTATTTTATTTTTTATTTTTGGGACAAGGACAATTTAACTAGCAGAACTCGACTACCGATACATTTAGCGGAGCCTGACCACTAACTAGCAAACCTCGAGTAAAACTGCACATCCCCTATACTATACACCAGTTAAGTCGACGATACAAAACCTAGAGCAGTGAACTAGATCCGAACTTGAATCATGAGCCGTTTCTAACTTTTATCACTAAGGTGTCCCTAGAGGACAAGCTTTGCATCTTTTAAGATTAGATAGAAATCCTCAGATGGTGATTTGAAGATTTCTTTTTTTTGGGTCAAAATAGTGATTTGAAGATTGGCACGCTAGTATTTCCATACGCGCAGCCAACCTCTGCTATAACGGGCTACAGGGATCAGCTCTTTTTTTCGGTTTTTTGGGTCAGAAAGGGATAAGCTGTTACATATTCAACCTAGTGAGGGAAATTTTTGCCTTGAGACGTGCACTCAGGCACGATACGCCTTGTTAGTCGCATTTGCTAGGCCTGAATATCACGCTCTTGTTAGCATATATATTTTTTAAATTTTTGACCGGAAAAAAGTTAAAAAATAAACTTTTTTTTTTAAATTTTTGACTTTTTTTTAAATTTTAACCAATTACTTATTACAAAAGATATATTTTTCCTCATAACACCAATCACTTGTGCTCAATCGAGATGTAACCATAGCCCACCCTTGCCAAAGACCAAGACAGAAAATCAAACCCCTTGATGCTGTTATTAATACAAATAACACAGTTATTTAACACCGGACACAGATTCTTAAAGCAAGGGAGACCTAACTCAACCTTGCAGCCTACAATGTGAAAGCCAACTGAGAAACAACATAAGATGGCAAGACAAGCTACTCTACTCACAAATCCCTCGTATCAAATGGTGTTCACATAAAGAGCAGCAAGTCCAAAGAATGGGAGAGCAGTGACAAATGCTCAAGGCTTCCAGAGGATGGTGGTCTCTGCAATCATCGAGGTGACCACATATGGGTCCATGTTTGAAGCAGGCCTCCTGTCCTCAAAGTATCCTTTCCCTTCCCTCTCTGTGTCTCGGCCCACACGAACTGATGCCCCGCGGTTGGCAACACCCTGTTTAACATAGGTTGCCGAGAATATATAAATAACCATTGAACGTCTAGGCCTCTGCATCTAGAAAAAACAAATTCTGCAAAAGAATATCTACTTACCCATTTGAAAGTCTTGATATCGGCTGTTTCGTGTTTTCCAGTGAGACGACGCTCGTTTCCTTCACCGTATGCAGCAATGTGTTCTTTATGTCTCAGTCCAAGCTTTTCAATAGCCTTCTTGATGACTTCATACCCTCCCTCACTCCTCATAGACTTAGTACTGAAAAACACCCAAGGATTCATTGAGAAGCCAAGCACACACAAGGATTGCAACTTGCTTATAAACAAAATTATCTTTGTGCATTACCTGTAGTTTGTGTGGGCTCCTGCTCCATTCCAATCACCCTGGTGGGAAAATTAAACACAACTATGATCAGTAAGCCAAATAGTACAAGATAATACAACACTCTTTATTAAAAGATCCTGCTTAGATAGTGGAGATACGACAGCTTCTCAAGAACAAATTTTGGAGCTCACTGCAGTATTGATTATACAAAAGGGAATATATTCGTAGTTTAAGCAGGATTCTGAAGCTAAGAATGCCAAGCAACACTTTGTATAGGTTTAGCCAGGAGGCTTATATGACCCAGATATGTCTCACTCACTAGTATAACCACAAATTTCGAGAAGGAAGTTTCACAATCATTGTGCTTATGTTTACAGAACCGTGAAGCCTGAAATGCAAACATAGAAACTGACCTGAATAGGCTTGGGGTCGAAAGACACCACTACCCCAGCAATCTCAGTGATCCTCTGATAACAATAACAATTTAATGATTAGTTTGCAAACACTTTAAGACAAGTTTGTTCAGATGCCACTAAAGTATTCAACCAGTACCTCCAGAATGTAACGAGCTACCCACAACTCATCACCTGCTGAGATGCCAACAGCAGGACCAACTTGAAACTCCCACTGTAAGATAGAGCAAAATTTTAACATTCAAACTTCACTATTTCAAAACAGATAATATCTTCTTCACCAAATGAAACATATATAGAAGAATTCATAAATGATCAAGCATTGCAGAATTAAATAGTTCATACCTGTCCAGGCATCACTTCCCCATTGATGCCACTAATGTTAATACCCGCACAAAGGCATGCCTTGTAATGTGAGTTTACTATGTCACGACCAAAAGCTTTGTCAGCTCCAGCACCACAATAGTAAGGGCCCTGTATAAATGCAATAGAAAAGTTAATCTTTCTTTTCCTATTATCCACTGGATTAGGGAAAAATATGCATGAGAGTTATCAAGCTATAAGATTGATATTGTCATCCTCATTAAGTGGCATGGACTTTACCATCTGGTTGTGGTGTGGTTGATAAAATTGTTTTTAGTATTTTATATAGGAGTAACTCTCAAGAGTGAAGGTGAACCTACTAACAGAAATGTAAATCGAAATGGAAATGGGACTTCCTCAAAAAGTGAGACAATATAGATGAGACAGAAGGACAAGTTGAGGAAGGGAACTATTTTCTTTTTAAATTTTTCTGCCAAGTGAGATCTTTATATATTTTTATTTTTAAGTGAGATTTTTGTATCCTATGAAACGTGAGAGAGAGGGGGGGGGGGGTGGAGAAAAAAGGGAACCAAAATAGGCAGGTAGGATGAAAGAGGCTGAAATCGTAGAAAAACGTAGAAAGGAAATCATTCTTTTTTTACTGAGGATTTTGCGCAAGCTGAAATGGAAGAAATTTCACGAGTCGGCAGTAAGGTAACACGCATTAAAGTGCAGAGATCTGTACAGCTAAAAGACAAAAGAGAGTTGAAACATTTTGGGGAACTTGAAAAACAAGATCTTTCAAATTTGATAAAGAAGCACTACACGATAAGGATGATAAGTTGGTTTGTTGATGGCCAATTAAGAAGGGAGGGAAAAGAAAGCAAATGTTATGAATAAAATACTAGTTTATTAGTAAATTCTTATGGTAGAACTCTGCAAGACTGCAACTGATATGAAGAATTGGAACATTATAACTAAACCAAGGAAAGAAAGATGGTATATCAGCTTACCTGAGGTCCAGGATAGCCTCCCACTGGCCATCCAAGAGGCCAATTCACATCCTTTTGCAAAAGAGTGTACTCTTGCTCAATGCCATACCTTTTAGTAAACAAATTTTTACGCCAATGAGAAAATTGTCCAAAATGATTAATTAATAATATAAAGGAAGAGACTGAGAAATAATACCAAGAACACAAGAAAATTTTCATACCAAGGTTCTTCTGCAACAACATCAGAGTGGCTGAAAATCTTAGCCGCGTTGTACCTCTTGTTGGTCGGGATGGGCTCACCAGCGGGAGTATATGCGTCACACATGACCTAAGAAAGATAAAGCAAGATAATCAATTCAGTATGTGTTCTCTTACAGCATACAGCATGGTAATGAAGATCATGGAAGGCTCAAAACAATTAAATGCATCTTGATCTACATCAAAATAAATATAAATATAATAACGCAAAAATTCTATGCTGCCTGACAACTCACCAAAATGTTGTTGCCCCTCCTGAATGGATCTTTGAAGATTGCTTGAGGGCTGTTTCATACATCACATATATTAATATCCGTAGGTCCTCATTAAGCATCAGTATAGAATAACGTAATCCAGAACCAGAGAGCCGGTGAGCGAAGAGTACAGTAACTTACTAAAGGATCACTTCACTGTCTTCTCCAGGGGCTTGGCCGGTGCTGGATCCATCATAGTTCCACTTTGGAAGCTTGGATGGGTCACTTATAGGACCCGAAAGCGTCTGCAGAGAAACAACAAGCGTTGATTCCAGGGATCTTCATTCTTCACGCACAGTCAAGGAGATTATAAAGGACAGAAAATATCAAAAACAAGAGAATTTATTGCAAGGAGAAAAAGCATTACCCTTGCTTTGCTTCTGAGGTCCATACCAGAACCACCAATCCTGTAGAAAGTTAATAGATACCAACACAGTATTAGACAACAATAAACAATCTAATCCCATGAAAAACCATTTTACTAAATTTAAAAGTTAAGAAATCAAATAAATAAAGCAAACAGAAACAAGAAATGCTAATTGAGAAAATCACTGAAAGAATGTTGATGCTATAAGCACTAGCCAAATGCTTTAGAAAGCTAGAAGACTAGTCTTCGCTTAGCCAGATGTATGAAAGCAGGAAGAATCTTTCCATGAAGAATGAAAAAGATGGAAACTTAAACCGCTTGATCATTCAAAGACAGAATTAAACAGAAAAACAAATTAGTTATACTCAGTTTTCACAGTGATCATTGTCATTACAGAAAAATATACAAACACAAATGGTGCAGTTTAGCAATAGACTTCAATAAGATTTATGATAAGAATATTCTTATAAGAGGCAGAACAGAACAGAAAGATGGTGCATCTATAAAGACATGATCTCTGTCCATCTGGCTAAGAAAACAGTATGAAAAGCTACCAACAAAAAAAAAAAAAAAGAAAGATCATAAACTTTCAACTCTGTAAAAGCAGAGACAGAAGTAAGTTGTGTAAAAGAACAGATTTTTCACTCAAATATAAAATAAAGATTGACACAACAATGAAAGAAAAACTCTATAAACAAAAAGCAGATCAGTTCATGTACAATGAAGAAACAGGGGATCCAAAAACAGGGGTGCAAATAAACTACCAATTCACTAAACAACGAAATCATATATGAAGAAATTAAAAACAACCCATTGAAGAGAAACAAATCAACATGAATAACATACGAAAAGACATAAAACAACTGGAAAGAATTCAAAACGAAGCAAAATCAAGAAACAGAGCATGTGAAAGAACAGAGCAGGGACAAAGAAAAACCAAAACCAACCATATGTACTCAGCAATGATCTTCTCAGTGCAGTCTGAGAGGTTAAGGTTGATGAGATCTGAAAGCAGAGACATGTTTCTGTAGGAACGTGAAACTTTCACACAATGGAAAAGGGAAAATGCCTATGATTGTGTGCGTAGACGTGAGAGGAGAGAGTGGTATTTATGGTGCGATTTGCCTACAACTGATAATTATTACGTCTAATTTTTTTTAAAAAATGAGAAAAAAAAAGTATAGTAATAATTGAGAATAATTTCAGCTTTTTATAATCGAGGAAAATAAGAGGGGTGTTAGTTGTTCGATGAAGTAGGTGAAACTCATGACTGACTATTCACGATTGTCGTGTTACCGATCTCACGTAGATTTGGCAAACAGCTACTTGCAAGTCAACCTGATCCGTTTAATAAATGGGTCAAGAATATTAGAATTTTAAACCGACCATAATGAGTTGGTAGGTTAGGTGGGTCATTATAACAAGTTATGCAAGTACTTTAGCGGGTTCACATGTCACTTTTTGCGGGTTCGTGAGTCGTTTTTGAAAGTTAGGCGGGTTTGCAGATCAGACGAGTTGTTTTGACGGGTTCGAGAGTCACCCATGGGGTGACCCAACCCGACCGGCCAATTTGGCGGGTGGGGTTGGGTTGACCTGTTTGTCTGACAAATGGGTCAGGAATATTAGAATTTTAAACCGACCATAATGAGTTGGTAGGTTAGGTGGGTCATTATAACAAGTTATGCAAGTGCTTTAGCAGGTTCACATGTCACTTTTTGTGGGTTCGCGAGTTGTTTTTGAAACTTAGGCGGGTTTGCAGATCAGACAAGTTGTTTTGACGGGTTTGAGAGTCACCCGTGAGGTGACCCAACCCGACCCGCCAATTTGGCGGGTTGGGTTGACATGTTTGTATGACAAGCCATTAAATTCTCAATCTGAACCCTCTTTTTTGACAAGTTAGGCAGGTCGACCAGCGAATCTCAACTTGTTTTACCACCTCTAATCTCATGTCTGGTCTTTGATTAACTTTTTTCTTTTTTGGGTAAATTGCTAAAGACTCGTGCAAGTATATTCGATCTCTTAGTGGCTTAAAAAACCCTTAATAATTCTCTTATAACAATTTTCAATCAATAACAATTAGTCTGAACAGAGAAGTTCTCAATGTGCTATTTGGAAGTGTGCAATTTAATTATGGTTAAAAATAACATATTTTTTTTAATGGTAGGAGAGTCTGATACACGTTTAGTATAGAGAGATGATGACATAATTTTTAAATCACAGGAATCTGATACATTTTGTATAGATCACACGAAGGTCCCTAGCAATTTATCTCCTTTTTTTGGCTAATAAAAAAAAGTATGATTAGCAATTCATAGTCCAGTGGTGTATTTTTTGTCTCATACAGTTGAGATAGTGGTGTAATTCCCATGAAATTTCACAAATAGTCTTTATTATTTACAAAATTATTATTTTGATCCTTATTATTTAAAAAATGACTCAACTTGGTCCTTAGCGTTAGTAAAAAACAATGTCAATTTAGTCCCTATGAACCCTACTATCTTGGTCCATATCTGTTTCCTTAGTATTACATTACATTCTTAAGCATATAAACTCTAAACGGAGAGATTAAAGGATAATTCAAATGGTTAAAATTATATGGTCCAAATATGAGGTCTTAAGTTCAATACCATAGAATGAGAGTTTAACCAAAAAAAAAACCTTAAAATAACCTTAGGGGGTGTCTTTCGTTAATTTCGTAGCGATACCAAAACTCCTAAAAACTTCTAAAAACTGACCTGTGACTTATTTTTCCATTTCAATGCTCTTTTTGTTAAATAGCTTTCGATTTGACTAGTCATACGACGGAGTAAAAGAAATTTGATTGAGAATTATGAAGTACATGGGTCGCCTTGTAGAAACGTAGAAATTTGGTAACTGGAGATCATTTGTGGTCAACGCCTGTACTTTGAAAATATAATAAAATCCTGTTTGCTAATAGTTTTTCAGGTAATTTTACATAATTTCTCCAAACCGGTAAAATAGTATTTAATGTTAGCTTTTAATGTTTCAAATAATATTTGTTAAAACAGTAATAATATTAATATTTTAGAATAACGCTCACCTTTTTCCTTCGCTACCCTTATGTTTTGCCTTCTTTTTCTCTATCATACCCATGTATTTTCTCTACTAAAAAAAAGTTTTTATAATATTGACCAAAATAGTTTATTAAATAATATTTTTACTATAATTTAATAATTAATTATTATCACAAGTATATATTATTTTATTTTAATAATCAATAATAATGTAATATTAATGTACTTTTATATCAATTTTTATTGATCAACTAACCTTTTACTGTACACGTTATTTTCAATCAATTAGCTAGATAGCTATCTGCTGACCACTTAATATAATAAATATCAATTACTTAAATAACTACCAACTAGCCAAATAGTTACAACTATTTAAACAACTAATTGTGTCAACAGAGCCAATATATTTACAATCACATTAGAGGTAAATTGCTTACGAGTATAGCTTTTGGATTATTGATTGTCTAATTTTACATGAATTTGGATCGGATACACCTTTATTTTGAAATTTTACATTTGAGAAAAAATTCCACCAAGATGTTAATTAAATCTTATATATTTTTCAACACATAAAGAAATGTTACTGAAAATGACGATATCCCTTAATTTTTTATTTCAAACACCGAAGTAATATGATTGCACTGTGCATTTCATTTAAGTAGTTAAGTTAGAGTTTAGAATTATGTTTATCTAAAATCTAACAGTTGTCAGTTATTATAACAAATAAATGTGTCGACTATGCTATAAAATATAACAATTACCAGCTAGTTTATAATAACAGATAGTTAGGTAAATCTATACGAGGTTGGCTAGATGGTTTCAGATCATATGTTTCTAACCCCTATCATCAATAATTCAATGATATATGTTCACTCAAAAATAAAGAAAATTCTTATTTATGTGAGTTTGCATCTGCATGTTTAAATAAACAATGCGAAAAGAACAGAGAAGTAGGGAAAATAATCACATATAAGTAAATTAGATACACGTGCTTATCTTCATTTATTTTCTTCTTTTCAAATTTCTATCTTTGAAGCAGACACAATCCGTTAATTTTTCACAAATGAAATTGCTTCAAAAACACCAACATAATATATCTCGTCTTAACATAGAAGAGGTAATATGATATGTGACCTAACTATTGTATTATATCACAAGAGATAAGAGTGTAATAATGTCATATGTGTGAAGACACATGAGCAAAGACGTTTTACTTCTCTTTTCCCTCTTTTATACAATAATTATTTTGCTTAATAACGGTCCTGAAACTAATATGAAGCATATCACTTCTTTTTTATTTTTTTTAAAGAGAATCAATAATAATTCTCTATTTACCCCTACTAATGATTTAAACTCGAAACTTATAGGTCCCAAATAAAGGATTCTACCACTAACTTATACTCTCTTTCTCCTTTCTCTACTTATGTTTTCACCATGACAGTGACATCCCAAAGAATTTTGTATGTATTGCATCTCTCGTTTCTTGTTGCAATATGCTTTGAGTTTGAACTACTTGAGAAACATCAAACGCAGACCACCAATTCTTTATAATTATCAAACGCCTATTTAATAAGCTCTGTTCATTCCGGAGATATTTTTGTGAGTCTCGTGTTAGCTACTAGCCCGTATTAATGTCCAGTTAGCCTCATTGGCAGATTGGTTGGTGAGCTGAACTCAATGTTCGATAACCTAGTTCACAATTACGTAGGGATCGTCCTCAAAATATTATAATGTTAAAAGTAAAATTAAATGATATTACAAAATTATTCTCACTTTAATCCCGTATATTAGATACATGAGTAGTCATTTGATTGATACCACACCGCTATTCCAAGTATTTTGACCCAAGATATTAGTGTTTTAAGTAACTTGACCCATCTTCTTTGTCTTTATACGTCTCCTACAATATTCAATTCAGGCAAATCAAGGTTCGTGATAAACTCCCT